>BTPG01000002.1:119562581-120192581 GCA_036245525.1 Semisulcospira habei | reverse complement strand
TCTTTTGTTTTTCTTGGTTTTTTTGACGAGGTATGAAACTTTGTGCCTCTCTCCTCCGGTAAACTGCCGTGAGATGGCCTTAGTTGCCTGCTCGGCGTTAAACCCAAATAACTAAGTAACTCCTCTGGTAAAACCCGTATTCAAGGAAAGCAAGTCATTACTGGGATTGGTGGTTACTGAGATGGTTAAGACGATGCCCATTTGAAACAGAGCGTCGTTTATCGTTTGTCATTCGGTGATAATGTCTAACAAGACTTACATTACCATTAGGATACTGAAAATAGCTTGTTTCTGCGACAAAATCGGCATGCCATTTGAGTCATGTAATGAAAAAAATCATATGAGGTCTTTTGGCACTGAGTGCTTTTTGTTATAATAAATTTGAGAAAAGTGTTTTCTTAGGTTCAGTTTGATGTCATACTAAGCATGGACCAACAGGGAACCAAAACTACACGACATGTAATGGAGAAATCACCTTATTTTGTTCTGTGCGTCTCAGGTGGCCACATGTTTGCCGTCACGGACTGGAGTGACGCGACGGTGGGCGGAATCTTGCTGGCCGTAGCTTTCATCACGATCGTCACCTCCCTCTTTACCATCGTCAAAGTCCTCAACTCACTGCTGCAGGTAAGTTCTTCTCGTTCTTTTTGTTGGGTTGGTTGTTTTGTTCGTCGAAACAATAACACTACTCAGTCGCACGCACAGCGCTTCAAACAACGCCCTGAGTTTATGAACTATTCAGTCGCTGCCGATAAAAAGTAAACACGCATAAATCCTCATGGCATAGATCCAGCTGCAAGAGGCATAGATCCTCATGAGCCCGCGCAACTGCGCGGGCTCATGAGGATCTATGCCTCTTGCTGACATCACTTTCTATCCATGTTCTTCGGACGGCTTGAGCTCTTTGGCGTTGAATTTCAGAAACCGTCTGCGTCCACTGGCACTGAAGGGATTAACATCTGTCTGGTGCATATCAACTGAGACTGACGCATTCGTGATGACCGAGACGCACAGCATCTCAATCAGCAAGAACGCGTCAGTCTCCTTTGGGGATCGATGGGGCTGGTTGTCCAGTGACCCTTAACAGAAACGCAAACGTAAGGAATGTCACCGAAGTGTTGTCCTTCGACGATGCTGGATATTTTGTCATATTGTCTCCATGTCGTGTTTGTTTTCTTTTCTTGATGGTCATCATGCTGAATTTTACAATTTTCCTTTCACTTTTTTCTTACGTGGGTGGAGGGCGTTGCCGTTTCTTTTCTTTTTTTCTCTTTGTTTTATTGTGTTCTGTTCCTGCTGAAATTGCTCAAGGACAATGTGTGTTCTTGTGCACGTCTTTAACCCTTTCCCTGCCACTGTACGTACATGTGTGTTTCTGAAATCTTTGTTCATTCAACGACCAAAAGCCGAAACTGTCCAAGAAACATGGACACAAACTGGTCTCATCAAGAGTCATAGATCCTCATGATCCCCCGCAGTCGCGGAGGATCTATGTCTCTTGCAGTTTGGATCGTGTTCACTTTTTCTCGCCAGTGAAGAGGTTTAGTTCAAATAATCAATCAGTTCGATCGTTTAATGCATACTGCGCGCTTATTAATAATTTCTGGTGTGCATACTGCAGGGTCACGTTGCCAGAGTGATCAGCAAGACAATCAACAAGGACCTGCCGGGGAGGGCGGCCTACTTCACGGGGTATCTCGCTCTTCTGGTCGGCTGCGGCATGACCATGATCATTCAAAGCAGCTCCGTGTTCACTTCAACGCTCACGCCTCTGGTGGGGATCGGCATCGTCAGCCTGGAGCGCATGTACCCACTGACTTTAGGCTCCAACATCGGGACGACAGTGACGGGGATCTTGGCGGCTCTGTCCACGCGAGGGCCTTACATGAAGGACGCTCTGCAGATAGCCCTGTGTCACTTGTTCTTCAACCTCAGCGGAACGATGCTCTTCTACCCGATTCCCTTTACCCGTATACCTGTACCTCTGGCTAGGGTCCTGGGCCGAGTGACCGCGCGCTACCGCTGGTTCGCCATCTTTTACCTCGTGTTTATGTTCATAGTTTTCCCGGCTATAGTGTTCGGCTTGTCGTTCGCTGGGTGGGAATACCTGACCGGCATCGGGGGCCCCTTCTTCCTCCTCTTCATCGTCGTCAGCGTCATCAACGTGCTGCAGGCCAAGCGGAGGCACTGGCTCCCGCCGTTCCTGCGCACTTGGAACTTCCTGCCCCGGTGCCTGCACTCTCTGGGTCCTGTAGACGAGGTGCTGCAGTCGTGCTTGTGCTGTGCCGGCCTTGAGGATGGCAAAGCCACGGGCACTCGACTAGAGAGCGGTGACGGAGAGGACGATTATTAACGATTTGAATGGAGTGGGGGATGGCCACGAAAACTCCCTCAGCCCTGCCACTCGCTCAACAACATAAAATTAACCCCTTCACTGCCCGGAAAGTGAATATATTCCAAAGGCAAGAGACATAGATCCTCATGAGCCCACGCAGTATCTTGCTGACAACACTTTATGTCCGTGTTTCTTGGACGGCTGGGGCCCTTCTCTGTAGTGAAGAGGCTCACCATGGCACCAACCTCTACGTGGTGGTGGGGGTGTAGTCGTCATGCGTCGACTGGGGTGACTAACAAAATAATGTGTGCCATCATAGTCCAGGACAAGGACTTGGTGTCAGCATAAAATAATATATGCTGTTCAGTCTTGTTCACTGGTCCGTTTTGTAAAGAGCTGTGCTAACCCTGATCTTAACTCATTCGAGACGTGCCGCCTCCGGATATGCGGCTAATGCCGCGTATCCGGAGGCGACACGTCTCGAATGAGTTAACATGTTGAAGCGGTCCTTAAAAATACTTGTTTGTTAAGTCTCTTCTATTTATAAAAGGGACTTTTTAGGACGGGTCGCGGTGGGGCAAATTTAATAACATGGCAAAGGCGGGCAGGCTAAACCTCTAAGAATTAAAGTAACAAGATAAAAATTACATCATGTCTAATTACGCTAACCTCGCTGCTGAGTGTACATTTGGCGCGAAGCCTGGTATGTGCGTATGTATGTATGTTTGTATGTGTGTGCGTAAGTATGTAAACAAGAGAATCTCAGATATTTCTGTACACACAAGCTTGAAACTTGGCGAAATATTTTCTTAAGTGGGTGGCTATGAGAGCCTCTGAGCATATTGTAATGAAAAATTAATTCTTTTCAGAAAAGAATTAAAACACTATAAAACCTTTACTTCTAGAGAAAGTCAGACAGTGGCGGTGACGTAAAAAAAGAGGCAACTCCGGTCACCACGCGGACACTGACATAATACTCTAAATATGACGTCATTCTCTCTCTCTCTCTCTCATAGAAAGGACAAGGATAGAAGAAAGGTCTTGAGACCTAAATCTTTATATCCTTGGAAAATAAAGATTCATTCTCTCTCTCTCTCTCTCTCTCTCTCTCTCTCTCTCTCTCTCTCTCTCTCTCTCTCTCTCTCTCTCTCTCTCTCTCTCACACACACACACACACACACACACACACACACACACACACACACAAACATGCGCCCATCTCCAGGAGGAATAGATCCTTAATGCCTTTTGGAGATGTTTGGAGCGCCCGCGCACGCACGCACTAACACATCGACGAGCTTTCAGAAGAACATGCAGGTGACCCGTGTATTTAGTATATAATGTAACTAAATAAAGTCAACCCGCTTTCACACAAATTATATCATGACTGAAATTGTAGCGTGAAATTCTAGTTTTGTCACCGTTTTCTCAAGCCTATGAAGCAAAAGTGAAACTCGTATCACGTATAATATAAAATTACGTAAAAACTAAAACTTACGTCATGACAAATGACGTTTGACAAATCAATGACGCGTATGTCCTGCGCCCCTTATATAACTCACTGACGCATTGGCAGATCTGCAAGACTTTTTCAATAGGAGATAATTCAACATCAGAATCAGGTCAAAGACAATAGGTAGAGGCCATTGACAGCGAGGACAGCTCTCATATAGAAGGGACTTTGTGGGTTATGGTTCATCCCATCTTGTTTTTGTTCCTGTGGATCCAGAGCCGTATTTGCCGTGCACGGAGAACCGTGACGGGGGAGACGAGGGTCCTAATGGCTGAGACTTCCTTTGGGTTGCAATTCACTCCACTTTGGCCTTGACTTCTACTTAACGGGAGGCTAGGAGTACCGGCCTGGTCAATCGGCTCTTCTCTAGAGCCCTATCCCACTGTTGATAAGCTGGTTGATATATGAAGCATCACGCGATGGCCTCTGCTGCTGATTATGTGCTTTATGCCAGTATTGCACTGCGCCGGTTTAACAGTGTGGTAGAAGGCGGTAGTTCAAATAGTTCAATCGGACATAACCCCGTAGATGATCTTTCGAGCTGGAGACCCGGCGACAGAGGCACGTTCTCTTGTTGGGCATGGTGACGGGCTCGGACCACCCGGGGGGTGGGGGGGGGGATGAATTCCTGTAGAATTTAAATTATGGCCAATAAAATAAAAAATCATAACGGGACAAAAGCAGCAGCCGACGTTGGTCTTGAACATGACAGTGACTATGACTGTGAGGTAGCGACACCTCAACCTTCGGCCATCTGGCCTCGCTGCCTCATTGTCTAAAGTAACATTCCGGAAAAGCCAGTATCTACGTTGCATCCGTTTCTGGTGGGGAAAACCCTCAGGAGCCGTGTCAGCAGGCCTCATGCCCAGCGCCTCTGGTCTGGTGATCTGCTGGTGGAGTGCCGAACCTGGGCACACTCTGACGGGCTCATGAGGCTCTCCTCCATCGGGGAGACTCCAGTGAAGGTTACCCAGTGTGCCGGCCAAAGGCCATCGGGCTGACATTGGCCCGTGCGCGGGCCAACGGCGGTCGACGTTGGCCCGACGGCCTTTTGCACATTGGGTACGCCCCACAAGTCAATGAATTTCTCCAGAGGGCGCGTAAACAAAGACCAAACGCTGGCTGAACTCTCAGATGAAGATCTGCCAGGTTAACAGGCGTTTCGCTTCAACACGTGGTGTTAGTCCATAAAGGTAAAGCAATACCCCCACCCCCACCCCCGCCCAAAGGTGCTTCAAGTGCCATGGGTCAAAGACGTACCCGGTGTAGCAGCCCGGATAACTGTTGGTCCTGCACCGCCCCCCCCCCCCCCCATCCCCATCCCACCCCACACACACACCCCGCCCCACCCTCTCAGTCCCAAGCTTCGGACAATAATTGCCCTCCGTGGATTTCTGAGTGCAGGATTCAGCAGGTGCGTGTGATAAAGGGGCTATCTCAGTTTTGTGCCTGAGGCGAGAAACTTGAAGTTTGTAGAAGGCGTCGATGAAGCTTTGGCTGCGTCAAACACAACAAACACGTCTTTGTACACATGTAGTGCGGCGGCAGCAAAACTGACGCCCCACCAAAGACTTTTGCTGCCAGACGCCAACTTCTTGGTCGGTGAGGTACCTCGGGCCCTCTTCAACAGTGGCGACGAGGAACCAGGGAACGCGTAGGACACAGAGTCTGGGAGTGCTGACCAAGCTGCCCATAAAACCACATCTCCCACCCAAGCCTGTCAGTTAGGCCGCTGCAAATGCTTCTGGCGGTCAGCCTTCCAACACTAGGCCGCTAGTCATGTCGGCAGAAACGCTACATTTAAGACCTTTCTCTTTGGCTGGCCGGCCTTGGTCACCTGCTCGGCGTAAAACCCTAACAACTAACTGGTAAAGAAGGGGTTACAGATGAAGCGGTGTCCAGGTAGTGCCTGATTAGCTCGATGTCACTTCCAGTGCCTCGTCAGTGCGACGTTAATATAAAAGGTGCGATTGTACCAACAAAATGTACTCGTCTCCAGTCCATGGTCGGGGTCACCTATCACCTGTAGGAAGATATATTTCATACGAGACCCAACGTGCCTGACATGCTACTTTGCAGCCCCGCTCTCCCTCCCCCCCCCCCCCCCCCCCCCCAAGTTCAGTCAGTAATCTCTCCCATTGCCTCGTTGGTGTTGGACTTACAGGCGACTAGTGGGTGTGCTGGAGGTTGCCTGTTGCAGCGACCCTTGTGACCATATAACAAGAAAGTTCCCAAGTTCGTGGACACACTCCGATTCACTATAAGCTGTGTAGAAGACAAAATTGGTTGTCACAAAGTTCTTGGAGTCATCATGAGTTGTGTGACAGGCAAACTCAATTTGGTCACAAAGCACCCGCAGAGTCAACCACAGGCGGGCGTTCATCTGAAAAGGCTTCAGTTTGACAACCGTGCTTTAACAGCCGCCTCTGGTTGGACTTGAGACTGGAAACCGTACACTACATCGCACGTCCCCACAGTGTGACCACTTCTTCTCACCTATCCAAGTCAGCCTCGGTATTAGCAAAGACTCTAGAGCCGCTTCGCTACCTTCTAGAGTCTTTGGTACTAGCCTCAGCCCCAGCCGCCTAAAGGGTTGCCCTATGTGCAAAATGTCCTCGGGCCGACGCCAGTCAGCCTCAGCTCATTCGTGCTTGAGCCAGCAAAGGCTAATGTCGGCCAAGGACAATCTGCATACCAGGTGGCTTTTCTTCACAAGTCTATGCACATTCAGCACAATCACGCGATCACGAATAAGGCGGTGTGATTTAACGGCTCCTGGGTACCGCAATATGTAGGGTCTACTGAGGCTAACCTGTGTACACGTAGTACTCGCCAGAAGACCAATCACACCAACACACACTCTCAGCGTCAATCCATCCATCTGATCCATCAATCGGGTATACCGAAAGAGGGGGGGGGGTTTCATATCACAATGCACTGAAAATAAATTCTGGGTATCGTGATCTACGTACAACAGCAATGTGGTGTACGTGAGCGAGTCAGCTATCTGATTGTCTGCATGCCTGTGAAATGGTGGTAAACTAAGAGTCGGTGAAATGTAATCCGGCGTGTAAGTCGGATTGTAAATATTACATCTCTGTGACTATTGTTTTAAAATGTATATTGATGATCTCTCTCGATCTCTCTTACTGTAATCCAGTAATCATGTAAAATTACAAATGTTCCAAAACATTTATTTGATCAAAGGTTGTACATTAAAGTATACAATACAAATATGCAAATATGTTATCATGATATCAATTATTAATAAAACTAACTCACAAAGAACTTTCTTCATGTATGTACACTTCTCTGCATTGGCTTTATTGTTTACTGAGTATATTGGTCAATTACAAACAAATATATTTATTCAATATGAACAAAACCTGTGTATGTGCATACGTGTTTGAGCACGCATGTGTGCACGTGTGTGTTTGTGCGAGTTATTTTGAGTAAATCCATCCCTGCTACTTGGAAAGAAAATAAGGTTGATATCACAGATTGCAGATCTAAGATCAAAATGATAAAAATAAAAAAAGTAACAGTGTGACATTAAAGCGACCTATTTCAGGCAATAAAGGGTTAACCCATATAACTCCACAGCTGCATTTCCCAAATTTTGGAGGTGTTATCTAACGACTATGTACCAGTTGTCGGAAATGTATCAATCATGATTATTCAAGGCATGCATCAGACTCAGGTGAGCTTGGCACCTTCAGACCCAAGCACATCTGGCACTACCCTTGAATTATCACGATCAATCCATCTCCTGCTGCAGAGCATTGAGGCTAAATGGATTAATGTTCACAATATCTCATCTATAAATGCTCTTAGTATGTCTTACAAGAATGATGGACAAAACAGCTACCTTACATCATGAAGTTTGAATGTCCCAAAATAAAAGACTTTACTGCACTTCTTCTCCTTTTGTACGCCAGAGAGTTCCTTCCGTTACACTCAAAAGACAATGGAAACCCTCTTGTTACACTCAAAAGACAGTGGAAACCCTCTTGTTACACTCAAAAGACAGTGGAAACCCTCTTGTAAGAGAGGTAAGACAACAATGATAACCCGTTGTATCAGTGCATATTAGCAACCAAAACATGTTATGGAGCAAAACACTTTAACATTACGCTTACAATAAAACCATGTTTACCACATTCACAGACTCAAAAACACTAATTAAATCATAAATGCAAAGATCATTCAGAAAATATCACCAAAACACATCTAAAAGATTTTTCAGTCACCCAATTTGAACCTGGGGTCCAGTTTAAGCCAGGACAGTGCACTTTCAATAGTTCTCTCCTTAGACTGCAAAAGACTAACAAACAAAGTGCCACCATGATAAGCTGCAAACATATTTATTCCCAAATCAGAATCAGGTCAAAAATGGTAGATTGTGTCCCTTTATTTTAAGGAAAGACAGTGAGTTCTTGTGCTCCTTTTGAACTTAAGACTAGTGGGACCGTTTCATGGGATCACCCCAATCTGTGCAGCATGTGTCCTCGTAGCAGTCATACTGTTAAAAAATATATGTACCTCAAACTGCGGATGTCAATGACGCAACTACTTGCAAGCAAGAGGCATATATTCTGCAGGGGCTCATGAGAATATATGCCACTTGCAGATGGAGCAAGCTGGATGAATCCACATGATGCTTTACGTCATGCAATTTCTGACCTACATCGGATACCCTCTACTGTTGAACAGTGCTGGGATGCATACAGGTAAAGATTGTAGCAGACTGAACCCCAAAGACAAAATTCCCCTGTGCAAGAGTTCTGGGGATAAACTGACTATGATAGTTCCAAGGGTGGTGCCAAAATAGCTTGGCCCCTAGCGGCACAAAGAGATTCTGGCACCACCCTTGAACCATCATGGCTGAACAGACTGGGCTAAATAGGTGAAACTACAAACTCTTTCACTTGCAGCACCAGGTGTGATGAAGGTACAGATGATCAATCTGTAATAATAATAATAATAATACCAGTTATTATATAGGCGCTTCACCCAATTCTGCAAATCGGCTCAAAGTGCAGCAAAGTGAACCCAACATGCACACTCACTTGACACATACGCATACACTCTGAACACAAACACAGTACAACAGAAGCACAAGACATTCACGCGGCGCGAAGGGTCAGTTTAGCTATTTAGGTTTCAGAAATTTTTGATCGCTTGTATTTGAAATGTATAAAGTGGCCTGAAACCAGCACCAAAGTGGAGGGGGAGAAAGAGCCAGAGTACCCAGAGAAAGAACCCCCAACAGTCCACATGAATTAACGGTGACACTTACTAGAGGAGAAAAGTCCGACGCCGGAACCCGGTATCGAACCTCACACCTTTAGCACTGTGCCACGGACCACCTCTGTAGAGCAGCCCTGCATGCAGATTCTGAAAACGTGAGCCAAGTGGTTTTGAAGGTTAAAGGGTTATGATTTAGATTCAAACCTGCATGATAGGGATACTGAAATAATTTATAATAAACTGATTTCATTTTGATGGCAAGGTGCTTTTTTGGGCCACATGCTACTGAAAGAAACTACCACTTATCCAAAACCCTAGTGTGAAACAGTGGTAAATGCCATCTCTGAAACTGTCATAGATCAACAACCAAATAATCATCATGAGAAAATAGATATAAATGAGACCAGCAAGTGGCATAGATTAACAATAGTCATCAGCTCCTTGACATACAAGCTACATGTACGCATTTTGCAGTTAGTTGGTGCTGGCCCGCAGTGAAGGCTCTTATATGAATTTTACTTCTAAGAAAATGACTGAGAACTGTCCTCTACAGATTACATTACTGTGCAGAAGACAGATCAACCATGATCGTTCAAGGGTGGTGCCAACATTGCTTGGCACCTCCAGGTGCCAAGCTATTCTAGCACTACCCTTTAACACTATCATGGTCAATCAGTCAGAAGTTGTTAGATGACAAGAAAATGTGTTAATGAGGTTTTATCTTTATGTTTAAATCTAAGTGTATGAGCCTGGATGCATAACACGCAAGTGTTTCTTGAGGTTGTCAGAACATGTCAGCCCTCTGCCACAAATGTGACACTTGTATTGTTTCTCCTCAATGTGCATCACCTTGTGTCTCTTCATCACGAATGCTGTCTTAAATGTCTTGTGGCAGAATTCACACTTGTGGGGCCGCATGGTAGTGTGTGTCTCTCTGTGTCGCTCCATGTTGCATTTGTATGTAAAAGCTTTTGAACAAATGTCACATTGGAACTTTTTCTCCTGGTGCTGTTTCTTGTGAGAGTACAAGGATGAATGCGTTCGAAAGCCCTTTCCACAGGTCGGGCAGAAGATTGATCGGTTCATCTTGTGCAGTTCTTTGTGAGCCTCCCAAGCCTTGATGTTGTCCATGGTTTCTAAACATTCCCTGCACTGTAGGTTCTTTAGTTTTCTAGGTTCGCGCCGCTTGTACATCTCTCCTGATGCATTAGGATCAGAATTGTTTGACCGACTCCCACCTGCATGATTACGTCTTCTGTGGTCACAGAGATTTGACTGGCGGAAAAAAGACTGACCGCAAAGTTCACATACAAAGCCCTTAACACCTGAATGTGCTCTGAGGTGTTCCTTCAGTGTGTGCGCATACTTGAAATTCTTCCCACAAATATGACACTGGCCATGGGGTTTATTGTGATCGAGTGTCTTGTGTCTCTGCAGAAGATGACTGGTTTTGAATTTCTCACCACAAATATCACACTCCACTGCCTTTTCCCCAGCATGCCTGTTCCCAATGTGTAGAGTCAAACCAGTCTGGCCAATACACACTTTACCACAAAATCGGCATGCCATCTTTTTCCTGGCACTGTCTTGCTTGCCATGGTGCCTAATGAGGTGGTATTTCAAGGATCGCCTGCTGCTAAAATCCTTGCCACACTCTCTACAGTTCATTCCTGCCTCAGATGCTTGCTTTCTTTTGGCAGAGCCTTTTGTGTCAGAATCTACACTAATGGTACCATCATTTTCTTCATCAGCTGCAACATTCTCCTCAGGCTCTGGTACGTCAGAATCAGAATGATCTTTCTCTTCGAGAGGTAGCGACACTGACAGACTTTCCTCTATGCTGTTATGGTCAGCAAGTGTTGTATCATCCTCCAGCATTGCTGTTTGGGCTTTAGCATGCTGTCTACCCCTCTGTGGCTTTAAGCAAGTTTTTCCTTTAACAGTTTTAAGCTTGGCAGTACTCTGAACTGTCCTTCTGGACCTTTTTGCCAACGGTTTCTTATGACGAGTTTCACGTAAAGTGTTGGATAGCTTTTTTACCAAACTGTTCGTGAGAGTTTCTGTAACAGTCTCAGCAGATACATCAGATAAATCCCTAGATGAGTGAGGTGCTGCATGTGTATCTTTAACTCCCTTGTGCATGCTGCCTCTGGTACTGTTTACAATACCAGAGACAGCATAGACAAGGGAGTTTAGAGACTCAACAGACTGTGAAGGGGTTACATCAGAGTGACTGTCCTTTCTGTCAGCACCATGCTGTTGTAAAAAGTGACAGATAACCTTGCACAAGACAAAGCCTTGTGTGAACGCCAGTGTCTGGTCCAGAACATGATGACATACACTGCCACACACTGCAGTCTGAGATTCTGGTAAAGACTGGAAAGACACAATTTTACAACACACACAGCAAACTGATATCTTGTCTTCACTTTTACCAGCTACATGGTCCATCAGGTTGGCATTGTTGGCCCACGGTAGTATGACTTTGTTGTAACTGGTCTTCGCAAAAATTGATTTCTTGACAGCAGAGGTCCCCACAATACTTATCTCTTCCATTGTCCAAGCAGTTTTCTGGAGAGAAAAAAGTGGAATTCGTATTACTATTAAACGTATATCAAACGAATTTAGTACACTGGTGAAGAGTTTAAAAAACGCTTAATGTCACGTCTTTAATGCCTTTTGCATCATGTTCCATCTCTTTTTCTAAATACGTTGCACATCCACAGTGAAAAGAAATTATCTGAAGTCTGATTTTAAAATAGCAAAAATACAGTTCAGAAGCAGTACAACAATATCAAACAGTCGTGAACCCCATCTCTTCCTAATGGCCTTCCCGTTTCTACCGCAAGGGCCGAACACGATGAAGGGTAAGATGACAGTAATTGTGCATGAGAAACTCACCTTCAGGTAAATATGGTCGGCGTTAACCACAACTTTCTTTAAACTACACTGATGCAATCAGTGATCGGAGTTGATATTATCAATGAAAGTTGCCCGATTGTTGTCAAGATTATTTTGGTTGATTCACTCGGCAGCCATACTATTTCCGGTCGAACAGTGGTTCGCTCCCCTGCAAATGATGGGTTTCCCATAGACTCATGAGTACTGTACTTTCGAGCTTCAACCCCCCCCCCCCCCCCCCCCCCCCCCCCCCCCACCCCGCCTTCCCCTCCACCCAATATTACCATATAGTATAGCATTGTCTTGCTTGGAGGGTTGTGGGCTCTGGCCTTTCCAAATATATATGGTCTGAACACCAGTCCTGAATCCTTGGTTCACTAAATTTACTAGCTATTAAGATAAGATAAGATAAACTTTATTGCCAGATGCATAAACATTAGAAATTTGTTTGCGGCGTAGCTGACGAGCGTCCATTAAGATCAACACATAAAACATATAATCACAATCAAGCAGACTCAAAAATACCAAACCACATATCAGTACTGTATAGCAGTAATTGTGCTAAGTATGCACACACATCTAAGTAAGTAAAAAAAAATTATTTTTTTTTTAATCTATAGCATAATAACCATCTCTCTCTCTCTTGGCTGGACTTCGCGAACGAAGATTTTATAGGAGTTGCCCACGACGTCTGCAGGCTTGTTCGTGGCTGCGGAGGCCAATCCGGGACAGGCAGGTTCGACCGCAGTGGCTGCAGGGGAAGGTATGGCCAGAGTTCTGAGTTGCGGCATCTCTGTTCTTTCTCCTGAGCCGCTTGTCCTTAAGGCTAGCTCTGCGAGAGTCCTCAAAGGAGACAGCTGCCTTGTAAATAGTGGAGCGCCAGGTGTCACGGTCCACAGCAAGCGAAGACCACTGGTGGTGGTCGATTTGGCAGGCACTAAGTGACTTCTTGAGACAGTCTTTGTATCTCTTCTTTGGTGCCCCTCTGTCACGGTGTCCAGTAGCAAGCTCGCCGAACAGGGTGATCTTTGGTAGGCGATGATCCTCCATCCTGGAGACATGCCCCGCCCAGCGGAGCTGTGTCCGCAGCAGCAAAGCCTCGATGCTCACGGTTTCAGCCTGTTCAAGGACCTCGACATTGGTGACATAGTCACTCCAGTGAATGCCCAGGATGGTACGCAGGCAGCGCTGGTGGAAGCGTTCGAGGAGTCGTAGTTGGCTGCGGTAGAGGGCCCAGGACTCGGAACCATACAGCAGGGTGGTGAGGACCACAGCTCTGTACACGCTGATCTTGGTGCCTGTTTTCAGCTGTTGATTGTGCCACACCCGCTTGAAAAGTCGCCCGAAAGCGCTGTTCGCTTTTGCCAGCCTGCTGTCAAGCTCCTTGTCCAGCTTGGCGTCCGACGTGATAATGCAGCCAAGGTAAGTAAACTGGTGCACTGACTTTAGTTCAGACTCGCCGATGGTGATGTGAGGAGGGCGATACACTGTCTTGGGTGCCGGCTGATGGAGGACCTCTGTCTTTTTCAGACTGACCTCGAGTCCAAAGAGCTGGGCAACCATATTATGACAACAAAAACCGCCCAGATTAGCCGCCGCGCAACGAAACAGATCAATAACTGAATTCATATGTATTTTTGTAAAGTGACTGTATATAGTCTTGTTTAAGAAGAGGTTTAATAGAACATAAAAAAAAACCTATTGAACAACGAAGATGGGCTGTAGGTAATTCTAACTTAGGGACTGACTTTGAGTCAATCTCAGTGCTGAGTTGTATCATGTCGCAGCCACGTTAGACAGGGCCTGAACAGCCAATGGATAAAAGCTCTTCTGAAAACGAGTGGTTTTGGCCTTAATGGATCTAAAGCGTCAGTGAGCCAGATCGGGCAAGGGCCCGAACAGGTTATGTGCAGGATGGTGCTCGTCATGTATGATTGAGCTCGCTCTCTCTGTGGTGCGTGCCTGGTACTGAGATTCCAGCGAGAGGAGATCGCTTCCGGCAACAATATGAGATGCTGTTTTGATCACCCTAGTGATTTAATTTCTTGCGGGCTTCGTCGGTTGCGCTGCCATACCACACCGTCCGCCCGGCATTGAGAACTCTGCTGTAAGAACGCTCTCAATGGCGGCGCGGTAAAACTGCACCATGCGTCACTGACTGACGCCAAAAGACTTCAACCGCCGAAGAAAAAACAGGCGCTGCTGGGCTTTCTTTACTACTAGCTGTTCAATATTCTTCTCCCACTTCAGATCTTGCGAAATGAGAGTACCCAGGAACTTGAACGTTTCTAAACAATTTCAATGTCGTTTCCTTCGATGGTTAAGGGAAGGGGGTCAGGTTTCTTTTTTCTGAAATCATTTATTATTTCCTTGGTCTTACCAACATGCAAATCCAGGTTGTTAAGTTGTCAGAGCACTGTGACCAGCCTACTAACATCTACCTCATCCCGAAATGCACTCTCGTCATTGCTATGTACAAAACCCTTGAGTTGACTGTCTTACTGATCGTCCGCAACTGAATTTCACTATGCGTGTGCTATCATAGTGGGATACACAGTCGTGTGTAAAAAGAGAATACAACAATGGGGATAAAACACATCCTTGGGGAGCACCCGTACTCAAGGTCAAAGACTGATTGGGATACATGTCCACATTGAACAGGAGTAGGGAACTGACACAGCTGAACACAGTTCTGACCGCACGAACCGGCGGATCCTGACAATCTGGGGTCTGTTTAACTTACAAGAAATCCAGAACCCAGTTACAGATGGACTGGCTGCGAAGCCAAGGTGCAGCAGCCTTTCATGCAGTTTGGACGGTATGATAGTGTTGAATGCGCTGCCGTAATCAACAAAAAGCAGCCTAACATACGCATTTGGCTTCTCCAGATGTTGCAGGATATAGTGCAGCCCTAGCGACACAGCGTCCTCTACTAATCGGTTCGCGCAGTAAGCAAACTGACAAGGATCGAGGGGGGGGGGGGGGGGCATGACAGATTTGATGTGCAGGATCAGCCGCTCAAACGTTTTCATTATCATGACGAGGTCAATGCCACAGGCCTGCAGTCGTTAAGGGTACTGATGGTTGCCTTTTTTGGTACGGGGATCATAGCTGACTTTTTGAGACAGTATGGAACCTTGCATGCCTGTAATGACCAGTTAAATATGTCTGTGAGAACGCTCGAGAGCTGGTCCGCACAGTAACGCAAAAGGCCAGGAGAAATTTCGTCAGGGCCTGCTGCCTTACGCACAATCAAACGTTTCACACACCACAAGAAAATCATCATCGTAAGCGGCGGGGGTGGCACAGTAACGGGGTGGTTATTTTGCCTGTCAAAACGACCGTAAAACACGTTCAGGTCGTTTGCCAGTGTGGGGCTGTGGGTGTCAGCGCGTTTTGATGCTTGTTTGCAGTTTGTGATTTTCTGTATACCTTGCCACATATCTCTAGAATTGTTCGAAATACACTTCTGTACCTCACATTTAGCTCTTCTTTTTTTTCTTTTTTTTTTTAATACTGTTCCTTGTCATTCGAGGCGAAGCCGGGCTTCCTGTTTTGCGCAGTGAGTTTGTCCATAATAGTTTTACTGGACCAAGGCTTGTCGTTAGGATATTTTGTGACAGTCCTGGTAGGTATGCAGATGTCCTCACAAAATTTAATATAGTCTGTAACCGCGTCCGTGTACTCGTCGATACTGGTGGAGGAGTCTTTGAAAACGTCCCATTTGGTGGACTCGAAACAGCAGCGCCAGTGTCTCCAACGCAGGGGTCGACCACTGTCGTACCATGCGTCTAGCTGGTTTCTCCCTCTTTAGCTGTTGCTTGTACACAGGTATTAAAAATATCATTGAGTGGTGGGAGTTTCCTAGTGGTGCGCGTGAAATAGAGCGGCCGGTATGCATCCTTTATTGTTGAATATCAGTGGTCGAGTGTGTTGTTCCCACGCGTTGCACAGACTCAGCTGACGGTATTTGGGGTGCCCCGCTCAAGTCAGCTTTGTTGAAGTCAGCGGCTATAAGACTTACAGTCAGGGTTGGTATTTTCACTCTGTAGTGTCACAATGTCAGATAACTCACTGACAGCAGTACTTGTGTTGGCCTGTGGTGGTATGTAGACGGCCGTGAGGATCACTGAAGAGAACTCTCGTGGGAGATAAAAGGGTTAATAGTTAGTGTTTCTAGCTCTGGCGAGCATGTCTGAGACAAAATACGGACATCGGTACACCATTGGTTATTGATAAGAAAACACACACCACCACCCTTTCCTTTGTGATAAATGATGGGTGGATCAGATACCTCAGGGGGAGATGGGGGGGGGGGGGGGGGGGCGGGCAACTTTTTGTTTGGGACCTTTACCCGGATACAAAAGGCCTCCCCGACGCTACACCTTGCTTCCACGGGCCAAAAAAATCGAAAAGGGGAAGAGGGGGGGGGGGGGGGGGGGGGGGGGCTAGAGAGGCGGTGCGTGCGTCTCAAGACTCTCACAAGTCGCCAAAATATCAACACGAAGGGGAGGGGGGGGGGGGGGGGGGGGGGATTTCAAGCACCCCAAAAAGGGACTTTGTTACAAAATTTTTAAGAATTTTCGGTCTGTGAGGTTCGGAGGTTCCGGAGCCCCTGTAACACCCCCCCCCCCCCCCCCCCCCACCCACGCCCCTGTAAATGCTGGATGATACCACAAAACTGAAAGCTGGTAACATACAACATGTAGTTCCTTACGCATAACTACAAAAGAAAAAACAGTCACAAATTGGTCAAGTACATTTATTTTTATCCATTCAATACATGTACAAGTTAACCCATCTAGCCCCAGGACCCTGCAGCAGGAGATGGAGTGATCATGATAATTCAAAGGTAGTTCCAGATAAGCTTGGTGCCTTCAGGCGCCAAGCTCATCTGGCACTACCCTTGAATTATCATGATCAATCTATCTCCTACAACTGGTACATAGTCGTTAGACGACGCCTCCAAAAGTTTGGAAATGCGGCCGTGGGGTTAAGAGGGTCAACACACAAGACAACATTCAGGACTTTTTTTTGTCCACAGGCGGCTGGTAACTGGTAGTTCCATGCATGTAAACATGCTGCAGTATATGTACAATCTTGAAGAACCACAGGCCAAAACAGGCAGCTAATCTACAGACCGATTATGATACACACTTGACCCCTTCACTGTCAGTCAGCATAGACTGCGTTTATCTTTTTCCTATTATAAAAATAGGAACAACTTTGAAATGGAGCGTGGTGAAGTGTGTTCAATTGCAAGTTTACCCATGCCCAGGACGTCAAGGGAGACTTGGTCTGAGGCTTCTGGAGAATCAGAAATGAAGGTCACGGTAAGCCAGCACTAACATTTGGCGTGAAGCACCGTGTGCATATGTTTGTATGTAAGTATGTGGCATTGAATTGTGCTGGTGTTCATGGACAGCCAAGCTTAAAACTTTAGGACATCGTCTCTACGGAGTACTCATTGCATTTGATTCCTTAATTTTTGTTTTTCATACTATATATATATATATATATATATAGCTAGATTAGAGGAAGGCTTGGAATGTGTTCATTAACCATTTTACACCCAGTTCAACTTTCTGAGTGATAATTAATTTATTTTTTGGGGAAAAAAAAATACTACCATTATTAAGAAAAACTTTAAATTCCCACAGTCTATATTTTCACCCTATAAGAACTCTTTCAGCAAGCCGTTGAGGGTACTGAAATTTGCTACTCAATGGAGAAAAAAAAAGAAGTCCATTTTATGAAAGGCCACTGAACTGCATTTGAGTCCATAATTTTGGTTGTACAACTTGTAGTTAATTAATATTTTGCATATTTTTATATCTAGATATGAGGCAGGCATTCAAATCTGTCGTTAGCCAGTTTCATACCTTGTTAACTTTCTGAGTGCAAATTAAATATTTTGAAACAACAATTTTTTTTTAAAATCCTGCTGCATATAGAGCCATAAAAAGATCAGATACATCATCACACATAAACAGTGACACCAAAAAATCTCTAGCTCACTCTCCCTTCATGCTCAGCGCTCATAGCCAACATCTATAAATATATACACGTGCATGCGCACGTTTGCACATACACACTGCAAACTGATGCATCATACAGCAAACGTTTTTAAAATCCAAACGAAGGGGGAAAAGTATAGTTTAAAATTACATGCCTAGGATATTACCTGACATCCACATGTCAATACAGCATAAGAATGACATTAAAATCATAGGGCTCGAACCCACGACCCGGCGATTTCCTTCGTTTTCTTGCTCCGATGCTTGCCTGAGCTATTTCGGATTTTTGTTTTTAAAATCCCAACGAAGGGAGAAAAGTATAATTTCAAAATAATATTACTTGACATCCACATGTCAATACAGCGTAAGAATGACATTTTATTATGTAAATGATTTCTGCGTATAGGGCATTCGCAACACCAGTGAACCACGTTTTGGCAAATATTTTTAAAACACTGAAAATTCATTTCATCTTGCTTTTCCTTTTTTCAAAGGCAGTCTTCTCAGTAGTACATGTAATCAACAGATTTTCATAAACAGTGTGTGGATAAACCTGCTCCTCTTCCCAGCCCATGGTTATGATTAGGTCAAATTGTAATCTGCAAAGGTTCAAAGTATGGAAAACAGCTGAAAAACTACCTTTACTAATCCTCTCATACATATAATAGCAGTTTTATTATATGATAAAATTATATCATGAAATGACGTAGATCATGTAGTATGAAGACTTCATGTCTGACCCACTTCTGAGAAGAACAAAAACGGTTGAAAGCCTCTTACTATGCTCCTCTTACCTATGAGCTGTGGCAAGAACATTTGGGCAGACAACGTTCATTCTTGTAAATTTGGTTGGGTATTAGTGTAAGTAAACACTTTCGGTCAAAGAAATCTATCAAAACTTCCTTCCCAAAGAAATTAAATGGTTCATGAAAATTGCAAATGTACTGTTTCTTTTGTAAAAACGTCTGCCTATGCACTCTATGTATCCTCTTTTAAAATAGGCACAACACTGGAAAACACTTGTACCTGCAAAAGCAGGTCACCCGTGACATTACACTGACAAACACTACATATTTATAGATTAGACTTATTGTGTGCGGCATTACAGAAAAAGTTCCTATGTGTTCTTATTTCTTCAGACATTTAACACTCATAAAATGTAATAAACATGAACAACTTGAGACAGAACGCCCATCTTGTTGAAAACGTGAAAGATCCACAGCCGTCAATGGAACATAGATACAAGTGTTTCTTTTTAGCTAGTTGCCTTGAGCCTCATGAGCCTTGCAACTGCAGGAGCTCATGAGTTGGGTGGTGTTCAATTTTTCTTGGCGGTGAACAGGTTAACCCATTTAGACCCGAGTCCCTACAGCAGGAGATTGATTGACCATGATAATTCAAGGGCAGTGCTAGATTTGCTTGGCGCCTTCAGGCGCCAAGCTAATATGGCACTACCCTAGAATTATCATGGTCAATCAATCTCCTGCAACGGGTACATGTATAGTCATTAGACAACACCTCCGAAATTTGAGAAATGAGACCTTGGGGCTAAAAGAGTTAATACATACACACATGTAACAGTACCAACCACAGTATACAAAACAAAAAGCTAAAGATCAGTTCTGATAGTTCAAGGGTGGTGTAAAAATAGCTTGGTGCCTCTAAGCGGTTCTGACACCACCTTTTAACTAGCATGGTCAATCTCACACTGGTTGTTACCCTCAATTTGTGCACCGATCTCTGGAACAACTAGCCCCCAAACTGCCTGAATCTGTGCAGTTTGATATAATGAATTTTGCATCCCACTGGAATGATCAATACCTTTCAAATTCACAGCAGGATTCTTTTTTCACAGAATAATTAAATATTTAGCACTTATGAATTTATCATTTGCAGCTTCAAAAGGACAACCTACAATTCTGACTACGGAGGAGCTCTTCTGTTGATAATGTAGTGTGGTACTTTGCATGCATCAACCGTGAAGATAAATAGAAAAATCACACTTTTCCCACAGCCTACTGGCAAAGAAACTAACTGATTCTGCATACTCTCATACAGATTTTTCAAGATTTAACACTGTTTCACATTCAATTGATGATCTGGGCCGTATTCATGAATGATATCACTGACGGCATGTTCAAACACCATTGACCAGTCAAAAGTGGCCACATCTGCTGATTGTCCAAATACGCTGTATTACAGTAACCAGACAAACAAGCTTTGAGATGTTTGCAAGTTGTTCCAGAGATTACCAGTGTGGGACACTCTGTCTTGATCTCATTTATAATGTAGTCATCAGAGGACAACTCCCAAACCTGAGATTTTTAGCTGCAGGGTTCAATGCATTAACTCATTCGCGGCACGCCGCATCTGGATGTGTGGCTTATGCTGCGCATCTGGATGTGGCTGGCAGCGATTGAGTTAACCCAGTTAAGGCAATAGCACTCTAATTTCAAATCCATGAAAAAGCTTTAGGAATGACTTCTTTAAGTTCCCTACAGTCCCCACCCTTCAATAGACACAATGCCTATGACATTTTATCTAGTACCGTCATCATTCTAGAAAGGGTTTCTACACCCATAAAAGCTCTGTGTTTTCAAATAGCCTGTTCTAAATGACTGTAGTAGGCATTCCTAATTTTGTGGGCCGGCTCACAATATCTGCTAGAGGTATCTTGAAACTGTGCTGGAATGACATATTCCATTATAATTTAACTTACATCACTGTTTCATGAAATAATTGTAAAATCACTATATGGATGCACGCCCTTGCTAGCTTTTTCTTAAAGAATGTAACAGCGTGTCAATTTAGCCAGCCTAATGGGATGAAACTGCACACTTCCTTTGCAAGAATACACACCATAATACTGTGATGCAATAATAATAAACAATATTGAAAATATCGCTAACATTATTATGTTGCATCATAAGAAAAACAATCCTGAATGGAAAATCTGTCGCTTGTGCTTGACAAAGGATGGGACTTCACTTAAATACCACAATTGAATCCTGACATTTCCAGTCTGTGTGTACCTCTGCAGATTTTGAGTGTGCTTGTACACACATACTGTGAGGTAAGTGTAAAACTAACTTCCTTCCTGTCTTCTTGAATAGATTCATTTCAGGTTTTCACGTTCTATCAGCAACATTTCAAAGAAATGAAGACATCTAAGAGGTGGCTTTCGTTTGTTTCAGTGAGCTTAGCTGGCTAAAAGTTAGAACTTTATAGTTAGGTTGATAGACAACAGCAAGCCAGTACAAGTTTTCGCTAACAGAGATGAGACAGCATTCTGAAGGTTAATTCCATTCAATAACAAGCATGCACTGTCAAAGAGTGCCCATTGTGTTTGATACCTAGACAGAGTAACACAACCCCCATAGCAGCAATCAAGCGTCCCACTTTTTTCAACATCAGAGGTGAGAGAAAAAATGCGAGGGACGACTGCGGAAGTGACGTTATGAGAGGTGCTAGAGTGTCTTCCTCTGAAGGAATACCTCAACCCAACAGCAGCATTTCCAAATTTTGGAGATGTTACCCAGAGACTACATACCAGTTGCAGGAAATGGATCGACCATGATAATTTAAGGGTAATGCCAGATTAGCTTGGCGCCTTCAGGCGTCAAGCTAATCTGGCACTACCCTTAAATTACCATGGTCAATCCATTTCCTGCTGTAGGGTATCAGGGCTAAATGGGTTAAACAATACAGATCTCTGAAAACATAACATACTACACATTTCAATGAAACCTACAAAGCAAACACAGGTACTCTATGCACTGCTGATATATAACTGTTGTTTATGTTCACTCAGTTTAGGTTGTCTCAGGTCCGTCATACTGATGCATGACTTTTAGGTGTACTTTCAAATTGTGACTTTTTGCAAGACCTTTGCCACATATGTGGCACTTAAACTGCCTCTCTTCTATGTGTCTGTTCCTGTGGTTCTCCAGTGTAACCTTTGTTTTGAATGTCTTGCTACAAAATTCACACACATATGGCTTGCCCTCATTGTGTGTTTCCCTGTGAATCACCATGTTGCATCTGTAGGTGAAAGTCTTCTTGCATATGTCACATGCAAAACGTTTTTCTTTGTGCTGCTGCATATGAGATGTCAGACCAGTTTTATGCATGAACCGTTTGTCACACTTATCACACCCATAAGGCCTTTCACTTTTGTGCGCATCCATGTGAGTTTCATATGCATGAATGTTTTCTAGAGTCTTATTGCACATGTAACATCGAAGCTGGGTGAAGTTGTCGATAGCTGATTTTTTGGGACAATTTGACCACACTTTCTTTTTGGGGCCATCAGGGCAGATGCAGGCAGAGACTAGTTTCTTACAACCATGGCAATTATGAACCAGGTTCCTATGGACAATGAGAGTGTTAGATCGCAGGAAACCTTTCCCACAGTGCTCACAGACAAATCTTCTAACTCCAGAGTGTGCTAGCAGGTGACTACGTAGCGTCCAGCTGTATCTGAAATATTTGCCACAAATGTGACACATGCCATACTTCTTACCATGATCCTTTACCATGTGCCTTTCTCGATCAGCGCACGAAGAAAATTTTTCATCACAAAGATCACAGTCTACGGCCTTTTCCTCTTTGTGCACCATGTGCATGTGAATTGACAAGCCGGCTGCACCATAAAACTCTTTGCCACAAACTCTGCAAGGTCTGGCATCTTTTTTATGTTTCAATCTACGATGACTGTCCAATGACTTATTGTGGCGAAATTTTTTTCCACACTCAGGGCACGTCACTTTGGAGTTCTCTTCTACTGCTACAGAGCTTCCTGGTTTCTTCTGAGGGGGCTCATATGGATCCATGTTTGATCTTGGCAGATTTTCACGAGTCTTACTTTTCTTATGAGATTTTGACAACTGGGAAACATCTTCAGCATGAACAATAACTGAACCAGACCCATCATCTGTAGAATCCAAAGCTGCTGGGAAAAATGAGATGGGCAAACCTGATGCGTCATCATCTTCATATCTATCTTCGTATCTGCTGGAGTCATTTAAACTTCGAGTAGGACAAACAGTGGGTGGCCTGTCTTCCAGTTTCACAGATGTCTTACTCTTAGAATTCCTGTTGTGGCCCACATCTAGAAGTGTGCACAGAACCCTGCACAACATAAAACCTTGGACAAAGCGAACAGTTTCCGTCAAGGACTGCGCACACAAATTTCTGCACACGAGAAGCTGCCTTGCACTTTCTTCAGAGTAATAACTTAACGTAATTTGGTTAATGGAGGTAATATGCCCAGAACACACACAGCACTTTAAAAACTTCCCATCCAGCTCAGGGTCTAATGCTGTGACTCTGCTGCATGTCGCAACAGGACTGCTCCTGCCTTGTGCCATTTTTACGTACCTGTAACAAAGATGTGCTATTTGCAATGTACGTCTACATTTTGTTATTATCTTTGAAAATGCAGTAAAACTGTTGCCGCTAGGGTTTCATGTGAAAGAAAAACAGAAGAGAGTGGTCGAAAACCCTTTAAAATAGAAACAAGGAACGACGTTTCAGATCAAAGATCCTTTTTCAGGTGACATGGAAACAAACGTAGAACAGAAAAGAACATGATAGAAAGAAAAGACGTCATCCTGTATAAAGAGAATTGAGAATGACGTAAAAAAACAAACACATAATGACGCAAATACACATGCACAAAACACATAGCACAAAACTTACGTCTACATACATACATGTCACAGCATACATTCGCATTCACTCGTGCCTGCTGCCGCTCACGTACACACACACACACTCACATATACATACACACACACACACATTTGAAAATGCAGTTTTTCACAATTTTTGGGCTCGATTCATCCGACGCCATATTTGTAAAGTTTTATTTTAGGTTTATATTTGCACACATTACAAAGTAGGTTAAAGTAACTCTTCTAGTGCACGTGACAGTCCGCAGTAGGCTGGTAACCAGTCAACTTGCCTATATATCTGCCATCTCGTGCATGTGCCATCTCACCTAAGGTCCGTCAACTCTCCAAAGGTAACAAGTCAACCCACTAAAGGCAAGAATTCAACTTGCTGAAGGCAAGTCGCCCATAATTATGTGTAGTTGAATGCTGAGCTCCAAGTACAAGTCTGGGGTGACAGATGAAAAAGAGCTCAAAGTAATTTGTCATCTGACAGTGACACTTAAACAAAATATTTAACTAAGCTAAAACAATTTATTGCCAACTGTAAGATGCACAGATACACAACCCCCCCCCCCCCCAACCCCCCCAAACACCCAATATAAACTGAAATCGTACTTTGGGTGAGCTTGCTGAGCTGACTGCACATGTTGGTTAGCTCGGGTTTAACATCCATGGCACCGCGGTGATAATGGGCAGCCCCAAGAGGCGGTATTATTATCCCAAAGGGTCTGATGTTCACATAGCCGAATTTTACTTTAACAAGTCTGAAGTGGACATCGCCAAGCTATTGTGTCTTAATATGTCAAAAGATTTTCTTTCCCACAGTCCACTGAGGGCTGCCATATTGCGGCACCTTCCCTTGCACGCTGGCTCGACTCAAATTTTCTCTCGATGATGCTGCCTATACTATCACACTTTTAGTGTTGTTTTGGTGTGGGGTGGGTACCTTAAGTGTATCATATAACCCCTGCATATACTTCTGTCATTGTGTAAGCCCCTCCGGGATACTAGCTACTGGGGTGGAGACTGAAACTCATGACCCTGCAGCTATAATATTCCCTCTGCTCTCTTTCACTTCGATGTTTAACCGCTGAGCTATTTCGGCCTCTGGCTCTGATGGATCTGTCTTCAAAATATTCCCAAGCTGACCCCCATCACAGGGTGAGCTGACTTCATAGGGTGAGTTGATTTGGATTACGAGTTGCTTATGGGCGAGTTGACCGTTAGCGAAGTTCTGCATCAACTGTACCATCAAAGACCAAAACAGCTTCTTCTTCTGGTTGCTAGCCACTGTCAACAAACTGACCATTATTGCTGGTGGTGCGCAGCATAAAAAATCCTAACTAATACTACTAATGTACTATTTCTAACGTCCTGAATTGGGGAGAGGTCTCAGGGGTGGGGGAGGAAAGGCGTTTTGGGAGCCAACTGCTGTTTAGGTGCTCTGCGGCGGATCAGTTACCTCGAGGGGGTTGGAGGGGGGGAGGCTGGGGGGGGGGGGGGGGGGGTTTGGGTCCAACCTTTTTGTTTGGGACCTTCAACCTGACACAAAAGGCCTCCTTGATGCTATACCTTCTTCCAGTGGCCGAAAAATCAAACAACAAAAGGGGGGGGGGGGGGGCGTGTGTGTGTGTGAACTCGCCAAAACATCAAATAGGAGTGTGTGTGTGTGTGTGTGGGGGGGGGGGGGGGGGCGGGGGAGGAAAGGTGTTTTGGGAGCCAACTGCTGTTTAGGTGCTCTGCGGTGGATCAGTTGCCTCGAGGGGGTTGGAGGGGTTGGAGGGGTGGGAGAGGGGGTCCAACTTTTTGTTTGGGGCCTTCAACCTGACACAAAAGGCCTCCCTGATACTATACCTTCTTCCAGTGGCCGAAAATTCAAACAACAAAAGGGGGGGGGGGGGGGTGCGTGTGTCTGTGTGTGTGAACTCGCCAAAACATCAAATGTGAGTGAGGGGGGGGGGGGGGCCGCGGGCGGGGTCCAAACACCCCCAGAAAGGGACTTTGTGATAGCATTTTTTACAATTTCGGATATGGGGGGGGGGGGGGGAGGTTCCGGAACCCCTAGGATCCCCACCCCCTGATCCGCCCCTGGTGCTTATCCTCGTACATTTAATGATATTGACACGAAGATAATTATGATGACCATGGTAAGTATGTATAATACACAAGGGTCCATGCAAATATTTAATATCAGGAAGAGAATGCCGGGAGCTACCGAGTGGGCAACGGAGTCTGTAAAAAAATCTTTTCCTTCGTCGACTCGCGGCTTTAGAGCTTCACCCTAAGAACTATATATACAATTTAAACTATTTTAAGCCTAATTAGTTAATGGATGGATGGTCATTATCTTTACCTTGATAACTGGAGAAGACTGGAGTAAAGCAAGGCAGCAGAACAATTTTTACTGTTGTTGAGTTTTACTGAATGGCAGACGAAGTAAGATGGCGCATCCGGAACTGACGTTGTTGTCTCCCTTGTGTGCGACGGACGCGAGAGATACAGTACACAACCCACTCTTACATCATGTCAAATTTACCTACGACCCTTTCTTATACCAGATTTCTCCACTTGCAACAATTTTTTTTAAAAACATATTATTTTCCGTTGCTAGGGTTCATGGTGATAAGCAAATACCGTAAATAATCCAATAATACTTTTAAGGACACCTCAGTGTAAATAGTGTTTTTTAACACTCCATAAACACTTGTTATAAAACACTCGGACCATCTCCTAATGATAGGTTTCAGGCTCCTCTTGTCCCCGCTCACTGCCGCATGTGCAAGGGGGACATAAACTAGGAATCAGTACTGACTCAGGTTTCTCACTAACTGTACACGGCAGTAAAGGAGTTACTGGTCAATTTGCTGTATTTAGCCAATCACTAGGTTCAATGTAATCTCATCTAATCAGTGCAGATCTGCCCCTGGTTTGTCTGGTGTAAATCCACCAAGGGTATATTTTGTGCTGCTGTTGTTTCTGCTAATTTCTCATTTGAGTGGTTACAAGCATGTCTGGGTGGATCAGTTTACATTGGGTACTGGACTGACTCAGGCAGAATTCACGTTATTTCAGTACTAGAAACCAGATCAGCTGTAAAAGTTGCATCAAGTTATTTTCGAAGTGACATGTGTCTATCTGGCTGGAATCACGGCAGTGCAAACTGACACTAGGTGGATTCATCAGTGGGTGGATTGTGCTGGGTAGTCTCAGAGAGATTCAGTTTACTGGGCAGATTGACTGATTCAGTTGTAACGAACCCCCTTCGACATGCAGAAAAGCACTATGTCCAGTGTCTCAACAAATTGTCTGTGTCTCAGTATGCCACAAAAAGCATTGCAGAAAGATTTTGGTGCAGCCGGTAATTAAAAGTCCTTTAGTTGTGTGCGGTTCTGTGAATTATGTAAAAAAAAATAATAATAATAAAATTTAAAAAATTTAAAAAATAAAAAAAATCTTGTATCGTTTGCTTTATTTACAAGTACGTCGCGACGACCAGAAAAACATACAACACAAAAAACATTATTTTTTCATAGTTTAGGCAGTCAAATCCAAACGAGTTGGCATTCTGAAAATAATTATGTAAATTTTAGTGAAGGATGCGTTTTGTAGATATGTGATTTTGTAATTTTGTTAGGTAACTGCTCCACTGATATGTGAGATAAATAACAATTACATCAGTGTCGCTTTTTACTATTTTATGTACCCTTAATCGTACGTCATGGGCCGCAGAAATCGCACCATACAGTCGATGGGGCACAGTTTATGTAAACAGCCGGTATAGTGCAATTTCTACTCATAATGTACTAATGTGAATATCAGTGTTTTCTTACACACCTCCCGCTTCTTTGCTGCCTTTGAGCGGAAAAGCTGTATTACACACGTGTCGCGATACAGCCGCTTGGCTGGATCTCACGCCCGTGTGTGATAAAGCCGTCAGTGCTGCGCCGTGAACGGCTAAGTGTGCACAACATCGTCAGTCCTGTAGAAAGTTTCGTCAACAAAAAGGTATGGGCACACGCGATATTGAAACTGACTTGACATACTTTCAGCTCACGCACAATGACATCAGTTTACAATGACGACTGGCACTCTGGCGTCTTGCATTGCGCCATTACGTCTTCGTGTAGAAACATCATTGTCTGAGTGACATCCAAAATATACACGTCACATTACCAAATTGACGTCATGTTCTTTGCCAAAGACACAATGGCAGTTGTGTTGTGGTCAGGCGTCTGCAGAAAACCAACGAGTCATGAAGGCGCTGTAGAATGCCGGCTCTGTCGAGGCCCGACACTGACACGACCTGTGCCTTGTCCGTGCCAGTGACGGACATTAGCTTTCCGTGCATACCGCGTAGGACAGAGTCATCTAGAAGCAGCGTCTGGGTGACAAGCTTTAGCTCTGGAATCCCAGTACGGTCGGTGGGTTTGTCAGAGCCTGGAGAGGGTCGGGGTGTTGGTACCGGCTCCGTGTACTCGGGCGTTTGCCGGATAGCAGTGTTGTGAGCTGGACGCGGGGGTTCAGATGTGGTCGTGGTGGCAGGGGATTTGGAGGTGGCAGGCGATTTTTCCGGCGCTTGCTTTGCCTCGGTGTTGGAGTGGGGAGAAATGCCTTTCTTGCCGGTCCTCGATCCCTCCTTCTCCCCCTCCAGCTGGGTGATTCGTTGTCGGAGGTGTCTAATTTCAGTTTGCAGCGCATCCACCTCAATATTGTAGGCGTGGCGGATCCCTCCAACTGCTGACCGGAGAGCAGCTATCTCTGCCATTACGCGCTCCATGGCCAGGGGGTCTGGGTTGAGAACAACAGGGCAGACCGTCTGGCACGCAGACTCGATAACCATGACATCAGCAGGGGCAGGAGGCTGAGTGCCAATGCCGCCGACGTCAGATGTGATGGCAGCACAATCGCTGTCGATGCTTTTGTTGGTGATGATGCCAGCGCCGCCGACGTCAGATGAAGAGGCAGCACTAGCTTTGCTGTCAATGGTGGATATAGTGGTAGCGCCAGTGCCGCCGTTGTCGGAAGTGGAGGCACTGTTGTTGCAGTTGTTGTAGGTGGTGGTGATGGTAGTGCCAGTGCCGCCGACGTCAGACGTAGGGGCAGCACTAGCTCTGTTGTCGCTGTCGGCGATGGTGCCAGTGCCGCCGACGTCAGACGTAGGGGCAGCACTAGCTATGTTGTCGCTGTCGTTGGTGGTGAAAGTGCCAGTGCCGCCGACGTCAGACGTAGGGGCAGCACTAGCTCTTTTGTCGCTGTCGTTGGTGGTGAAAGTGCCAGTACCGCCGACGTCAGACGTAGGGGCAGCACTAGTTCTGTTGTCGCTGTCGTTGGTGGTGAAAGTGCCAGTGCCGCCGACGACTGAGATAGGGGCAGCACAAGCTCTGTTGTCGCTGTTGCTGATGGTGCCAGTGCCGCCGACGTCTGATGTAGGGGCAGCAATAGCTCTGTTGTCGCTGTCGCTGGTGTTGAGGGGTGCCAGTGCCGCCGACGTCTGACCTAGGGGTAGCACTAGCTCTGTTGTCGCTGTCGTTGGTGTTGATGGTGCCAGTGCCGCCGACGTCTGACGTAGGGGCAGCACTAATTCTGTTGTCGCTGTCGCTGGTGTTGATGGTGCCAGTACCGCCGATGTCAGACGCAGGGCAGCACTAGCTCTGCTGTCGCTGTCGTTGGTGGTGAAAGTGCCAGTGCCGCCGACTTCTGAGGTAGGGGCAGCACTAGCTCTGTTGTCGCTGTCGGTGATGGTGCCATTGCCGCCGACATCAGACGTAAGGGCAGCACTAGCTTTGTTGTCGCTGGTGTTGGTGGTGCCAATGCCGCCGATGTCTGACGTAGGGGCAGCACTAGCTCTGTTGTCGCTGTCGGTGATGGTGCCAGTGCCGCCGACGTCGGAGGTAGGAGCAGCACTAGCATTGTTGTCGCTGTCGCTGGTGGTGCCAGTACCGCCGATATTGGTGGTAGAGGTTCTGTCGCTATAGGTAGAACCCTCGGTGTCGTCCATTACGGTGATGGTCTGGTTGTCGGTTACTGACAGGCTGGTGTCAACTGAAGAGGGCGGTGACGGTAGCGCCAACTGACCGTGACCAGACTGAGCGGTTAAGGTGTTGACGATGTCTCTCAGCGCTGCAAACTCCCTGTCCACCCACTGGCGGCAGGACCTGCCCTGAACCAGGAAACTGGCTGTGGTGTAATACGTATTACAAGTAGTTGCCGCTTGCCGGCCGTCCTTTATCTGTATGGTTGAGTGCACTAGGTCTTTGGGCAGGCTGGTTGTATCAAGGTCAATTTGTTGTTCAAAGGCGGTATGGTTTGCCCCATAGTCTTCCCACGTTGTTGTGACACCCTGGGGCTTGAACTCGCCAACGTAGCGCCATCTTTCGCCACACTGGTAGTTTGCCATGTTCAGTGTTATACGTGATCTGAATAGGGTCCAGAGTCAGTCTAATCTCTCCCACACTTGCCTGCGTAAATGTTAGTTTGGGCCGTGTGGTTGGGCCCATCTTGCCATCACTCTTGCTAACATCACAAGCAGTGTAAGCCTCTCACAGACAAAACACAGATTAGCACACACCTGGCCTTGACACTTCACTTTTGCCGTGGCAGCCGAGGACCAGGTGGTGAGAGAGATCTTGCCTGTGCCGCTATTGTCACTGTCCCCAAGTCGCCATGCCAGCTGTTGATGCACTCAAGCCCCTGCAGCTGCACTCAGGCGTGAGGGGGGAGTTGAGCTCCCGACCCCATTCACAGCTGGCGGGTGTGAGAGCACAAGGGATTAAGCCATTGGCCGTCAGAGGTGGCGGCAGGTGGCGGGGCCGTAGGGGGCCTGGCGCCAGGTACAAAATCTATATAGTAAAACAGGTTTCATGGCTGGTCGAATAAGATACAGTTTGGTCAGTTCATATTTTATAGTTTTAAAAAATGTGAAATAGGGAGAAAAAATATAAAAAGTATATTACAGAATACCTTGGTTTTGGCGCAAGGCCGGGTCCGTTTAGGATAACCAGCACACACACATTGTACACAAGTTCAATGTGACACAAAGCACTTTATCTTCCGCATGTTCAGGGAAAACTGAACCGATGAAATTGAAAACTATCCGTTTCACAAATCCCAATCAGGGAAAATTGGAATCGCAATGTTTATATGCAAACTGTAATCGCGTTGCACAAAATCACACACAATCCTATAATAACGTAATCCACATGTGTATGTCCAAGAAGAGAACACAACAGTACTCCATAAAGTTATTTGGATTTAACGCCGAGCAGACAACTTAGGCCATCTCACGGCGGAGTGGGTAAAAATCTGGCCAGCCAGACTAAAAGAAAGGTCTTAAGACAAGATGTAAATATATCTTTAAAAATAGTTCATGCTAAAATGTCGCACAGGTCTCTAAATGAAACGTCTACAGACTCAAAAAGGTCAAAATAATAGAATTATCATAGTCTATGAATGCTCAAATCTTATTTAAAATATTGCACTCTCTCAGAAAACTGAAGATTTTGTCCGGGGGTACATCCCGGAACAAAACCTTCAAGTAGTCTGCTGTGAAATGTTTATACCTTGTGTCAATTAAATCGGCACAAGACAGCAAAAAGTGTTGAACAAAATACTGCTCGTCGCAGGCATAACACCATGGACACTTCTCCTGTTTTAGTAAATAAGAGTGCGTAACATACGTGTGCCCGATGTGGAGCCGAGTAAGGACAGTCTCCTCACGGCGGCTGCCGCAGCGATAAGGTAGACTGTCGGACACCTTAGGAAGAGCTTCATGCAGCTTGTTAGCTTCCTCTTTGTCTTACTCGGACTGCCACTCACGGGCTATGTACGCACTAATCACAGATTTAAAATCACTATGAACAGTCTGTGTGCCAGGGACAGGGTCGTTGCGGGCATCTTTGGCAGCAGAATCTGCGATCATGTTGCCTTCGATGCCCACTTGCCCTGGGACCCAAATAAAAATGATGTCATAATATTCCTTCATCAAGTCTACGTAGAGCTCTCTAATCTGCACCAGCAGTGGGTGTTCTGTTCCTGCGCCCTGAAGGGCCTGCAGGGCAGAAAGAGAGTCACAGAATCAGGAAGTTCCTTTCCCTAGACCGATAATCATGCTTGAGTGCCAGCAGAACCGCCTGCAGTTCTGCACTAAATACAGATGAATGGTCTGGGAGGCGGTGCTTAAATGGGCGTCTAGGATGGCGAGAGGACACTGCGGCCGCAGCCACTCTCCCATCTACAGAATTTGACCCATCCGTATAAATACGACAATAGCAGGAAAACTTGAAAGCATTGAGGCTCTGTTGGTATATAGCTGGTGGAGTGGAGTCCTTCTTGTGGGCGGTCAGCAGGATGTCAGGAACTGGTAATAGCCAGGGTGGAGTGATGTGTTGCAGAGATTCCGAAACTTTGTTCAGGTCCACTCCGGCCGCCTGCAGATGAGGTCCGACACGGAAGAAAAGTGGACGGACAGCTCCCGGATGGGTATCGTAAATCTCTGCAAACGGCGGTTTAAAAACACACTCGTCATAGGCAGGATTGTCTGGATGGGCCTTTAGTTTCAGCTGAGCATGAGGCGGATGCGGCGGAGCTTGAGAGAAGGCTTCCTTGCCTCGGCATACAGACTAGGAACTGGAGACGTCCTGAAGGCGCAGACCTTGATGGTGAATTGTGTTCAGACGCTGTAGAATAGACTTGGGAGCTGAGCCATGTACCACAGAGCCGTAATCCAGTTTGGACCGAACAAGGGCCCGGTACAGTCAAAGTAAGACAATGTGGTCTGCACCCCAGTCAGTACGACCAACGACACGAAGAACGTCGAGAGCCATCTGACAAGAGGTTCTAAGGTAATTAGTATGGTCAGTCTTTTGTCAAAGATGCCCCAAAAAAAACTTTGCCTCCTCGGCCACCTTACTTGGCACTCCAGCAATGCTCAGGCTAGGTTCTGGAAAAATTTCGTCTTGTTAGTAAAATGCACACAGACTGTCTTGGAGGACGAGAACTTGAATCCGTTGAGAGACACCCACCTCTGGATGCGATCAATGCACAGTTGCAAGCGCCTCTCAAGGGACGCAAGTCCTCGACCTCGTGCGCACAAAGCAAAGTCGTCAACAAACAAAGAGCATTCAGAATCCTCCTTGACGGCCTTTACAATGTTATTAATTTTAATACTAAATAAAACAGGAGATAGAATGCTGCCCTACGGGACACCCATCTCCTGTTCAAAGGAGTCGGAGAGGGTGGAGCCCACACGGACATGGAACGACCGGTTAGACCAAAACAAAAATGTGAATAAAAACGGGCAGGTGCCCTTTAAAACCCATATCCAACAATTCAGACATTATACCATACTTCCATGTAGTGTCATATGCCTTCTCAAGATCCAAGAAAATTGCTTAGACATGCTGCTTGTTGACAAAAGCATCTCGAATAAACGACTCAAAGCAGATTAGATGGTCAGTTGTACTACGGAAGCGCCGGAAACCGCACTGGGGGTCTGTGATGAAACCCTGTGACTCAAGATGCCACATCAGGCGGGCGTTGACCAGGCATTTCATAGTTGTACATAAACATGACGTCAAAGCGATTGGCCGGTAGTTGCCTGGGTCGGAAGGATCCTTACCCGGCTTGGGGATCGGCACAACCGCGGCCTGGCGCCAGGATGGCGAAAAATGGCCAGTTATCCAGATATAGTTAAAGGCCTTGAGAAGTACGAGGAGTGACTTCTCAGGCAGATGCGTTAGAAGCTGATAGTGGATGGTATCTAGTCCAGCAGCAGAGTCATTACATTTCTGCAGGGCTTTCTGCAACTCTGTTAATGTAAATGGGGTATTATAGAAACGGTCGCCACCCGCAGTCTCAGCAGTCATTGGGCCTTCGTAGTGATATGTGGCGGACCCTGCAATGCTACATCATGACTGGTGTTTCTTTTGGATGACATTTGGGAATTTGTTGTGCTGTTGCTGTTAATTGGATTTTCAGTAGTTTCTTTCGCCGTCAGTGCAATGCTAGTTTATACACGCCGGCTGATTTTTTTGTTAGTGCCAGAAGAACAGCGCGCATTATGCTGTGGCAAGAAAACAACGTGCTCTTCTCCCCCTTCAAGCATCTTGGGAGTGGCTGTTCCCACGCCACGCTCAACATCACTGCCGAGGCGAGTGCCAGCAGGCTTCGGGCCTCAACATTCCAGGCGAGAGATGTGATGACGGACACAGTGACTGTGTTTCTTACAACACTGACTTAACAGCGTGTGCTTGTGTGTACTGTGCTTTAGAAACAATTTTGGACTGCCGCTTTTACGTTAATGTTTGTGAAGTTATATATTAGTTAGGTTATAGTGGTGACTGTTTATGCCGGAGCGACTGTCTAATAGCCGGCGCTGTTCTTATAGCGACGGGCCCCCAGGTAGCAACTGTGGAAGTATAATTCGTCTTTTGTTTTGTTGATGCGTATCTCTCATTTGTGTAACTAGTATCAGCCAAGCAGAAAGTTTAAAAACATTATATTACGTGTTTAAGAGATACTATGATAGGGCTGTCCTTAGTTTGCTTTGTGTTAGGGAGGTTCAGGTCGGGTTGGGGCCGTTGGCGCCGGCCATGAGACGCCTTGGCGACGGGCTTCACCCGTCCCGAGCCATTGTCCATTTCAGTGTTGTGTGTAAACTGTTGTGTGAGTGTGGGTGATTGCGAGTTGCACCTGAGGTGGCGAAACAAATTTTCCTGTACGTGGCAACATGTATTTGGAACAATAAAGTTGATTCATTCATTCATTCATTCATTCATAGTCTTCTGAGTTATCCGATTTAAAATGACAAATAGAGACTCTCGCTTCTCCTTCTCTCTCTGGAAAAAAGGTGAATAATGCTCTGTTAAAGAATTATGGGCAATGGTGGAGGCAAGCAAATTGGCCATAGCCTTTTTATCTGTGACCAAACTGGCACCATCTCTAAAATGGCCGACAGAAGCCGAGCCACCCCTGCACCTAATTCCTCGAACAGCCTTCCAGACTTTCTGGGACGGAGTCCTAGAAGATAAAGATGAGACGAAATGTCTCCAAGAAGCACGGCGTTCATCTTGCGACGAATTACAAAAAGCACGTCGCTGAGCAGATTTGCGTGTTTTTTGGGCCCTGCGACACTCTTCGTTGAAAGGCCATGGTACTATCGGCTTCCGAGGGACTGATGCGAGACTTTTAGGAATGGTTTCACCTGCTACGTCCAACAAAATAGAAGTAGAACAAGAAACAGGTTCTTCAGCTGGCATGACCACCTTATCTGTAATACCACCTTATCTGTAATACGACTCTGAGACTGACAGAGGGAGGCGAACAGAGGCCAGTTAGCTTTCTTGAAATTCCAGCGCCCCACTGGTGAATCCTCCTCACAGCTGACCGATGACAGGACTACTGGGAAGTGGTCACTACCACACAGGTCGTCGTGAACCTTCAAGTTAAAGTCCAGCATGAGAAAAGGATCACACACAGTGAGGTCTAGAACTGAACTAGATCCTGAACCTGGGTTAGAGTAGGTAGGTGAGCCGTCGTTAAAGACATATAAGTTAAGTTGAGAAAAAAACATCTTCTATCATCTGACCTCTGCCATCATAGTGGTCACTACCCCACAGGTGAGCGTGACCGTTAAAATCTCCCATGAGAATAAAAGGAGGGGGCAGCTGATCCGCTAAGTTAAAAATATCATTACTACAGACCCGCACGAATGGTGGCAGGTAAACACTGCATAATTATGGTTATGGTCTTCTTTAAGGTAACCCGAGCTGCGACAGCCTGAAGACAGATGTCGATGCTAACGGGGCTACATAAAATTTGGCTATTAATGAGAAGAGCCACTCTACCCGAGCGCCTCTCCGAATCTTCTTTAAGGTAACCCGAGCTGCGAAAGCCTGAAGACAGCTGTCGATGCTAACGGGGCTACATAAAATTTGGCTATTAATGAGAAGAGCCACTCCACCCGAGCGCCTCTCCGAATCGGAGCCTTTATGGATAGCGTTAAAACCATTTAAAAGACACAGGGTCAGAAGTCTTCAGGTAAGTCTCCTGAAGATATATTACTGAGGGTTTATAGGACTTGACTAAAGGACGTAATTCCTTAAAGTTAGCGTGAAAACCACGACAATTCTACTGAAGCAGAGAGTACATGATTAGGTATTAGGTGGGGGAGAAGAATCATGACGGACGCTCTGAAAGATCATGAAGGAACTGTCAGTATTGGAGGCAGAACAATTACGAACTTGCGCTTTGCGGACGACATTGATGGCCTTGCATGAACAGAGAAGGAGCTAGCTCAGCTGGTGGAAAAGCTGGATAGTACAGCCATTGCATATGGGATGGAAATCAGTGCAGAGAAGACCAATTTATTGGTCAATAACGCCAGTGGCATCGTCACTGAAATCATGGTTGGAGGCCAAAAACTGGAAACAGTTAAGAAATTCAAATACTTAGGAGCCACTGTGACAGATGAGGGATCAAAACCAGAAATACTGTCCAGGATTGCGCAGACAACAACAGCACTGACAAGATTGAAGACCATATGGAAGGACAGAAACATCACACTCTGCTCCAAGATCAGACTGATGCGCTCCTTAGTCATCTCAGTGTTCTTGTATGCCTGCGAGTCATGGACCCTCACAGCAGACCTAGAGGATACAAGCCACTGAAATGAGATGTTTTCGAAGGCTGCTTGGCATCTCATACAGAGATCACATCACAAACGAGGAAGTGGGAAGCAGAATCAGGCAAGCCATCGGGCCCTATGAAGACTTATTAGCCATTGTGAGAAAACGCAAACTGAAGTGGTATGGGCATGTCACGCGTTCAGCAGGGCTTGCCAAAACAATCCTGCAAGGCACTGTGCAAGGAGGACGAAGGAGAGGAAGACAGAGGAAAAGATGGGAGGACAATATCTCAGAGTGGACAGGACTGAAGCTGGGCGATACGCTGAGAATGGCAGAGAACAGAGAGGAATGGAGGGAGCTGGTTGTTAAGTCATCAGTGGTGCCCCAACGGTCGGCAAGACTACGGGAGGGAGATAGATAGATAGATAGATAGATAGATAGATAGATAGATAGATAGATAGATAGATAGATAGATAGATAGATAGATAGATAGATAGATAGATAGAGAGATAGGTAGATAGGTAGGTAGGTAGGTAGGTAGGTAGGTAGGTGATAGATAGATAGATAGATAGATAGATAGATAGATAGATAGATAGATAGATAGATAGATAGATAGATAGATAGATAGATAGATAGATAGATAGATAGATAGATAGATAGATAGATAGATAGATAGATAGATAGATAGATAGATAGATAGATAGATAGATTAGATTAGGGGGAGAAGAGTTTCTTCAACCCTTTTTCTTTGCTTTGGAAAGAGTCGAAGAAACAGAGGGGGGCCGGCTCCCGGGCCTCCTCTGGTTCTTCGGAGATGAGGGGATTGGAGCTGACGCAGCACCAGCTATGACAACTTCCACTCCCTCCATCTGCTCCTCCAATGCAGCATATTTATTTTGAAGAGGGACATTAGTGTCCCCCTTCTGGGCCTGTGCGCACAGCGGTCCCGAAGCTTTCTTAGACTTCTGGGTTTGGGCAGCGTTCCTGCCGCTAGAGTTAACGGCCTTAGAATGCTGACCAGAGCCAGAAGCCTTTGTAGTAGACAGACTGACAGGCTTGGCTGGGGGCTGAGGCTTAGGGGCAGCAGAAGGCGGCGCTACCGGACCGGTGGTGTCCGCCTTCTGCGTTCCCTGGTTCCTTGTCACCACTGGAGGAGGGTTACTCTCCAGGGGCGAGAAGAGCCGAGGCTCCGCCCCCAACCAAGAAGTTGGGGTTTGACAGGAGAAGTCTTTGGTGGGGCGCTTGCCTGCCACCTCAGCACTGAAAGTAAAGACAGAGGTGCTACTGTTTGAGGCAGCTTCAGCTGCACCAGGGCCTTCAACCAGTTGTTTGTGCGTCTGCAAAGGACAGCCCCTTCTCCACACGCACCTGCTGAATCTTGCACTCGGATATCCAAAGAGGGGCAGAGGGCATATCTTATCCGAAGCCATATACACCCCTTGGCAATTCACACACAGAGAGGGAGGGGGGTGGGGGGAGCTGTGCAGGACTCAGCAGAGTGTCACGGATCTCTCTACCACCTCTAAGCGCCTGACGTAAGTCACCCCCCCCCCCCCCTGCGACTTAAGGTTCCGTACATGTTCATCTTCCGACAGTTCTGCCAATGCTTGATCTTTAATCATGCCTCTAGAAGAATTCATCGTTTTGTGTGGTGTGACCTCCACTGGAGTGTCTCCGATGGAAGAGAGCCTCAGTAGCCCGGGTGCGGCACTCTACCAGCAAGTCACCAAACCTGAGGCGCTGGGCATCAGGCCTGCCAACACGGCTCCTGAGGGTCTCCCCCACCAGGAAAAGATGCAGCTTGGGAACAGGCTTTTCTTTCACTTTGCTATGGACAATGAGGAAGCGAGGCCAGACGGCCGACGCCTGAGGCGTCGCTTCTCACAGTCGGAGTCGCTCTTCAAACACAATGTCAGTGGCTATGTGCCCTTTGGTGCCAGTTTGTGTGTGTGTGTGTGTGTGTGTGTGTGTGTGTGTGTGTGGTTTCCATATTACAGTAGTAGAGATATTCATCTCCCGGGGGTCCCCGCCCACCATCGAGCCCAACAAGGGAAAGTGCATCTGTCGGCGGGTCTCCAGCCGACGCACAATGGAGACTGCCCGAAAGATATACTCAGGGGGTTAAGCCCGACTGAACCACCCCCCTTCTATCACATTGTTGAATGCAGGGGAATACTAGCGTAAAGCACCTAATCAGCAGCAGAGGCTAGAGCATGGTGCTCCGTATGTAAACCTGCATGTCAACAGTGGGACAGGGCTCAACGTAACAAGAGCCGATTGACTAGGCCGGTACTCCTAGTCCCCCGTTTAAGTAGAAGTCAATGCCAAATTGGAGTGTTTCAGCCACCAGGATCCTCTTCTCCCCTGACACGGGTCTCCAAGCACGGCAAACACTCGGGATCCAAAGGACCAAAAACTAATGAGTATTTTTAAGGACCAATCCAACATGGTAAGACCTGGGTTAGCACAGCTCTTTAAAAACCGGACCAGTGAAAAAGACTGAACAACATATCTGCTGACGTCAAGTCCTAATCCTGGACAAAGATGGCACCCCTTCGCTAGCCCACTCAGTCAGCGACTGAGGAGACTACCTACCCAAACCACGTGGAGGCCGGTGCCGTAGTGGGCAAGAGGCAGAGAGACAGTGAGAAGAGGCAGAGAAACAACGAGAAGAGGCAGAGGCAGCGACAACACGAAATTCAGCTCAAGAGAATGGAATTAGAGGCACAGAGCCAGAGGACAACTTAAGCAGCAGCCTTAGCTAGCAGAGAGAAAACAGCCCTTGCGCCCAAACTACCGCCTTTTGCAGAAAATTCAGATAAAATGGACGCTTACCTGGAGCGGTTCGAGCACTTCGCAAGCAGCAAAAACTGGACACAAGAGACTTGGGCCATCAAACTGAGCGCACTTCTAACTGGCAAAGCGCTTGAATTCTACACCCGCTTGCCAAGAAAAGAAGCCGAGGATTATGCGAAGTTGAGAGCCGCCCTGTTGAGACAGTACGATTTCACTGAAGAGGGTTACAGACGACGATTCCGGAATTGCAAGCCTGAGGAAGGAGAAACACCCGGTCTATTCATTGAGAGAATCAGGAACTACCTGGAGAAATGGATAGAGCTGGCTGGTTTAAATAAGGAGTACCAGGACCTGTGTGACCTCATCATCAAAGAACAAGTCCTCAGTGCATATTCTAAGGACCTGGCCGCCCACCTCAAGGAGCAAAAGACCAGTCCCTGAAGGCCCTTGCAGACTTCGCTCAAAGATACTTGGACGCCCACAACATGAAGTTCGGGCCCGGTAAACCGCAGCGTGTGTCTACACCAGCAGAGGAAAACGACGACGTCAGAGACACCCCGAAACACATGCCAATGGAGAGCCTGGCATGTTTTTCCTGTGGAATGAAGGGACACAAGGCGATACGCTGTCCTTCCAAGGTGTTCCCCGAGGCGATAACACCAGAAGGCCCAACCAATACCGATGGTCATCGCTACATTCTGACCCTGGTGGACTACACTACAAGATATCCTGAGGCCATACCACTAAAGAAGATCGACACTCCAACAGTAACAGAGGCGCTCGTGGACATGTTCAGCCGTTTGGGGATTTCCTGAGGAGATCCTGTGTGATCTAGGGACCCAGTTCGTCTCCGACTGCATGGAGGAAGTCAATCGGCTGTTGAGCATCCGACACCTCACTACGACCCCTTACCACCCCATGTGTAACGGGTTGGTTGAAAAGTTTAACGGAACATTGAAGGCTATGCTGAAGACACTGTGTGCTGAGCAGCCGAGGTTGTGGCATAGATACATTAGTGCCTTGCTCTTCGCATACCGTGAAGTTCCCCAGGATTCGACAGGGTTCCCCCCCCCCCCCTTACCCCACCCCCCCCCCCCCCCCCCCCATCCCTTTTTTGAATTGCTGTACGACAGGACTATAAGGGGACCGATGCACATCCTGAAGGAGCTGTGGACCAAGGACATCGACGTGCCTGAGGTGAAGATCAGCTACCAGTATATCTTCGACCTGAGAGAGAAGCTGGAGGATACCCTCAGGATCGCGCGAAAAAAAATGGAGAAGGCGCAGAACAAGGGAAAGCATTACTATGACGGTAAAGCGAAACCTCCACGGTTCCAGCCAGGTGACCAGGTTTTGGTTCTTCTCCGCACCGACAACAAAAAGCTCCTGATGCAGTGGAAGGGACCTACGTAGTTGACACAGTGGTTGGCAATAACGACTACAAAGTCAAGGTCAACAACAAGATGAAGACTTACCACGCGAATCTGCTGAAAACGTACGTCGAGAGAGGTCGTCAGGACAAACCACAACAAGCGGCATCGGTGCGTCTGGCTGCTGACGAGAGACTAGACGACGAGAACCTGTTCGACCTTAATGAACTCCGCGACAAGGAGGGTGTAGAAGACATCCAGTTCGGCCAAAACTTGACCCAGACACAACACGAAGAGCTGAGAGTCCTAACTAGGGAGTTCAAGTATCGGTTTACACCTGACCCCGGGACAACAGACACCATCTAGCATGAAGTTAGTCTGACGTCAAACCAACCGGTTCGCAGCAAACCGTATCGTCTGCCTTGCAACACGAGAGCCGAGGAAAGACATCAAGGAGATGCTGGACCTTGGAGTCAGCAGGGAGTCAAAGTCGCCAGTGGTCATAGTGAAGAAACCAGATGAATCTAATTTGGTGTGTGTGGACTATCGTACACTCAATAAACGGACAGTATTTGACCTAGGACCATCTACCCTTGAACTATCTGAACTGCACCATCTCATGATTTGGCGAGGTTTTTGCAGAATTTTGACATTAAGTTACATTACATCAAGGGTTCACAGAACTTTGGAGCGGGTTACCTGAGCAGAGCATTTTAAAGGAACATTTTTTTGTTCAGGACAGTTAAAGGAACTGTGAGACAATTATTACAGAGCAGTTTATTTAAGTTTTGATGTGAGATTGGTAGTGTTTCTCATTCTGTAAAGTTTGACACAGCCACAACCGTATTTTGAGATTTGAGAAGACTTTTTTTGGTGAGATTTCGTTCTAAAAGGGGGTTGGGGGAGGGGGTGGTAATGTTACGTTTGTGGTAGTGTTATTCTTTGAGAGCATGAGTGTGTTAATTATAGAAAAGAATGAACGGATATTCATTTGAGTTATTTTGGATAAGAATTACGTACCTTAGTAGGATTCATTTTCTTTTGCAGGAGAATTGCGATCAATTTTTGTTGTGCCTCGTAGTTTTGCCCACATTAGACTGGAAGATTCGAGCAGGGTCGCGAACTTTCTAGTGACCTCAGATAAGATGTCAAAGTGTCGGCTACATTTCGTACATTGCATGTGAGACGAAGTGTGTCAAAAGTGTTGATGCGTTGTAGAGGAGACAGTGCATCAGTGTTGGTGCATTTGTGAATGCATTGTACGGAGATCGCATCGCTGCAATAAAATATTGTTGGAACTGTTACTCCAGAGTGGTCTACAACCTTGTGCCTCGTGTGACGAGTTGCAGCTTAGTGAAGTTTCTTTACAAGAACCCTAGGTGCGTGCGTCTGGTGTGATTGCATCATACTACGACTACGACGTAACATTTAGAAATGCCATACCTACTAGTTGCACTGCAAGTACTTCAAACAAGATGTTTCCTGTTTCTGTTGTGTGAACACTGTAGTCCCAAATCTTTCACACCATAGGCCACTTCTGAACCGAGAACACAGCGTAGTCCCAACATCAAATAACCTTTTTTTCAGTTCAAAAGACACTAAAACTCCCTAACCTAACCGCTTATTGTCAATTGTACAACCCATAAGAATGTTGACACGTCTATTTAGTGTTGGTTGGTTGGTTAGTTCGGATTTAACGTCCACAGCACCGAGGTGATCATGGACGGCCCTGACAGGCGGGTTATGGGGGACAGGGAAATCTATTGCCTATGGAGTACGACCTGAACACTGATCAACTCAGGTGCACTCCAACTGTGCCACTTTGATTTACCAGGACCTTTCAACGGACATGCTATTGAACAAATACGTTTTTCCCCCTGGATTGTGAGTCCAGCTACCGGGGCCGGAACGGGATTCGAACCCACGACCCGGCGATTCCCTTCGCTGCTCCGACGTTTAACCGCCTGAGCTATTTCGGACTCTTCTATTTAGTGTAGTGTAGACGCAGCTAAGCAGCAGAATCCGGCCTGACAAATCGGACATGCGATCGATCAAATTTTGCACACGTAAATCTGGCCGATTTCGTCAAATTATGACGGTTTGTGACCACATTTTTTACCTCTGCAACTAGATACAGGTGCGCCAATCTATTTGCAGCCAGAGAATGCTTAACATGAACAATATAGACTTACATTTTGTCTGATCCAAGCATAAACTGCAGCCTAATGGATCGTACGGGACGTAGTCCTTACTTCCGCTACTTGCATCGGCGTAGTCCTGTCTACATACCCTGACTGTAGCGCGGCTCTGTGCGAGGCGCTCACGGACAGCTGACCAAGTTTAGGTGGTTTTTTTTTTTTGGTTTTTTTTTTTACGCTTACTCCTGCTTCACATTCGGCGGTGCTACAAATACGTCTTTCTTTCCAGAACAAAACAAACACCACTGAACTGTATCCGGATAATGCGTTGTTCGCCAGTGTTTTTATTTTTGTTATGCGTGCTATATGTTGAGAGTAGCTCTTAAAGAAAAATATCGCTCTCTGGCATATAGGGACGGACCTACCTAAAAGAAACAGGTTAAAAGAAACAGAAATGGGGCGATTACCTAGGGGACCTCACCCCAAGCCAGCTTTCCACTATTGATCAGAAAGCTGCAGGGGATTCTGCTGCCGTGGCACTTCTGGGAAGGAAGTTCCACAGGTGGATTGACAATATATTTTATTTCATGTTGGTTTATAATGTGCAAAATACACAGTGTCATATATGTACATTGATGAAAGTGCATTGTTCACAGCAATGTTATTTCCACATAAATTGCAATCTAACAAAAGCACATCAATATAGGGCTCCTTCAAACACTAGTTATGACGTTTTACTGTAGTAGCAATGTCTTTATACCACACAAAACAAAGTAAGAACATAATTAAACAACAAAATGGACAAAATAATTACAAACAAGAAAGGCAAAGACCTTATGGCTCACGTGTATGACCGATCCATACATGTATGATAATCAGTGAATGGATGGCTTCTGCACTAACAAAATCCATGTTTCCTCAAAATTTAATCAGTTTTCACACATCTGGGAAACCCCGTAACCCTTGACCTTTGCGATGAGTCGACTAAATTAGGATACATAGGAAGTTCTTATCGTCAGCTACCTTTCTGCCAAATTTGATTGATTGATTGATTCGCTGTGACCTTGGCCTTTGTGAGAGGTCACTGAAATTGGTATGTTTAGAAAGGTCTTGCCACAAAGTATCCCTGGGCCAAGTTTGAAGACTGTAGCTTGAATAGTCTCCGAGAAAATGCCAGCGTTAAAGTTTACGACGGACGACCACTGGCCCAGAACATACTCACTTTTGCTTCGCACGTGAGCCAATGAAAATATTATTTGCCAAAATGTTCTTAGAGAAGTACTAGATTATAATCAGGCTTTTGACAAAAGATCTTGAAGAAAAACATCAAGAAATGATAAATATGTGTACCTTTGTGTCAAAGTTGATTGAAAAGTTTGCAAAACAAATATTGATAATAACTACAATTCTATCAAAATTTGGCATTTTACACACATTTGCCGACCTCTTGTAACCTTGACCTTTCTGAGGGTCATCCAAAATAGTACGCAAATTAGTAGGACTTAACATTAGGTATCTCTGTACCAAGTTTGGGTTTGAAGTTGTGAACAGTATTTGAGAAAAAAAAACATTTTTTGTCAAAATATGGCTATTTTTTTACCTATTTTCTGAGGCCTTGTGACCCTTGACTTTTTCGTGGGGTCAACCAATTAGTATGCATAGAAAAGTCTTACCATCAGGTATCTTTGTACCAAGTTTGGGTTTGAAGTTGCAAATAGTATCTGCGAAAACATACATGTTGTCAAAATGTTGCTATTTCGGACCTATTTCCTGATCCCCGGTGACCTTGACCTTCGTGAGGTCACTCATATTGGTATGTTTAGAAAAGTCTTGGCACAAAGTATCCTTGGGCCAATTTTGAAGACTGTGGCTTGAATAGCCTCTGAGAAAATGCCAACATTAAAGTTTACCATGGCGGACGAACGCACGGACTACCACTGGCCCAGAACATATACTTACTTTTGCTTCACACATGAGCCAAAAAAATACTAAAGCAGATTCAATAATTTTCAAATATCCATCACCTTTCACTATCTTAATCGTAAATCATGGGTAGAAATCACACCACATAATTGAAGTGGCGCATTATATATACAGCCCTGACTCGATATATCGCGAATCGTTCTATCGCGATCCCGGACATATCGCGGGGGTACCTTTGATCCCGAAAAAAATCGGACCGACCGCGCACGGCGGTGAACCGCGAAATAAGTGTCACCGGCCTTGGCTGTATCGCGCTCCACGGGGTGCTGCACACACGCCTGACACGACAGCTGGGAGGGCGTCCACACACTGAACACCCACAAACCTTCCCCAAATGAAGAACGCACACACATGTATGTACATAAAGAGGGTAGGAGACAAAGTCAGTGTATAGTGAGGTTCTAGGCTTCTGGCACATGGCAGATGTAATAATAATAATGATGATTTATATGGCGCCTAACCTCAAGTAAAGAGCTCTAAGCGCCTTACAAATTTCAAAAATACAATTACAAAAACTGTACACCGTATTACACACACGCACACAAACACACCCACACACATTACAGGCACCACAGCAAAACTACAACAGAATCATCTGCAGTCAATGTTAATCAGTGGGGTAATGGAGTTGGAAAAGGTGTGTCTTTAGCGCAGAGTTAAAAACGTCTTTTGAAGCACTGTGGCGGACATGTGAGGGGAGTTCGTTCCAGTACAGCGGCCCAAGATATGAAAAAGACCGCTGGCCACTTAGTACGGACAAATGGTACACTCAAAAATGTGGCTGTCAGCAGAGGAACTGCGAGTTGTCTTGAGGGAGTGTACAACTGCTGGAGAGAAGACAGGTAAGGGGGGGGGGGGGGGGGGCTTGATGTGGAAATGCAGCTGAAGCAGACAGAAGAAAGTTTATACTGAATTCTTGCTGCCACAGGGAGCCAGTGGTGGGATTTAATTACAGGTGTAATATGATCAGTCTTGCGCTTTTTGGTGACGAGCCTCGCAGCAGAATTCTGAACTTTTGGAAGCCTGTCAATTTGATATTTGGGACAACCTGCATACAGTGAATTACAATAGTCCAGCTTGGAAAGAACAGATGAGGTTTGTGTGTGTGTGTGTGTGTGTGTGTGTGTGTGTGTGTGTGTGTGTGTGTGTGTGTGTGTGTGTGTGTGTGTGTGTGTGTGTGTGGCTTCGATAGTCTAATAGTATCTGATAGAAGAAATGCTACGGAGCTCCATGTAGGCTGTGCGACAGGTGTTGACAATCTGTTGGTTCATGGACAGTGTTTCGTCAGGGTTACTCCAAGATTCTTGGCGGTGTGTGAGAAATTGATGATGCTGGTTCCTATGGCCATGGACGTGGGGAGGAAAAGTGAACTGGTCGATCTGGGGGGTTTGATTATAAGAGACTCAGTCTTATCATCATTAAGTTGAAGTTTGTTTGATGACATCCACTCTTTGACATCACAGATACAGTTCTGAAGGCTTAGGATTACACTAGGGACCTGGACGGGAGTAGCGTGTTTGTACAGCTTGGAGTCATCGGCAAAGCCATGGTTGGAAACCGAGAATCTCTCAATTACACTAGAACAGGGTATGTAGACAGGACTACGGTGTGGAAGGCGGGACTACGTCACCAAAGACCCACTAGGACGCAATTTATGCTTGTATCTGACAAAATATAAGTCGATAATGTTCATTTCAAATATCTGCTAGCAGCAAATAAATTGGCACACCTGCACTTCTTTGCAGAATTTCGAAAGCTGGTGGGAAATTGTCATAATTTGAAGACATCGGTGACCTTTTAGTGTGCAAAATTTGATCGATGACGTGTCCGATTCGTTGAGACAGATTCTCATTGAAATTAGGGAATCTTAGTCGCTTTCGAGCTGAAAAGGGTGCCTGATGTTGGGACTACGATGTGCAGGAATGGTTGCGGTTGCGACGAAATGGCCTACGGTGTGAAGAATGTGGGGCTACACTGTGCAAAAATCGCTGCCCCCAGTCTACGTTGAATTGTTGCACTTAATCATTATGTAGCTGTCTGATTTTAAATATACAGTAAAATACTGTCGATTAACTAGTTGAAATTCAATTAAAAGGTCAAATAAAGATACATGCCGGAAAAAGAAGTATGGCAGAGGCAAAGGAAAAGTGTCTGTTATGACAGAATGCGTTTTCCCTTTGCTAAAATACCCTGGCTGGAATGTTGACTATTTTATGATTGATTGTACATTGCTTAACGTCCCGACAGCAACAAGTCTTTCTCAGGACGTGCCTGCACTGTTTGTGAAAAAAAATAACAGAATATTGAATGTATGTCGCCAGCCGGTCCAATACGTTAAATAAACCTACGCCATGGGGCCTAAATAAAGCTAAGACCATTTAGCAACACACATCCAATGTCAAGAGCTACAGGCAGTGCAGACAGTTGGGAGAGTTTTAAAAAGGCAAATACAGGTGAATGGACCAAAGGTAGACAGAAACACGTGCCCCAGAATAGAGGGAAAAACCCACCCTGTGGGGCTGACCAAGGTGACCCTGGACTATTTTATGAGGCTGATCAACACGAACATTTGTGGGAACAACGAACACAACACACGTTACACCCAAGTCATGTCAGCTGCATGCAATGGCTTATGTTACTTATGGATGTTCATTGACTAACCCTTACAGTACCTAACTCCTATTTAGGTTCCCCTTGAACTATATGACTGTTTTACAAATTTGCACGAAATTTGAAACGACAGAAAGTCAGTCTGAAAATGACTTTATTCAAAATTTGTTGGAAACATTTTTATATGAATCCACATAAATATTGACATACCTATTTCTTGATCTCTTTTATCTTGACCTTTCTGATGGGCCATCCAAATTAGTATGCATAGTAAGGTCTTAACATCAGGTGTCTTTGTAATTGTACTAAGTTTGGGCTTCGGGTTGTGAATAGTATTTGACGAAATAAAGGTCTTTTGTCAAAATATTGCTAGTCTTGACGTATTTCCTTATCCCCTGTGACCCTGACATTTGAGAGAGGTCACTAGAATTGGTACGTTTAGAAAGGTCTGGCCTGGGCCAAGTTTGAAGTTTGTGTCTTGAATGGAAAATACCATCGTTAGTTTACGACGGACAGACGACCACTGGCCCATTTCATAGACTTACGTTTGCTATCGCACATAAGCCAAGAAGTTCATGGTGGACCATTTTAATCCGGGCAGAATATTTCCACAAAATGAAGACGAAGAAGAAGAAGAAATACGGTTGAATTTACAAACCTTGCTTGGGTTTTTTTTTTTTTTTTTTTTTTTTTTTTTTTTTTTTTTTTTTTTTTTTCCCCTTAAGTAACTATGGATTATAATACGACAAACAGCTGATGTTAGTCGTGTTACCAAAGACACGAAGATTGATTGATTGTACATTGCTTAACGTCCCGACAGCAACAAGGCTTTCTCAGGACGTGCCTGCACTGCTTGTGAAAAAAAAACAACTAAACAGAACATTGAATGTATGTCGCCAGCCGGTCAAATACATTAAATAAACCTAACACTTGGGGCCTAAATAAAGCTAAGACCATTTAGCAACACACATCCAATATCAAGAGCTACAGGCAGTGCAGACAGTAGGGAGAGTTTTAAAAAAGACAAATACAGGTGAATGGACCTCGGGTAGACAGAAACACATGCCCCAGAATAGAGAGAAAAACTCACCCTGTGGGGCTGACCAGGGTGACCCTGGGAACTAAAAAGTACCTAACCCCACCCAAGTCCCCCAGGGCAGACCCGGGTGGGGTAAAGACACGAAGAGCTGTGGGTATGCTCATTCTGTGTTTTCTAATGGTCACGATGCAAGCTTCACCTAAAGAACGTGTATATTAAGGTGAACAGCTAGCAAGCTGTGAAACAAGAAGATATTCTCTTTCTTTATTGTGAAGTATTGAACCAGATGTAAATCGCAACACGACAGACACGATGACCGTCAGTCGTGCTGTGAGACTGTCAGTCGTGTTATGGACAAATCTTACCTTGTTATTCAGACATAAATACAATATATTCCCACCATAGTGTGAGGCTTTGAATCGTCTTACATCAGTTCACCATTAAACAAGATGGGATGAATCATAACCCACAAAGTCCCTTCTATATGAGAGCTTGCCTCCCTGTCACGGGTCTCTACCGTTTGACTTTGACCATGAGGATTTCATCCAAAAGTCTACCGTATTGTTTGGAGCTCACATGCATTTTTCTTTTAGGAACATTCAAAGTTGTTCATATTTTTAAGCTTATCCTTCTGATCCATTTCCCTCCTCTCTAAACCATCCTCTGATCAACACACACGCCGGCACACACAAAGATGGACAAACGGCGCTTCCCGCCATTAGTACGCTCTGTGGGCTAGAGTAGCGACAGGAATTTTGAAGAAAAATAGCACAAGCAGCAAAATGACGTCAATATAGGCTTGATGCCATGGCATTGCTAGTCTCATGACGCTGTGTACACAGTGACGAAATTGATGTTTCACGTCACTCATCCGGAAAGGCACGCAGCCTCTTCCAGGGCAGACTGTTCATTCCACACAGCCTCTTCCAGGGCTGACTGTTTTGATGGAAGTATATAGTGGATCCAAAACTTGCAAAAATGAATTAATTATTATTGAAAAAGTTAAAAAGGTACAAAGCTGGCTAACAAACTATCCAATGTTTTTGACCATATTAGCTATATATCCAAAATTGCAAGTAAATATGACAAACATTACGGACTCTAATCTGGGTCAACTGACTTTCTATAAACAGTCTTTTGTTTCTTCAATGAGACATCAGTTACAAAATGCTCGGATGGTGTCTTAGCCACTCCTCAAATAAAGTATTTCGCCAAGTTTCAAGCTTGTGCGTACAACAATGATCTGAGATTCTCGTGTCTACATACATGTTTTCTGTTTCTGTCGTGTGCACAGTGTAGTCCCAAATCTTTCACACCGTAGGCCATTTCTGAACAACCGAGATCGTCTTTTGCACAGCGTAGTCCACAACATCAAATAAGTTTTTATCAGTTCGAAGGACACTAAAATTACCTAACCTAACCACTTGTTGTCATTTGTACAACCCACAAGAATGTTGACACGTGTATTTAGTGTGGTGTAGATGCAGCTAAGCAGCAGAATCCGGCCTGACGAATCGGACAAGCGATCGATCAAATTTTGCACGCTTAAATCTCGCCGATTTCATCATATGACAATTTGCGGCCACATTTTTTACCTCTGCAACTAGCTACAGGTGCGCCAATCTATTTGCAGCTAGGGGATGCTAAACATGAACAATATTGACTTACATTTTGTCGGATCCAAGCATAAATTGCAGCCTCATGGGACGTACGGGATGTAGTCCTTATCTCCGCTACGTGCCCAGACCGTAGTCCTGTCTACATACCCCGATTATAAATATGAGAAATGCGCCATATAAATACTATGTATTATACGTATTATTAGAAAGGGGCTGAATCAGTAGAGACTGAAGAGAATGGGGCCTAGGACTGAGCCCTATCTATCTATCTATCTATCTTATCTTATCTAATCTAATCTAATCTAATCTAATCTAATCTAATCTAATCTATCTATCTATCTATCTATCTATCTGTCTATCTATCTATCTATCTATCTATCTATCTATCTATCTAATCTATCTATCTATATCCCGTAGTCTTGCCGACCGTTGGGGCACCACTGATGACTTGGCAACTAGCTCCCTCCATTCCTCTCTGTTCTCTGCCATTCTCAGCGTATCGCCCAGCTTCAGTCCTGTCCACTCTGAGATATTGTCTTCCCATCTTTTCCTCTGTCTTCCTCTCCTTCGTCCTCCTTGCACAGTGCCTTGCATGATTGTTTTGGCAAGCCCTGCTGAACGCGTGACATGCCCATACCATTTCAGTTTGCGTTTTCTCACAATGGCTAATAAGTCTTCATAGGGCCCGATGGCTTGCCTGATTCTGCTTCCCACTTCCTCGTTTGTGATGTGGTCTCTGTATGAGATGCCAAGCAGCCTTCGAAAACATCTCATTTCAGTGGCTTGTATCCTCCTTTCAAGGTCTGCTGTGAGGGTCCATGACTCGTTGGCATACAAGAACATTGAGATGACTAAGGAGCGCATCAGTCTGATCTTGGAGCAGAGTGTGATGTTTCTGTCCTTCCATATGGTCTTCAGTCTTGTCAGTGCTGTTTTTGTCTGCGCAATCCTGGACAGTATTTCTGGTTTTGATCCCTCATCTGTCACAATGGCTCCTAAGTATTTGAATTTCTTAACTGTTTCCAGTTTTTGGCCTCCAACCATGATTTCAGTGCCAATGCCACTGACGTTATTGGTCAACAGTTTGGTCTTCTCTGCACTGATTTCCATCCCATATCCAATGGTTGTACTATCCAGCTTTTCCACCAGCTGAGCTAGCTCCTTCTCTGTTCCTGCAAGGCCATCAATGTCGTCCGCAAAGCGCAAGTTCGTGATTGTTCTGCCTCCAATACTGACAGTTCCTTCATGATCTTTCAGAGCGTCCGTCATGATTCTTTCCAGGAAGATGTTGAAAAGAGTAGGTGAAAGCAAGCAGCCTTGTCTGACTCCAACTGTTGTCCTAAACCAGTTTCCTATTTTGCCGTTGAAGCAGACTGCGCTAGTAGCCTTGTTGTAAAGGTTTGCTATGACTTTGATCAGGTTGGCATTGATGTTGTATAGCTTCATGGCAGACCAAAGGGCTGCATGCCACACCATGTCATTTTTCTTAAAATCCACAAAGACATGATAGAGGTCCTGCTGGTGCTGGAGGTATCTCTCACACAGAACTCTCAGGTTGAAGATCTGCTCAGTTGTGCTGCGCCCTGGTCTAAAGCCTGCCTGTTCCTCAGCTATGATTTCCTCTGCCTGTGGCTTCAGCCTGTTCAGTCGGATCTTTAACATGACTTTGCTTGGGTGGGATATAAGACTGATCGTGCGATAGTTCTGGCATTGATGTAAGTTGCCTTTTTTGGGGAGAGTTATTGTAAGTAATTGGGTCCATGGTGTGGGCCAATCCCCTGACTGCCAGATCTTGTTGCAGATTGTTAGTAAGGCGCTTATCGTGTCTTCTCCCCCTTCTTGGACTAGCTCTGCAGGGATGTTGTCTGCTCCTGCTGCCTTCCCTTTTTTTCAGCGACTTCACTGCAGCCTCTACTTCTTCTTGGAGGATGGGATAGTTGCCATTGTTGGTCACGGGTGGGTTGACAAGTATGCCTGGGTCCCCTGCAGCTCGGTGGTTGTACAAATCTGAGCAGTACTCTGTCCATCTCTTCAGTGTGTCTTGGTCTTCCGTAAGACAGTCCCCTTCACTATCTTGAATGACCGAGGAGCGTCCCTGCCTTACACTGGTCAGGTCCTTCACCAGCCGGTATGCCCTTCTGCTATTATTTTTGTTCAGATTTTCTTCTACGTGTTTACACTGATCTTCAATCCACTTATTCTTTGCCTTTTTCATGCTTTTCTTGATATCCTGGTTAATTTCCCTGTATTGTTTAGCTCCTTCTACCTCTGATTTATTTTTCTTTAATTCTCGACGCTTGTCACATAGAACAAAGATGTCAGCTGTAACCCAAGGTTTCTTTGCTTGTCGGTGTTTGCCAAGGATCTCACTGACTGAGCCCTAGGGGATCCCAAAGCGCAGTAGGGAAGGACTCGACCGGTAGCTGTTGATGACAACAGTCTGGTGACGATCAGTCAGGTAAGATCTGAACCAGCAGGACAGGACACTACCCGTAATGCCAAACGTGGAAAGAAGTCTCTCCACTTGACTGGCTGCTGGGCGCGTGGGAACAGCTTCACACAGACCACAACATGACCTCCTCCTACATATGACTACACACGTAAATGGGGTGACTAGGAAACACTGATTCGATGCGCATCAAGGTCTATGCTTTTCACAGGTGTCAAAGTTTCGCCACGCTCAGCAGCCGGCGATTATGGCCCCCAACCTAGAGGGTGCGAAAACTGACGCTGAACCCTCATTCATCTCCTCTCACGAAGAACACAGGCAATGATGAGAAGACCTTAGGCACAGATGCGAGGGATAATGAATGTCTATGCTTGCTGCAGAGTTAGTCGGTTCGCTGTTGAAGTTAAAGAGAGGTAGGCTACCCTACTGCTGCTCCTCACCGGTCATGGTAATCGGATTTTATCACTGTGCGTGAGGTCAAACAAAACACACTAGCGCGGTGATCCGCAACACGGCTATTCATTGAAAAATAAAGCCGGCTACCGAACTTGTCGCGGAAATTGTCTAAATGCGTAAATAGAGAAGGAAATGTTCATCACTGAAAAATGGACTATTTCCGATCCTTCACAAAATGAAAAACGTTCTTTTTGCGTGATGTTAACAGTGCAAGTAAGTATTTCTGAGTGTACTCGGCTTTGAAAGTGAAAGAACGCACAGGCGATAGGTAATGCGTCTTTGATTATATGTAATCAATGTGTCACAGTCTATGTAAACTGTGTGGTGCAATTTCTACCCACAGCATACCGACAACGCACATAAACTTTTACACCTTTTTTTAATACACAAAAATACATTTTGAGTACACAATAAGATACTAATGGTCGCGTTCATTTAAAGTTTGGTATAAAGAAAAATAATACAAATAACGAAGTCAACAGGAGAAAACATAACAGATTAGGTATATTTATACCCATGGCATCAAGCAAGGGTTACGAAAATCAGCAGTCCCTCTATTTGAAGAGTTTGAGACAATCTCTCACTTAACCCATTTAGACCTAAAGCGCTACAGCAGGACTGGGATCGACCATGATAATTCAAGGGTAGTGACAGATTAGCTTGGTGCCTGATGGGGTCAAGCTTCTGGCATTACCCTTGAATTATCATGGTCGACCCATCTCCTGCAACTGGTACATATTGTTAGGTGACACTTTAAAAATATGGAAAATGCATCTTTTGGCCAATTCCAGTGGTTGCTGCAGAAGATGATGAAAAACTATTTAGGCACAATCCTAGAGATCCTAGTTTGTGATTTTGGACCTTGCAGTTCCAGGCTGTAAGGTCCCAAATTATCGACCAGCAAACAGGACTGATACATGTCTATTCTCGTGTACTTTGTGTTTAGAAAATAATTCATCAGAGTGAGCATCTTCACAAAGTTACAAAGCTATGACACTATATTTTCATCAGTAATATCACAAAGGTATTCAAACCAAGATTCCCTGAGGCACGTACCTGGATAAGGGGGGTGGGGTGTGGTGGGGGAGGGGTATGCCCTAAAATCATGATGCATACCTGTTATTTCTGTTGTGATTCGTGATTGCAGTGTTATCATCCTCGTGATCTGTGAAAGAACCGATCGTTGCGATACGTGAAAGCAAAAATAAGATGTTTGTGATATTTTAAAACATCCTGGTTATTTCGTGAAACGTGAAAAGTCTGTTTGGTACTGTCTAGTTTCTACTCAGGAATATTCAGCTCCCCCCACCCCCATCCCCGCAACAGAAGAACCAGTCAGTCCCAGCGTACAACCTAAACCCCCCCCCCCCACCCCCACCCCCCACCCCTTCTCTCATTGTTAGAGTTTTTGCCCAATGAAAAGAGACTTCATTGTCTCTTTCCCTTGTGATACATGAATGTCATTTTGGGGGGGGATTCGCCATTTGTGAATCGCAAAAAAAACTGTCGTGAATCCATGATGGTATAGACCCCCCCCCCCCCCCTCTTTCCATGGCTATTATGTTCATATTGCTACATAGTCTGGGTGCATCACTTTTATATGTCTTTTCAGATTATTAACTCGAGACAGACTTCTACCACAAATGTGGCAATTGACACGCCTCTCCTCTAGATGGGTGCGCTGGTGCACTTTCAAAGCCATCTCCGTCTTGAATGTCTTTTGGCAAACATCGCAAGGAAACGGCCTTCCCTCCACATCATGGTTTTCCCTGTGGTGCTTCAAGTTACATTTGTATGTGAAAGTCTTGTGACAAATATCACACTGAAACCGTTTTTCTCTGTGTTGGTGCATGTGTGCCCGCAGACCAGTCTTATCCATGAACCGTTTGTCACACATGGAGCAACTGTAAGGCCACTCCATTTTATGTGCGGCTACATGCGACTCAAATAGGTCTAGGGTCTCAAGAATGGCACTGCAAAACCTGCACTGAAAGGCCCCATTGGCTTCTACAGTAAGCCTCTTTTTCTCCGGCCGAGGGCATTCACACAGCGCCAAGTTTTGTTTGCAATCTTTACAGAAGTGTCGTTTTTTGTGGTCAATTAGCGTTGTCTGCCGAAGAAACCCTTTTCCACAGAATTCACAGACAAATGCACGTACACCGGTATGAGCTCTGACATGCGCTTGCAAAGTGTGCATGTATTTGAAATGTTTTCCACAGATATGACAAACACCACGCTGCTTTCCATGAACCAGTGTGATATGTCTGTCACAGTCTGTGCTGGAGGAAAACCTCTCACCACAGCTCTCACACTCCACCGCCTTTTCTCCACGGTGTTTGTTGGCCATGTGTAAAGATAAGCCTGCCTGTCTGGAAAATCCCTGACCGCAGATTCGACAGACTTTATTATGGCTCATATCCTTCTTGTGTTTTATCTTTAGATGAGCTTTCAAAGTTTTCCGTGTGGCAAATTTCTTTCCACATTCAGAGCAACTCCAAGACTGAGTTTTGTCACCATTTTCAAGAGCACCCAAGAGTACTTCATCAGCCTTTACAGTACTGGTAATCTGACCTGTGCTAGATTTCCTTCTTTTCCTGGCAGTTAACTTATCTGGTTCATCTGGAATATTGTACTTTTGTAAATATGAAGCACATGGTTTAGAACTTTTCATCTTATTTCTTGAACCTGTGCGCAAAGCTTTCTTTCTGCACCGTAAAGTTCTCCTGGCAGCCTTATCTTTCAAGACATTCTCTGATTTAAAACTCTGAAGATCTGGTGATGCTATTGATTCCACGTGTGACGAATTATCACTAGGTGATTCTATTGCAAATACATCAAGGACTGTATCAAGAACATCCTCAGTTTTAATGCACTTATCTGATTTTTCACCACCTACTACTTCTGCTTTCTGACCTATTTCTGTAATGTTTGAACATTTACTAGTAAGCCTCCAATGATCTTCAGTTTTTTGTTGTTGTTCAGCATTGTCAGTGAAGTCAATAAAAACGCTTAATACCTTGCAAAGAATAAAGCCTTGTACAAAAGCTAGCATTTGTGAAAATGTGTGTGAACATACTTTACGACATGCATACACATTTCTGTGATCTGAAGCAAAGACATTTAGTTTATCATATGAAGAACATGAATGACAACATACACAAGTGTACAACATATTTTCTGCTTCACATCCTCTTATGTCATTAGACTCAGAAACAATATCTGCAAACTGCTTCTGATGCGACATATTTTTCCTGGTGTTCTGTTATTCCACAATTAGCACTATTACTGATGATGTTCAAGGCAATCTGTTTGGCAAAAGCAGCCAGCAACAGGATCTGAGATGGTTATGTGTCATTAGTCACTCCATTGTCACCTCTTGCTGAAGAAATGTTGTAGAGATAATTGGAGAGGAAAATGCTGCAACCCTGAAAGTCACTTGTGAGTTGTGTTGAATAACTGTGTTAGCTCATCGAGACAGATCTAAATTTCTCCGCACACAGATGTTGAAGGCAGAACTGCTGTTTGGTGATAGCACCTACATAAACACACACACAAAATTTAATAGTGAGAAATGATTAGCACATCTTCAGAAAACTACATACAAATAAATGTACATGTTCTGTGGTAAAAGCCAAGTAAATTCTTGCTGCTTGAGCACAAATGTGCGACTATAGCTGCCTACTCAAGAGGTGACATAAAATCCCAGTGATATGTTACAATATAAGATGATGGCTAATGTAGTATCGTACAATAACATGCAATAAAAGAAAGGTTGTATGGGCAAAGTCAACCACTATTAGCCCACGTACAATCAATAAATGCCCATTGTGGCACGACGGCCAGTTTTGCTTACTGGGACAGGCTGATAGTCCAAATGGTCATCGGGTTAAAATGTACTGCATGAAACAGGTGAATCCCACAAGCAGTAAGCATCATGAGCACTATATGCTGACAGAACTGCAACTGCTAGAACTATGCATATTTTCAAAATTATAAAAAACGATTTAAATTTCCAAAAATTTCAGTAGCTCGCTTGAGCTTGCCTTTAACACCACATGAATGTTCTGTGTTTATGTACAGTGTGCGAGGGAATGCGCGTGATTTACGTGAGCGTGCTTGTTGGGTTCAGTTCGCGGTGATGTCTTGCTCATTGAGTTATATAATAAATATGAGGATTGCGCCATATAAATACTATGTATTATTATTATTATGCGTCAATCGCACTACTGCTTGATAGCACTATGCTCAACGGCACTACATGCGCTGGAACAATGTAGCAATAGACCTAAACCTTCAAAATTACTTAAGTCTGCATGCAATAACACTAGATGTTTGTGTCAAAAGGTCTATTATTATTATTATTATATAAGTGCTTTACCCAATTCTGCGAATCAGCTCAAAGCGCCAAAAACTGAGCCGAACACGCACGCTCACGTGACACACACGCATTCGCTCTGAAAACAAACACAGTATAAGACAAAAACAGGACATTCACGTGGTGCAAAGGATCAGCTCAGCTACTGAGGTTTCGGAAATTCTGATCACTTGTATTTGAAATTTTATACAGTGGCCTGAAACCCGTACCACAGTGGAGAGGGGAGAAAGAGCCGGAGTACCTGGAGAAAGAACCCCCGATGGTCCGCCCGAATTAACGGTGACACTCACTAGAGGAGAAAAGTCCGACGCCGGAACCCGGTATCGGACCTCGCACCTTTAGCATTGGTGGCAGGCGCCTTAACAACTGCACCACGGACCGCCCCCTGTGACCTGTGTTTTGATGATGACTAGTGGCAATACATAGCAGCAACACTACATGTCAAAAGAGCAATACATTTGACGGTGATGTTTCTGACTTTTAAAAGTATAGATTCCTAAGTTGGCCCCCATCCCTATTTCCCTCATCGTCTCCCACCCACCCACACCCACCCACCCCCCCACCCACCCCTCTCCCCAAAACCCCCCCATGCATGCATGTTTATTCGTCTCTCTGTATGCTTGTATGTGTGCATACACATGTGGGTGCATGCACTTATGTGTGAGTGTGTGCACACATGGATATTAGAACGTTGTTTGTTAAACAGTTGGCCGGCCTAAATAAACGTGTGTGGAGTCCCCACAAGTCATTTGAATCCTAGCTGTCGGCTCGAAAGCATAGCGCTGCATGCTCTGCGCCTGCTAGCCGAAGGTACAACTTCGAGATCCAACCTTTTAACTAAGTGTTGTAGTGATCATTTAAACTATATGGCCCTGGCTCAGATTTACTGTCAAGAAGTTGTGACACTCCAAATCCAAAATAAAATTCAATATTTAAAGGTACAGACATACCATACATCAAATTTAAAACAAGACGCCATATCCTGTGGTATTTTTGTGATGATAAAACCTTTATTTTTGTTATTTCACTGCACAGTTAGCATTGTGTACATAACCATTTACACATAACACTGTGACAAAAGTTGGGTACACATATTTCCACAGCAATAATGCCAAGAAGCTCATACAAAAAGCACCCTGGCAAGATTGTTCAATAATCTTATCAGCTAGAGTGAAAGCAAAGTTTTCGGATCCCAAAGAAAATGAAGATTCTTAGGAAGAAGAAAGTGTACGTAAATTGACAACATTTATCTATTTTCAACAACAACAAAAAATGATTTCTCTAATACTCAAAGCTTGGGTAAAAAACACCATTACCTAAACAGAACAAATCAGTGGTTGTGATACTTATTTTCTCTGCTAAACAAACAACAAAAAAACGGCTTTCAATGTAAGTAGTATGAAAAATAGGCAGGCAATGATAGACACATCTATTTTGTATAAATAAGACACTTTTTATACATGAAAATGGCTACAAATGCATTCTAATTGGTATAGGCATTTGTGGTATTCAAAGATGCACATAACCATGGTAAGAACTACCACAAAACAAGCATTCATCATAATAGTTGTCAGAAATGCTGAATGAGGTCCTGAAGTACATAACTTCACACCGTGACATTGCAAGGAACACGCTTAAAATGCCAATGGCATCCAAATTAAAGAAAAACAAAACCATACCAGCACAACAGCTACACTGTATTAATGCACCTCTGTTATTGATTTCTCTGTGTGTGTGTGTGTGTGTGGGGGGGGGGGGGGGAGCTGTGGTGGACGGGGGGGGGGGGGGGGGGGGGGGGGGGGGGAATATGCGGGAAAATTGATGGACAACTGGCTGAGTACATGGTTAAACAAAGGTTTTTTTTTCAGCCATGAACTGCATCAGTATGTATGACTTTGTGTGGAACACATTATACAGTACTGTAAAAACATGATGTCATCTCTTCCACAATAACAAATATTTCATATTATGATGATGTTTACATAAACTCACAACACTGAATACAATGCTTGTAGTAAAGTTATGCAAATCTCTCATTTAATATTTATTTTTGCAAAATGCCTCAAAACGACCTAAGGTCTGTCAGGTATTGTTATTTGGATTCTGAAATCCTAGAAATGTGGTCTGGCCACATCCATGATAATCTTGGGCAAATTTCAACCAAATGACGAAAATGCTTTAAGGATGGGAAGATTGGATGCTGTGATGTTATTTACAACCTCAGTTCAAACCAAAATCAGCAGGGGGTGCAGTTGGTGCTTGACGAAATTCAAATATTTTGTGTACAATATCAATTGCTTTCATTGTAACTCTTAGTGATCGAGAAGATTAAAATTATACATAATTGTATGTGTACATAATCTTCACAACAAATACATTTCAGGTACCTTGATAAAACCTTTTATGTTGATATTCGACTTTGAAACTGAAAGCATCAGAAACTTAGACTTTTTAGACTTTAGAATACCTTTGAAATACATTGCTAAGTCAGAAGCTTTCAACAAAATCAACAAAATGAAGCTTACGTAGTTCTTTCAACAAACCAGCGAAAGAAATGTTTTTATTTTAAATACATATCTCACACAAGACGATTTGCAACAAAAACTTACCTGAGTTTTCTCCGCTGTTGGAAGACATTTTTCCTTCCGGCTGCTTCCACATACAATGTCGGCGGGAATGAAGAGCGCACGAGCGTAAAAATGTAAGAGTAAGTTGCCTAGTTCTGGATTCCTCCGCTTAAAAAAAATAGGTCATAACATTCTGATTACACCAGAAAGCATGTGGCACGCAGCATCGCGTTTTGTCCTCTAAATGGCGAAGATTTTTTGGTTTTTTACAGTTTGATAGCCAAATAGCCAGCATCATGTAGAATTTTTTTTTTTTTTTTTTTTTTTTTTTTTTTTTTTTTGGGGGGGGGGGGAGGGGGGAGTGTCAATTGTCATTGTAAATGTAGACCGACGATTTTTTTTTTTAATCGCTGGTGTATTATTATGGCATTGAGCAACAACCACATCTGGTCAGAAAAACTTATCATAGCACATGTTTTAATTTACACAATTTCAAAACCAGAGTTTTTTTCAGAGACTACAGACTCTTGCTGTGCTGCTACAATCAAAAGCAATGCAGTAGGTACAAAATTGTCATTGCTGTTGACTGATAAATCAGCTTACCGATAACCTATCACAAAATCAGCAGTCGCACGCTGCGCCAAAAACGCAAAAGAAAATATAATTCATCAATTGAATTAATGAAAAACATTTGGACAAGAAAACAATCTCTGCATAAATTCAAACTGTCCTCTAAAAGATGCCATCATTACTTTTAAACGTCAACAAGTTTAAAGTACTTTAATTAATCTCGTCTGAAAGTTAGCGGGTGTCGAAAACAGGCCCTCTACGGTAAATCTGAGCCAAGGCCATATATGTATCAGCAAAACTACTTATGGAAACTACAGTCACAATGGTTCTACAGACACGTAGCAATAATGCCACATAGACGTACCTGGTTGGTACACTGCAAACCGTTGGTCCGTCACTACATAGTGCTAGCGAAACTATTGTTAGATATTTAGCACTATCGAAACGTAGTTCACGACACTTAGTGCTTGCGATAAACACCGGGTTGTAAAATATAAACTTGGAAGTTTGCGATTAAGTTTTATTGACATGATGCATGTTCGTTTGCCGTGTTTATCAAACTGTTCATCGTATGTAGCACAGAAAGTCTGCAACAGCGGGATGATAAAGTTGTTCACAAAGACCTGATTTTTATTTGAATGAAAAAAGTTTCGTCTTGCGTAATTCTTTCTCTTACGAAACAAAACAAATTCAATATAAATACCTACCACTGCATGTACACAGATCTTGTACTTAATGATGTAGTAAGTCATCCCAGGCAAGTCTTGATCCAGAAAAACTCTTCCGCTAGTAAAAGGACATACAACTTCCGGTCGTTATAAGGTTATCTCCCGTTGGAAAAATGAGCTATCGGGAACCCACTCAAAAAGAAAAGACCGTATATGCGGTCCCATTTGCTACTTGTTTGTTTGCCGTCAGCTAGCACTGGTTTGTCGATTATAATGTTACCAAAATGTTCGCGTCACTTTCGTGTAGATGATTCTAATAGTTTACCGAATGGTTGCACTGTAAATACTGATTTTCTGAACAGACTGCAGGAAATATTTTAGGCATCGCGGCAAGTTGCGCTTGTTCAGAGTCAGTAGCATGTCGGTTATACGGTCCTGGTAAATCACAGTTGCAGTGCGGCCGAATTGATATGTGTTCAGGTCGTACTTCATAGGTAATACATGCATCTGTCCCTGTTCCCCAAAACGCGCCCGCTTGAGCCATCCATTTCACACCGGTGCCGCCGGCCGGGCCGCCGTGGGGACTGCCGACCCCGAACAAGTAACAGCAACGGTGTGTGTAATAATATACATAAACATGCAACACAGTTTAGATTAAATGTCAATCAGAAAATTAGCAGTTATATTTGTGTTTTTTTTTTCATTATTTATCTCTTTATAACGATGCACCTAAAGAACTGCAGAGGCAAATATCCATTTACTGGCGGTATGGGCAATGCATTTCAGTCTTGAATCAGCCTTGAAAATTCATGTCACGTCTCAGTGGTAAAGAAATAGTTTAGACATCAACTAGTGCATTAAGAACCAAAATCAAATTTTATATTCAATATAACTCAACAAAAAATGTAGCATACATGTATAGTAGTTAATGGTGTGCAGCTATATAACAACAGATTTCCTATGCAACAAGGCGGATAAAATTGCAGTACATTAAACCTTCGCAAGAAATCGTGGGTGCAGGGGCACCTACACTTTCATTATGTGCATTTCTCGGTCAGTCTTTTTTATAGCCACATTCATGACTTTGTAGACAAGGGCCGTTTGGGGCAAATGCTCACCAAAAGTGGTTTGATTTTGTTTGTAAAAAAACTTTTAAAAAATAATGAAAACCTCAATGTATAACCTTCCCTGTACATCACGAGTGCAGACACACCCATGACTCACAAGGAAGGAACCGCCTTGCATGCTGTTCTTCGTGGGTTCCAACACACCCATGTCTTATTCGGCGGAAACTGACATCGTGCAATACCATGCATCTTCAAAGACCGTGTCATGAGTCATTTCGCATGCGCTTTGTGGACAAGCAAACACATGGCATGATTGCTTAGCCAGAAAGTTACACCGGTCTCATAAGCTACAGTAATGAGTATAATCATACTTCAAACTTGACAAGAAACAAGAAGTTGGAGAGCCATTTCGAAATCTAAGTCAGCAAATACTTACTTACGCCTGTCACCCCTCCCAGTGTATAGGCCGTCGACGAGAGACCTCCAGCGACTCCTATCCTGTGCTTCTCCTTCGATTTTACTCCAGGTGTTTCCCAGTCTCTTGATGTCTGCTTGGAGGTCTCGACGCCAGGTGTTTCTCGGTCTGCCGCTCTTTTCCTCTTTCCCTGGGGGTTCCATGACAATGCCTGCCTAGTGATACTGGAAACTGGCATTCTCAGACTGTGACCAATCCATCCCCATCTTCTTCGACCAATTTCATTCTCTGCTGTTATCTGCTCTGTTCTCTCCCAGAGTCTGATGTTGCTGATCTTCTCTGGCCAGTGGATTTTCAAGATTCTTCTAAGGCAACTGTTAATGAAGATCTGTACTCTGTTGACTGTGGTTTTTGTCTACCTCCAAGTCTCTGCTCCATATAGGAGAACTGCTTTTACGTTGGAGTTGAAAATCCGGACTTTGGTGTGTTGTGACAGCTCTCTGAAACTCCACACTTTTTTCAGCTGGAGAAAGGCTGCTCTGGCTTTACCGATTCGTGCTCTGATATCTGCATCAGTGCCACCTTTTTGTCGATGATGCTCCCGAGATAGGTGAAGAACTCCACCTCATCCAGCGGGGTGCCAGCAAGCAAGACTGGTTCTTCCCTGGTTGCGTTCAGCCTTATTGTCTTTTGTTTTCTGTTTGTGGATGGTGAGGCCCACCAAGCAAGCCTCGTGGTCTTGTCCTGCATTTGTTGATGAGTGTGGGACAGTAACACCAAGTCGTCTGCAAAATCGAGGTCGTCAAGCTGTGTCCACAGTGTCCACTGTATTCCGCTTCTTCTCTGCTCTGTGGTCCTCTTCATGACCCGGTCTATGGCCAGTAGGAAGAGGAACGAAGACAGCAAACACCCCTGCCTGACGCCGGTTCTGACCTGGAGCTCCCTGGTGAACTGCCCTTCGTAGATCACGCGACATGTCATGCCATCGTAGCTGCTCTTGATCAGGCAGACAAGCTTTGTGGGTACACCGTAATGTCGTAGGAGTTTCCACAATGTCTCTCGGTCCACGATGTCAAATGCTTTCTCGTAATCCACAAAGATGACGTACAGCCGGGAGCTCCACTCCAGAGACTGCTCCACGATGATGCGGAGAGTGGCAATCTGGTCTGTACATGATCGGTTTTTCCGGAATCCTGCTTGCTGGTCTCTCAGCTGGGGGTCGACGGAGCTCTTCATTCTCTCCAGGATGATCCTGTTGAAGACCTTTTCTGGTACTGACAGCAAGGTGATTCCTCTGTAGTTGGAACACTTGCTGAGGTCGCCTTTCTTGGGAAGCTTGATTAGGTACCCCTCCTTCCAGTCAGCCGGCATCACCTCCTCTTCCCAGATCTTTCCAAACAGTGGGTACAGCATCTCTACTGTTGTTTTTATGTCTGCTTTCAGAGCCTCCCCTGGGATGCATCTGGCCCTGCTGCTTTGCCGTTCTTCAAAAATGCCACTGCTCTTCTGATCTCTTCCCGGCTGGGTCTGTCACAGCTGATGGCTAGGTCAGTCTCTGCTGGCTGGATGTCTGGGGGGTCGGGTGGGGTGGGTCTGTTCAGTAACTCTTTAAAATACTCGGGCCCATCTGTCGATTGCCTGACAATCTTCTGGTAATGTCGTAGAGCTGTTTCAGGTTGCCGCTGCCTGCTGCCTTTTCTGCCTCTGCTGCTAGGCCACCTGTGTAGGCTCTCTTGTCTACCCTGATACTCCACTTCACCTCGCGGTTGGCTTCCGAGTATTCCTCCTGTGCCCTTGCTTTGGCCGCTCTCGTGCGACTGTTGTTGACAACTGTTTTCTTCTGCTTCCTCACTTCCATCTTCTTCAAGGTCTGTGCCGACAGCCAGTCCTTGTGATGGTGTTTCTTGAACCCCACAGTGTCTTTGCAGGTTGAGTTCAGTGCCTCGCTAACTGCCTTCCACTGCTGCTCTGCGGCGACCGCCTCCTCTTCATTTACTAGCTCCTGTAGCGCTTGAAACCGGTTGGACAGCACCAGTTTGAACTCTTCTCTCACTCCCGTCTCTCTCAGAAGGCCTACATTATAGCGCTGTCTGCTTGTTGTCCCTGTGCGGCTTTTCTTTAACTTGAGCTTTATTCTTAAGGTAAGCAGATGATGGTCTGAGGCGACATCTGCTCAGTCCCCTTCTCACTCGAACATCTTGAAGGAATCTTCTAAATTTCTTGCTAATGCAGATATGGTCTATTTGGTTCTCTGTAGTATGGTCAGGTGAGACCCACGTTGCTTTGTGTATTCTTCTGTGTGGGAAGATGCTGCCTCCAATGACAAGTCTGTTTAGAGCATAAAAGTCTACGAACCTCTGCCCCGCTCTCACTCATCTCACCTAGTCCCTTTCTCCCCATCACCTCTTCATATCCGGTGTTGTCCTCCCCTATTTTGGCAATAAAATCACCCATGACGATGGTGATGTCTCGCTCCGCACATTTGTCCACAGCACTCTGGAGTCGGTCGTAGAACTTCTCTTCCTCGTCACTGTCATTGGTGGGCGCATAACACTGGATAACGTTCAACTTGATCTTTCTAATAGTTCTAATGGCTGCTGTGATAATTCTTGGTCCAAGAGGTTCCCAGCCAATCAGCGCTCTCTGTGCCACTGGTGACAGCATGAATACTACACCTTCTGTATGGGGGTGGGGGGGGGGGGGAGCATTCTCCTCTTCATGACCTGAATACAGAATCATCTCCCCACTTAACAGCCTTTTCTGGCCAGATTGCGTCCATCTGGCTTCACTGAGACCTAGCAGGGAAATGTTGTACTTTTGCATTTCCGCTGCTATCTGGGCTTACTTCCCGCTCTGGTACATGGTCTTGACATTCCATGTGCCCATGATTGTGTCCCTGGATAGAGAGAGGCGGCTCGGTCCTGTGGCTTCCGAAGACTTCCGGCTTTCACCGCACGACGTCATAAATCTTCTGGTAGAAGAACCTTCCTCCTCTCGGAAAGGAATTGCTGCCGTTTGTCTTTTCGTCGGCGTTTTTGTAGCTATTTCTTTATTTGCAGGGTGGGGAAGCTACCCCCACGCCCAACCTCCTTACTAGGAGGACCAGGGGTTTTATGTCGGGGTCTCCTTCCCTTAGACCATGTTGGTTCACGGCACCTTATTTCATTCGGTGCACCCCTTCCGCGAGGGACCCCCTATCCACCACCCAGGGGACGCGCCTCAACGCCATATGGTCCCAGCGCGAGGAAGTCAGCCAATAGCCTTATACTAAAATCTGGCTTTGTGGTAGATCCAAGCTCTGTGAGACTGGGCTTCCAACGTGACACTCACCCCCAATCCTTAAACAAGATGGGACTGATGAACCATAACCCACAAAGTCCCTTCTATATGAGAGTTGTCTTCAGTCGCTGTCAAGGGTCTCTACCTTATGTCTTTGACTTGATTCTGATGTTGAAATATCTCCTTTTGAAAAAGTCTCGCAGATGTGCCAATGCGTCATAGTGAACTCTACTGATAAGGGGCGCGTGCCGTGCATACGCGTCATTGGTTTGTCAAGCGCCATTTGTCATGACGTTTGTGTTTGTTGTTTTTTTTTACGTAATTTTATATTTAACGTGATACGAGTTTCGCTTTCGCTTCAAGACTTGTGAAAATGGTGACAAAACTTGATTTTCACGGTACAATTTCAGTCTTGTACCTGCATGCTCTTCTGAAAGCGCGTCGACGGATGCCGGTGTGTGTAAGCGTGTACTCAAGCGTGCATAAACATGATAAGTCACATGTTGCATCGGGATGTGAGACAGAGAATGGCAAATCATTGATACTGAAATATGTTGAATAACAATGGGCACAAAATTGACCCCTGAGGAACACCACACGTTACTAAACCTTCACTCGAGTAATTACCATTAGAGAGAGAGAGAGAGAGAGAGAGAGAGAGAGAGAGAGAGAGAGAGAGAGAGAGAGAGAGAGAGAGAGAGAGGCGCGCTAATTCCGTCATATTTAGAGTATTATCATTATGTCAGTCAATGTCTGCGTGGTGACGGAGTTGTCTCTTTTACGTCACCGCCACTGTCTGACTTTCTCCGGAAGTCAAGCCGGTTTTTTTTTTTTTTTTTTTTTTTTTTTTTTTTTTTTTTTTTTTTTACTGTTTTAATTCTTTTCTGAAAAAAAATTAATTTTTAATAAAGAAGTTGAAAAGATACAAAGCTGGCTAACGAACTCATCCAATGTCTTTATCCAAACTAGCTATAGGGCCTAAAATCAACTATGACAAAAATTACGTACTCTAATCTGGGTCAACCGGCGCCGGACTTCCTATTGAAACGGCATGTCTTACTGAAATGAGACATTCAATTCAGTACAATATCACGCTCGGAGGATCTCTTAACCACCCCTTTAAGAAAGTATTTCGCCAAGTTTCAAGCTTGTGGTACAAAAATATCGGAGACTTTTCTTGTTTACACTATACATACGCACACACACCACTCATACGCTTTGCGCCAAATGTACGTTTAGCAGAGAGAGACATGACGTAATTGTTATCTTGTTACTTCAATTGTGAGAGGTTTAGGCGGCCTGCCTGCCTTTGACATCATGGACATGCTGTTAAATTTGCCCCAGCGGGCGGCCGCGACCGGCCGTCACAATTGTCGAAAAGTCCCCGTAGAAGCCCGGACTTTAAAAAAAAAAAAAAAAAAAAAAAAAAAAAAAAAAAACCCATTATACTCATGAACACTAAGTCACATTGACGCCACATTTCACTTGTACTGAACCACACAACTGAACTGATACCATTTTCTTTTGATTAGCAGTTACAGTCCATCTGGAGCGTCAGCCGCCATCACTCAGCGAAGTAGCGTTTCACTGAACACGTTTTTCTTTATGTTTCTCAGTCCTCTTTGGAAACAAAAAACAGATTCTGGTTAGCGGTTTCCTACTGTGGTGGCAAGACTTGCTGTTATTGCCTATAGCACGTCCTGAGGACTTCTTTTTCCTGACAGCGATTTCCCTATGGCCTTAGTCGCGAATCCTCACGTCAAGATAATAGTTAGTGGCCGCCACGACTAGCGTGATGACGTCAGCTTCCCGAGCCCTTAGAACTGAAACCGCTGACACACTTACATTACGGAGTCGGTGTAGTTTTGGGTCCCCCCTCAGTCGAGAAATGTCAGTCAACGTATTTAGGTTGGTTCAGTTAGTTATTTGGGTTTGACGCCGAGCAGTTTACATAGCGTCAGGATGCAGTGCGGAAGAAGTACAAGTGTGTGATGTTAATCTCGTTGTTTTATCAGTTTTGCATACAAGCTACCCTAATCAATGAATAGACCAAATATTGTGGAGTACTGTCAATGGGGACTGCGATGCAGCAACGTTCAAGGCGTCACAACGATCATGCACCTGAAGAACAGCTTTTGCTTCTGTTGGCCATGTGGTTTGTGATGGTACTGAAGAACATACTGGATCTTTTAGAGCTTGTGATACAGAAACTCTGATGCTGCTTGCTCACGGAGTGCGTGTGTCGCAAGTGATCACTACATTATTCAGTTTTCGGTGGCATTCAGCCGAGTTTCCATGGAGCCAGTTTAGACAAGATGAGATTGACATTGCGGGGTTGCGGGGGCCGATGTTTGGCCAGTGGTGACTGATTTACCGATAAGCAGGAGCGGTCAGATGTAATATCAAACGAAGACGGTGAGCCTGTGCACATCAAACAGCACAGTAACTTTTAATACAGTTCAATTTGATTTTCAATTCAAACTTTATTTGAAACTGAGAGAGAGGAGAGAGAGATGTTTATTGTGGGCCGCCGGTTTCGTTGCAGTTTTCAAGCCTTCAGGCACTGCTCTATCCAGTGAAGATAATGCTGCGGCGCGTATGCTGCCACGTTGGATGACGATTACGACATGTTGTTTAGAAAGGCAAGTTTCCAGATGACCCCACATCTCAGGATGCCAGACACCCACCAATCATTCGGACCGCTAAGCAGCTGACACAGCACCATATGCAGAGACTGTGAAGACTGTCTGCAACTGAGGAACATGTCAAGGCACCTGCTTGAGCTGGTCATGTTCCATGTCAAACAACTCCAACAGGATGGCTTTTCTACAAGGGATGCCCATCCACGAGGAGAAAGAAAATGACAGGCATAAAGACACCACAAGGAGAGTTCCCATTGGAAACGGGAAGAAGCAAGGTCCTTGTGGGTACTGCAGCTTGACCGAAAGCCACGCAATACTTGTTCTTCCTGCTGCTTGTGCAAAGAGCATGCCCTGACCGTTGGCCATGAGTGTACGTCAATTCTATCAATGCAGTACACCGTCTCCATTCAGACCAACTGAGATTTCATAGATCACATGCAGGTCCACGAAATGGTACAGCAATTCACGTTTCGTTGTCATTTTTTCTTATTGTACGATTAGGATTTTTCATTGATTTTTCTTTAGATACCTTTCATGGCATTAAAATTCATTTGAATTTCTGGAACTAGGCTTCTTGTGGTGTGTATATTTCACGGATCACTTCAAGTGCAGGTCAGCAATTGTTTTTGTGAAATTGTAGCAGAGGTTTTGGTGGTAATTTCCCTTAGTCACTTTTCATGACATAGTTTATTTGAATCTTAGGAAATGGTCTCTGTGTGTGTGTGTGTGTGTGTGTGTGTGTGTGTGCGCGCGCGCGCGCGCGCAAAAGAGAGAGAACGAGAGATCATTCATTTGAAAGCAAATGTAACACAGACAAATTCTAATTCACATACTCACAGCTGTAACATCCAAAAAAAGACCAGTCATGCCTAAATAGCTTTCCATCTTGTGTCTTTATTGTAACATCAAATCACTTGCACTCCTCTGGCATGTTTTGTCCTTGGACAAGGATCTACACAACACCCTACACAACACAAATAGGGATGTGTTTCATGAGTGTGTCTGCATCCACTAAGTAAAGCTAAGAGTAAGAATATTCACTGAAACTCCTACATAAAAAAACAAGGGTGTGTTTGCACCCACAAAGTACATCCATGAATATTCACTGAAACACTTACATAAAATGGGTGTCTTTGCATCCATGAAGTACAGCTCAGCATAGTCACTGAACTCCTATGTAAAAATCATGGGTGTGTTTGCCACCCACAAAGTACAATGCAAGTCTTAAGGCACCATACGATGAAGGTCATTATTATTATAACAATCCTTTGGCCCAATTTACGACCTTGCAAAAATTAGCAATGAAATAAATCATTTAAGTCTTAGATCTGACCAATAGGATATTTCTGATTTGTGCACATATCCTCCTCATCACCCTATCATAAAATACTATGAACTTTTAAATATTACAAAATGCAAGGAACATAATTTTTCCGTGTTATTATTCATCCAAACATAGACCATTTAATGGTCTATGATCCAAAGTTTATTGTTTAAGCAGAAAAGTACGACCATAACCACTGAAAACAAAACATGTGACATAAGATATAAATGTATGTGTATGTTATCTCTTTGTTATAACAAATATAAGCAATGTCCCCAGTATTTAAGATTACAATGTACTACACAATATTAAGAATTCAGCAAATTTTAAGATAAGGTGTGAAAAAGTAGGGTACAGAGAAAGCTAACTTAAGGGCTTGATAGCACAAACAAGCGAATGTATCACACAACACATAGTATAAAGTACTGATGTAAGGTGAGTCTAATCTTTCTCTATGATTTATTTACTACATTAGAGTCCATGGACTCTAAATGGTCTGTGACACTTCTTATAATCCCCGAGTCAGGATGCATCCTGACCATATGATTTTTCAGTGTCTGTAAGCGTGTCAACCCTTTGCCACATAACCGGCACTTGTATTGCCTGTCTTCAACATGCAAAGCTTTGTGATTTTCCATCACTCCTTTTGTTTTGAAAGTCTTGTTGCAAAATTCACACTGGAATGGACGTCCTTCCACATGGGTTTCTAAATGCTTTTGCATATTGCACTTATATGTGAAAGCTTTATCACACAAACTGCATTTGAACATTTTCTCCTGGTGTTGTTTTCTGTGTGCACATAAGGATGACAATGTACGGAAACCGCTGCCACAGACCTGGCAGCAAAAAGGGCGCTGCAGTCTATGATCTTTAATGTGGGTCTTGAGACCCTGAAGACTTTCCAGAGTCTTGTTACATTCCCGACATTGAAGCATGTTGAGAGAGTCCAGTCGAATAGATGGATGTTTCTCTTTACTCTGCGAGAGTGAGGGGTGAACTGGACATAGACTGGAGAATAGTTCAGTGCCACATACTCTACAACGGTGAGCTCGTTTTCTGTGAGTACACAGTGTTGTCATCCGCATAAAGGATTTCCCACATTGCTCACAAACAAACCCCTTGACACCCGTGTGGGCTTTGATGTGAGCCTGCAGGGCATGTCTGTATCTAAAATGTTTACCACAGATATCACATACACCTTCCATCTTACCATGAATCTTTTTCCTATGTTTTTCACACTCACTGCTGCTGGTGAACCTCTCGCCACAAATTTCACATTCCACAGGTTTCTCCCCAACATGTCTGTTTTGTGTGTGAACTGATAACCCCACCTGTCCAATGCACTTTTTACCGCAAAGCCTGCAAACCATTATTTTCTTCTTGGGATTTTTAGAGCATAGAGACAGCTGTACAAGTTTTTCGCTGTCTGATGTGTCAGCATTTAGCAGTTTAACCCCCTTGTGCATGAAACTGCCGGTACTGCTTACAGTTCCGCTGTCTCCATGCACAAGAGGAACAGCTGCATCAAGTTCCTTGCTGCCCCCTGCTAGACCCTTTCTTTTCTGCTTTTTGGAATAAAGAGGTGGCAATGCATTAGACCAGTCAAACACCTTTACCTGTCCTTTACTCACATTTTTTATGTTTCCATTTCTTCTAAATTTCTGTTTTTTTCTTCCAATACCTGACAGATGTGAATGTCTCACATCTCTGTACTTACATTTGTCTTGATCACAATGAAGTGAACTTTGTTTTTTCTTTTCCTTGGTTATTGAAGACAGTGCTTTTGATTTAAAAATGAAAGCATGATCATCATTAGGTTTAGTCACTGGCTCACATGACAGGCTTGTTTCTAAAATGCGTCCATCAACAACTGGAGAATCTGCAGCAAACAAGGAAGCATTGTTATGTGAACACGGAGAATCTGGGTGTGAGAAATCTAAATCTGGTTTATCTGCAGGTATCATGTTCTTATCCTCTGTTGACACAATTTGCTTACCAGCAAAACATCCAGCACAGTCATTATTTATGTCCAGTAAAGAGCAAACAACTTTGCAAAATAAAAACGCCTGTAAAAAGACTTGCATCTTTTCACAGATTATTCCACAAACTGCACCAAAGTGTTTATATGATCCTGAAGCACAAGACTTTAGGTCAGTGCTTGCAACCAGCTTCATGCACACAATGCACGTAGCAGTATTTTCATCTGGCAACACTGGGTCCCTGCAGTTCTGAATATATGTGCAGGAATTGTGTTGTTCATAGTCTTCCATTTTCCTTTACTAAAGTGAATCAGCAAAATTAATAAAGTCAAGATTTCACTTTCTTTGTGAATGACTTTTATTCCCGCTGAAGATAACGTAGCTGGAGTTTTACATCCCACATAAAAAACATGATGGCAGGTCAGCAAACGGCCAGCACAGCACTGTTAGTGTTATCCGTGCAAATGTCCAATTCTGCTGAAGATGAAGATCTGAAAACAAATGCATACATCAAAGACGTGTTCCAGTGTAGCACACATGCATGTATGTATGCAACTGTATTTATTTTTTTTAATTAATAAAAAGTAAAATTTAAACTGACGTCTTCATTTTCACACGCACACTCTAGTACATTATTTTGTGCACTGAATTAAACAGCCACCTCCAAGTGAGGCACTTATACTGTTTCATTTTGTATGATGCATTGTTTAAAATACAATATAGTTTTGTACATTAAAGCATACAGGTCATGTTATATATATATATAAATTGGGCAGTTCAGGCAGTAAGAGGACCAGTGTTTTTAAAAATAATTTTTGCTTTGTTTGAAAATTTGTAGTAGGGCTGAATGTTGGAATTTGCTGGAAATTTCTGGTTAGCTGAGAGGAGACATGTTTGGTGCTTCGATTCATACCATCCTGAGCTTATCCAGTGGACAATTGTGGGCCAATATTGAGTTGCCGTAGTGATTTGAGGGGCACGCTGATTTCGGCTGTGCTTGGGTGTGGGGTTGGTAAGGAATCAGGTTCATAGCCAAAAAATGAGACTGTCAATGTGCTGTTTTTTTGTTTTTTTTGGGGGGTTATTTTGTGCATGGCAAATGTGCAGCTGGTGGGCGCTAGTGTTTTTTTTAGGGGATTGAAATATTAGGGGATGCCTGGGACTGACTATGGCTAAGAGACTGGACAGTACGGAAACGGCACTGTGTTCCCTGGCCTGCTCACCTGCGCCAGAAGACTTCTATGGACACAAAAATACACGCAAGTTGACGACAGACAGGCCACAGACCATCGAGACAAGAGCACGTAACAGCTTCCGGTTTCAATGCAGTGCTGTCCCTTTGCATTTTGGAGCCATGATAGCTTCCTAAACCAACAGATAATCTAGTTCAAACTGTACTGGACATGATCGCAGTATATACGTGTAGGAGTAATTCAAACACAAATCATAATGTGTTCATGTGCGGCCACTAAGAGTAACAAATTGTAATCAAGGTTGTCCAGTTAAATGTACGGAACGTTGTTGTCAGTATGGCTTTTCCCAAACGTGCAACAGTGGAAAGTGAGTGTGTGTGAGGGGGAGGTGCTAGCTATGCTATTTTTAAAGGATCAGGACTTCCAGCTCTCGCTGATTTCGTCCAGGGGGGATGGGGGGGGGGGGGGGGGGGGGAGAGGGGGTCTATTTTGACTGCCTGTCGCTGATGTACTCGCATCACTTTGTTTCGTCCATCATGGCTGGCCGCGCCGTAAGCGGCCCGTTGGGGAGAGCCCGTGTTCCCGTGGGTGCCCGGGTCCCGATCTTGCCTGGTCGGTGGTGTTGCCTTCCTTCTCTCTCCTTTGTTGGTCACAGTCCAAGGCCCGGTTCTTTAAGGCCCCCGCCTGCTATTACCCTCTTTGTTTGAGGGGGGGGGGGGGGTGTGTTGTACCCGCCATTGCCCAGGGAGTGCATAGACGAGGGATGCTAAACCTCCCTGGGAGCCCTATTTATTTTGATGGGAGGCGACCGTACGCAGGCGAGCAGGGAGTCACACGGTGTCGGAGTGCCGACTAGGGTACCTCGCCCCCCTGGGTTGGCTAACCCCCCTATCCCGCAGAGTGGACCTTCCAGGCGTGTCCTCCTCTACGTCCCAATACGGGGAAGGCGGACCGCGGAGCCGGGCGCGTCCCACCAAGAGTTTCGGTTGGGGGCGGGGGGGGGGGGGGGCGCCACAGGCGCCCACCGCCGGCCCCGGGGACCTCCTCCTCGCTAGGAGGGGGGTGATTGGTCAAAAAGCCTCCCGGTAGAGACCTATGGGGCATTCCCTCAAACTCCTGGGAGGGCTATCTTAACCCACCGGGAGGCAGAAAAATAAAGGAAAGTGAAAAGACAAAAAACTAAAAACTAAAAAAAAAAAAAAAGAACCAGGATGATGGGATTGGTGGTTCCTGGGCACCCTCCCCCCCCCCCCCCCCAAACACCCGAGCGGGGCCATCAGCCTTGGCGGTGGCCTCCGCCGGGCCAGGGAGCCCGCCCATGGCGGGGGGGGGGGGGGGGGGGGGGAAGAGGGTCGGTCCGGGACCGGGTGATGATGATGATGTTCTCTTTTATTAACCGTGGGGAGGTGGGGCGGGTGTGGGACCATGAGATGGGGTGGGATGGTGATGAGGGTGACCTGTGTTTGCTGTTCCACCCCGACGGGCCCACGGCAACACTTCGCGAGTGGATAGTGAGAGGATAAGCGGGGAGGGGCCGGGGTCCGCCACCGCGTGACTCTAGGAGGGTGTCGTCTAATTAAGCTAGAACTGAATGTTTGATGGTGCAGGATGACAGTCCAGGTCATTTTCATGGATCATGAAAATCTTATTTTGGCTTTCACAATTCATGACACTGAGACTTTTTTTTTAGAGGGGGGGGGGGGGGGGGGGGAGTAAGATAGGACTGAATGTTGATGGTGGAAAAAGGCACACATCATGAGAGTGATAAATTGGGGTGGGGGGGGGGGGTGGGGGTGGGGCGGCGGGGAGGGGAAGTAAGCTAGGACTGAATGTTGATGGTGGAGAAAGACGCACATCATGAGGGTGATAAATTGCAATCATAAATCATAAGAAACGAATCGCCAATCACACATACTCCCCCCACCCAACCCCATTTAACATTATAAAAGTAAAAGTGCATGTGGCATTTTCCATATACACTGTATGCATTGATTGCATACTTCTTTCTCTGTTCAGTTGCTAGCTGTCTCAGAGATAAAGTTAGTGTATGAATACTGAACATTACTTATTCCTTAACCTTCACCAGATTATGCTTTGGACTACACACAAATGATGTGGGTCCTACTGGACCCATATTTTTCAAAGAGCGATTTAACTGGTTATCCCTGTCCCGATGGCATTGGTCCCACATGATCCATATTTTTTATAGAGCGATTTAACTGATTATCCCTGTCCTGATGTCTACAGGTCCCATATTTTCAAAGAGCAATTTAACTGGCTATCCCTGTCCCATTGATGTGGATCCTACAGGACCCATACTTTTTACACTATAGAACACATCACCGGAAGCATCCTTGTACTTTTAGTCATCATGGTAGAGAGAAAACAGTCTGAAACTTCTGTTTTCCCCAGAAACTGCTGGTGAAAATTCACAATTTTTAAGAAATTGAACTGAAACTAGTCGATTTTGCATGAACTTTGACACGCTTCAAAATTAAAACAACAAAAAAACAAGAAAGGCAAAGCCATTATGGCTCACGTGCATGACCAATTTACATAATTATGTCACCTTTGTGACAAGGGCTGGCTTCTGCAGCAGCAAAATCCATGTTTTCTGAAAATGTATTTTTCACACATCTGTCAACCTCCCATGACCCTTGACCTTTGTGATGAGTTGATTAAATTAGTATGCATAGGAAGGTCTTATCATCAGCTATCTTTGTGCTAAACATGGTTGAAAATTTTTGCAAAAATGTTGACAATACCTACAATTTTATCAAAAATTGTCATTTTACACAAATTTGCCAGCCTCTTTTGACCCTTGACCTTTCTGAGGGGTCATCCAAATTAGTATGCATACATAGATCTTACCATCAGGTATTTCTGCACCAAATTTGGGTTTGAGGTTGTAATAGTATTTCAGATGGCTATTTTTTTTTTTTTTACAGATTTCCTGAGCTCTCGTGACCCTTGACTTTTCTGAGGGATCAACCAAATTAGTGTGCATAGAAAGGTCTTCCCATCAGGTATCTCTGTAGCAAGTTTGGGTTTGAAGCTGTGAACAGTATTTGGAGAAAAAAACATCTTTTGTCAAAATATTGCTATTTTGGACCCATTTCTGAGCTCTTGTGACCCTTGACCTTTGGGAGAGATCAACCAAATTAGTATGCATAGAATGGTCCTTCCATCAGGTACCTTTGTACCAAGTTTGGGTTTGAAGTTGTAAATAGTATTTGAGAAAAAATAAATTATATCAAAATATAGCTATTTGCGACATTTTTCTTGATCCCCTGTGACCTTGACCTTTGTGAGATCACTCAAATTGGAATGTTTAGCAAGGTCTTGCCATAAAGTATCCTTGGGCCAAGTTTGAAGACTGTGGCTCAAATAGTCTCCAAGAAAATGCCAACGTTAAAGTTTACCATTGACGACGGCAGACAGATGACCACTGGCCCAAAACATACTCACTTTTGCTTCGCATGAGAGCCAACAAAAGAAAAATTTTGGTGAGATGCAATTCTCTCATCTTTGACTCTTCACAAACTGAGGACCAACATCAGCCAGACAGGAATATTCACCTAACTCACTCTTTAAAAAGTATGGGTCCTGCATGACCCACACCATCATTTGTGTGTAGGAAAAATTGAGACATCATTTTTTCATAAATTATTACCATATTTTGGCAAAATGTAGTCTTTTATGAGTTTGGAGCATTTTTTAAATTTCACTGAAATATTCCCAGTAGTTAATGAAATATTTGCAATTAAACACCTTTCTGGGTCCTCCAGGACCCAGGAAGCACTGTGAAGGTTTGTTATCTGTCCAGCATGGAATGTATGTATGCATACTTTGTTGTTTAGGCTAAGATGCATAAATAGTACTGTAATGGTATAAGTAAACTCCTATTGTACACACATGCACGCACACACACACAGACGAGTAACAAAAGTAAATTTTATCTCAAGATAAACTGCCATAACCCTCTTGTACATGCAGTGACCAAATCAGTTCAGAGCTTTGGTGAATCCATGACAAGATGGTTCATATTCTGTAAAACATTTTATTTTTGTACACTAACAGACTTATTAAAGATTGCATTACATTGATACAGTCAGAAACTGCATAATTATGACAGTTGGCAAACAATATACAAAATTAGTATGTACTTTTAGGGCAGCACGATCATTACAAGTAAGAGCAAAAACACTCAAATAACTGTTTCTCAATATTTACATCATTATAAGATTCTGCCATCATATCAATGTTCACATCAAAAACAGATTAATCATGGGTTTAGCACACAGCAGCAACTGCCTTCATTTTCTTATCTCATGAAAACCCCCTTGTAACATAATACACATATATATGTATTCATACATCAAATCTTTTTCTGAAAAGAAAAGGGGAGACTGCCAGTGCTAATATTTTAGGAAGGTTACAAAGTAAAGTAGGTTATAGCACTGTCAGGGGAGAGAAATGTGCATGATCGACCAGTGATCATAGATCCACTGTGGCCAAAGCACAAAAAAAAAGAGATAGGAAAGAGAGGGGGCGCTAAGAAAGTGACTGAAAGCAATGCATATGGAAGCCCCCCCGAAGGGGGGCGTATCACATATCCACTGTTCCAGCCAATCAGTGCATGGAAATTTAAATCTAGGTCCCCCCAAAGGGGGTCCAGATATTTAGCCGGTGTGGACAGCTGTTTCGGTCTTTGCGACCTCTTCAGCACACCATCGGCAATACTGGAGGAGGCAGGAAATTCTGCCTACCTGCAATGACAACCACATTTTACTGTGGTGTCTGCAAGGGCATACATTCCATGTTTCCATGGACAGCTGTTTCGCAAAGACCGAAACAGCTGTCCACACCGGCTAAATATCTGGACCCCCTTTGGGGGGACCTAGATTTAAATTTCCATGCACTGATTGGCTGGAACAGTGGATATGTGATACGCCCCCCTTCGGGGGGGGGGCTTCCATATGCATTGCTTTCAGTCACTTTCTTAGCGCCCCCTCTCTTTCCTATCTCTTTTTTTTTTGTGCTTTGGCCACAGTGGATCTATGATCACTGGTCGATCATGCACATTTCTCTCCCCTGACAGTGCTATAACCTACTTTACTTTGTAACCTTCCAAATCTTTTTCTCTTGCACAGTTTATGTTCACACACCAGTATCAATAAGAATGATTCTAAATGTATGAAGAAAGGAAATCAAGATTCCTATTGTTTTACCTTTCAGCACAGGCTTTCTGCTAGGATTTAAAATTATCCATCATCAGGATGGACAGCATGACAAACAAGAAAGGCAAAGCTCTTATGGCTCACGTGTATGACCCATCTACATTTGTGTGACAATAAGGAATAGCTTCTGCGCCATCAAAAATCCATGTTTTCTCAAAATTTAATCAGTCATCTGTCAACACCCTGAGACCCTTGACCTTTGCGATGAGTCGACTAAATTAGTATGCATAGGAAGGTCTTATCATCAGCTGCCTTTGTGCCAAATTTAATTGAAAAATTTGCACAAATGTTAATAATACATAAAATTTTATCACAAATTGGCATTTTACACACATTTGCCGGTCTCTTGCGACACGTGAACTTTCCGAGGGGCCATTCAAATTAGCATGCATAGAGATGTTTTCGAAGGCTGCTTGGCATCTCATACAGAGATCACATCACAAACGAGGAAGTGGGAAACAGAATCAGAAAAGCCCTATGAAGACTTATTAGCCATTGTGAGAAAACGCAAACTGAAGTGGTATGGGCATGTCACGCGTTCAGCAGGGCTTGCCAAAACAATCCTGCAAGGCACTGTGCAAGGAGGACGAAGGAGAGGAAGACAGAGGAAAAGATGGGAGGACAATATCTCAGAGTGGACAGGACTGAAGCTGGGCGATACACTGAGAATGGCAGAGAACAGAGAAGAATGGAGGGAGCTGGTTGTTAAGTCATCAGTGGTGCCCCAACGGTCGGCAAGACTACGGGATATAGATAGATAGATAGGTCTTCCCATCAAATATCTCTGTACCAAATTTGGGTTTGAAGTTGTGAACAGTCTTTGAGAAAAAAACATCTTTTGTCAAAATATGGCTTTTCTGGACCTATTTGAGCTCTTGTGACCCTTGACCTTTCAGAGGCGTCATCCAAATGAGTATACATAATATGTCTTACCATCAGGTATCTCTGCAGCAAGTTTGGGTTTGAAGTTGTGAATAAAACTTGAGAAAAAACATCTTGGCTATTTTGGACCTATTTCCTGAACTCTTGTGACCCTTCACCTTTCCAAGGGATCAACCAAATTAATATGCATAGAAAGGTCTTACCATCAGGTATCTTTGTACCAAGTTTGAGTTTCAAGTTGTGAATACTATTTGAGAAAAAATAAATTATGTCAAAATATAGCTATTTTTGACATATTTCCTGATCCCCTGTGACCTTGACCTTTGTGAGAGGTCAATCAAATTGGTATGTTTAGAAAGGTCTTGCCACAGAGTATCCTTTTCGCCAAGTTTGAAGACTATGGCTTGTATAGTCTCCGACAAAATGCCAACGGTAAAGTTTACCATGGACGATGGTGGACGGATGACAGACGGATACAACACAATACAATAATACTTTATTATCCCCGAGGGAAAATTTTGGCGCAGCGGTATACATAAAGAAACAAGAATAAAAGTAATAAAAGTTACATGTTCACATCATCCGCAACACCCTTCCCCCATCCTCCCCCCATACCCTTTTGCATACGTATACAAACAACCAATCTAAACTCACTAGTATACATAATGAGCAATAGGCTAAGACTAGACTAAAATAATTACATGTGTAACATCATGGAGGGCATCACAACAACATAAACTGATAACTACAAAAAATATACTATGTATACATAAAACTAAACGCACAATAATAATAATAATAATAATTACGGTATTTATAATGCGCTTATCTTATAATAATTATAACTCTAAGCGCGCACTCACAACTCGCACACGCATGCGCACGCTTTAGACAATGACTCACGTAACACAAATAGTGAAGATACATTAGGACGGTCAGCTTGGGCTGGGGAGTGTGGTGATATAGTGCTAGAACTGTTGAAAGAGATGAGTTTTGAGGGCAGACTGGAAGGAGGAGAGCGAGTGTTTCTGACGGAGAGAGAATGGGAGAGTGTTCCAGGTGGTTGGACCGTATACTGAGAAAGAGCGGGGGCCGAAAGTGCTGAGTTTGGTGCGGGGGATGAGGAGGCGGAGAGGGTCAGAGGCGGAGCGGAGGGAGCGGGGAGGAGTGTAGGGGTGAAGTAAGTTGGAGAGATACGCAGGAGCGTAGTTGTTCAGGGATTTGTAGCAGAGAGACAGAATCTTGTATTGGATGCGTTGGGGGATGGGGAGCCAGTGAAGGAGCTTGAGCAGGGGAGTGATGTGGTCGGATTTTTTCTTTCTGAGGACGAGGCGGGCAGCATTGTTCTGGACGCGCTGGAGAGTGAGAGTGGTGGAGTGAGGAAGGCCAGAAAGGAGAGAGTTGCAGTAGTCGATGCAAGATAAGATGAGAGAGACAGCGAGTTTGGTGGCAGCTTCGGTAGTGAGGTATTTTCTGATCTGACTGATGCGGCGGAGGTGGAAATAACATGCCTGGGCCGTGGTGGAGACGAAGCTGGTCATGGAAAGAGAGGAATTGAGGATAACGCCAAGGTTCTTGACCGAGTCAGAGAGGGAGATGGGGGTGCTGTCGAGTTGAAGGTGGAGAGAGGGAGAGAGCTGGGAAAGTTTCTGGCGAGTGCCTACCAGCATGGCTTCCGTTTTGTCGTCGTTCAGTTTGAGCTTGTTTGCTGTCATCCAGTTTTTCACGTCCTCATAGCAGTCAGCCGTGCGAGTCAGTAGTGTCTGAGTGTTGTCGAGTTTGTCTTTGTCTAGTAGTTGTGAGTCGTCAGCGTAGAGGTGGTGGTGTATGTGGTGAGACTGGATGATGTTGGACAGTGGGGAGATGTAGAGTGTAAAAAGGACCGGGCCCAGGACGGACCCCTGAGGAACGCCGCAGGAGAGCCTGACTGGGTTGGAGGAGACGCCGTCGATGGTGACGGACAAACATGCGCGCACACACACAGGGCTGTAACACATGGTAAATGCAGGCAGTGAGGTCAGCTCGTCTCATCGTTTAGCAGTCTGATGGACATGGGGATAAATGAGGACCGATGACGAATTGTCTTACAGTTAATAGTTCTGAACCGCCGAGCTGATGGTAACAAATCATATTCACCATGCAGAACGTGACTGTCGTCCGAAACGATGCGACAAGCTTTCCTCACAACCTGCCTCTCGTACAGAGAAGTGAGAGTGGACTGCTGTACACCAGTAAGCTTGCTACTGATGTTCACTGTTCTCTGCAGTTTGTTCTTGTCCTTCACACAGACGTTACCGGACCAACAGATAACAGAAAAGGTAAGAACACTCTGAATAATTGACTTATAAAACATGGACAGAATGGAATTGTCAATGTTAAAAGAACGCAGCGTTCTGAGGCAGCAGAGACACTGCTGACCTTTCTTGTAAGCAATGCCACAGTGACGGTCCCTTTTCAGCCTGTTGTCGATCATCGTATCAAGGTACTTATAATGGTCCACAATCCACTGGCCCAAAACACAGACTCACTTTTGCTTCACACATGAGCCAAAAATGGCATTGTACACACATTTGCCGACCTCTTGTGACCTTTCACCGTTCCAAAGGGTCATCCAAATTAGTATGCATAGATAGATCTTACCATCAGTTATCTCTGTACCAAGTTTGGGTTTGAAGTTGTAAATAGTATTTGAGAAAAAAAACTTTTGTCAAAATATTACTATTGTTGACCTAGTTCCTGTGCTCTTGTGACATTGACCTTTCTGAAGGTCATTCAAATTAGTATGCATAGATAGGTCTTACCATCAGGTATCTAAGAAAAAAACATCTTTTGTCAAAATATTGCTATTTTTTATCTATTTCCTGAGCTCGTGAGACTTGACCTTTCCAAGAGGTCAACAAAATTAGTATGCATAGAAAGGCCCTACTATCAGGTATCTTTGGACCAAGTTTGGGTTGAAGTTGTGAATAGTATTTAGAAAAAAATTTTGTATAATTTTTCTATAATTTTGTCAAAATATAGCTTTTTTTTAAAACCTATTTCCTGATGCCCTGTGAGTGTGACCTTAACCTTTGTGAGAGGTCACTCAAATTTGTATGTTTAGAAAGGTCTTGCCACAAATTATCCTTGGGCCAAGTTTGAAGACTATCGCTTGAAAAGTCTCCAAGAAAATGCCACATTAAAGTTTACCACGGACAACAGACGGGCTACCACTGGCCCTGAACATACTCACTTTTGCTTTGCACGTGAGCCAAAAGTCCATCTCAGGCACTCTACACATACTTCAAGTTCAACACAGCTGGGATTAGAACATAGGTACTGATCGCAAAAGCAGCACGTATTAATACAGCAAACGTGCAAGAGGGTGTGGTGGATTGAGGTGCGTGTTACCTTCCAAAAATCTGCCCCAGTGATGGACGGCCTTCCACATTTACTGTCCCTGTCAAAGTTTGTCAGTTGAATACAGAGACTTTTCTGTTAACAAAAATCCTGTCAAGATTATTACAGACAAAAAAGACAAATCAATACTGGTAGATCAAGGTAAAATAGAAGTCATGTTGTGTACAATGCAACACATACACGTAAAAAACAATGAAGTTACTGATGTCAGTAAAGCATGTACTTTTAATAAACAACACAGACCATTTTTTACGACAAGTTCAAAGGCTAGATATGATCCTTTAGCAGTCATATGTTGTAGGACCATCCATAAGACTGATCAACTGATAAAATCAATTATGATACTACCACCTATACTAAAAACACAACTGTAGATAAGTTCTACGTAACTGGATGCATTTTCAACAAATGTTCCTTCAATTTAGCACGACGTGTCAATCCTTTACCACAGATATGGCATTTGAACTGTCTCTCCTCAATATGTCTTGGAAGATGTGTTTCCAATGCACGCTTGTTTTTAAATGTATGGTTGCAAAATTCACAGCTAAAAGGCCTGTCCTCTGCATGTGTCTCTTGGTGTTTCTGCATGTTGCATTTGTACGTAAACTTCTTGGCACATATACCACACTGAAACTGCTTTTCCTCATGCTGTTTGCTGTGCTTGTAAAGATGTTGTGAAGTGTGAAACCCTTTTCCACACACCTGGCAGTGAAAAGGCCGCTGCATCTCGTGCGTCTTCACATGGTTTTCCAAAGCATCGATACTGTCAAAAGTCATGCTGCATTCCTTGCATTGTAGTAAACTCAACCCTGACTGATAATTGTGTGTGTAGCGTGGCTTTGGATGATCAGGGCACTGGCCTGACATCAGCTTCTTCTTGCACACCCTACAAAAGTGGCTCTTTTTGTGGTCAATCAAAGTGTTCCCTCGCAAAAAGCCTTTGCCACAGTGTTCACAAACATATGCTCGCACTCCAGAGTGAGCTTTGACATGAGACTGTAAAGTATGCCAGTATCTGAAGTGTTTGCCACATATGTGACAGATGAAGCGATCTTTGCCGTGAACTAGTGTGACATGTCTTTCAAGGTCCGTGGAATAAGGAAACCTCTCTTGGCAAATATCACACTCATTTGCTTTCTCTCCGGCATGTTTGGACTTCATGTGAAGAGATAAACCTATCTGTCCATAGCATTTCTGATCACACACTCTGCAAATCTTGACATTGTTCTGGTGTTTCACTCTCACATGAGCCTTCATTGTTTTGGTGTTCTTAAACCCTTTCCCACAATCTGGACAGCTGACTTCCCACTCTCTGTCAGCACTGTCATTCATCTCCATGTCAAAACTGTCATCTAAGCCCCTAGAACAGGATTCCTCAAGTTGAGGCATCTCATTCTCCTCGTCATAAAGTTGTGCTTCCTCTTCATCTTCAACAGGCTTCTTTCTCTTTCTTCTGCCAACTGCTGGCTTTGGTTTGGAAGACTGCCGTTTTCCTGATTTTGGCTTTGATTGTCTTTTCTTATGATGAACTATGATGCGAGTTTTCCGTTTCTTTGCCAGAGGCCTTACAGATGGTTCATATTTTCCAGAGCAAAGTCTTTTGCGAGAAATTGGTGCAATGCATAATGGATCTGAACTGCCATTAACTGAAATTGGTTCAGACTTTTCTTGATCGAAATCATCAAAATAAACTGATGGTTCATCTGCTGTATAGGAGTCAATGCATGGGGTGAGAAGTGCAGGCTCCTCTTTAACCCCCTTTTGCAAGCAAACATTGTTATCGTGTACAGTACTGATGTGTGCATGTACAAGGGGGTTAATGTCAGAAGAAATATTGCTTGGCCATGATGGGCTTCGATCACAAACACCTGAGCTGTGAACACATGAAGACACCACCTTTCCAAGAAGAAACCCTTGAACAAAAGCCACAGCTTGTATCAAGGCCTGTTCACAAACTTTCCCACAGAGAAAGACTTTTTCAAAATGAATCCCCACAACATCAAGACTCTTTGGAAAGGAATGACTGTGAGAGCACACACTGCATACATTGCACTCCATTTTGAAGATCAATCAGTTGTGTATAATAGCAACAGTGAAGCTGGACAACAAGTTTAATGCACACTTCACTGAATGGTCTCATGCATGGTCTTGCAAGTTGGTATTCTACAGCTGTGCTGGTCTGACGGCATTCATTGGTCAGCAAGCACCTGTACTTCTTGGTGAAACCTGAAAAATTAAGTCACACTTTTGTTTTTATTGCTTCAGTTCTAGCTCCTGAATTGTTGCCTGTATGTTTGTGTGTGCATGTGCACTTGTTATAGATCTATCTATCACGGTTGATCTATATCATACATATATACGAGTGCACATCAAATTATTATCTTACAGATCGTGATTCCCCAACTTTAAAAGTTACAAATCCAAATCCTGAGAAAAGAAACAACAAAGAAGAAAACACATTTAATAAATTTAAGAATTACTAAACATACCAGTGCCCAAAAGCGTCTTGGTATTTACTGTTGATAGGAAATGCTGCTACGTTGTGTTTTTTTTTTTTTTTTTTTTTTTTTTTTGCTAGCCACTTTTAAAGCGAATGGTTGATTTCCTTACTTTCATTCCTGTAAAGTTGGTGTAGCATGTTTCTTTCAGCAGCATCAGTAATCGCGTTTGGCGAAAACAGCCAAGCTGTAAAGCGACATGACTTCCGGTTATGCATGGTGACTGCCCTTGGATTTAGTGGGCGTGTCTCCCGCAAAAAATGGGCATACACATCGTCATCACAGGGACGTAGCGGGCCACTCCGGCGACCGCCGGAGTACTTTTTGGACAAAAACTATATATATAAAAAAAAAAAAAAAAAAAAAAAAAGAAGAAGAGAGAGAGCAAACCTGTCGTGGTGTCAAAACTTCGCAAGTGTATTCAGTCATGTTTACCGAAAATAGCAACATTTGTTTTCGCCACTAGCTCAGTGCACCACTTAGCAATGGCTGGTAAACAGAAAAGTATCAAAATCACCGGCCCAAGTACGAAAGCTACTGGCCGAAGTGCATCAAGACAACAGACTTCTGCACCACTAGCTCCACGAATTTATCAGTGGTAAAAAGCAGAAACACTGAAGCATGAGGCACTTCTAGCTCAATGACAAATTAAAAGCCGCCGCACGCCGACTTCGAACGGAAACAACCTCATGACACATTAAACAAAGCAGAACGACCTCCAAATAAGAAACCAACTGGCATTGGAAATATCTTATTCCTACGCGCCACACCGCAACCAATACAAAGCCCCCCCCCCCTCCCCTCCCCCCCCCCCCCAAAAAAAAAAAAAAAAAAAAAAAAAAAAAAAAAAAAAAAAACTTGAAAAAAAAAGAAAACGAACCAAAAACGGAAAAACCGCCAGACTTTTTTTGAACTATGGAGCGACATCCAAGAAATCTTAAGACCAGAACACAAATGGCCGAAAAAAATAAGAAAACACATGTGGACGAAAAACCTCCCACACTTTCAAAGACCCGGCCTACTAACCGCATTCATCTTCTCCAATGGACTGAACCCTATGATATTCTTTGAACGGGTTGACTTCATGTGCCTTTGCAGAGACAAGGGAGCAAGGAAACAACTAGAATACCTGTTCATATACTTTAAAGAGGGCAGATACAGCAAAGCTTTGTACACCAATGACATGATCAACGGGCGCTTGAATACTTAGATGGAACCCCGAAACACCACAGACAACCACAGAATTGCCCCACCAACAATTAAAACTAAGGACACGATATGAAAAGAACACGGCACACCACCACTCGCCTTTCCAAGTGATAGTGTGAGCGAGAGTGCATCCTCTTGAACAATACAAAATGAACCACAAACAAACTACCATAAAAACCTAACAACAAAGATTTACTCAACAAAAACAAAAGGGTCAGCACGCCGATGAAGACAGCCCTTAGCCAATAAAGGCTTAAACATGCCCGAAATACACCTGACAGCTAACACAAAACGGCACTGATTTGTGAATTGTCGTAAAGGTATACGGCTGGTCAAGTCAAGTCATCACATAGTGGTGTGCGATTTACAGACACCTTTAAAAAATAAAAAAAATTAAAAAAAAAGAAGATCACGCATGCACTAGGCTCGATTGAACCATTTAATGGTACTTCACATCCACAAGTCTTAAAACTGACTCGCTCAACTTGATTCGTGTTGCACGCAGACAAACAGTTTTGGGACATTTTCTAAGCTGAATGTGTCATCTGAGGATGTGTCAATGTGCTTCAAAAATCCCGTGCAACACAAACGTCTGCTGTCAAAGTTGATGCAAAGCTTTTGTGGTGAACAGTCTTCATGGATTATATCTCTTCTTTAATTTTGTTTCGCAAGTCTCATCTACAACAAACGATCTTCAACTTTGACATGTTGTGATCTTCTAACTTCAGAAAGGCGAGTCTGTTTACTAATTGATTGGTTTACCCATAACCACTTGAAGGATTTAAACAATTGTGACATTTCCCAATTGTTGATTCCAAGCCAGCATATCATATGTAAGTCTGTCTTTGGATGTGAATGTTGTTGTTTTTTTTAAATAGAGTTATCATTTAGTATCAATAAATAAGCTTCTGGTCACCATCGTCCCTCAAATAGTTTTAAAACTTTCCGACTTTCTCTGGTAACCGCCGGACTACTTTTCTCATGCCCTCTACGTCCCTGCAACATGGAGTAACCTTGCGGCAACACCAGTTCACCCCCCCCCCCCCCCCACCCCCTCCGTTGTTTGATATTCTAAAATGTAACAGGTCAGGCACGCTTCTACTCCCCCTCTGCCCCATAATGAAATATATCTTCCAACGCCACTGTTCTTGCTTCCAGCACACACCAGTTTTCACATGTGATATTCATAAATAGATGTCATAGACATTTTTTCCGTGTCACGGCATGTGCATTCAAAATTACACAAAATAGAAGCCTCATCACGTTTTCAGTATCTTAAAACTTTATTTCATACACAAACAAAAATTCATCGTCAGCCAGGGTGCATTTTCCCTAAGTGGTTTCTCAAATTTTGCCTGCGGATGAGGCCCTTTCCACAAATATGACACTTAAATTGCATTTCTTCTTTGTGTTTGCATGTGTGGGTTTTGAGGGCACTCTGTACTAAACGAAATGACTTCTGGCATATGCTGCACTGATAAGGCTTTCCAGAAAAATGTGTGGTGCAGTGGTTTTGCATGCTACACTTGTATGTAAGTGAACTTTCTGCCACAGATGTCACAGGAAAAGTTGGCATCCTCATGCTGCTTCATGTGCACTTTCATGTACACTGGAGACAGAAACTGTTTCCCACAATGCAGACATGGATAGACATTGTGATGGGGGCATTCAACAGATGTCACTTTAACATCCTGGTACGTTTTACAGTTGCTGATTTCCCACATCATGACAGTCTATTCCTGTATGTGGGCGATGAAGAAACATGTTTATGGTCACAGACATGTTTCTTCAACACCCATGCAGCAGGAAACGATTCCAAGTAAAGTTTACATTGATATGGCTTGTCGCAAGCACTGGGGTGTGCTACGGCCCGGTGAGCACTGAGGGTTGTCACCCGCACAAAACCTCGGTCACAAACATCATAGAAGTGTCTTACAGTCCCAGCATGTGCATCTAAATGGGCTGAACGGCACTTCTGAACTTGAAATGTTTTCAACAGTTATGACAGACACATTTCTGTATGTTGTGATTTTTGGATTAATGATTGTACAGTTCTTTGTATGTCATGAAAATCTCCCCACAAACCTCACAATCCTTGGGGCTGTCAGCATTGTGTGTCATCCGCATGTGCAATGAAACACCACCCCTAGAGGTGAAAGGCATGGCACAGACGTTGTAGGTGGTGTAAGGCATGGCACAGACGTTGTAAGTCCATTTTAAAGTCTCACTATGGCACTTTTTGTAGTGAACAGTCAGACAAATCTTTTTGCTGAACACTCTACAACACTCAAAGTTTGGGTAGTCTTTAATTTTCTCCAAGCCACTGATTTTGTAGTTGTGCTTTTCTGCATAGTGCATCATGTACAAGTGTTGTGCTGTGGATCACACTTTGTTACACTCATTACATTTTATTTTTTCACGATTCTTGTTCATCCTCTTCATTTTCTTTTGCTTTGCATTATGTTCAGTCTTGTTTCGATCATATTCCAAAGATATTGAAGAATTCAAAGGTGTCTTGGAAAAAGTGGTGTTGTATTCTCTCTGAACTTAACTGGAACCCCCTTGTAAATGTTGACACCAATACTGTTTTTAGTATAGGTGGCTGCATGCACTTGAGGGTTAATTCTTCTTCCCAAACTATGTAAAGATTCTGATGTAACCTGTTGATTTGCTAAAGATACATTTTTTGCACGTTTCTTCTTCAGGTTTGGTTTGGATGCTTGACCTTTGTCAGCTGCAATTGCAAGATCTACAGAAGGCTCAACCTTGGAATCAGACAGTATCTCAGTGTTCTTTGAAATATACATATGGCTCTGAGATACTGGATACCCACCGTCTAGACTGCTGCATGGTTTTCCTCATCAACAGGAGTTGTACCGTTATCTGATAAAGCAGTTGTTAAGTCACTGGGTATGGCACTGTAATTGTCTTCAGGATGGGTGAGTTTAAATTTGCAAGAAGAATTTATTGACAAATGACCTAAAAGAGCACACAAGCATTGCCCGAAAATCACAACATGTAGGAAGGCAATGAACTGCTTACAGTAAATGTAATTACAGTGATGGAGTGAATTTTTGTTGAAAAAACCAGAGGTTTTGTGTCCAGGCAAAGCTGTACTTGCAGTGACTTTAGTGCACACACTGCAAATGAAGGTGTCAAGTGACATGTTTTTAGCTTCACTTTTGAAGTCAGGTGCTCACAGTCAGTCCCCTTAGCAAACTGGCAATTGGTGACAGAGATGCCGTCCTAGTGCTTGTCTGCATGCCTACAGACTGTTGCCGTTTCTGTAACCCAACAATAAAAACAGCACCGTTAGACCATAGTGGCCTGACGAGTGGTGCTTTGACTAAATGCAAATTCGCTGTGCCACTGCATGCGCGCGGCCACCGTATAAATAGCGGAATACATGTATGTACATTGTATTATGACTCAACTTGAGCTATGTATGCGGTAGCCATGCACACGCGGTGGCGCAGCAGATTTGCATTTATTCAAAGCACCACTAATCGGGCCCCTATGCATTAGACTAAGCCTCACTACACATCATGGGTAGAAATATATCCAATCTGTTCTATTTTCACCTGATCACCTGTAACTTTGCTGTTTGTACTTGTTTTTATATTAAACTAAATACAAATGCCTTTAGCATGTCTTTGTACTTTTGTTTATTTTTTAAAAAAAAGGCCGTCTGAATGTACGTCCCTTAATAATTTATTGTCCTGTACCGGTGTCAACTTGAAGATACTTAGAAAATGCACCACACAGTTTACACAGACTGCGCCACATTGTATGGTACGATTTCTACTTACACACGATAAAGGTAGTACTGTGCTGATATTCACATTAGTACATCGTGGGTAGACTATTGAACCATGCAAGATTACAATTTACATAGTAACTTGTGTGGTGCCATTTGTACCCACAACATACTCTTAACCCTTATCATTCGGAATACACCCGGTGTGTGAAATAAGTTTGCCTAAAATAGTTCAAGGGTAGTGCCAGAATAGCTTGGCGCCTCTAGGCGCTAAGCTATTCTGGTACCACCCTTAACTAAAGCCACCTCGCTGTCTCTCTCATCTTATCTCGCATCGACTACTACTCTCTCCTTTCCGGCCTTCCTCAGTCATTCCACCACTCTCACTCTCCAGCGCATCCAGAACAATGCTGCCTGCCTCGTCCTCGGAAAGAAAAATTCCGACCACATCACTCCCTTGCGTACTCTTTGGCATTCAAATATTATGATACGGCTATGGGAAAAAGGGACTCAGGTGCTATCTCTCTCCCTCTCTCTCTGAAGTCTTTCCCTCTCTCTCTCTCTCTCGCACACACACTCATACACACACACACATACACACACAAACTCACATACACGCACATGCACACACCTGAACACACGTGCAAGTTATCCCAATACTGTAATGATTAGATTACGTCAGAGATTCTAGGTGTTTGAAGAGGCTGTCCCTATATGAGGTGAGCGTCTTTGCGTTTCTGATTTCTGCAGGAATAGAATTCCAGAATGAACTTCCCGAGAATGACAAACTGGTTTTGAATAAATCAATACGCGGCAGGGGTACTTTTGTTGTCCATGTCTAGAAGCTACAGATGTCCGTTCTGTGAACTCAAGTACAGTGGACATGATTGCGTGTACAGCTTGTACATCAACACACCTTTATTGAACTGAAAGTGATGGGATAGAGGGAGAATTTTTAAAGTTTTAAGCTTTTCGTCAGTTGAGAGTTCGGGATCGGGAAATACAAGCTTAGTAGCTCTCCTAAGTAGGGAGTTCAGCCTCTTCAAATGTACATCACTAGAACCATCCCACACTGTTGATGCATAGCCTATGTGCGACTTGACATGAACATTGTAGAAAAGAAGACGCGTATCTATGTCAGTAATTGTTTTCAATTTTGACAACATATACAGGCTTCTGGAAACCCTTTTGCACACATTATTAATATGCATTTGCCATTTAATCTGATCATCTATAGTGACCCCCAAGAGGCGGTGGTGTGATACTTGCTCAATTGGGCTGCCGTTTATAGACAGACTAAGAGAGAGCGGGCATAGCTGGTGCTTTTGACGTGTGGTTATAACCAGTGTTTTTGACGGATTCAGGGACATGGAGTTGGAATGACACCAGTCGGTGACCTCACGCAGGCTTTTCTGCAGACGCGTACTAATTGCAGCTACATTTTTGTGAGGAGTGTGTAGTGTGCAGTCGTCAGCAAACATGTCACAAGAAATATCGCGGCAACTAATATGCAGTGGAAGGTCATTGATAAATATGCAGAACAGCAATGGCCCGAGGACAGAGCCCTGAGGCACGCCGCTTTTGACGAGACCATACGAGGAGTAGGATCCATTTAACAGTACTCTTTGCTTCCTTCCGCTTAAATATGAAGTGAACAATGAGACAGCATCTGCATTGCAGAGATATGCATGAAGTTTTGACAAAAGAATGTTATAATTTACAAGGTCAAAAGCTTTCTTAAAATCAATAAAGATCGACCCAATTATTTGGGAGTTATTTATGGATGCTAGCCACACATCAATAAGTCTTGTTAGTGCCGTATGGCAAGAATGCTTGGGGCGAAAGCCGGACTGAAATACGTGCAACAGACTGCGACTCTCCAAATATTGATAAAGGTGTTGTGCACGTGTCTTTTAAGAGGTTTGGAAAGGCTGGATAATATTGAGATGGGTCTATAGTTATTAACATCAGAGAGATCTTTTGATTTAGGCAAAGGGATAACCTTGGCTTGCTTCAGTTCTGATGGAAATATATTTTGTTGGATGCATAAGTTATAAATATACGTTAACGATTGTACTGTATAGGGGGGACAGTTTCAGGATTTTAGGACTGATCTCGTCAGGTCCCGATGATTTTTTGTTTTTCAGTGACCCGATCAGTTTTCCTACTTCATACACAGCTAGAGGCGGTATAGAGAAGGGGGGTTTGTCCTTAGTCTTCTGATTACAGAAGTTAAGCAGGGCCTCCGGGCATGTGTAAGACGCGTTTCCGCTTGAGGGTATGACAGACAGAAAATGTTTGTTAAAGGTGTCTGCAGTAATACTAGAAGGAATGGCTGACGATATCTTGCTGTTACCTCGGGTGACGAGATTAACCGCGCGCCAGAGTGCGGCAGTATCTCTGTCTTCTTTAATCATTCGTTCAAAGAGAGACTTTTGAGCCCTGCCCATAGCCGCGACTTGACACGGTTACGTTGTTTTTTTGTATTCGTTAAATAGCTTGTGTCTTCTTAAGTAGTCATTTCTCAATTTCATAGCTTCAATTATTCCTTGCGTTACCCAAGGCGGTAACGTGTGGTTTTTTACCAGCTTTTGCCGTAAAGGGGCGTGTTTGTTAAGTACTCTTGTAAAGAGTCGATACCAAACAGTCAGAGCCTTTTCAGGGTCAGTTTCGTTATTAACGACATTAAATGGTGTTTGATCAAGGTCTGCTAGAAAAGCAGACTGATTAAACTGATGAGCGGTACGTTATAGTTGTGTGCCCGTTCTTACGATGCGCTGGCAGTTTTGTTGACCAGGAACACACAGTAGGAAAGTGATCAGTGATGCTGAGGTCAGGACCCTTGAACACCCTAAGGGGACGGTTGGTGTAAATGTGATCAATGAGTGTTGCGGTTGTTTTTGTGATCCTAGTAGGGGCCGAAACTGACTGGTGGGGTGCCGAGAGAGAGAGAGAGAGACTCAGTGAGAGCCGGGGAGAGAGAGAGAGAGAGAGAGAGAGAGAGAGAGAGAGAGAGAGAGAGAGAGAGAGAGAGAGAGAGAGAGAGAGAGAGAGAATGACGTCATATATTTCGCCAAGTTTCAAACTTAATTGTGTGTTCTATGAGGGGCGCAGGACATGCGCGTCATCGATTTCAAACGACATGACAGAGTTGCTTCCTTTACGTCACCGCCACTGTCTGACTTTCTCTAGAAGTAAAAGTATTTTAGTGCTTTAATTATTTTCTGAAAAGAATTAATAGTTTTACTAAAGAAGTTGAAAGACTACAAAGCTGACTAACGAACTCATCCAATGTCTTTCTCCACTGAAACTAGCTATATGCAAACTGAAGTTCAAGTAAATATAACAATTACGGACTGACTCTAATCTGGTGCAACTGACTTCCTATAAACGGTTGTTTATGTCTTTAATGAGACATTCAATTACAATATGCTCGGAGGCTCTGTTAGCCACCCACTTAAGAAAGTATTTCGCCAAGTTTCAAGATTGTGTGTACAAAAATATCGGAGATTAGTCTTGTTTACATACATAAGCACATACAGCGCTTCCCGCCAAACTGATGTACGTTCAGCAGCGAGGTTAGCGTAACTAGACATTACATAAGTTTTATCTTGTTACTTCAATTGTTAGATGTTTAGCCTGCCTGCCTTTGACATCATGGATAATTAAATTTGCCCCACCGCAACCCGTTCTAAAAAGTCCCTTCTATACAGCGCCGGATCAATCAGTTTTCAAGGTGGGGTGCTCAACTTTTATTTTTTTCTATTGCCAGGGTCTAGTATATATATATCAAAACCCCACAACAGAAACTGTTTTTTAGACGTTCAATGAGTTTTGAACGTTTCTAACTGGTGTTATGTACGGCACTGGATCACAAGTGTTACCACTCAATTTTAAACACACTTATTTTTAGTTTGATGCTAGCCGAGGGGGGTGGGGTGGGGGTGGGGGTGCTGTAGTACCAAAGCACCCCCCCCCCTCCACGGATCCGGCCCTGCTTGAAGGGACTTAAAAAGGCGAGTCAAGCATGTAATTTTGTAAATGCAGAGAAGAACCCAAGGGAGAAATTTCCAGATTCAAACCCAAAGACAATTTTTCTTTTTAATGGCTATCCATTGACATCATTAATATATCTTCCGTCACATGCATATCGCCCAGCACCCTTACCTCAAAATCGATTTTTTTTTTTTTAGGCATCCTGTATTACAGTGTAAGCCATCCAATTATTCTTGTCATTCGTTTATGCAAAATAAGAGCTAAAAGTGATTTGCTTATCTTGTTTCTTCCTTGGTAAAGCGGAAGAAAGATATGCCAATACAACTTCGCTTGTTGCGTTTGAGAAAGAAATTGCTTTGCGGTCTCCCCCACGCTTTGCTTTGCAGACAATTTGCTTGGTCAGCCCGTCTTAGCGAGTCAATAAGAGAAACAACTCTCAAAACACATCCTCGCACTCTCGGGGTGAGTGATTTGTCTTATAATATACTGTCTTTGGTGAGACCTAAAGAAAACAGTTTGCGTGACATACGTCTGTTGTGCTAAGGCATCACATTTTTACTATTGTACATGGGATATCAAACCATGATAAACAGACAACAGACTTGACAACAATTTGCATATTAATGGCTTTTATTAGTATAGTAAGTCCTAAATAAAAATACTGTATGTACAGTAGAACACTGCACGTTTATGTTCATAACATTTTAAAAATTATGACATTGTACTCACTCCCCCTAACGCACACTACATTTATGACAGCAGCTACTCATGCACTACATTCAAACAATCATCACACAAACTAATATGCAATACCACATACATGTACATATACCATAGACTGCCCGACACCTGGCAAAACTTCAATACATGTGTAAGATACACGTGTACCTCTCTCTTTGCTCAGCCAAACATACATTTTATTTTATTGAATTCTATGCAGACAATGCATATATACTGTGCCAAAAAGGTAGAGGATATTGAGATTTCAACTTGAATGGTCAAGAATTTTTAAAATTGATGAAATGATGAGTTATGTCACCGATTAGCCACGCCTCTGGCCTACATTTTCACAACATTCCTTCCATTGGGCAGGGAGTTATTTCTGTGAAAATCGTTTAAGTTTTGCTTTTGTTTGTCTTGTGATAATCATATTCATGTATTACATTCTTAAAACTGGTTGTCTTTTATCAAATAATTTACAGGCAACTGATCATCACTTTTGATTGAAGTACTGTAAAAGAGAAATCAAATTCACCTTAGGAGTTATGTCAGACATTGGCCACTTCTGAAAACATTATACACTTTCATTATAACATCATCCATTGCCTTTCACATCATCTTATTCATTTCTCAAACTGACAGCAAGTAAATTTACGCTTCATAAGGCTGGTTTTAAAATTTAGAAACCAATGAAACATAACTGTAGCAGTTGCAAAGTTCCAGACATATCCTTAGACAACAAGGTTTTCACCTCAACAGGCCAAGACTCTGTGACACTGCATTTGACTGATGTTTTCACTCTGCACTGTACTAAATAACCTTATGAATATGAAGTCAAAAGGTGTTCTTTAAGAACATAAACTGTATTAATTTTTTTAAGGGGAGTTGCTTGTAGTTTTGGGATACACATGGATCAGGACATTCTGCTGCAAGGTTATTATTAGTAATTTCAAGTGTTTATGTACAGTGCGCCAATGACACGTTGGCAACGCTGGGAATAAAATATGAAAATGTACAGTCAGCTGTAGCCCACTGCAACAGCATCTATGTTTGGCTATTTTCTGATCTGACTGAGTGTAGCAATGATTTTGAATGTTATTTTGATTTTTCTTTTAACAAGCACTTCCAGGTGATGATTAAAAAAAAAAGATCTGTTTCCTGTGGATTGCTGCCTAATCATCTAACAAAGGACAACCAGTTTTAATAACAGTACACAATTCCATGATTATCACAAAAATATACAAAACAAAATAGAAGTTATTTTCACAGAAATAGCCTGCATGTGACTGTTACTACAAGGCCCCAGTGCCATATTCATGGCTCTCAATGAGATCACGTCACCTGTACAAGAAAACCAATGTTGAAAAATGTAGGCCAGTGGCATGGCTAATCAGTAGCATGACCCATTTCGTCGATTTTTAAAATTGTCGACCATTCAATTTGAAATCTCATTATCCCCTCCTTTTTTGCACATTATATACAGTACGATGATGCCAAAAATGTTCCATTTTGAAAAGAGCTCATAAAAGACAATTACAACACAATTTTGTTTGTTTAACCAAAAAGTTTAATAACTTCTTGTGATTGACCTTTCTAAACACGTTTCAAAATGGGTTGTAGGTCCATTTGAAAAAAGGTTTTAAATATTAAATTGGCACGCCCGACCTTTTTTAAGGTTTCAGTTCGCAAAAAGCTTTTACTGGGCTTCAGGATACATACCCACTTAGACAGTGACCACCCTATTGTCCCACCAAACGCTTTCTTTCATCTGTTTAAAGCGAAAAGAGGCCCACTGGAATCTTCCGACGGATAGGTAAAAAGTTTGCTTGTGATAGGCGATGGTAGCTGACATCATAACTATTCTATACGACCTGAGGTCATCTGCATAATTATAACCAATCAGAGACAAGATGGTGGATGAAACAGCGAAGAAAAAAAGAAAATATCATTGACTCGCTCCGACAATGACACTTGACAGACTCGGAACTGAAGAGAAGAAAGAGGAAGAGAGACAAGATTGACATTGGACAAGTGAATATGGACATGTGGCAACGTGTAAAAGCAAGAGCTTGGCTCGACAGCCCACCCGGAATGTTGCTTTCCTGCTGAATCAGTAGGTAATCTATGGTCTTTGTCGATCTTCCTATAGTTCCACTAGCGCTAGTGATTTTCAGAATTCATGATCGTCAGTAGAATTTATCTCTTACTGATTTCGCAAGATTTTAAACCTGTTTTATCATATAGTTACAAGCTAGTTATCATATTTTATGCTATAGAGATCTGAAAACTACGGTGTGTGTCAAAGTTGCATATCGCTCGTCGTAACATGTGCGGGCTCTCATTCACTCGATTCAGAGATGTAGTGCTTCTGCTGCGATGGTGCATTTGTCGTTTCCAATGATGCTTTCAGTTATGTAGACTTCTATGTGTGAGATGTGGAGTTGACTGCAGTGGGTATAAATACCAATGTTCTGTTTCAATGATGGAAGAGGGGTAACGGATGAAAGGTCACGCACTCGGTGCACTACTGTACGCACGATCGTTACTAGTAAATACTAGCAGGTCGAGCAGAACCCGCATTGTGATTTTGACAGCATAGCAAGTATGGAAGGTTTATTTTACTTTCTGGTGAAAAATTACGTCAAAGGGATGTCAGAGAACATCAGTACATGTGTATACCAACACGTGTGTACACCACACCAATGACCTTGTGACCTGCAGTATTGCGATACACCGATAGTCGGCCAGGTTTTGCCTTGTGACGTACAGAGGAGTCCGCTTAACACAAATTTCTGGGGACACGGAAAATCACTTCGTGTTTAACGCATTTCGTGTTAACCAATATGGCCTCAAAATTGGTCACGGCCCTCAAGGAGAACGTGTGTAAGAGATGTGTGCGTGAATGAGTATGAGGTTAAAAGTGTACATTATCATACTTTATACGCATACCTTCAGCTCGCTAGGAAAACACAAGGAAACGTGTTCAGCTCATGTATTTAATGTAAAATCCATCAGGTAAAATCCATAGTAAGTTGCAATCTATCAGGTAAAAGCAACACAGGCTGAAGTACAATCCCGCATCGGTAAAAGAGTTGTGTTTGTACACGAATGATGCAAACAACATAAATACTGTTCAGAAATGCTAGCCAATGAGAAGACAGATTACAACAGCCGAAGGCTATTCAGCCAATCACAGACTAGAGTTTACTCTGATCTGTCGTGTACTACTGCGCGAGAGAGCGAATTGGTTTTTGGTGAATGGAATCTGTGTTCGTGTTAAACAGGTGAATAATAGTGAAATTGCCCTGGTTGGGAAATGAAACCAGCTTCGTGTAAAGCGAAATTTTGTGTTAAGCATTTCGTGTTATCAGTGAAATTTTAATACATAATAAGAAGGCCGTCGGGCGGGAATGCAAAAACGGTTCGTGTTAACCGGAAATTCGTGTAAAGCGAGTTCATGTTAACTGGACTCCACTGTAGGCTCATAAATGTGCATATTAATTCAAAATGAGGCCGATGCAGACGATAAATCTGCGACTCGGGTACAAAAACAATACACCCTCCAAACAATGAATTTCAAGATTTGGCATTGTACTTACATCATAACGCTCTAAGATCGCACACAAATGACCCATACAAATACTGTCAGCAGTATCTGCTGCAGACAGTTTTCTGTGTCGAGATGCTTGATCCTGGGGAATATAACTTTAAAATATTAAATAAATTGTTGGAATTTTCCTCTCTAAAGTGTCTTTCTTTCTTTGATGGGATTAGGTCACAATATGATTTTAAATAAATTAAAGTCAGTTCAACTGTGGTGCTTCTGGGTGCATCTTCAAAATATGATTCCTCAAATTCTGAGGCCTTGTGAGCCCTTTCCCACAAATGTAACACTTAAGTGCCAGTTCTTGCTTGTGCTTCCTAATATGCATGTCAAGATATGACTGTAATCTGAACCACTTCTTGCACACTTCACACTGATAAGGCTTATCAGAGTCTTTTGGCTTGTGGACACTAAGGTGGCTCTGAAGGTTGCATTTGTAGGTGAATTTCTTCCCACATTCATCACACTGGAACCTGGCCTCCTTGTGCTGCTTCATGTGAACCTAAAGATAAAACACAAAATAAATGTAGTTGTAATAAAGCACTAGACTATTAGTCCTGACACTACTACAGGAGATGGACTGACCATGATTGTTCAAGGATGGTGCCAGGCAGGTGCTGTGTCCAGTACAGCATTAGCAACCAAATTAAAATACTTTTTTTCCATTCTCCTATTTAACTCAGCTCTGAAAGCAACATAAGCATGACACCATGGATATATATATACAACCTGTTCCGCTATACAAATGGGCTTGGATTGTACTAAATAAAAATTTAACCACCTTGTACATGCAGCCACTGGTACAGTGAACAGTAACAGTGGCTGCATGCAAGGGGGCAATCTGTTCGCAATATAAATACAGCTTTAAACACTACCTCTGAGCTTTAAACACTCTTTGAGGTGACAAAATAAACACACACACACACAGAGTTTAACCCCATGTGCATGCAGCCACTGGTACTGCAGGTAAAGGGAGTGTAAAACACAATTTTTCAAGAACCTGCAGGTATCCTGCAGTTGTGAACCCTTTGCCGCAGTCAGGACAAATGTGGGCGCGAACGCACTCTCCTCTCTGCAGCCGGTGAAGTTCCAGTCCCTGGGCTGTCATGCACTGCAGGCCACACAAATCACAGCGATACGATGAACCTGCATGATCAGGGCCAGTGCTACCCATGTCTGAGACAGGTAACAAGGTTTTACGTGTCTCTAGGTAAGGTCCACAAGAATGTTCGTTAAGCAGATGCTTGTTCAGAAACGATTTTGTGACAAATGTCTCTGAACACAGCTGACACTGTAATGCATCTCCTGCAGCTGAACGTCGTGGGCGTTTGCTCGGTGGTCGAGGTTTGTCAGAGTGAGAGTTCGCTTTATGGCCATAAAGAGAAGTTGCACGCACAAAACCTTTCCCACAAACATCGCAGAAGTGCCGCTTGACCCCAGCATGTGCATCTAGATGTCCTTTGAGGGCTCCCTGATATTTGAAATGCTTTCCACAGATGTGGCACACACAGCGCTGGTGGCTGTGCTTACTGGACTTGTGGTTGTATAGGTCTCTGTAATTTGGGTACGACTCTCCACAGATTTCACAATCCCTACTCGCCTTGTGTGTTTGAGTCATATGAATTGTAAGCCCTTTTTTGGTGAAAAATATTTTGGAACATAATTTACAGTTCAGCCTAAATCTGTCTTTGTGACACATTTTCTGATGTGACTTTAATGCACTTTTTGTACCAAACATTTTCCAGCATGCACGACATGGGAGTTCTTTTATATTTTCACGACTTTTATTGCCCGCTTTGTCTATTTCTGTGAATCTTTTCTGGTCTTTCCTTTTGTTTCTTGGTTTGTCCTTGTCATTTTTTTTTTCTTTGTCCTTGTGTTTCATAGCACAGTGGAGGTACAAATGTCTTTTTGTTGAGAACTCTTTGCCACAGTCACTACAAACTTCTTTTGTCACATCTTCCACTGCAATTGGCTCAGACTTGATATCAGAGTCTGAGACAGAAGAACAAGAGTCTCCAGCTGCATCAATGGAGTTTGTGTTATAAATTTCATCCTGCACTTGTGAATAGTTTAGATGTCTATCGTAAAAAAAGTGCGCCCCTGCTGATAGTCTGTTTTCAGCTGTTGTGTTTGATGATGAACCGGAATGTGTATCTTTAGGTGATGCACATAATTTTGACTGTGATGATGCAAGATGGCTTTCCTCAACATAAACAAATGTTGCACTTTTTCTGTGCAAAGGGCAATGTCCTAAAAGCATGCATATTGCCTGACCAAACACAACACCCTGCATGAAGTACAATATCTGTTTAGTGGAGCTAACACAACATTGGCAGACCTTCAACAAATGTTTCATAAAGTCCAGTGTCACTGGTGTACGAGTGACACCGCCACATGCTTGACATTTAAATGATTTAAATTCTCGGACAAATTCGGAATCCTCCATCATACCTGTGCTTCTTTTAAACACAATTTTGTGCAAATTATTTCAGTATGCTGAATCTCTATCAGTCAGTGTACCTGACAATTGGTTCTGAATTGCTCCAACTGAAAGTGGCATGTTGTGCCATTTAATTGCTTCACACCATTACTATTATAAATGTTCAGGTTCAAGGCATAAGATCTCTAATCACACGAGGTGCACATCCTATCTGTAATTATAATAAAGCTCATTTTAGTGTCATACATGTATGTACGGTACAGGTACTTAGTGCAGCATACTGTGGTCCCATGGAAAGCCCATTATCGGCAAGAGTAAGTCGCACACAAACAAAATATTTATATAGTGCACATGTATCTCATCAGTGTAGCTCTGCCGGTCAGGCAATGCAAGCTGTCCAACTCACTAATTAAAATCTTTCATGCTTCTCGTTTCCCTCGTTTGGTAAGGTTTAAACGGTGATTTTTGCAAAAGGGTCTGCACCGTAAGTTATCCTCGGCGTGCATACCATTGGGAAAGAAAGATCACGTGAACAAATGTCACATGACCACAAAAGACAAAACATGGCGGACGACGAGCGGACTCCTCTCCTCGCCGAACAAAACCAGAATGTCGCCCCTCCACCGTACAGTGCAGCTGGTGATGACTCAGGTAAACAAACGTACACTATATCTATTGAAAATAAATACCAAAGAAAACCGTCTTATAAAGGTGAATTTACACATTCTGAGATGAAACCTCAGTTCCTCGATCGTCACGTTTGAAGAAGTTTCTGTATACGCTTTGGGAATGCCCAATGTCTATTCAGTTACTGAGCTGGTCGGATCGTGTTGATTGATATTATAGTTTCCTTTAAGATTTTTTATTTGGCGTAAGTGACCACTTTGTACAGAGAGACCACAGCGACAGTCTAATTCAGTGAACATGACCATTGTGCAACTTCCTCATTATATTTCAAAACTTTGCTAATAAAAATACGACACAAGAGACAGGAAGGTTCACATGTTTATGGGTGATCGCTAATACTAATAGGTATTAGGTTTGGGGTCAGTTATAGGCCCTTGACATATAGACTTTTGAAATGACACATCATACTGGTGACAATTAGCATATTTCAAGTGTTTATCAGGTGAAATGTGTGCATGATCTATGTGTTCTTTAGATTTTCACACAGTTCACATCATAATTAAAGCTGAGGTTCAGTCATTTTGTTCCATCCTGCATGTGTTTTCAAAAAAACTAAGTCGGTCAAACTGCTCACTGAGCTGGCACAGTTTGAACTCTGTCAGCCCCGGATCTATGATGCAGTCATATCCAGTGCACACAGAACATGAGATACACTGCAGTCTAAGTGAACCCCTATCAGCTTTACGTAGATCTACACACTGAGAACTTACCCTGTAGCAGATGGTGCTGACAGATAAATGGACGATACATTTGACAGCCACACTCCATGTGCACCTGTGGAATAGGAGTGTGACAATTGATGTAGGGAAATACAGATGCATTGAGTGTGGCTCTCAAATATTCTGGCTGGTTATTTGTAAGTATCGTCTGCTGCAGGATTGGTTCCTGTGTACACCTAGGTAAAGCTGATAGGAGTTCCCTTCTGACTTCAGTGTATCTTACACTTGTCCATGATGCACGCTTGACTGCAATCCACAGCAGCTGCATGCGTTATAAAGGCCCTGGGAAGACAGTTCAAACTCCGCAAACTCAGTTTGTGAGCTCAAGGCCCTATCTGGGTATTTAAACACACGTGCAGGGCGGAACAAAAAGACTGAGTCTCAGCTTGAAAGTCATTTGCTGGATAGTTATGTTCAGGGCTTGTAATGGTCTGCAGTTAAAAAAGAGGAAATTGGCCGGGGTCCAGGTGCCACCTAGGCGCTGGTAGAGGGTGCAGGGGATTGACCCCCCCCTTCCTCCCCCGCATACAAATTGTAGAATTTTTAACGTGCATTCTTGATGAGCAAAATACATATAACATAGTGAAGGAAAGACTAGCTTGCTTACTTACACTCGGCTGAACTCTTGAAGTAGCCTGTCTTTATCAATGATTCAATGTATAGCTTACAGTTATTATTCGCCAACAAAGTCCAACTACAAATCTAAGTGTAAACACACACTGATGCTCAGCTGACAGTCACTATTCACCATCAAAGTCCAAATTTAGTTTAAAAATCTTCAACATTCTGATGCACAACCCAAATCTTGAAACAGTGTTTTTATTGGCAATGGTTTAATTGGTATGTTTGAAGAATTTGGAGAGACTGGTTTGCTTGTAGCTGCATTTTTTTCCGTTTGACTTGAGGACACGCACAACAAACGTTTTCATTGGAGGAAAATCGTCAACAAACTTTTTTGTTCCGCGGAAAACCATACTGTTCTCGGTGGAATTTTTTTTTTTAATAGCGGAAATTCGCGGAACCATGGAAAATTACAAACCCTGTATGTTGCATCCTTGTGCAGAAGGCTTGTTGTGGAACATGGCCATTGTATATTACCCTGGCTCAGATTTACTGTCAAGAACTGAAGAAGTTGTGACACTCCAAATCCAAAATTAAATTCCATATTTAAAGGTACAGACATTTGACACATCAAATTCAAAACAAGAGGCCACATCCTGTGGTATTTTTGTGATGATAAAACCTTTATGTCTGTTATTTCACTGCACAAACAGCATTATGTACATGCATTATAAGTTATTGGTCGGAGGGGTTCGCTACAAGGGTCCGTGCAACGAACCCTTCCGACCAGCCCACTGGGCACCGGCCTCCACGTGGCGTGGGTGGGTAGTCCTCTCAGTAACTGACTGAGTGGGCTAGCAGAGGGGTGCCATCTTTGTCCAGGATTAGGACTTGATGTCAGCAGATATGTTGTTCAGTCTTTTTCTCTGGTCCGGTTTTTAAGGAGCTGTACTAACCCAGGTCGTACCATGTTGGATTGGTCCTTAAAAATACTCATGAACTTTTGGTCCTTTGGATCCCAAGTGTTTGCCGTGCTTGGAGACCCGTGTCGGGGGAGAAGAGGATCCTGGTGGCTGAAACACTCCACTTTGGCCTTGACTTCTGCCTAAACGGGAGGCTAGTCGTACCGGCTTAGTCAATCGGCTCGTCACGTTGAGCCCTATCCCATTGTTGACATGCAGGCTGATATACGGAGCACCATGCTATAGCCTCTGCTGCTGATTAGGTGCTCTACGCCAGTATTCCCCTGCATTCAACAGTGTGATAGAAGGCGGTGGCTTAAACGGTTCAATCGGGCTTACCCCCTTGAGTATATCTTTCGGGCAGTCTCCATTGTGCGTCGGCTGGAGACCCGCCGACAGTTGCACTTTCCCTTGTTGGGCTCGGTGGTGGGCGGGGACCCCCGGGGGGTGAATATCTCTACTATAATAATATGCAAAAAAACAAAAAAACAAAACTGGCACCAAAGCGGCACATAGCCACTGACATTGACCTTGAAAATGATAGCGACTCCGATTGTGAGGAAGCGACGCCTCCGGCATTGGCCGTCTGGCCTCGCTTTCTCATTGTCCACAGCAAAGTTAAAGAGAAGCCTGTTTCCAAGCTGCACCCTTTCCTGGTAGGGGAGACCCTCAGGAGCCGTGTTGGCGGGCCTGAGGCCCAGCACCTCAGGTCTGGTGACTTGCTGGTAGAGTGCCGTACCCGGGCACACTCCAATGGGCTACTGAGGCTCTCCTCTATCGGAGACACTCCAGTGGTGGTCACTCCCCACAAAACGATGAATTCTTCTAGAGGAGTGATTAAAGATCAAGCATTGGCAGAACTGTCTGAAGATGAACTTTTACGGAACAAGTGACAGGGGGTGACCTACGTCAGGCGCTTCATTTCCAAACGAGGTGGTAGGGAGATCTGTCTCCCTACCATCATCCTGACGTTTGGCACCCCCACCACTCCTACTACCATCTGGGGAGGTTACTACTCCCTAAAAGTGAAAAAGTACGTCCCTCTCCCCCTCCGGTGCTTTAAGTGCCAAAAGTATGGCCATGGGCAGAAGACATGCTGCCAGGCAGAGGCTCTATGCGCCCGCTGCACTAAGCCCGGACACTCTGCTGAGTCCTGCACACCCATCCCCCTGTGTGTGAATTGCCAGGGGGCGCATATGGCTTCGGACAAGAAGTGCCCTCGGTGGATCTCCGAGTGCAGGATTTAGCAGGTGCGTGTGGAGAAGGGGCTGTCCTTTGCGGACGCCCAAAAACTGGTTGACGGTCCTGGTGCAGCTGAGGCTGCGCCAAACTCAAATAACACCTCTGTGTATACCTTCAGTGCTGCGGTGGCAGGCAAGCGCCCCACCAAAGACTTTTCTTGTCAAACCCCAACTTCTTGGTTGGGGGCGGAGCCTCGGATCCTCTCGCCCCTGGAGAGTAACCCTCTTCCGGTGGTGACAAGGAGCCAGGGAACGCAGAGGGCGGACGCTACCGGTCCGGTGGCACCGCCTTCTGCTGCCCCTAAGCCTCAGCCCCCACCCAAACCTGCTAGTTTGTCAACGCCAAAGGCTTCTGGCTCTGGTCAGCCTTTTAAGGCCGCTAACTCTAGTGGCAGTAACGCTGCCCAGGACCAGAAGTCTAAGAAATCTATGGGACCGCTGTGCGCACGGGCCCAGAAGGGGAACACTGATGTCCCTCTTCAAAACAAATATGCTGCATTGGAGGAGCGGATGGAGGGAGTGGAAGTTGTTGTTGCCGATGCTGCGGCAGCTCCACCCCCTTCATCTCCTAAGAACCAGAGGAGGCCCGGGAGCCGGCCCCCCTCTGTTTCTTCAACTCCTTCCAAGGCAAAGGAAAAAGTGGGGAAAAACTCCGCACCCCTAGATAAGACATAACCATGTACTCTCTGCTTCAGTGGAATTGTCTTGATTTTCAAGCTTACTTTGAGGAATTACGTCTTTTAGTCAAGTGCTATAACCCCTCATTAATATCTCTTCAGGAGACGTACCTGAAGACTTCTGACCTGTGTCCTTTAATGGTTTTAACGTTATACATAAAGGCTCTGATTCGGAGAGGCGCTCGGGTGGAGTGGCTCTTCTCATTAGTAGTCAAATTTTATGTAGCCCTGTTAGCATTGACACCTGTCTTCTGGCTGTCACAGCTCAGGTTACCTTGAAGAAGACCATAACCATATCAAGTATTTACCTGCCACCATCCCTGCGGGTCTGTAGTAATGATATTTTTAATTTAGTAGAACAACTGCCCCCTCCCTTTATTCTCATGTGGGATTTTAACGGTCACGCTCACCTTTGGGGTAGTGACCACTATGATGGCAGAGGTCAGATGTTAGAAGATGTTTTTTCTCAACTTAACCTATGTGTCTTTAACGATGGCTCACCTACATACTCTAACTCGGGTTCAGGATCTTAGTTATGTTCTAGACCTCACTGTGTGTGATCCTTCTCTCATGCTGGACTTTGACTGGAAGGTTCACGACGACCTGTGTGGTAGTGACCACTTCCCAGTAGTCCTGTCATCGGTCAGCTGTGAGGAGGATTCGCCGGTGGGGCGCTGGAATCTCAAGAAAGCTAACTGGCCTCTGTTCGCCTCCCTCTGTCAGTCTCGTCTTACAGAGGAGGTGGTCATGTCAGCTGAAGAACCTGTTTCTTGTTTTACTTCTATTTTGTTGGACGTAGCAGGTGACACCATCCCTAGAACTTCCGCATCAGTCCCTCGGAAGCCAAGAGTACCATGGTTTAATGAAGAGTGCTGCAAGGCCCAAAAAGCACGCAAATCTGCTCAGTGAAGTGCTTTCCGTAATCCGGCGCAAGTGAATATTTTAACCTTTAAAAGACAGAGGGTGAAAGCCCGTTAATTTTTAAATGTGAACGCCGTGCTTCCTGGAGACGCTTCGTCTCATCTTTAACTTCTCGGACTCCGTCCCAGAAAGTCTGGAAGGCTGTTCGGAGCATTAGGGGCAGGGGTGGCTCAGCTTCTGTCGGCCATCTTAGAGATGGTGCCAGCTTGGTCACAGATAAAAAAGCTGTGGCCAATTTGCTTGCCTCTCATTGCCCATAATTCTTCAACAGAGCATTATTCACCCTTCTTCCAGAGAGAGAAGGAGAAGCGAGAGTCTCGTATTTGTGATTTTAAGTCCGATAACTCAGAAGACTATAATGCCCCTTTTACATTATCAGAATTGCAGCAAGCCTTGCAGAAATGTAATGACTCTGCTGCTGGCCTAGATACCATCCACTATCAATTCCTAGCGCATCTGCCTGAGAGGTCACTCCTTGTACTTCTCAAGGCCTTTAATCATATCTGGAGAACTGGCCATTTTCTGCCGTCTTGGCATGAGGCTGTGGTTGTACCGATTCCCAAGCCGGGTAAGGATCCTTCCGACCCGGGCAACTACCGGCCTATCGCTTTGACATCATGTTTATGTAAAACTATGGAGCGCCTGGTCAACGCCCGCCTGGTGTGGCATCTTGAGTCACAGGGTCTCCTCACAGACCTCCAGTGCGGTTTCCGGCGCTTCCGTAGTACAGCTGACCATTTAGTTCGCTTTGAATCATTTATTCGAGATGCTTTTGTCAATAAGCAGCATGTCTATGCAATTTTCTTCGATCTTGAGAAGGCATATGACACTACCTGGAAGTATGGCATTTTGTCTGACTTGTTGGACATGGGTTTTAAAGGGCACCTGCCCGTTTTTATTCACAATTTTTTGACTAACCGGTCGTTCCATGTCCGTGTGGGCTCCACCCTCTCCGACTCCTTTAAACAGGAGATGGGTGTCCCGCAGGGCAGCATTCTATCTCCTGTTTTATTTAGTATTAAAATTACTAACATTGTAAAGGCTGTCAAGGATGATTCTGAATGCTCTTTGTTGACGACTTTACTTTGTGTGCACGTGGTCGAGGACTTGCGTCCCTTGAGAGGCGCCTGCAGCTGTGCGTTGATCGCATCCAGTGGTGGGGGTCTCTCAATGGATTCAAGTTCTCGCCCTCCAAGACAGTCTGTGTGCATTTTACTAACCAGACGAAATTTTTTCCAGAACCTAGCCTGAGCATTGCTGGAGTGCCAATTAAGGAGGCCGAGGAGGCAAAGTTTCTGAGGGTCATTTTTGACAAAAGACTTACCTTCCACAACCATATTAATTACCTCAGAAACTCGTGTCAGAAGGCTCTCGACGTTCTTCGTGTCGTTGGTCGGTCTGACTGGGGTGCGGACCATACTGTCTTACTTCGACTGTACCGGGCCCTTGTTCGGTCCAAACTGGATTACGGCTCTGTGGTGTATGGCTCAGCTTCCAAGTCTGTGCTACAGCGTCTGAACACAATTCACCATCAGGGTCTGCGGATATGTCTTGGGGCCTGCAGGACGTCTCCAGTTCCTAGTCTGTATGCCAAGGCAGGGGAACCTTCTCTCAAGCTCCGCCGCATCCGCTCATACTCAGCTACGTTCTGAAACTGAAGTCCCATCTAGACAATCCTGCCTATGATTGTGTTTTTAAACCATCATTTGCAGAGATTTACGATACCCATCCGGGAGCTGTCCGTCCACTTTCTTTCCGTGTCCGACCTCATCTGCAGGCAGCCGGATTGGACCTGGACAGAGTTTCGGAATCCCTGCAACACATCACTCCACCCTGGCTCTTACCAGTTCCTGACATCTTGCTGGACATGACTGCCCACAAGAAAGACTCTACTCCACCAGATACCAACAGAGTCTCAATGAACTGCTTTCATTTTTTCCTGGCTATTGTCGTATCTATACAGATGGGTCAAAGTCTGAGGATGGGAGAGTGGCTGCGGCCGCAGTGTCCTCTCGCCATCCTAGACGCCCATTTAAACACCGCCTCCCAGACCACTCATCTGTATTTAGTGCAGAACTGCAGGCAGCTCTGCTGGCACTTAGGCATGCTTATCGATCTAGAGAAAGGAACTTCCTGATTCTGTCTCTATTTCTGCCCTGCAGGCCCTTCAGTGCACGGGAAATGACCACCCACTGCTGGTGCAGATTAGAGAGCTCTACGCAGACTTGATGAAGGAATATTATGACATCATTTTTATTTGGGTCCCAGGGCATGTGGGCATCGAAGGCAACATGATCGCAGATTCTGCTGCCAACGATGCCCGCAACGACCCTGTCCCTGACACACAGACTGTTTATAGTGATTTTAAATATGTGGTTAGTGCGTACATAGCCCGTGAGTGGCAGTCCGAGTGGGACAAAGAGGAAGCTAACAAGCTGCATGAAGCCCTTCCTAAGTGTTCCGACGGTCTACCTTATTGCTGTGGCAGCCGCCGTGAGGAGACTGTCCTTGCTCTGCTCCACATCGGGCACACGTATGTTACGCACTCTTATTTACTAAAACAGGAGGAGCATCCATGGTGTTATGCCTGCGACGAGCAGTACTCTGTTCGACACTTTTTGCTGTCTTGTGCTGATCTAATCGACACAAGGCAGGGCTAGAAATTAACTTTTTTCTTTGGGGGCCACCGGGCCCCTTGATTGAAAAATTTGAGGGCCCACAAGCAACTTTCGGGGCCCAACTTTGAAAAATAATGCAAACAAAAAACAAAAGAATTATTGACAATATAATAAGTAGAAAGTACAATTTGCCTGATAATCTAAAATAAAAACAATTGAATTTCCAATTTTGCTGAGTGATGTCATTTTTATTTGCCTTTTCTTTCACTTTCAAACATTACCAACAAAAAAGGGGAAAAAACACACACACACACATTCAGTGACACACATATTCCAGTGACTAGTGAGCCTGAAATGGCCATTAAACAAAATAGAAAAAAAATCAAGTGAGTCTCTTGTATAATACTTTTCAGTTTTGTGACTGAGTATTGCACAATACACATCATTAAATTTTTAATATGAGTAACCTAACAAAAAATCTGACCTCAATGCACAAAAGTTCAAAACAAAACCATGAAAGGGAACTAAACTTAACAGTACTCTTCCTGATAAACTAAAGTTAAACAAACAGATTTTGCCTTTTTTTTTTTTCAATCATCTATTCATATTACACTTATGTGCACTTGAGTTAACAGAAGTAAACTAAAAATACAATAACAAAAAAAAGAAAAGAAAAAAGAACACAATACTATTACTGTGAGTGAGGGCACCGGTGTGGGTTGCTTCCCTTGGCCCAAATACGAAACTGCCGAGTAGAGCTAGCTGTAGCAGACGAATTATTTTGCGGGCCAAGCGGGCCCTTCGTTTTTCAACTTTCCGAGCCCGAAATCAACTTTGCGGGTTTTTGGCCCCGGGCCCCCGCTAATTTCAAGCCCTGCAAGGTATAAACATTTCACAGCAGACTCCTTGAAGGTTTTGTTCCGGGATGTGCCCCCGGACAAGATCTTCAGTTTTCTGAGAGAGTGCCATATTTTTAATAAGATTTGAGCGTTTATAGACTATGATGTTTCTATTATTTTGACCTTTTTGAGAGTCTGTCAACGTTTTCTTTAAAGACTGTGGGACATTTTAGCCTGACATATTTTTAAGGTATATTTACATGTCTTAAGACCTTTCTTTTAGTTTTAGTCTGGCTGGCCAGATTTTTACCCTTCCCGCCGTGAGATGGCCTTAGTTGCCTGCTCGGCGTTAAACCCAAATAACTAACTAACCCTTCCAACCAATAACTTATTTGTTTTCATTCCTCCACTATTTTCGTAAAAGAAATCAAGAAGACATCTTCCGACCTGGAGCACTCCAGACATGACTGACGTCAAAGGAATATACATTTATACATAATAGACTGATGAGGTAATTTAAAATAATTCATGACGTTGCCGCCTCCAGTACTGAGTGCTTGTTTCGAACAACACTATGCAACTTTTTACTTTAGAACGTTTTTGTGATCTTTTATAGAACAAAACTGGCATCCAAGATGCGTCATCAAGAGGGTTACAAGACGTCCGCCATTTTTCACTACAGGTGTTTTTATATCATGGTCACATGGTACGGTTTGCACTAACGTGAGTGGTTGTGTGACGTAGGGAGGAAAACAAAACCATTTACACCATCACAAAAATTTAGTGCACATATTTCTTCTGTAATAATACCAAGAAGCTCCTACAAAAAGCACCTTGGCAAGATTGTTCAATAATGTTATCAGCTAGAATGAAAGCTAAGTTTTCGGACCCCAAAGAAACTGAACATTCTTGGGAAAAAGAAAGTGTACATAACTTGACAGCATTTATGAATTTTCCAAAGAAAATGATTTCTCCAATACTGGTTAAAAAAAACCCACCATTACCTAAACAGAACAAATCAGTGGTTGTGATACATATTTTTACAGCTAAAAAAACTGGCTTTCAATGTAAGTAGTATGAAAAATAGGCAGGCAATGATAGACAGTTCTATTTTGTGGAAATAAGAGACATTTTAGACATAAAAATGGCTACAAATGCATTCTAATTGGTACAGGTATTTGTGGTTTTCAGAGATGCACATAACCCTGGTAAGAACTACCACAAAACAGGTATAGATCCTATTCCTAATACACTGGTCAGAAATGCTGTTTGAGGTCCTGAAGTACATAACTTCACACCGCGACATTGCAAGGAACATGCTTAAAATGTCATCCAAATTAAATAAAACAAAATCATACCAGCTACACTGTATTAGTGCAACTCTGTTATTGATTTCTGTGGAGGGGAAGGGGGGGGGGGGGGGTGGCGGGGAGGGAATATGCGGAAAAATGGTGGACAACTGGCTGAGTACATAATTTCATAACAAACTGACTAGTTTTTGGCAGTTTTCCATGGTTAAACAAAGTTTGTTTAGCCATGAACTGCTTCAGTATGTATGACCTTGTGTGAAAATCATAACTAATGTGGTACTGTAAAAACAACAAAACTATTTCATATTATGATGTGTACATAAACTCAACACTGAATACAATGCTTGTAGTAAAGTTATGCTCATCTCATTTAATATTTCTTTCTACAAAATGCCTCAAAACAACAAGGTCTAGTATTAGGTATTATGTTAATTGGATTCTGAAATCCTAGAAATGTGGTATGGCCACATCCATGACAATCTTGTTTAAATTTCAACCAAATGATGAAAATGCTTTAAGGGTGGGAAGATTGGATGTTGTGATGTTATTTACAACCTCAGTTCAAACCAAAATCAGCAGGGGTGCAGTTGGTGCTCGATGAAATTCAAATATTTTGTGTACAATATCAATTGCTTTCATTGTAACTCTTAGTGATCAAGAAGATTAAAATTATACATAAGTGTATGTGTACATAATCTTCACGCCAAAGACATTTTGGGTACCTTGATAAAACCTTTTATGTTGATATGCGACTGTGAAACTGAAAGCATCAGAAACTAAGAGTAAGACTAATAGTAATACCTTTGAAATAAATTGCCAAGTCAGAAACTTTCGTCAAAATCAACAAAATGAACAAGCTTATGTAGTTCTCTCAACAAAACAGCAAAAGAAATGTTGTTTTTTTAGTACATACCTCATACAAGATGATTTGCAACAAAAACTTACCTTTGTTTTTTCCGCTGTTGGAAGACATTTTTCCTTCCGGCTATTTTGTGTACAATATCAATTGCTTTCATTCTAACTCTTAGTGATCAAGAAGATTAAAATTATACAGTAACATAAGTGTATTGTGTACATAATCTTCACAACAAAGACGTTTTGAGTACCTTGATAAAACCTTTTTTGGCTCACCTGCGATTCAAAAGTGAGTATGTTTTGGGCCAGTGGTCGTCCGTCTGTCGTCAACTTTAACGTTGGCATTTTCTCGGAGACTATTCAAGCCACATTCTTCAAACTTGGCCCAAGGATACTTTGTGGTGAGGCCTTTCTAAACATACCAATTTGAGTGACCTCTCACAAAGGTCAAAGTCACAAGGGATCAGGAAATAGGTCCAAAATAGCTATATTTTGACAATTTATTTTTTCTCAAATACTATTCACAACTTCAAACCCAAACTTGGTACAAAGATACCTGATGGTAAGATCTCTCTATACGTACTAATTTGGTTGATCCCTCGGAAAGGTCAAGGGTCACAAGAGCTCAGGAAATAGGTGAAAAATAGCCATATTTTGACAAAAGATGTTTTTTCTCAAATACTATTCACAACTTCAAACCCAAACTTGGTACAGAGATACCTGATGGTAAGATCTAACTATGCATACTAATTTGGATGACCCCCTCAGAAAGGTCAAGGGCTCAGGAAATAGGTCCGAAATAGCCATATTTTTGGCAAAAGATGTTTTTTCTCAAACACTATTTACAACTTTAAACCCAAACTTGCTACAGAGATACGTGATGGGAAGACCTTTCTATGCACACTAATTTGGTTGATCCCTCGGAAAGGTCAAGGTTCACGAGAGCTCAGGAAATAGGTCTAAAATAGCCATATTTTACAAAAGATGTTTTTTTTCCTAATACTATTCACAACTTAAAACCCAAATTTGGTACAGAGATACCTGGTGGTAAGACATATCTATGCATACTAATTTGGATGACCCCTTGGAAAGGGACAAGGGTCACAAGCGGCTGGCAAATGTGTGTAAAATGCTGATTTTTGATAAAATTGTAGGTATTCCCAAATTTTTGCAAATTTTTCAACCAAATTTGGTACAAAGATAGCTGATGATAAGACCTTCCTATGCATGCTAATTTAGTCAACTCATCACAAAGGTCACATATATGTAAATTGGCCATACATGTGAGCCATAATGGCTTTGGCTTTCTTGTTTATGTTGATATTTGTTACGATTGTGGTTGTGTTGTTTTGTGAGAGCGTGCGTGCATAAATCGTAGATAATGATCCGACGTTTTATTTGAGCTATCACGATTCTAATTACGTACCTTTTCAGTGAATTTCATTTTTGTTTACGGATAGTGCGGTGTTGGTTGTCTGTTGCCGCACAGAGTTGAGTCAGGAAGCGTCTAGAAGCCGCTCGGTTATTCATTTGTTTACCGCGCGTGTGTCGTTCAGCTTTTAGTACCTATGCACTGTTCGCGTGTTTACCACTTTAGAGCGTGCAAGGTCATGACCTGTCTGGCCTACTTTTGTGTGACGTCATGGCGCGCCGCGGATTTTCCTAACATAGATGTTGAATAGTAGCCAGACGTTTATAGAATATTCCAGTGTGAATGCACCTTTGAGTTTTAGATACGTACTATGTTTTGATTGGTTGTGTTGTACGATTTTGCTTGACTTTTCTAGAAAACATTCCACTATAAAAGAGTCGTGCTAGGAAGCACCTGTGCACATTGTTCAGTTGTAGAATTGCGATGTAACAGCGTCGGTACATTGTTCAGTTGTAGAATTGCGATGTAACAGCGTCGGTACAGTGTTCAGTTGTATAATTGCAGTGTATCGAAGAGTGTATTGACATTGAGAGAGAGTACGCAAGATATCGTGCTGCATTGTCAGTAACGGAGTTATGCAGTGAATGGTGATGTACATTGTATGAGAGACGCATTGTGTCAAAGCTGAGAAGACTTTGTACTATTGTTGGTGCATTTGTGAACGCATTTCGTGGAGATCGCATTGCTGTAATAAAATATTGTTGGAACTGTTACTCCAGTATTGTCTACATCCTTAAGCCACGGTTGACTGATTGCAGCTGAATGAGGTTTATTTAAAAGAACTCTACGTGTGTGCGCTTGGTGTAGTTATCATTTCTACGACCACGATTCAACCACGTAACATTTTGGCGACCCCGACGAGACCTCTTCAGTTGATTCAGTGAAAAGGGTAGCAGGAGAAAACAGCCAGCAGTGAAAAGCAGAGATGGCGACATCGGAAATGGAGACATTCCTGAAAATTGGAAAGGAATGTGGACTCGAAGGAGCTCAACTCCTCTTTGGTAAAGGAGAGAGAGGAGAAAGAAGAAAGGAAGAGACTGGAGAGAGAAAGAGAAAAGAGACTTGAAGAAAAAGAGAGACTGGAGAGAGAAGAAAAAGAAAGACTGGAGAGATGGGAGAGAGAAGAAAGAGTTAAGGAACGTGAAATCAGGAAACTCGAAATTCAAGCAGAAGAGGCAGAGAAACAACGAGAAGCGGAACGAGAAGAAGCAGAGAAACAGCGAGAAGAGGCGGAGAGGCAGCGACAACATGAAATTCATTTAAAACAGATGGAGATAGAGGCACAGAGCCAGAGAGTTTCTGAAGCAACAGCCTTAGCCAGCAGAGAGCAAACAGCCCGTGCGCCAAAGCTCCCACCTTTCGTTGAGAACTCGGATAAGATGGACGCTTACCTAGAACGATTCGAGCGCTTCGCAAGTAGCAACAATTGGAAACAAGAAACTTGGGCTATCAAACTGAGTGCACTTCTAACTGGCAAAGCACTTGAATTTTACACCGCCTGCCGAGAGAAGAAGCCGAAGATTATACACAATTGAAAGCCGACCTGTTGAGACAGTACGACTTCACTGAAGAGACGATTTCGGAATTGCAAGCCTGAAGAAGGAGAAACACCCGGCCTATTCATTGAAAGAATCAGAAGCTACCTGGAGAAATGGATAGAGCTGGCTGGCCTAAACAGAGAGTACCAAGACCTGTGTGACCTCATCATCAAAGAACAAATTTTCAACGCATGTTCTAAGGACCTGGCCGCCCACTTCAGAGAGCAAAAAGACCAGTCCCTGAAGGCCATAGCAGACTTCGCTCAAAGATACCTTGACGCCCACAACTTGAAGTTCGGGCCCAGTAAACCGCAGCGTGTGTCTGCACCAGCAGAGGAAATCCACAATATCAGAGACACTCCGAGATACAAGCCGGTGGAGAACCTGACATGTTTTCTCTGTGGAAAGAAAGGTCACAAGGCGATACGGTGTCCTTCTAAAGATGTTCCTCGAGGCGACAACATCAGAAGATCCAACCAAGATCGCGGGATTGCAGGCAGAAGTAGTACTACGTCTCAACACAGAGCCGCCGCTGTACTTGCACATGATGTGACGTCATCCAGTGACTTTGAGCCTGGAGAAAGGCGAGTGACACCGGAGCTGATTGAATATTTCATAAAGAATGGACGCATCCCAGTAGGAAATGGAGCTACATTCTTACCAGTCTCAAACATCGCTCTGCTTGAGAACGAAGTGCCGAATATGCCGGTAGCGTCAGGATTCGTCGGTGACACACCAGTGAGAGTGCTGAGAGACACAGGTTGTAACTGTGTCATCGTGAGAGATGATTTAGTAGCTGAAGACCAGAAGCTACATGAGTGGACAACCCTCGTCTTGGCTGACGGAAATGGGAGAGTCACCCCCTTGCCAAGGTCAGTATCAACACTCCGTACCTGACAGGAGAAGTGAAGGCGTTGTGTGTGAAAACACCAGTCTACGACCTTATCAGAAACATTGATGGTGCCAGAAACGCAGACGATCCAGATCCAGAGTGGAAACCTGAAACCTGTGCAGTTATGAGAAGTCAGGAAGAGGAGAGCCACCACACCATCCTTCTAAAAGTGGCTGACAATGTAGAAACATCCATGATGATTAGAGACACGATGGAAGAAGAGAAGCGCAAGGTGCTAGAACACGACATTAGAATTTGCCGTCTGCCGCTGGACATGTTGGATAGAGGACCGTGTGTGTCTGACACAGTGGTTGGTGTCGAAGACTACAGAGTTGAAGTCGACAACAGAACGAATACTGTGTGAATTCACTGACGGAGTATATCGAGAGGAGTCGTCAGTGTGAACCGCAAAACGCTGCGTCAGTGTGTCTGTCTGACGCCGAAAGACGAGATGACGAAAACCTGTTTGACCTTAACGAACTCCACCACAAGGAGGATGTCAAAGACATCCAGTTTAGTCAGAATCTGACCCAGACTCAACGAGGAGAGTTGCGCGTCCTGACTCAAGAGTTCAAGTGTCGGTTTACACCTAACCTGGGAACTACAGACACCATCCAGTACGAGGTTGGTCTGACATTGAACGAGCCGGTTCGAGACGAGTCATGTCGTCTGCTTCACAAGACGAGAGAAGAACTGACGGAGAATGTTGGGGAAACGCCGGACCCGGAAGTCAACAGAGATTCCAGATTACCCGTGGTCATCGGGAATAGACCAGAAAGATCTAGTATGGTGTGTGGGGACTTTTATACTTTCTGTGGACCGACGGTGTTTGACCCATGTCCGGTGACCCTTGAACCCTGTGAACTGTGACTGTAACTTGTGATTAAGTATTGTTCCAGGTGAACTTTGACATTCATTTTTAGTTTAATCAAGGGTTCACAGAACTTTGAAGCTGATTATCTGAGCTGAGAAATTTAAATGAAAATTTTTGGTTACAGAATAATTTAAAGAAACATTTTGGTGTCCATGAGAATTTAAAGAGACATGTTTGTGATCGGGACAGTTTAAGTGAACATATCTTCATTCGGGACAGTTTAAAGGAACTGTGAGTTAATTATTTTCGTGTAATTGATTTGATTTTAATTTTGATGTGAAATTTGTGATATTTATGGTTTTGTGTAGGTTTACACAACCACAACTGTAATTTTGAGGTTTGAGAAGAAATTTTTGTGAAATTTCGTTCTAAAAAGGGGGGGGGGGGGGGGGTAATGTTACGGTTGTGTTGTTTTCTGACTCGAGAGCGTGCGTGCATAAATAGTAGGTAGCGATCCAACGTTTTATTTGAGCTATCACGATTTCTAATTACGTGCCTTTTCAGTGAATTTCATTTTTGTTTACGGATAGTGCGGTGTTGGTTGTCTGTTGCCGCACGGAGTTGAGTCAGGAAGCGTCTAGAAGCCGCTCGGTTATTCATTTGTTTACCGCGCGTGTGTCGTTCAGCTTTTAGTAGCAATGCACTGTTTGCGTGTTTACCACTTTAGAGCGTGCAAGGTCGTGACCTGTCTGGCCTACTTTTGTGTGACGTCATGGCGCGCCGCGGATTTTCCTAACATAGATGTTGAATAGTAGCCAGACGTTTATAGAATATTCCAGTGTGAATGCACCTTTGAGTTTTAGATACGTACTATGTTTTGATTGGTTGTGTTGTACGATTTTGCTTGACTTTTCTAGAAAACATTCCACTATAAAAGAGTCGTGCTAGGAAGCACCTGTGTACATTGTTCAGTTGTAGAATTGCGATGTAACAGCGTCGGTACATTGTTCAGTTGTAGAATTGCGATGTAACAGCGTCGGTACAGTGTTCAGTTGTAGAATTGCAGTGTATCGAAGAGTGTATTGACATTGAGAGAGAGTACGCAAGATATCGTGCTTCATTGTCAGTAACGGAGTTATGCAGTGAATGGTGATGTACATTGTATGAGAGACGCATTGTGTCAAAGCTGAGAAGACTTTGTACTATTGTTGGTGCATTTGTGAACGCATTTCGTGGAGATCACATCGCTGTAATAAAATATTGTTGGAACTGTTACTCCAGTATTGTCTACATCCTTAAGCCACGGTTGACGGATTGCAGCTGAATGAGGTTTATTTAAAAGAACTCTACGTGTGTGCGCTTGGCGTAGTTATCATTTCTACAACCATGATTCAACCACGTAACAATATTCCACTGTGAAAGCATCAGAAACTTAGACTTATACCTTCAAAATACATTGCTCAGTCAGAAACTTTCGTCAAAATCAACAAAATGAAGCTTACATAGTTCTCTCAACAAAACAGCAAAAGAAATACTTTTTTGTTTTCTGTACATAACTCATACAAGACGATTTACAACAAAAACTTACCTGAATTTTCTCTTCCGCCAGCAGACATTTTTCCGTGCTGCTGCTATGGCACACAACATTGGCGCGGATGAATAGCCCATGAGTGTAAAAATGTAAGAGTAAGTTGCATAGTTCCGAATTCCTCCGCTTCAGCAAAACTTTTTTACATTCTGATTACTACAGAAAGCATGCGGTACGCAGCATCGCTTTTTTGTCCTCTAAATGGCGAAGATTTTTTGTTTTTTTTTAATAGTCTGATAGCCAACTAGCCTGCGCTGCATCAGGTAGAAATTAATATTTTTGGGGGGTCAATCTTCATTGTGAATAAAGACCGACGATTTTTTTTAATCGCTGGTATGTTATTACGACATTGAGTTATGACTATATGCGGTCAGAAAAATCAATCATAGCATACGTTTTAAGCGACAATTTCAAAACCAAAGTTTTTTTCAGAGACTACGGACTGTGCTGCTATAATCAACAGCAGTGCGGTAGGTACAAAATTGTCCTTGCTGTTGACCGATAAATCAACTTACCGATAACCATGTTACAAAGTCAGCAGTTGCACGCGGCACAGAAAACACAAAAGAATATAAAATTTATCAATTCATTTTTAAAATTTGGACAAGAAGAAAAAAATATCTGCATAACTTCAACCTTTCGTCAGAAAGATGCCATCATTACTTTTAAACTTCGACAAGTTTAAAGTACTTTAATCATGTCTGATAGTTAGCGGGTGCAGAAAAAGGACCCTCTAAGGTAAATCTTAACCAAGGTCATATGTAAGCAGAATTAGATAGAGAAATACGTTATTTAACCAGTTTGTCTACATATATAATTATATGTACCCACTCCATAAAGTTTTGCCTTCTAACATGCAATTTAACATTCGTGAATTTGCTTGATATACTTTACTTCCCAAAATCTCTTGCACGGCAAGAAGACTCGATCTTGATGATACTTGCATTTTCAAAACGTAAACGGGAAATATGCTCATACTGCAACATTTAGTTCTTTTCTCAGGTTGTCATCATCAATTTCACCTGTCAGTCCAGCGACTCTCATGTTTTCTGGCGTCTAGTCTCCATTCATGTGTGTGTATAAGATATAAATTTTGAGTGTTCATATACACTAAGAAGTATTTCATTAGTGCTGCACATAAGGTGCTTGTTAATAAAGAAACCTGCTGGCATTTTCCGCAATTATGCGTGCTTTAGTTACAAGTAGAATTTACTTGGTAACACGCACAGTTATACAATGTGCTGATGTCTTCATAGTCGGATGAAATCTACACACTGAATTGACGGCAATATGCAGTCATCGGCCATTCATATGTTTTGTCTGAACACCGCAATCGGCTGCAAAATGAATAATGCGAAGCACATTTTTTTGTCTCAATAAGCTGGTTGCGAGTTCCCGAGCAGCGCAAGAATGCTCACTAAATTACACAACTTTGAGTTGAGACTAGACCTGGCAAGCCATGAAATTTTGTCCACAGCCTGCTGCACTTTCTCGCCCCTCATGATTAAGAGCACACTAGTTTTGGGGGAACTCGTGACCTAGGTATTATATTTTATACTTTAAACCCATACTTGGTATAGAGGTACCTGATGGTAAGACCTTTCTATGCATAATAATTTGGATAAAAAGTCTAGGGTCACAAGAGGTCTGTATATGTGTGAAAAATGCCAACTTCTGTTAGAATTGTAGTGTTTAGCAAAGTTTTTGCAATCTTTTCAATCATTGACACCAGGGGGGGGGGGGGGGGGGGGGGGGGGGGGTCAGAAATCAGCCATATTTTGACCAGAACTGATTTTAAGTTCCTTATATTTATTGAAGGGACTTTTTAGGACAGGTCGCAGTGGGGCGAATTTAATAGCATGTCCATGATGTCAAAGGCGGGCCGGTTAAACCTCTAACAGTTAAAATTTGGCGCAAAGTGCCATATGTGCGTATGGATGTGTGTGCGTATGTATGTATGCTCCAGCGCAACAGCTTCTCCACCAAAATCTCCTTCACGCGCAGGTTTTCTGCATGGATCTTTACCAAATTTGCTTCTTCATCTTCTTTTTCTTCTGCCTCCTCCAGAAGCCCTGCGGCGATAGGTAATGGGCGAACTGACAGGTAGAGGTTACTACTGGGAGTTGTAGATCCGAACCTGCACGTAGGTGGCCTGTGGACCAGTGGTCGCTCTTCCCTGTACCAGGGACAGCAGGGAAGTTCGGCAGCATCCCAGGTGACCGAGCAGCCCTCTTCAGGACAGCACTGCTCATCCTAGTAAGGGAGGGAACTAGAAAAGGTGTTCCAAACATTGCCTGCTCTACACCAAACCAGTCAGCTTCCCGGGGCTGGCAGTTTAACCCTTTTATGCAGTCGAAAAGAAAAACAAAGAAAGAAACTTATTCTCGGTATGTGGAACGTACGAACCCTGTTTGACAGAGATCAGACGCAGAGACCGCACAGAAGAACGGCCCTCATAACCAGGGAGCTGGCGAGATATAAGATGGACATTGCGGCTCTTGGTGAAACCAGATTTGCTGACAAAGGATCGATCTGTGAACCTGAGGGTGGGTACACCTTTTTCTGGAATGGCAAAGCTTTGAAAGAGGACAGGATACACAGAGTTGGCTTCGCCATCCACACCATGCTCCTCCGACAGCTGCCTTCTCTTCCCACCGGCATCAGCGAACGAGTGATGAAGCTCCGATTCCCCACCTCCCACACCCGACATGTCACTGTCATCAGCGCCTATGCTCCGACACTCAAAGCACCGATGACGACAAGGAGGCGTTCTATGAGAGCTTCGACTCCCTCCTGAAGTCCACTCCTGTAATTGACAAACTCATCGTGCTTGGTGACTTCAATTTCAATGCTCGAGTTGGGCGCGAATGTGACAGCTGGGAAGAAGTGATGGGCGTACACGGGCTGGGCAAGATGAACAGCAACGGCCTGCTGCTGCTGACATTGTGTGCTGAGTATGGACTCACCACCACCAACACCCTCTTCAGGCTGGCTAGTAAGTACAAGACAACATGGATCAGGATGCATCCCAGGTCCAAGCAGTGGCATCTCATAGACTATGTTATTGTCCGCCAGCGGGATAATCGCGAGGTCAGAATCACCAGAGCCATGAGAGGAGCCAAGTGCTGGACCGACCATCGGCTGGTGCGGTCTGTCCTCAACCTGCACATTGCACCAGCACCAAGGAAGAGGCCGAAGCTCACCCGACCTTCATTCAACCTGGCCAAGCTGAAGCGTCCGGACATCAAGGAAAACTTTCAGTCCCACCTTGATGACCTGCTAACTGCCCATGGACCATAGACTGGCCACCCAACTTAAATGTGGAACCAGTTCAAGGGGATGGTGACTGAGTCTGCCAAAGACGTGCTTGGACCCAAGCAGAGGGTACACCAGGATTGGTTCGGTGAGAATAAGAGAATAATAATAAGAAGAATAAGAATAAGAGTACTTTATTATCTCAAAAGATAAATTCTTTTCGCCACCTCAGGTGCAACTCGCAATCACTCACACTCGCACAACAGTTTTCAAACGAAATGGACAATGGCTCGGGACGGGTGAAGCTCGTCACCAAGGCGTCTAATGGCCGGCGCCAACGGCCCCAACCTGACCCGAACCTCCCTAACACAAGCAAACTAAAGACAGCACTATCTTAGTATCTTTATAACACATAATATAATGTTTTTAAACTTTCTGTTTGGCTGAGACTAGTTACACAGATAACAAAAATACGCAAAAAAAAGACGAATACTTTCACAGTTGCTACCTGGGGACCCATCACCATAAGAACAGCGCCGGCTATTAGACAGTTGCTCCGGCATAAACAGTCACCACCTTAATTATAACTTAACTAGTATATAACTTCATAGTCATTTATAAAGCAATAGTAGTAGGACTACATCATTAACGTAAAAGCAGTCCAACTTGAAATGGTTTCTAAAGAGTACACACTGACACGCTGTTCAGTAAGAAACGCAGTCACTGCGTCTGGGAGGTGTCTGTCATCACATCATTCGGCTGGAATGTGGGGCCTGAAGCTTGCTGGTACTCGCTTCGTTGAATGCACTAGCGCTATTCCGTAGGCAGTGGAGATCAACAAGGTACTGGAGCAAAAGTGCAGTGCCTTCATCGAGTGGCAGAATGACATCAACTCCATGTCCAAGAAAGAGAATCCAACAACTCCAAGGAGTTTTTCAGCACTATGAAAGTGGTCTACGGCCCTGCCAGACCCAGCACAACCCCTCTCATTTCTTCTGACGGCTTCACCTTGCTGAAGGACAAAGGCAGCATCACTGAGCGCTAGAGAGAACACTTCTCAAATCTGCTCAACCTGCCTTCCCTGCGGCCCTGGACATGATTCCTCAGAAGCCGACACTAGATGACCTTGGCCTCCCGCCCACCCTGGATGAGGTCAAGAAAGCGATCAACCAGACTAGCTCCGGCAAGGGTGCAGGCATGGACGGCATCCCCGCAGAGCTCTTCAAAGCAGCTGGACCTGAGAACATTGATGCCTTCCTTAACATTCTGACATGCATCTGGGCAGAGGAGAACATGCCTGGGTCATCTGCGCACACGTGTGTTGAACAACGTCAAACTCTCCACCAAGATCAAAGTCTACAAGGCAGTAGTCCGCCCCAGTCTCCTATGGCTGTGATTCATGGACACTGTACAGAAAGCACCTCAAGCAGCTTGAACATTTCTTATATGAGATCCCTTTCAGAAGAACATGCAGGTGACCCGTGTACTTAGTATATCATGTAGCTAGGTAAGGTCAACCTGCTTTCACACAAATAATAGCAAGACTGAAATTTTACTGTGAAGTTTTAGTTTTGTCACCATTTTCTCAAGCCTATGAAGCGAAAGTGAAACTCATATCACGCAAAATATAAAATTACATAAAAACTAAAACTTACGTCATGACAAATGACGTTTGACAAATCAAAGACGCGTATGTACTGCGCCCCTTCTAGAACTCACTGACGCATTGGCAGATCTGGAGGACTTTTTCAATGGAGATAATTCAACATAAGAGTCAGGTCAAAGACAAAAGGTAGAGACCATTGACAGCGAGGACAGCTCTCATATAGAAGGGGCTTTGTGGGTTATGGTTCATCCCATCTTGTATCAATAAATACTTTACTAGTTTCAGTTTCAAAACCAAGTTTAATTGGCACAGAGATGCTTGATGGTAAGACTTTTCAATGCATATTAATCCATTTAGCCCCAGCACCTTACAGCAGAGGATGGATCGACCAAGATAATTCAAAGGTAGTGCCAGATTAGCTTGGCGCCTGAAGGCGCCAGGCTAATCTGGCTTACCCTTGAATTATCATAGTCAGTCCGTCTCCTGCAACTGATACACTGTCATCAGGTGACACCTACAAATTTGGGAAATGCGGCCATGGTGTTAAATAGGTTAATTTCGATGACCCCTCAGACAAGAGAAGGGTCACAAGAGGTCGTCAAGTGTGTAAAAAATGCTAGTTTAAAAAAAAAAAAGGAATTGTAAGGAGAGGCAAAATTGTTAAATTTTAAAGTGTATACATACAACTGGCTGAAAAGTTTGATAGTTACAAATTGTTAACATTTTCTGTGAGTTGTATGTACTTTTAGCTTGTATCTATTTCATGAGATAACCACCATGGTAACTAGTATGTGTCTTTTTCATGGTGTATGTAATACAGTTGAGACAGACTTTCTAATGGTACTGCTGCACCAGTGAGAAAATTGATTTTTGAAGTGCCATCTTTCATTTTTCCAGGGAGAGAGGTGTTTTCACAGCTTTTGTCACAATAAATGAAATGCACTAGATTAAGACGGGGTTTTCGTGACAGAATGAACATGACAGTGAATGGATTTTGTTATGTTAGAATTTTTGGAAAAGCTTTGCAGTACATCTGTAGTCACAGTTAAGATCATAATGCTATCAGTTTCATTTAACTTAATTACATTACTTTGCGCTTCTCAACTTGTCAGTACAGTTCACTGCTGTTGTAGTACAAGTAAAATTATGATTGTTGCATTGTGATCTGAAATGTGCACATGTTGCTTTTGAAAATCTGCAAAAGATGCCTTGAAATTTCTTGAAAAGTCCTTGGAATTTTTATCCTCCTTAGCGGTGTGAACCCAGGTCATGCTTTTTGTCTTTTTTTCCCCTTATTTGTCCTCCCTGGCCAAACTCAACTGCTAATCTGTCTGTATCCATTGTACCTGAGGGTGCATGTATCCATACACCTGGACCATATCTGGTACTCAGCTTGGTACTCTCTCCGCACTGAACACCCATCATCATGTTAGCATTACAGTTCTATAATCCTGGCTGACCTTCCTAACAAATGAGTTCACAGAATTAAAGAAAAACAATATGGCAACAACCAGTAAGTGTATATTGTTTTACAGATGGATGAGAAAACACAGCCGCAAAAACAGGCAACTACAATCGATTATCTTGTAAAGTGGACTAAAGACGAAAGCATTTGCTTTACAGAATCTTCAAATAAAAAGAATCTTGCCAACTTCTTATCTGATTCCTCACTATGCTGTATTTCCTGCCAGAATCATATTGAAACAAAGGGGGGGGGGGGGGGGGGGGGGGTCAGCATGTCAGGGGGAAATGCACAGGCCAGAGTGTGGTCTCAGGTCTGAAACTTCACTGGACTCATGTTGCAATGTACAGCTGAGATCTTTTGTCTGAGTTCGAATTGCAGATTGAAATGACTGGTGTAAACGCTTTAGTCTATCCACCAAAGCCCAATTTTTCCTCCAGCGTATGTGCACCTGAGTTTATGAGACAATCTTGAACAAATTATCAAATTATTGAAAACAATTATAAATGAATAGATACATTTTTGATAAAGTCATCTGTTGAACACAAAATGTGAAATAGAGCAAAATTGAATTTGTTATATCTTTTGTCTTTTTGTGTCTTCTGCCTGTAGTTCTTTGAAAAATATGCTAAAAACTATCTCCTTAGAAAAGTTGGGGGTGACTACTATAGAATCCATACTACTGTCTAATCTAATAGGTGTGCCAGGTCAAGAGGTCATTGTACCACCAATCCTACCTGATGAGCTGCCACCTCCGTACACACCCACCCCACAGGGTGGTATACCTATGATCAACTGTCGGGTGTGCCAGGCTATGATCAACATTGAAGGGAAGCAGCATTTGCATGTTGTCAAGTGCTCTGTTTGTCAGGAGGCAACAGTAAGTTTTGAGACATCCCTGTTCTTGGTGTGAAGATAACTTTTTAGTCTTCTCAATCTCATGATCGATATTATAAATCTTGTGTTCACACACACACACACTGTTGCTGGAATGGGCACACTTAGTGATTTTTGTCTTTTACTTAGTAATGTATGGTTTTTATTTCTTCTTCAAACAAGCATTAATGAAATAAACACTTTCCAGTGATTGTCTTTCTACTGCATTGTTTAAACTGTAAGGGGTATACTGTTTTTAGTACGTTATAATTTATATTGTTTATTCTGTACAGCCCATCAAGGCACCTCCACCAGGCAAGAGATATGTGAGATGTCCCTGCAACTGTTTGCTTGTGTGCCGCAGCACTGCACAGCGCATTGCCTGCCCCCGTCCAAACTGGTGAGGGGTTCAGAAGTTACGATTGTCATTAGGCTCAGAATTGACACTGTCAGCTCTTTGCTGATGCTCGATCTCTCTTCGGTAGACAATATTTTAGTCCCTTTGTGCATGCCGCCACATACTTAGTATCAGTGCCTGCATGCATTATTGGTATAAGCGTTTTTTTGCACGAGGCATTGTGAGAGTTTGACATGCATGGCCATCTGCACTTGCGGATCATGTCTTGGGGTAAGTGTTTACTAACTCCTTTTATACCTGTGTTCCTAAAGGCTGTGACAAACTGGATGAACTTCCATGGTGTGAACCTAGTTCAGACACTTGACTTTATCCAATTTTTTTTTTTTTTTTTTTTTTTTTTTTTTTTGTGGAGGGGTGGGGGTGGGGGATTGGCTAATTAGATTCAGGGAATTTCAAGGTTTGCTGTTAACAAGCTGGGAACTATTTGAGTTAGTCTGTTCTGTTCGGCAAATGTTTCATCTGCTTGACTGAAACTCTCCTGTAAATTAGGAAGAAAGAAGACAGTTTCAGCTGCACAAATGACAGGCGTGAATTCAGAAAGAAAGATGTTTTTAAGTGTATACCTTATTAAAAAACAGAAAAGGCTAAATGCCAATCTGCGGAAATTTTGTTCACTTGTTCAATGAACCATATGTTCATCCTGATAACTCTTTGGCTGTGGATGTCGACTTCAGCTGCCATGGAATAAGATCACTTCCCTTAGAACACTGTCACTACCACAAGACCGACCCAGTCAAGGTTCACTTGCAGTGCTTGCCTATTTTTAATGTTGAATGTGTTAAAAGATGTTACTTGGCATGCGCACGCCATCCAAAAATGAACTCTTAACTCATTCAGCTCGACGTATTTCCCAAATTTTGGAGGCGTTATCTAATGACTATGCACCTGTTGCAGGAGATGGATCGACCATGATAATTCAAGGGTAGTGCCAGATTAGCTTGGAATTATCATGGTCGACCCATCTCCTGCTGTAGTGTGTCAGGGCTGAATGGGTTAACAAAATACTTAGTGGCAGAGTACTTACTACAGAAAAGTTACCAAGTAAGCATAGAGTTAAGATTAGGAAACGCAGACAAGTGTACCGGGGAAGGGTTTTCAGTAGTTGAGGACCAGCAGTTGAGGCTGTGCCAATCAACTCTCACGCTGCGTAGTGCTAATAACTGCGGCATTTATTAACATGCATTTTCTAAGTCAATTTTTGTTTATAATTTATCTATACTGATATGATGATGTTTTGTTTGTGTGTGTAGCCGCCGTGTTATCAATGTTGGAACTCCCCAGATGGTGGCAACAGTAAGGTCACCCAATTCAAGACGCGTGACCTGTGCCTACTGTCAAGATGTTTTCATTGTGAGTAATTTTGTTTATTGTGTTCTAAACTACATTATTATTTGGTGGTTCTGATTTTGGTGCACAGATTTCACTCACTGGAAGTGTAAATGGATATTAACCCTTTCCATCCTGATACTCCATTGCATGAAAATTCCATTGCATGAAATAAATTTGACTGTGATAAGTTTGGTGCTGAGCAGGTAGTGTCAGAAAAGCTTGGTGCCCAGCAACGCCATGCTATTCTGGCACCACCCTTGAACTAAAACGGATCTATCCTAATCTATAATGTAGCCTTCAGGACAATACAAAATTAGAAAAAAATCAGCCTAGGGATTTAATGGGTTAAGCCCCTTATGCATGCAGCCACCCTTTACTGCAAATAGGATGTTAAAATGGTTTTGTGATTTGATGGTGTCACATTCAGTAGTTATTATTGCTGATAGGTTTTAATGGAGCACCTATGCTAATGAACGCTTTGTTTTTGTCATTTGCAGTTCAACTTGGGGGCAACTGTTCTTGCAAGATGTCCACATTGCAGGAAAGTGTAAGTGTGCAGTTTATTATTTCCCTGTTAGTTTTTTGTTGTTCCTATTTAAAAATAGCATGTCAATGACGTCTAGGGCGGGCCCCAAATTCTGGCAAAGAACCGGCCTCCGCAGCGCAGTGGTTGGCGTGTCGGACTGGCGGCCAGGAGATCCGGGTTCGAATCCCAGCCGAGTCAAACGGGACTTTTCCTACCTGGGTCGGCTCCTACCCAGAGCGGGTGTGCTATGGACCCAAGGGAAGGCTGATGCCCCGCAGCCGAGACTCGCCCACTTCACGGGTGCGACTTTGGGGGTGTTACCCGGGTTATGACGTATCGCAAGGTGTGGATGATTACACGGCTGGCACCGCAGGTGTCCGCAAGTCCCGGGCCTGGTTAATACCAGGATATTTATGACAGGAAGCGTGGAATGCGGCCCTATCACGCAGTCCCTAACCACATGGACCACCATGGCATCATCATGTCATCCTCATCATCATGCAAAAATGAAAAAACGCTATTCCAGGTGCATGACCCCTCAAGTCTCCGTCTCATGGTGACCTCAGCCCAGTCCTCTAGGAGCCATAGGTGTGCGGTTGTCTTCAGCCAGACCCTGCTGCTGTGTGTGGAAGGACGTAGTGGTTGACTCGCCACCTCTGGGGAGAGCTCTCACTCGTCGACTCCGTGACTAGCAAAAAAAATGTCGTAAGTAGGAAGACCACCGAAGTGACTCGGCAGTAGTGCGGAGTTTCCTCCGGAGGGAGTCCCCTACTACCTGACACATAGCAGCGGGGCCGGGAGTCTGGCTGGAACAACTGGCGGGCCTGGGTGAGCACACTGGGGTTGATGGGGGTGAGTGGCGTGGGAGGAAGACCTCTGAGGTCAACAAAGAAAAAACTTGGAAGCAGCAAAAAAAAAAAAAAAAAAAAAAAAATTCTGGCAAAGAAATAAGATAAAAATGTCACATCCAGCTGTGCTGGAGTAGGTACTTTTGCCACCAAGTGCTGCATGTGTGTGTGTATGTATACATGTGTGTATATGAAAGCGAGTAGCGCCAGATGGAAAAGTTTGAAATTTTAGGATGTTCCCTACAAAAATTCTCGCCAGGTAGTTTTTTAAAATTATTAATTAGAGCACACATTGAAGAGAAAATGGCCATTTCACGAAAACTTGTTGTCTTACAGTTTAAGTGAAGGTGATTTTTTTATCTTACGTGCGATGGCTAAGTGAATATATACATGTAATGGGCCAGTGGTCGCCTGTCCATCATCTGTAGTAAGACTAACATTGGCATTTTCTCTGTAGCTATTCAAGCCACAATCTTCAAATTTGGCACAAGACCTACCTAAACGTACAATTTCAGTGATCTTCCTTAAAGGTCAAGGTCACAGGAGATCCAAAATAGGTCAAAATGGCCACATTTTGAATTAAACTGTTTTATCTCAAATGCTGTTTTCAACTATAAATGCAAACTTGGTACAGAGATACCTGATGGTAAGACCTTTCTATGCATACTAATTTGACCCCTCGCAAAGGTCAATGCTCACAGGAGGTGCAGAAATAGCAAATTGCGATATTTTCACCCAAAATTTTTTTTTTCTGAAGTACAATTCTCAACTTCAAATCTAAACTTTGTACAAAGATACCTGATGGATGACCCCTTGGAAAGGTCAAAAGTCACAAGAGGTTGACAAATTTGTGAAAAATGTCAGCTGTTGGACAGAATTTAGTATAATTTATCAAAGTTTTGGATCGGCCAAATATGTGAGCCATGAGGGCTTCGTCATTCTTGTTTTTTATTCTTACTAGATATTTGCTAGATTAAAAAAAGACATTTTATGAGTTCATTAGCCAGCATTGTACCTCATCAACGTTCTGATTGATAATTAACATGGCCATTTTATGAAAAATGGTTGACCCTCAAATCAGCCCATCATTTTTGTTTTACTTACTAGTACATGATATTTAGCAGGTAGCTAGTTTGAGGAAAGGCCTTGAATTAATTTGTTAACTAGCTTTTGTACCTCCTCAACTTTTTCAGTGAAAAGTAAAGTGCATTTGAAATTTTCAGAATTGCTGTTTTTACAATTGTTTTAGATTATTTTTAAAACAGTTAAAAATCTGTTAATCTTTGTACAAAAATGGCAATCTTCTCATCAATCCCTGAATGATCTTTCATAAACAATATTTACATAAACCTCTCAGACATGACTACGTCAAATGGTGATTTTTGGCACCACGTTTTTTTCGGAATTATTTTTGAAACAGTTAAAAAATTTGAATCTTTTTATGAAGAAAGCAGTCTTCTCATTAAAACCCGAATAATATTTCATAAAGGGTATTTGCATACGCCTGCTTGTCCCCTTCTGTCAGGTATGACTGGGTCAAATTATGACCTAAAAGTCCTAGAGCCCAAACCCAACCTGACACCACTCTCCCTTAGAAACTAGATCCTATCTACGATATCCTATCTACAATTCTACAAAGCGCTAGCCTCGCCTATCTGGTTTGTGAGTATTCTATAACTCAAGGCAAAACTTGTATTGTTACATTGTTGTGTATTGTCTTGTGCATCTACTGTGGGAAATCAGGGTATTTACCCGACCACATTTAGTAGTGCACTTTCTTGTTTGTGTATGTGTGTTTTCCTGCCTACTTCCTAAGTTCCAGAAAAAGACATGGGTTATAGGCTAGACCTGATGCATCCTTTAAGGGATGTAGATGATTGTCTGGTTCTATACCTGCGTATTTTTCTGTGGGCTGGCAATTGGGTGCCTGATTGGGGGGGGGGGGGGGGGGGGGGGGGATCTAACTGTTTGTATATCCAGCACTGAGTAATTCCCCTTGGTTTGTGTACAATTTTACCAGCACTAGCCTCACCAATCTGGTTTATGAGTATCTACGATGAGTAACAAAACATCAATTTCGTCACTGTGCACACAGGGTTATGGAACTAGCAATACAGTGACGTGAAGCTTATAGTGACATCATTTTGCTGCTCTTGCTAGCGTTCTTCTTCAGAAGGCTGATCTTGAGAAAAGTAACAACTTGTTTAAATACAGATGACAATTTTTAAAATGTGTTCATTGTCATTATGATTTTCAAAACTGAAAGAAGATGCATCTTTGCAGAAATGCCAGGGACTTAAAATGTACAAGTTAGCATGTCTTTTAGAAGTTCTACATCAGACTAATTCAACTGTTTCTCAATTTACAGCAGTTCCTGATTATTATTTTGTAGTGTTGGGAGATACATTTTGAAAATATCTTTGCAGGTCTGCTGTGGGTTCCAACTATGTCAGAAGAAAGGGTTGGCTATGTCTTACCTTGGGACTGATCTTTCTGGGACTTGGCATTGGAGTTACTGTAAGTTGGTCTTTCAGTGTGAATACAGGTCTGACTCGATATATCATGCTGCATTATATCATGATCCCAGATACAGGGATGTTACGTGGTAGAATCATAGTCATAGTATGATAAACACACCAGACGCACGCACGTAAGGTTCTTTAAAATAAACCTCGTTCAGCTGCAATCCGTCGCACGTGGCTTAAGGATGTAGACAATACTGGAGTAACAGTTCCAACAATATTTTAATTCAGCGATGTGATCACCACACAATGCATTTCCAAATGCATTAACACTGATACAAAGTCTCTTCTGCAATGTCCACACTGCGACACAAAGTTTCTCATACAGCGTCTCTCACAATGTACACCCTATACGGGCCATGTACTTACTTACTTACGCCTGTCACCCCTACCCGGGTATAGGCCGTCGACGAGAGACCTCCAGCAACTCCTGTCCTGTGCTTCTCCTTCGATTCTACTCCAGGTGGTTCCCAGTCTCTTGAATACGGGCCACGTACCTACGATAAACTGCGTGTCTCTACACTGACAATGCTAGACAATGTACGAACGTGCTTCCCCAGCACCAATCTTTTATAGTGCACTAATTTCTAGAATAATCTTTAAAAAAAAAAAAAAAAAAAAAAAAAAAAAAATCAAACAACTCAACCAATGAAAATAATCTACGCAACTGAAAGTCACAAACATCGATAAAACATGAACCCTCTAGAAAACCACAATAGTTTTTCTCCGTGTGACTTAGCTAGAAACTTCCAGAACAAACCTAACAAAATAACAAAGCAAATTCCGCTCTATGCGCGAATAAAAGAAAATTCCACCGAAAAGGTACGTGAATCGCAATCATGATAGCTCAAATAAATATTGGATTGTTTCCTACGATTAACACATGTATGCTCTCACAGGACAACACAACCACAATCGTAACATTACCCCCCTCTTTAGAATGAAATTTCACAAAAATTTCTTCTCAAACCTCAAAAATACGGTTGTGGCTGTGTAAACCTACACAAAACCAAAAATAAAAAGAACTTTACATCAAAAATGAAATCAAAATAATCATCTCACAGTTCCTTTAAAGTCTTGAGCACCGAAATGTTTCTTCAAATTGTTCTGGACAAGTAATCCGCTCCAAAGTTCTGCGAACCCTTTATAAAACGAAAGTCAAAGTCAAAATTCACCTCGGGAACACCACCAAATCATGGGGTAAGGTTCACAGTTCACACAGTTCAGATGTTACTGGTCCTGGGTCGAACAGGTTTTCGTCGTATAGCCTTCCGTCATTAGCAAGACGTACCGATGCGGCCAGTTGTGATCTGTCTTGGCAACCTCTCTCAATATACTTCAGCAGATTAGCATGGTAAGTCTTCACCTTGTTGATCTTGACTCTGTAGTCGTTGATGCCAACCACTGTATCGACAACGTAGGGTCCCTTCCACTGCATCAGGAGTTTGTTGTTGTCGGTAGGAAGAAGAACCAACACTTGGTCACCTGGCTGGAATCGTTGAGGTTTCGCCTTACGATCATAGTAATGGCTGGAATCGTCGAGGTTTCGCCTTACGATCATAGTAATGCTTCCCCTTGTTCTGCGCCTTCACTAGTTCATCTCGAGCCATCCTGAGGGTATCTTCCAACTTCTCTCTCAGGTCGAAGACGTACTGGTAGCTGATCTTCACCTCTGGCGCGTCAATATCCTTGGTCCACAGCTCCTTCAGGATGTGCATGGGCCCCATTACAGTCCTGCCGTACAGTAATTCAAAAGGGGAAAACCCTGTCGAATCCTGAGGAACTTCACGGTATGCGAAGAGCAAGGCATTGATATATCTATGCCACAACCTTGGCTGTTCAGCACAGTTTCTTCAGCATAGCCTTCAATGTTCCGTTAAACTTTTCAACCAGCCCATTACACATGGGGTGATAAGGGGTGGTATTAAGGTGTCGGATGCTCAATAGCCGGTTGACTTCCCCCATGCATTCAGAGACGAACTGAGTTCCCAGGTCACTCAGGATCTCTTCAGGAATCCCCTAACCGCTGAACATGTCGACGAGCGCCTCTGCCACTGTTGGAGTATCAATCTTTTTCAATGGTATGGCCTCAGGATAATGTGTAGCGTAGTCCACCAGAGTCAAAATGTAGCAATGACCATCTTCACTTGGAGGGGATATTGGTTCCACCAGGTCCACAGCTACGCGCTTGAAAGGCATATCGATCAGTGGCATTTTCTCTAGAGGAACCTTTGGCACCATTCCCTTGGAGATTGTCTTCTGGCATATGTCGCACGACCTGCAGAAATGGGTGATGTCGCCTCCCATATCAGGCCAGTAGAAGACAGCTCGGATTCTATCAAGCATCTTGTTGATTCCCAAATGTCCTCCCAATATGGAATCATGGGCCAGCTTCATCACCTGCATTCTTAAAGGTTCAGGAACTACTACTTGACGCACGGGTTGGTCTCTGTTGCTGTCAAATATCCGGTACAGGATATCTTTTCTGGTTTCGAAGGTTATCTCCTTTTCCTTTCGCGTTACGGGCTCGGTCTGACCCCGAAACTTGTCAAGCGTGGGGTCGGCTTTCTGTAGCTCCACCAGCCTGTCCTTATTCACCACTGCTGCTTCCGTGTTGTCCACCACTTTTAGAGGTGACTCTGGTGACTCTTCTTTGCTTGACTTCTCGTGGTAACAGCACGTTTCAGGTCTCCACTCTGGATCTGGATCGTCTGCATTTCTGGCACCATCAATGTTCCGATGATGAGGTCATAGACCGGTGTCTTCATGCACAACGCCTTCACCTCTCCTGTCAAGTATGGGGTGTCGACACTGACTTTGGCAAGGGGGATAATCCTTACAGTTCCGTCAGCCAAAATGAGGGTGGTCCACTCCTGTAGCTTCTGGTCTTCAGCTACTAGGTCCTCTCTCACGATGATGCAGCTACAACCAGTGTCTCTCAACACTCTCACTGATGCTTTGCCGACAAATCCTGTCACCACCGGCATATTTGGCACTTCATTCTCAGGCAGCGCGATGCTTGAGACTGGTAAGAATGTAGTCCCATCACCGACTGGGATGTGTCCATTCTTTCGGAAAGATTCAATCAGCTCCGGTGTCACCTGTCTTTCTCTAGATTCAAAGTCACTGGATGACGTCACATCATTGGCTAATACAGCAGCGGCTCTGTATTGAGACGTAGTATTGCTTCTGCCTGCTATCCCGCGATCTTGGTTGGATTTTCTGATGTTGTCGCCTCGAGGAACATCTTTAGAAGGACACTGTTTCGCCTTGTGACCTTTCTTTCCACAGAGAAAACATGTCATGTTCTCCACCGGCTTGTACCTCGGGGTGTCTCTGACATTGTGGATTTCCTCTGCTGGTGCAGACACACGCTGTGGCTTACCGGACCCAAACTTCATGTTGTGAGCGTCAAGGTATCTTTGAGCGAAGTCGGCCAGGCCTTTAGGGACTGATCTTTTTGCTCTCTGAGGTGGGCGGCCAGGTCCTTGGAACATGCGTTGAAGACTTGTTCTTTGATGATGAGGTCACACAGGTCCTGGTATTCTTTGTTTAAACCAGCCAGTTCTATCCATTTCTCCAGGTAGCTCCTGATTCTCTCAATGAATAGGCCGGGTGTTTCTCCTTCTTCAGGCTTGCAGTTCCGAAACCGTCGTCTGTAACCCTCTTCAGTGAAGTCGTACTGTCTCAGCAGGGCGGCTTTCAACTGCGTATAATCTTCGGCTTCTTCTCTTGGTAAGCGAGTGTAAAATTCAAGCGCTTTGCCAGTTAGAAGTGCACTCAGTTTGATAGCCCAAGTCTCTTGTTTCCAATTGTTGCTACTTGTGAAGCGCTCGAAACGCTCTAGGTAAGCGTCCATCTTATCTGAGTTTTCAACGAAAGGTGGAAGCTTTGGCGCACGGGATGTTTGATCTCTGCTGGCTAAGGTTTGTTGCTTCAGAAACCCTCTGGCTCTGTGCCTCTATATCCATCTGCTTTAAATGAATTTCATGTTGTCGCTGCCTCTCCGCCTCTTCTCGTTGTTTCTCTGCCTCTTCTCGTTCCGCTTCTCATTGTTTCTCTGCTGCTTCTCGTTGAATTTCAAGTTTCCTGATTTCACGTTCTTTAGCCCTTTTTTCTCTCTCCAGTCTCTTTTCTTCTTCAAGTCTCTTTTCTTTTTCTCTCTCCAGTCTCTTTTCTTCTTCAAGTCTCTTTTCTTTTTCTCTCTCTCCAGTCTGTCCTTTTCTTCTCTCTCTCGTTTCTTTTCTTCTCTCTCCAATCTCTCCTTTTCTCTCTCCTTTACAAACTCGAGGAGTTGAGCTCCTTCGAGTCCACATTCCTTTCCAATTTTCAGGAATGTCTCCATTTCCGATGTCGCCATTTCTGCTTTTCACTGCTGGCTGTTTTCTCCTACTGCCCTTTCCACTGAACCAACTGAAGAGGTCCCGTCGGAGGTGCCAAAATGTTACGTGGTAGAATCATAGTATGATAAACACCAGACGCACGCACGTAAGGTTCTTTAAAATAAACCTCGTTCAGCTGCAATCCGTCACACGTGGCTTAAGGATGTAGACAATACTGGAGTAACAGTTCCAACAATATTTTAATTCAGCGATGCGATCACCACACAATGCATTTCCAAATGCATTAACACTGATACAAAGTCTCTTCTGCAATGTCCACACTGCGACACAAAGTTTCTCATACAGCGTCCCTCACAATGTACACCTTATACGGGCCACGTACCTACGATAAACTGCGTGTCTCTACACTGACAATGCTAGACAATGTATGAACGTGCTTCCCCAGCACCAATCTTTTATAGTGCTCTAATTTCTAGAATAATCTAAAAAAATCAAACAACTCAACCAATGAAAATAATCTACGCAAATGAAAGTCACAAACATCGATAAAACATGAACCCTCTAAAAAACCACAATAGGCTACAAAAATTTGGCTGCTCACTTCAGCCCCAAATCCTTGGTAAAATGACATCTCACAAAAGTATGGTAGGCAGTCCGGAAACTTCGAGAACCTTCACAAAATTTCAATACACACAAGAAAAAGGCTGAACACTTCACACACACAGTAAACAACTTGTGACCAAAAGAGCGGCTCACTCTGATACTGAATTTCAAAAGGATGCCGACGCTTTTATGTTACACACACGAGGTCACTAGACAGAGCGCGATTTTGCTGAACATTCTAGTCTATTCTCATCATAACTACACAGTACAAAAATCGACCGCTTTTCTCCGTGTGACTTGGCTAGAAACTTCCAGAACAAACCTAACAAAATAACAAAGCAAATTCCGCTCTATGCGCGAATAAAAGAAAATTCCACCGAAAAGGTACGTGAATCGCAACCATGATAGGTCAAATATTGGATTGTTTCCTACGATTAACACATGTATGCTCTCACAGGACAACACAACCACAATCGTAACAGGGGAGGGGAGGGGGGCGGGGTGGTAGCTTGGATCCCGAAAAAACGGGACCGGCTGTGGACACCAGTGAACAGCGAACAGCAATATTTTTCTTACGAGCCCAAACCTAACCCGACACCTCTCTCCTTTTACCACACACACTTCGCTTTAAACTAAACACCACATAAAATAATAATAATAAATAGTTGTTGTATAGCAATGTTCTCCAGAAAAGCACTGGACTCGCTGCAAATGCACAACATCACACTCTCTCTCAGACACACGCACAGTTGTACACTACTTTAACCCACACCATCCCTTCCCATCACCTTACTGTTACATCCACTTTGCTCCAGAATCAGAATAAAAGGCAGTCAACAGTTAGCTAAAGGTGACCCAAATGTTAAATACTTGACAGAAAAGTCTTTAAGTGAACTTTGAACCGTGACAATGTGGGCGGATTCCGCTTTTCAACTGGCAGCGAGTTCCACACACTTGGAGCTAATAAGGTGAAAGAACGCTCCCCGATGGTTTTCATGTTAAGCTTCGGGATTTTAAAAATGTATTTCACTGAAGGAATGGAGGGTACTTGATGGCTGATATACAAACAGTTTGGCAGAAAGGTATGGCGGAAGAGATCCATCAAAATGCCAGTAGGAGAAAATTGCAATTTTGTACTTGCAGTGAAATTTCACGGGCAGCCAGTGCAGCTGCTTCAGCAGAGGCGTAACGTGGTCTCTTTCGTTTCTTCAAGATGAGATGCGCTGCATTGTTCTAAATCATCTGCAATTTTGAAATCTGGTCTGCCGGTAAATCTGCCAGTACAGAATTGCAATAATCGAACCTGGGCGTAATGAATGCATTTACAAGTCTTGAAGCTGCACTTTTTGTGAGATACGGTCTGAGGGAAGGGATTCTGTATAACTCAAGGAAACCAGCCTGTCATACGCTACTGATATGGTCATGCATGGAGAGCGTTGTATCAATCTTCACACCCAGATTTTTAACACGGTTCTGAAAGCAAACGCTGCAGCCACCAATGTTTGCGAAAATGCTGTCAATCAGACTAAGGCGAGACTGAGAGCCAGCAGGCATGACTTCGGTTTTGTCAGTGATAAGCTTAAGTTTGTTGCTAGTCATCCAGGACAGGATGTCTTCTATACAACACTGTACGCTCATCTTAGCGGAGCTGAAGTGGCAAGGCTCGCTACTTTTTGACAATTCAGTATCATCAGTATACTTGTGAAAATCACACTCATGGGCGGCAATTACATCAGACAGGTTGTGAATATAAAGTGAACAAAACAGGCCCTAATACGGAGTCCTGAGAGACTCCACACACCTAAAGACTAGAAACAGATAGCTGGCCATTAACAATAACAGCCTGAGAACGATCTTTAACGTTGGAAGTGAACCAGGCCAGGGCAGTACTTCGGATGCCAAAGGTCACCTGTAACCTCTTCAGCAAAACAGAATGATTGAGCGTGTCGAATGCTGCGCTGAGGTCCAGCAGAGCAATGAGAGAGACAAATCTCTTGTCTGCCTTCACTAGCAGACCATCCAGGACGCTCGGCACAGCAGTCTCCGTGCTGTGATCCTTTCTGTATGCTGACTGATACATTTCTAAAAGACCATTTCCAGACAAATGGCCTCCTCCAGATTAAGAGTTCACATGTAAATACATTTACTGAGGGGCAGTAAGCACAGATTTGATATGCAATAAAAGTCTGTTGCCACATACCACTTAGCAGTTAACCCTTATCATTCAGAATACACCAGTGTGTGAAATAAGTTTGACTAAAATAGTTCAAGGGTAGTGCCAGAATAGGTTGAGGCACTAAGCTATTCTGGCACTACCCTTGAACTAAAGCCATTGGTCTATATAATTATCTGTAAGTACTATAATGTAGCTTGCATAATTTATGGCAGTGTACAAATTTGAAGCTTTTACCCTCCGTATGATATGGGTTAAGAGCCGTGTTGGCAGGCCTGAGGCCCAGCGCCTCAGGTCTGGTGACTTGCTGGTAGAGTGCCGTACCAGGGCACACTCCAATGGGCTACTGAGGCTCTCCTCTGTCGGAGACACTCCAGTGGAGGTCACTCCCCACAAAACGATAAATTCTTCGAGAGGAGTGATTAAAGATCAAGCATTGGCCGAACTGTCTGAAGAAGAACTTGTACGGAACCTTAAGTCACAGGGGGTGACCTACGTCAGGCGCTTCGTTTCCAAACGAGGTGGTAGGGAGATCCGTCTCCCTACCATCATCCTGATGTTTGGTACCCCCACCGCCCCTACTACCATCTGGGGAGGTTGCTACTCCCTAAAAGTGAAAAAGTACGTCCCTCTGCCCCCTCCGGTGCTTTAAGTGCCAAAAGTATGGCCATGGGCAGAAGACATGCCGCCAGGCAGAGGCTCTATGCGCCCGCTGCACTAAGCCCGGACACTGCTGAGTCCTGCACAGCCATCCCCCTGTGTGTGAATTGCCAGGGGGCGCATATGGCTTCGGACAGGAAGTGCCCTCGTTGGATCTCCGAGTGCAGGATTCAGCAGGTGCGTGTAGAGAAGGGGCTGTCCTTCGCGGACGCCCAAAAATGGTTGATGGCCCTGGTGCAGCTGAGGCTGCGCCAAACTCAAATAACAACTTTGTGTATACTTTCAGTGCTGCGGTGGCAGGCAAGCGCCCCACCAAAGACTTCTCTTGTCAAACCCCAACTTCTTGGTTGGGGGCGGAGCCTCGGATCCTCTCGCCCCTGGAGAGTAACCCTCCTCCGGTGGTGATGAGGAGCCAGGGAACGCAGAAGGCAGACGCTGCCGGTCCGGTGGCACCGCCTTCTGCTGCCCCTAAGCCTCAGCCCCCACCCAAACCTGTCAATCTTCCTACAAAGGCTTCTGGCTCTGGTCAGCCTTCTAAGGCCGCCAACTCTGGCGGCAGGAATGCTGCCCCGGCCCAGAAGTCTAAGAAAGTTACGGGACCGCTGTGCGTACGGGCCCAGAAGGGGGACACTGATGTCCCCCTTCAAAACAAATATGCTGCATTGGAGGAGCAGATGGCCTCGCGCTGGGACCATATGGCGTTGAGGCGCGTCCCTTGGGTGGTGGATAGGGGGTCCTTCGTGAGAGGGGTGCACCGAATGAAATAAGGTGCCGTGAACCAACATGGCCTAAGGGAAGGTGACCCCGACAGAAAACCCCTGGTCCTCCTAGTAAGGGGGTTGGGCGTGGGGGTAGCTTCCCCACCCTGCAAAAAAGGAAATAGCTACAAAAACGCCGACGAAAAGACTAACAGTAATTCCTTTCCTGGAGGAGGAAGGTTCTTCTACCAGAAGACTTATGACGTCCTGTGATGAAAGCCGGAAGTCTTCGGAAGCCACAGGACCGAGCCGCCTCTCTCTATCCAGGGACACAACCATGGGCACATGGAACGTCAAGACCATGTACCAGAGCGGCAAGGCCGCCCAGATAGCAGCGGAAATGCAAAAGTACAACCTTTCCCTGCTAGGTATCAGTGAAGCCAGATGGACGCAGTCTGGCCAGAAAAGGCTGTTAAGTGGGGAGATGATTCTGTATTCAGGTCATGAAGAGGAGAATGCCCCCCATACAGAAGGTGTAGCATTTATGCTGTCACCAGTGGCACAGAGAGCGCTGATGGGCTGGGAACCTCATGGGCCAAGAATTATCACAGCAGCCTTTAGAACCAAGAAAAAGCTCAAGCTGAACGTCATCCAGTGTTATGCGCCCACCAATGACAGTGACGAGGAAGAGAAACAAGAGTTCAACGACCGACTCCAGAGTGCCGTAAACAATTGTGCGGAGCGAGACATCACCATCGTCATGGGCGATTTTAATGCCAAAATAGGGGAGGACAACACCGGATACGAAGAGGTGATGGGGAGACAGGGACTAGGCTCGGAGATGAGTGAGAACGGGGAGAGGTTTGTAGACTTTTGTGCTCTAAACCGACTTGTCATTGGAGGCAGCATCTTCCCACACAGAAGAATACACAAAGCAACTTGGGTCTCACCTGACCATACAACAGAGAACCAAATAGACCATATCTGCATTGGCAAGAAATTTAGAAGATCCCTTCAAGATGATCGAGTGAGGAGGGGAGCAGATGTCGCCTCAGACCACCATCTGCTTACCTTAAGAATAAAGCTCAAGCTAAAGAAAAGCCGCACAGAGACAACAAGAAGACAGCGCTATAATGTAGGCCTCCTGAGAGAAACTGGAGTTAGAGAGAAGAGTTCAAACTGGTGCTGTCCAACCGGTTTCAAGCGCTACAGGAGCTAGTAAATAAAGAGGAGGCGGTCACCACAGAGCAGCAGTGGAAGGCAGTTAGAGAGGCGCTGAACTCAACCTGCAAAGACACTGTAGGGTTCAGGAAACACCACCACAAGGACTGGCTGTCGGCACAGACCTTGAAGAAGATAGAAGCGAGGAAGCAGAAGAAAGCAGCGGTCAACAACAGTCGCACGAGAGCAGCCAAAGTAAGGGCACAGGAGGAATACTCGGAAGCCAACCGCGAGGTGAAGAGGAGTATCGGGGCAGACAAGAGGGCCTACACAGACAGCCTGGCAGCAGAAGCAGAAAAGGCAGCAGGCAGCGGCAACATGAAACAGCTCTATGACATTACCAGAAGATTGTCGGGTAAGTATGGCCATGTATGGCCATACAGAAAGACCAGTAAAAGACAAAGAAGGCAAGCCTATTGCAGACAGAGCAGACCAACTCGACAGATGGGCCGAGTATTTTGAAGAGTTACTGAACAGACCTAGCCCATCCGACCCCCCCCCCCCGACATCCAGCCGGCAGAGACCGACCTACCCATCAGCTGTGACAGACCCAGCCGGGAAGAGATCAGAAAAGCAGTGGCATTTTTGAAGAATGGCAAAGCAGCAGGGCCAGATGGCATCCCAGCGGAGTCTCTGAAAGCAGACCTAGAGACAACAGTTGAGATGCTGTACCCACTGTTTGGAAAGATCTGGGAAGAGGAGGTGATGCCAGCTGACTGGAAGGAGGGGTACCTAATCAAGCTTCCCAAGAAAGGCGACCTCAGCAAGTGTTCCAACTACAGAGGAATCACCTTGCTGTCAGTACCAGGAAAGGTCTTTAACAGGATCATCCTAGAGAGAATGAAGAGCTCCGTTGACCCCCAGCTGAGAGACCAGCAAGCAGGATTCAGGAAAAACCGATCATGTACAGACCAGATCGCCACTCTCCGCATCATCGTGGAACAGTCTCTGGAGTGGAACTCCCCGCTGTACGTCAACTTTGTGGATTATGAGAAAGCATTTGACAGCGTGGACCGAGAGACTCTGTGGAAACTCCTACGACACTACGGTGTACCCTCAAAGCTCGTCCGCCTGATCAAGAGCAGCTACGATGGCATGACATGTCGCGTGATCCACGAAGGGCAGTTCACCAGGGAGCTCCAGGTCAGAACTGGTGTCTCAGGCAGGGGTGTCTGATGTCTCCGTTCCTCTTCCTACTGGCCATAGACTGGGTCATGAAGATGACCAGAGCACAGACGAAGTGGAATACAGTGGACACTGTGGACACAGCTTGCCGACCTCGATTTTGCAGACGACTTGGCATTACTGTCCCACACTCATCAACAAATGCAGGACAAGACCACGAGGCTTGCTGACATCTCGTCCCAAGTGGGCCTCACCATTCACAAACAGAAAACAAAGACAATGAGGCTGAACACAACCAGGGAAGAACCAATCTTGCTTGCTGGCACCCCGTTGGAGGAGGTGGAGTCCTTCACCTATCTCGGGAGCATCATAGACAAAAAAGGCGGCACTGATGCAGATGTCGGAGCACGAATCAGTAAAGCCAGAGCAGCCTTTCTCCAGTTAAAAAAAGTGTGGAGTTCCAGAGAGCTGTCACAACACACCAAAGTCCGGATTTTCAACTCCAATGTAAAAGCAGTTCTCCTATATGGAGCAGAGACTTGGAGATTGACAAAAACCACAGTCAACAGAGTACAGACCTTCATGAACAGTTGCCTTAGAAGAATTTTGAAAATCCACTGGCCAGAGAAGATCAGCAACGTCAGACTCTGGGACAGAACAGAGCAGATAACAGCAGAGAATGAAATTGGGCGAAGAAGATGGGGATGGATCGGTCACAGCCTGAGAAAGCCAGCTTCCAGTATCACTAGGCAGGCATTGTCATGGAACCCCCAGGGAAAGAGGAAAAGAGGTAGGCCGAGAAACTCCTGGCGTCGAGACCTCCAAGCAGACATCAAGAGACTGGGAACCACCTGGAGTAGAATCGAAGGAGAAGCACAGGACAGGAGTTGCTGGAGGTCTCTCGTCGACGGCCTATACCCGGGTAGGGGTGACAGGCGTAAGTAAGTAAGTAAGAGGAGCAGATGGAGGGGGTGGAGGTTGTCGTAGCTGGTGCTGCGGCAGCTTCTCCCTCCTCATCTCCGAGGAACCAGAGGAGGCCCGGGAGTCGACCCCCCTGTTTCTTCGACTCCTTCCAAGGCACGGGAACAGGGGGGGAGGAACTCTTCTCCTACACATAAAACCTAACCATGTACTCTCTGCTTCAGTGGAATTGTCATGGTTTTCACACCAACTTAGAAGAATTATGCCTTCTAGTCAAGTCCTATAACCCCTCGGTAATATCTCTTCAGGAGACTTACCTGAAGACTTCTGACCCTGTCTCCTTTAATGGTTTTAATACTATCCATAAAGGTTCTGATTCGGAGAGACGCTCGGGTGGAGTGGCTCTTCTCATTAGCAACCAGTTTTTATGTAGCCCCGTTAGTGTTGACACCTGTCTTCAGGCTGTCGCAGCTCGGGTTACCTTAAAGAAGACTATAACCATATGCAGTATTTATCTGCCACCATCCCTGCGGGTCTGTTGTAATGATTTTTTTAATTTAGTAGATCAACTGCCCCCTCCCTTTATTCTCATGGGGGATTTTAACGGTCACACTCACCTTTGGGGTAGTGACCACTATGATGGCAGAGGTCAGATGTTAGAAGATGTTTTTTCTCAACTTAACCTATGTGTCTTTAACGATGGTTCACCTACATACTCTAACCCAGGTTCAGGATCTAGTTCTGTTCTAGACCTCACTGTGTGTGATCCTTCTCTAATGCTGGATTTTGACTGGAAGGTTCACGACGACCTGTGTGGTAGTGACCACTTCCCAGTAGTCCTGTCGTCGGTCAGCTGTGGGGAGGATCCGCCGGTGGGGCGCTTGAATCTCAAGAAAGCTAACTGGCCTCTGTTCGCCTCCCTCTGTCAGTCTCGTATTACAGAGGAGGTGGTCATGTCAGCTGAAGAACCTGTTTCTTCTTTTACTACTATTTTGTTGGACGTAGCGGGTGAAACCATCCCTAAAACATCCGCATCAGTCCCTCGGAAGCGAGAGTACCATGGTTCAATGAGGAGTGCCGCAAATCCGTCGCAAGTGAATATTTTAACCTTTAAAAGACAGAGGGCGAAAGCCCGTTACATTTTTAAACGTGAACGCCGTACTTCCTGGAGATGCTTCGTCTCATCTTTAACTTCTCGGACTCCGTCCCAGAAAGTCTGGAGGGCTGTTTGAAGAATTAGGGGCAGGGGTGGCTCGGCTTCTGTCGGCCATCTTAGAGATGGTGCCAGCTTGGTCACAGATAAAAAAAGCTGTGGCCAATTTGCTTGCCTCCACCATTGCCCATAATTCTTCAACAGAGCATTATTCACCCTTCTTCCAGAGAGAGAAGGAGAAGCGAGAGTCTCGTATTTGTGATTTTAAGTCTGATAACTCAGAAGACTATAATGCCCCTTTTACACTATCCGAATTGCAGCAAGCCTTGCAGAAATGTAATGACTCTGCTGCTGGCCTAGATATCATCCACTATCAATTCCTAACGCATCTGCCTGAGAGGTCACTCCTTGTACTTCTCAAGGCCTTTAACCATATCTGGAGAACTGGTCATTTTCCGCCGTCTTGGCACGAGGCTGTGGTTGTACCGATCCCCAAGCCGGGTAAGGATCCTTCTGACCCGGGCAACTACCGGCCTATCGCTTTGACATCATGTTTATGTAAAACTATGGAGCGCCTGGTCAACGCCCGCCTGGTGTGGCATCTTGAGTCACAGGTTCTCCTCACAGACCTCCAGTGCGGTTTCCGGCGCTTCCATAGTACAACTGACCATTTAGTCCGCTTTGAATCATTTATTCGAGATGCTTTTGTCAACAAGCAGCATGTCTATGCAATTTTCTTTGATCTTGAGAAGGCATATGACACTACCTGGACGTATGGCATAATGTCTGATTTGTTGGACATGGGTTTTAAAGGGCACCTGCCCGTTTTTATTCACAATTTTTTTACTAACCGGTCATTCCATGTCCGTGTTTGTTCCACCCTCTCCGACTCCTTTGAACAGGAGATGGGTGTCCCACAGGGCAGCATTCTATCTCCTGTTTTATTTAGTATTAAAATTAATAACATTGTAAAGGCCGTCAAGGATGATTCTGAATGCTCTTTGTTTGTTGATGACTTTGCTTTGTGTGCACGTGGTCGAGAACTTGCGTCCCTTGAGAGGCGCTTGCAGCTGTGCGTTGATCGCATCCAGCGGTGGGTGTCTCTCAATGGATTCAAGTTCTCGCCCTCCAAGACTGTCTGTGTGCATTTTACTAACCAGACAAAATTTTTTCCAGAACCTAGCCTGAGCATTGCTGGAGTGCCGATTAAGGTGGCCGAGGAGGCAAAGTTTCTGGGGGTCATCTTTGACAAAAGACTTACCTTCCGCAACCATATTAATTACCTTAGAACCTCTTGTCAGAAGGCTCTCGACGTTCTTCGTGTCGTCGGTCGTACTGACTGGGGTGCGGACCGTACTGTCATACTTCGACTGTACCGGGCCCTTGTTCGGTCCAAACTGGATTACGGCTCTGTGGTGTATGGCTCAGCTTCCAAGTCTGTGCTACAGCGTCTGAACACAATTCACCATCAGGGTCTGCGGATATGTCTTGGGGCCTTCAGGACGTCTCCAGTTCCTAGTCTGTATGCCGAGGCAGGGGAGCCTTCTCTCAAACTCTGCCGCATCCGCCTCATGCTCAGCTACGTTCTGAAACTGAAGGCCCATCCAGACAATCCTGCCTATGATTGTGTTTTTAAACCATCGTTTGCAGAGATTTAAGATACCCATCCGGGAGCTGTCCGTCCACTTTCTTTCCATGTCCGACTTCATCTGCAGGCGGCCGGATTGGACCTGGACAGAGTTTCGGAATCCCTGCAACACATCACTCCGCCCTGGCTCTTACCAGTTCCAGACATCTTGCTGGACTTGACTGTCCATAAGAAAGACTCTACTCCACCAGCCATATACCAACAGAGCCTCAATGAACTGCTTTCAAGTTTTCCTGGCTATTGTCGTATCTATACCGATGGGTCAAAGTCTGAGGATGGGAGAGTGGCTGCGGCCGCAGTGTCCTCTCGCCATCCTAGACGCCCATTTAAGCACCGCCTCCCAGACCACTCATCTGTATATAGTGCGGAACTGCAGGCGGTTCTGCTGGCACTCAGGCATGCTTATCGATCTAGAGAAAGGAACTTCCTGATTCTGTCTGACTCTTTCTGCCCTGCAGGCCCTTCAGGGCACGGGAAATGACCACCCACTGCTAGTGCAGATCAGAGAGCTTCACGCGGACTTGATGAAGGAATATTATGACATCATTTTTATTTGGGTACCAGGGCATGTGGGCATCGAAGGCAACAGGATCGCAGATTCTGCTGCCAACGATGCACGCAATGACCCTGTCCTTGACACACAGACTGTTTATAGAGATTTTCGACATATGACTACAGCGTACGTAGCCCGTGAGTGGCAGTCCAAGTGGGACAAAGAGGAAGCTAACAAGCTGCATGAAGCCCTTCCTAAGTTGTCCGACGGTCTACCTTATCGCTGCGGCAGCCGCCGTGAGGAGACTTTCCTGGCTCGGCTCCACATCGGGCACACATATGTTACGCACTCTTATTTACTAAAACGGGAGGAGCGTCCATGGTGTTATGCCTGCGACGAGCAGTACTCTGTTCAACACTTTTTGTTATGTGCTGATCTAATCGACACTAGGTATAAACATTTCACAGTAGACTCCTTGAAGGTTTTGTTCCGGGATGTTCCCCCAGACAAGATCTTCAGCTTTCTGAGAGAGTGCCATATTTTTAATAAGATTTGAGCGTTTATAGACTATGATATTTCTATTATTTTGACCTTTTTGAGAGTCTTTCAGTGTTTTCTTTAAAGACCTGTGCAACATTTTAGCCTGATATATTTTTAAGGTATATTTACATCATGTCTTAAGACCTTTCTTTTAGTCTGGCTGACCAGATTTTTAACCTTCCCGCCGTGAGATGGCCTTAGTTGCCTGCTTGGCGTTAAACCCAAATAACTAACTATGGGTTAAGATGCTCAGCATTGTGTACGAGACTACATCAATACTGAACCCATTAGGGACCTCTTTTACATGAAGAACAAACATGCATAAAGGGCCCTGCGACAGATACAACGAATACTGGAAGTCTAGGTTTGTCTCAGGCGGAAGTTGTTCACAGTTGTAATAAGGGCTGTTAGAAACTCTACTGGCTGTGTCTGGCCGTCAGTTCAATTGGATTACTCACCTTGATCACAACTTCAAACAAAACACATTAGCAAGTGTATAAATAAAGTTGGCAGGAGTAGAAATTGTCATCAGTGTGAAAGTGCTGCTTCCCATGTGTCAGAAGAGTGGGTCAAAATCTGCAAAATGCCTTGCAATTTATGGCCAGTCAAGCCAGGATGTGCGTGACGCCACACAGCTACACAAAAACAATGATCTGTGTCCATTTTACAATCTATAGACATCAGGCCCCAAGACTGCTCAGTGTCAATGAATACCTGATCACCCCTTTCATGCCATAAGCACAGATGTAGATAAATTTATGAGTTGGCAAGACTTATAGCTTCAGTTGGCCCCCAATGCCTGCAGTGGCATATGAAAGTTTATTGAAAGACTATATCATGGGTGCCTACAGTGTGTGGTGAATGCCTCAGGTAACAGTTTTCACCTCCAGTGCCAACTGCAGCAAAAAGCTCATTTATGTTAGCTCATGATTTGTGTCCCATTATCTTTCTGCTTGAGAAGGTTCCAGGCTGATCAATCACCGCAACTCTTGAGTTGTCATGGTCAGTCTGTGTGCTGGAATGAGTGTGCATTGTTTTGAAAACTGTTGTGAAAGTGTTTTACTTCGAAACTGAAATGATCATTAATTAGACTGGGCTTGTTTGAAGACCCTCAGTCAACCTCTTTCCATGGTAGAGACATGTTCAGAAGCTGCCACGTGGCATACATTAGTAGCAGCTCCCTTTTCTTCTGACTCATCACTCCAAGTCAGCCTCAGTAAATCGCGCACAGATATTTGTTTCCTCAAAATACATTACTGATGACATGACTATATGGAAGTGTCTACTACTTACTCAATTTTAGCCTAAGAACCTGTTGTGCTACGATACAACCTGGGAGGCACTCGGGGAACCCCTAGAGGGGCCGAGAGTTGTCTCCGTTACTGCCCATCTAGTTCCGAGTCACGAGGTGATCAACCAGTCATGCTACTTAGCTCACGCTGTGCAGATGTGTTGCTTACGGACCTTGCTTGGTGCGACCAGTTCGCCGGTCTTTTGGACTTTTCGTTAGACTTCGCTTGCGCCGACCCTGCCTGCGCCCTGTGTGGGTCTGCTTGTTCCCTGAGCGTTCGGCTACTTCCTTCTCCTGTGCCTTGGGTTGCTTGGACTTCTCGGAGCTGACTTGCTGGGACGCCGCCCACTTTCGCGCGCTGTGGGTGATATGGAGGTTCCTTCCCCCGTCCCCTGTGCCGGCGGAGAGGTAAGGTAGCTGTGTTAGCCCTCGGCTGGCTCCCGGGCTGGGCACCGGTTTGAGCAGAGGCACATCATTCTTCGTCATCGCTGTTTCTTTTCGCACCAAACGCTCAACTTAGCTTGGCTGGGCCCTACGTGCCCGCTCACCTTTCCAGCTGATTGGTGGTGCAGGATCTGGCGCTTACCTACTTGCTTGTACCTTAGTTGTTCCTGTGTGGTACTCTTATGCGTCGATGGCTCGCTTAGCTTGGCGGGGCCCCACGTGCCCACGCCCACACGCCTTTTACATTGATAAATGTTGCAGTACTAGACGCCTCCTATATTCTTGTTCTTGTCGTGACATTCTGCATCGAATGCTCGCCTTAGCTTGGCAGGGCCCCACGTGCCCGCGCCCTCTCGCATTCTTGTTGACAGGTGTTGCAGTACCAGGCGCTTACCTGCATACTGGGGTGGTTTAAAGTAGTGTATAATTGTGCGTGTGTGTCTGAGAGAGAAAGGGTGTGCTGTTGTGCATGCGCAGTGAGTCCAGTGTTTTCCTGGAGACCAGCGCTATACAAGAACTATGTATTATTATTATTATTTTACTTGTGTCTTGTTGTGCTGTGATGCTTTGTATGCTCGCCTTAGCTTGGCGGACCCCATATGCCCACGCCCACTAGCTTTCACGTTGATAGGTGTTGCAGGACCAGATGCTTACTTGCATGCGTGTACCTTTTTTGTGCCATTATGTTTCGAAGGCTCGCCTTGGCTGGGCATGGTCCCACAGGCCCTCGCCCACGTGCCTCCATGTGTGATGTGTGTTGCAGTTGCCATGTGCTGACCTGCACGCAGTTTCAGTGGCCATCGGACAACCACAAGGTCTGTCTCCCCTGCGCCGGATGTGCCTCCCAACCGCGCTTGCGACACCTGCTCCACCTGGCCTGAGCTGCGCTGGTCGCAGTTATGGAGCTTTTACAGACGCGAGCGCCCGGCACCAGTGTGTGATCCTTCCCCAGTCGAGGCGCCATCCTCCATGCCCGGAGCAGTGACCGCACGAGACCTCTCCAATCTTGTGGAACGGATGCCACGCCGGACGCATGAGCCTAGCGCTACTAGCACGACTGCTCTCAATGTGAGCGCTTCCAGGAGGGAGCCCGCCCGGACAAAGCCCGCTGGTTCCTACGGGGAGCCTACTTGCCAGCAGAGAGCCCACCTCACTGAGCCCGGCTCGGAGAGACGCGCCGTCCCATGTCCGCTGTCAGTCCTCGCTCGTCTCCATTTGTAAGGCCCGTTGACTCTTATGGGGAGTCGATTTGACGCAGAGAGCCCGCCTCATTGAGCCCGGCTCGGAGAGACCTTTATCCATGCTTCCGAGGACTTCTAGCAGTTCAGAGCCCTCCCACTTCTCCAGCTCCTCCAGACGCTCGCGCGCACCCTTTGCCGAGTGCAGGAAGGACCACGTGCTGTCCACTGTCAGTCCTGCTCGTCGCTACTTGGTACGCTCGCTGATGCTTACGGGGAGTCGTTAGCCGGCAGAGAGCCCGCCTCACTGAGCCCGGCTCGCAGAGACCAGTGTCTGCTCGTTCGAGGACTTCGGGAAGCTCGGAGCCCTCCCACTCCTCCAGCAGCTCCAGACACTCGCGCTCACCCCTGGACGAGCTCAGGATGGACTGCGGTGCGCGTCACTCCAGCGGACGCAGCCCTCGACCAAGTGTCGCGCTTCGGTTCCGCGGCTGTCTCCACGTTCCTCTCGTTCTGCTCACCTCGCCCGCCCCGTTGCCTGGGGCCTTCGCCGCTTTGGCGCTTGAGGAGGAGTTCTCAAAGAAACAAGATAGTCCTGCTGCCCCCACCGGTGCTTTGTGCAGAGCTGCCTCGTCCTGCGCGGACGATTGAGCCCAATAGCAGCCGATGGGATTCGCCATCCCGCACAGCACCAAGAGCTCAAGATTACCCTTCGCTTGTCAGAAGGGCCTCGCGCTGGGACCATATGGCGTTGAGGCGTGTCCACTGGGTGGTGTACAGGGGGTCCCTCGTGAGAGGGGTGCACCGAATGAAATAAGGTGCCGTGAACCAACATGGTCTAAGGGAAGGAGACCCCGACAGAAAACCCCTGGTCCTCCTAGTAAGGGGGTTGGGCGTGGGGGTAGCTTCCCCACCCTGCAAATAAAAAAATAGCTTCAAAAACGCTGACGAAAAGACAAACAGCAATTTCTTTCCACATTCCTTCTGCATCTGAAGATAAGTAGCAAATAATGTCTCTGTTTGTTTGTCTATTTTGACAAAGGGTATTTACCCGAAATATTAATAAATTGTGTTGTACCGTTTTTTCTAAGCGTGTTTCTTTCTCCGTTGGGTACTTCTTTGCATTTCACACGCTTGGCAGTCACCTTTTTGGTCTGGATTGCTAATTTCTTTCCTGGAAGAGAAAGTTCTTCTACCAGAAGATTTATGACGTCGTGTGGTGAAAGCCGGAAGTCTTCGGAAGCCACAGGACCGAGCGGCCTCTCTCTATCCAGGGACACAATCATAGGCACATGGAATGTCAAGACCATGTACCAGAGCGGGAAGTCTGCCCAGATAGCAGCGGAAGTGCAAAAGTACAACCTTTCCCTGCTAGGTATCGGTGAAGCTAGATGGACGCAGTCTGGCGAGAAAAGGCTGTTAAGTGGGGAGATGATTCTGTATTCAGGTCTTGAAGAGGAGAATTCCCCCCATACAGAAGGTGTAGCATTCATGCTGTCACCAGTGGCACAGAGAGCGCTGATTGGCTGGGAACCTCTTGGGCCAAGAATTATCACAGCAGCCTTTAGAACTAGGAGAAGGATCAAGTTGAACGTCATCCAGTGTTATGCGCCCACCAATGACAGTGATGAGAAGAGTTCAAACTGGTGTTGTCCAACTGGTTTCAAGTGCTACAGGAGCTAGTAGCAGCAGTGGAAGGCAGTTAGAGAGGCACTGAACTCGACCTGCAAAGACACTGTGGGGTTCAAGAAACACCATCACAAGGACTGGCTGTCGGCACAGACCTTGAAGAAGATGGAAGTGGGGAAGCAAAAGAAAACAGTTGTCAACAACAGTCGCACGAGAGTGGCCAAAGCAAGGGCACATGAGGAATACTCGGAAGCCAACCGCGACGTGAAGCGGAGTATCAGGGCAGACAAAAGAGCCTACACAGACAGCCTGGCAGCAGAGGCAGAAAAGGCAGCAGGCAGCGGCAACCTGAAACAGCTCTACGACATTACCAGAAAATTGTCAGGCAAGTATGGCCATACAGAAAGACCAGTAAAAGACAAAGAAGGCAAGCCTATTGCAGACAGAGCAGACCGACGTGACAGATGGGCCAAGTATTTTAAAGAGTCACTGAACAGACCCACCCCACCCGACCCCCCCAGACATCCAGCCAGCAGAGACCGACTTACCGATCAGCTTTGACAGACCCAGCCGGGAAGAGATCAGAAGAGCAGTGGCATTTTTGAAAAACAGCAAAGCAGCAGGGCCAGATGGCATCCCAGCGGAGGCTCTGAAAGTAACCTAGAAACAACAGTAGAGATGCTGGACCCACTGTTTGGAAAGATCTGGGAAGAGGAGGTGATGCCGGCGGACTGGAAGGAGGGGTACCTAATCAAGCTGCCCAAGAAAGGCGACCTCAGCAAGTGTTCCAACTACAGAAGAATCATGTTGCTGTCAGTACCAGGAAAGGTCTTCAACAGGATCATCCTGGAGAGAATGAAGAGCTCCGTCGACCCCCAGCTGAGAGACCAGCAAGCAGGATTCCAGAAAAACCGATCATGTACAGACCAGATTGCCACTCTCCACATCATCGTGGAGCAGTCTCTGGAGTGGAGCTCCCCGCTGTACGTCAACTTTGTGGATTATGAGAAAGCATTTGACAGGGTGAACCGAGAAACTTTGTGGAAACTCCTACGACATTATGGTGTACCCACAAAGCTCGTCTGCCTGATCAAGAGCAGCTACAATGGCATGACATGTCGCGTGATCCACGAAGGGCAGTTCACCAGGGAGCTCCAGGTCAGAACCGGCGTCTCCGTTCCTCTTCCTACTGGCGATAGACTGGGTCATGAAGAGGACCACAGAGCAGAGAAGAAGCGGAATACAGTGGACACTGGACACAGCTTGACGACCTCGATTTTGCAGGCAACTTGGCGTTACTGTCCCACACTCATCAACAAACGCAGGACAAGACCACGAGGCTTGATGACATCTCGTCCCAGATGGGCCTCACCATCCACAAACAGAAAACAGACGATGAGGGTGAATGCAACCAGGGAAGAACCAGTCTTGCTTGCTGGCACCCCGCTGGATGAGGTGGAGTCCTTCACCTATCTCGGGAGCATCATCGACAAAAAAGGTGGCACTGATGCAGATATCAGAGCACGAATCGGTAAAGCCAGAGCAGTCTTTCTCCAACTGAAAAAAGTGTGGAATTCCAGAGAGCTGTAACAACACACCAAAGTCCGGATTTTCAACTCTAACGTAAAGCAGTTCTCCTATATGGAGCAGAGACTTGGAGGTTGACAAAAACCACAGTCAACAGAGTGCAGATCTTCATTAACAGTTGCCTTAGAAGAATCTTGAAATTCCACTGGCCAGAGAAGATCAGCAACATCAGACTCTGGGAGCGAACAGAGCAGATAACAGCAGAGAATGAAATTGGGCGAAGAAGATGGGGATGGATTGGTAACAGTCTGAGAAAGCCAGTTTCCAGCATCACTAGGCAGGCATTGTCATGGAACCCCCAGGGAAAGAGGAAAAGAGGCAGTCTGAGAAACACCTGGCGTCGAGACCTCCAAGCAAACATCAAGAGACTGGGAACCACCTGGAGTAAAATCGAAGGAGAAGCACAGGACAGGAGTCGCTGGAGGTCTCTCATCGACGGCCTATATCTGGGGAGGGGTGACAGGCGTAAGTAAAAGTAAGTTGTCAGAAGGGAATTAGGCCAGGCAGGGGTTCTCTACCCTATGTTAGTAAGGCCTTGGAGAGCTCGGCCCCCCTGCAGGGATTGCGTGGGATCGCACAGGAGCCCTCCTGGCAACGGGACCCAGGCAGCAGAAGTGGGGATAAAATTTCAAGACGCCAACGTGATAAGCCTCATGGTAAGTTTTCGGGGTCCAGAGATAGACAGGGGCACCACAGGCGATCCACTGGCGATGATAGCCTCCTTCGGGATAGGGCCAGTGTGGTCAGTTTGAGGAGCCATCGATGGAGAGGTCTATTAGTTGACGGAACCCCGAAGCACAGACTTACCTAGGGTTCGAGCTTGGCGATCGTAGGAACGGTCACAACGTGTGGAGTCTCCATGTGGCAGGGACCGTGATCGTGTTGACGTCTTGTCTCCTTGCTCTTCACCGTCGGTTCGGAGGACTAGTCCAATCATGTTGTGCCAACGGACTTCGCCGCGGCAACGGACTTCAGAGATTCCAGCTAGGTGCAGCAGTTCCTCAGACCGGTTGGGCAGCCGTTGCTCTACTCGGGAGACGCAGGTTCGCAACAGCGGGACGGCGCACGGTGGTTACCGTTCTCGTGTTGATGTCTCATCTTCCCTCTCCTCTTCGCCGGTTGGCGAACATGTTCGAGCATGGCATGGCACGGACCTCATCTAGACACTGGGCTTCGGGGACTCCAGCTAGGAGCATCAGAGCTTGGGACCAGCCTGGCAGTGATTGCGCGGCCGTAGGCACAGTACAACGTCAGCACCGGGCTCTCGGACATCCCTGGACGGAGGCGCCTTCACGGGGACACCAAAGCAGCCGCCGGCGAACCGCACCAGATCGTTGAGTCGTTGGCAGGGACGGCGCTTAGGTGGAGACGCAGCTTCGACTTCAGCGGCGGGTCCACTTGATGGCGACCGATGGATGGAGGCGGCGTCCCGTGGACACCGAGACGACCACATCTCCGCACACGGCGAATGATGCGAAGGTGCGCAGTCTGGCAAGGACTCTGAATCAACCACACGGGTGAACCGCAGCAGATCGCCGGACGGACGGATGGGGACCGCCCTTACGCGGAGCGAAGCGGCGGATCTACTCCCACTCGGATCGTCTTCATGCCCTCCCGCTACAGCAAAACCCCCGGCGTCGTTGGCATCCGTCCTCCGGAGACTTGGCTGTCCCGGCGCACGTGACTTGGATGCTTCGTCCCCTTCTGCTGCCTTGGACGGACTCTTCGTGGCCCTCTTCGGGATTCCCCCTTGCCTCTCCTCCCCCTCAGCTTCCCTTGCATCGATGCTAGTCTCTGAGTGGGGGCCTCACCTGCTACCGCAGTTCTTCACGATGCCCAGCCCTGGCCTCCAGAGCTGGCGGACAGACACGTCAACTGGTTGGAGCTGCAAGCCGCCTGGCATGCCCTCATCGCGAAGCACACCTCCGGCGGCGTGTCCTCTCGGACAACGCGACGGTGGATCCTACATTCGGAAGCAGGGCGGTACGCGCTCACCCGACCGGTGCATGCTCTGCTACCGTCTGATGCGCTGGTGCGAGGACCGCAATTTCCCCCCAAGTTCGACACTTCCCCTGCCTCCTGTCTGTCTTGGCCGACGCTCTATCCCGGCGCGGCCGCTGCTACGCACAGAGTGGATGCTACACAGGGACATCGTTCAGAAGATCTGCGCTCACTGGGAGACCCCTAGGATCGACCTATTCGCCACGAGGTGGATTCACCAGCTTTCCCTCTTCGTCCCCCCCCCCCCCCCCATTCCAGACCCCTTGCCTGGGCAGTCGACACTCTCTCCTTCCAGCCTCGCCATGGGAGCCCCCCTGCTGCTACCCACGCTAAGCACGTTGCTCAGCAGCCCCCCCCCCCCCGCCCCCCCTCCCCCCCAGCTGCTGTTCCACCCGTGCCCAGAATGTCTCCTCCTTCACATCTGGAGTTTGTGCGGCAAACCCTCGCCGCCAGAGGCTTCTTGAGTGCAATCAATCCAGACCAAAAAGGTGACTGCCAAGCGTGTAATATGCAAAGAAGTACCCAACGGAGAAAGAAACACGCTTAGAAAAGACGGGTACAACACAATTTATTAATATTTCGGGTAAATACCCTTTGTCAAAATAGACAAACAAACAAACATAGAGATTAGCCGCTACTTATCTTCAATGGCAGAAGGAATCTGCCATTGAAGATAAGTAGCGGCTAATCTCTATGTTTGTTTGTTTGTCTATTTTGACAAAGGGTATTTACCCGAAATATTAATAAATTGTGTTGTACCCGTCTTTTCTAAGCGTGTTTCTTTCTCCGTTGGGTACTTCTTCTTGAGTGCAGCAGTGGAGGCGGTGCAGCAGTGGAGGCGTTCGCTACAGCCCGCAGACCCTCGACCAGACGCGTCTGTGAGGGAAGATGGCGAGTACTGTGCTCTTGGTGCGTTGACCAGTGCCTCTCCCCACCGAACTGACAAATCCCCAGCTCGCGGACTTCTTCCGCTGGCTCTTCGGAGACCAAGGGTTAGCCCCTATCACCATCAGGGGGTACCTGTCCTTGTTTGCCGACCTACCAGCAGCTCCTGCAAAGACATCGCCAACTCACTTCGGCCTGCAGCGTACAGTGCCCCGCTCGCTCTTCCTCGCTGGGACCTTGCCAGGGGACTGACGTGGCTTCACGCTGCCAGATGCGAACCGCTGCCCTTGGCCCGCTTCGCGGTGGTGACTCGTAAGACATGCTTCCTGTTGGCCCTTGCCACGGCGGCCCGAATTAGCGAGCTTCACGCGCTTCAGCGCGCCCTGCCTGCCTGCAGTTCAGAATGGATGGTTCCATGCAGCTTCTCACGGACCCTGCCTGCCTTGCCCAGACTAGGTCTCCTCTGGCCTCGCCACAGGTGTTTACCTTCCGGCCACTGAGAGATATGACCTTCCCCGGAAGACCAGGCAACAAGTTCCTGTGCGCGCCCTACGCGTTTGCCGACGCTGACCCAAAGCCGTCTGGAGGGGACGCTCACTCCTCTTTCTGCCGTTGAACCCCGGCAGTACTGCATACAGCCCAGACGTTATCTTCCTGGCTTCACTGTGTCTTACGGTCCGCCTAATGGGACCTCTCCCCTGAGGGAGCAAAGAGACTGAAGCTACGCGCACACGAGGTACGAGACATGGCCACGAGCGTTGCTTTCGACCGGAGCGGTGCTGTCAAGGACATCGGGGTGGCTGTGGGCTGGCAGGCAGGATCGGCCATTCGGCCGCTTATACCTCCGGGATCGGGCAGGCCAGCGAGACTATCTCGCACTGGTGGGACACATCACCGCAGCGCAACGCTCCCTACCGGCGCCACAGGTGCCGTAGGTACACACTTAGCTAAAATTGTCGGGAGTTTGCGGCGGGAAGATGGCTCTAACTTAACCCATCTGCGGCGGTGTTTGGGTGCGGCACCCTCCTCCTTATCGCAAATCTTTCATATAGTCATGTCATCGGTAATGTATTTTGAGGAAACATTAATTTTTCCTCTAAAATGTATTTTTTCGAAAATACTTACCGATGACATGACTCGGACGACCCTCCCACCAGCCCCGCTTGCTGCTGGTGAGCGAAGTACTCCGACTGGTTGGTCATCTCGTGACTCGGAACCGGATGGGCAGTAACAGGAGACAATTCTCGGCCCCTCTAGGGGTTCCCTTAGTGCCTCCCGGGTTGTGTCGTAGCACAACAGGTTCTTAGGCTAAAATTGAGTATGTAGTAGACACTTCCATATAGTCATGTCATCGGTAAGTATTTTTCGAAAAAATACATTTTAGAGTAAAAATTCATATTGCAGTCTCGTTTAATGGACCCCAGGAAAAGTGATATATCGAGTCAGACATGTGTAAAAAAAAAAAAAAAAAAAATGTCACTGCTAAATTCCCCCTTTACAGGTTTTGTCATTTCTGACTTTCATTTACAAAGAAAATGATGATGTATAGAGAAAGATGATATGCCGACGGGTGATTTCCTGTACAGACGTTATGACGACGGACCATATGCTGAACAGATTATGTTGACACACAATATGCAGACAATAATGATATATGGAGACTGTGTTAATGTTAAATTGAGACATGTTAAGGCAGAGTGAAGAGGAAGGTGTAGACATCCTGCTTAAATTTTCTAAATCAAAATGTGGAATGTCAGTGTTAAAGTGAAAGAAAACTGGACTAGTAATTTTCTCAAGAGATGGAACAGGGCATTTGACAGAATGATTTTTTAAGCTACTGGTCCCAGGGACTGGTTTTATTTTGGCTGGACCAGTTAGAATTCTGCCGCTTATGTCCCTTGTCTACCAGAAAGCAATTCATGGGGACCGGTTTTGAAATGATCTGGATAAGAAACGGGAGGGGTAAAAGATGGGGGGACTGTTTTTGAAAAATCCTAACTCAAACTCTGGTTATCTTCCACCAGCGTATATTCTGTCAGCATATCTCCTGTCTGCATAGCGTCTTTTCAGGATATTCATCAGCATAACGACATTGGTCTGCAAAGCATCAGAGAAAATGTTTATTTTTATTAAATAAAATCAAATAGCTAAAAACTGACTTGACACTTTGTAAATGTTTGGATTATTTTGTATGAAAAGTTATGATAAATCAAATAGTAAATAATATCTGAGCAACATTTGCAAGATTAATGTGTGCATTATTTTTTCCACAGGTTGGTACATATGAGTATGCTCATGAACATGGTGGAGTATATGTAGCATGGTTTGGTAAGTACAGTGGATAACGGTTTAACGCTTTGGCTGTCAGTAGCAGTGTTTGTTGCCATGATACTGGTGGAATCAGCATGACAAAAAAAATAAAAATAAATAAAGACAGCCAAAGGCTTAATTTGATAATTAACACGTAAACACTGTCATCATTTCTTTCTAGTTGTAGTAAGACTTCAAGTAATTCTACTGGCAGTTGATATTATGATAAAGTTAGATGCTATGAGAAGCCAACTGATACATGTTTTTAAAAAATGAATTTGTTGGTAGTAGTTTTTGAGATCATTATATGGCAGTAATTTGGACCTGCCTATATTTCTGATTTTTTTTCTTCTTATTAACAATTTAGAATGCTTATCAATAGTCCTGTGTATCAGTAGTCCTGCATATTGATAGTCCTACACAGTGAGAAATTTGACGTTGGTCGATAGTCATGCGTATCGATAGTCAGATTAGTCCCATGATTGATAGTCCTGCGACTGGAAATACAATGCTCTCCCCTCCCCCCTCTGCCCCTTAATTACATTTTATGTTTTTTTAAAATTCTTTTGGTGCAGTATCTTTGTCTGTGTATGCCTGCTCAAAAGCATTGTGCAAAGAAGGGTAGAAAAGGCTTAGTTGAGGCAAGACAACATTGGTAACTCATATTGGCAAATTTTAGCAGAGTCTGCCATGGAGCAGGTCACTTTAAAAAAGTATATCTTTTTAAGTCAGGGTTTTGTTTGACATCTTGTGTATATTTTGGTTGTGCTTTTAACAACACTAATTGTGTCTCTTTGTTTCAATACAGGTGCGTTTATTGCTGGGATTATTTTCCTGGTGAGGTCCTTCTTTTACCTGAATATCAGGACAAGCATGGTCGCTGCTACCCAGTGAATGCATCCTTATGTGGAACAAACTTTGTTGGTACATAGTAACGTCAGAATGTGAAACGGTCCTTTCAGTGTGGAGATGGACAGATATGAACATACAGGTCATCCTCAGTATAATGCAATCCAGTATACCACTGTATCTGATATAATGCGCACACGTCTGTAGTTGCCACAAGGATACTTGGTGAGCAAAAGGTCCTCGGGCCGACGTCAGCCTTAGTTGGCTTGTGCACAGCCATGTGCAGACCAGCTAAGGATGATGTCATCCCAAGGACCCTCCTTTTACTTACCAAGTGATTTTTCTTAACATGTCTATAGATGTAAATTCAGCATTGCGATAATGCGGTCACAAATAATGCATTCTAACTTTATTAGTTTATGGCTTCCGGTTACTGTTATGTAATCTGAGGCTGACCTGTACTTGTGTCAGACTGAAAGAAGGGATTGCAAGAGCTCAGTTGATGATTTATTGAACTCCTGATCAAAAGGCCACACATCTGCTTTCCATTTATTTAAACCCTTTGTGCATGCAGCTGCTGGTTTACAGTACTGGTAGCTGCACACAACAGGGGCCAAGTTTGATTCCTTATCCTTTTTCAGCTCCATTTTTTTCAGAGCAACAATTCATTTATTTCATGTGTTGTAAAAAATAAAAGTGTGTGCCATTGGTATTTTGTTTGAAATGTGATATGAACAAAGTGATTGAAATATATGTTTTATGTATTACTCAGTGCATATGTGTATGCTGTAAATCTGCTCATGACACATATGCTGTGATTTTGGACTTTATGATCCAATAAATAAGATCCAGAGTCCCATTAAAAGCACATAATTGTCATTAATTTTTGTGTGCACACTGTACTGAGATTTGCCCCACCGAAAATGCTCAGTGCAACATATTCCAAGATCCGTGCTAGTACGCTTAATCAGCTCTGAGGACTTTGGTACTGTCCTTTGGCAAGTGCTCACATTTTTGATACTGGTACTTTATTGTGCTGACAATGTTTAGAATATTGCAGTATACTGTGTTATGTTAATTTTTATTATTATAAATTATAATCATTCACGTTGAAGCACCCTCATTTTGTGTGCAAAAACATTTGTTTTCTCAAAATACATTCCCGATGACATTACTAGTAGGAATATATGCCTAGCTTACCCAATTTCAGCCTAAGAACCTGTTGTGTTCCTACACAACCAGGGAGGCATCTCAAGGGGGGCCGTAACCAGGGACCCTGAGTAGCCTCCCGTCTCTGCCCATCTGGTCACTTGCCACGTGGTGTCATGCCAGTCTTTTTGCTTAGCTTACCGTGAACGGTTGTGTTCTAGCCTACAGGACCTTTGGCTGTGTATGGTGTGACTGGTCTCTAGCCGGTTGGTTTTGGATTACGTGTGTCCCTTTGGGTTACGTATGTTCTTTCAGATTACTTGTGGTTCCCCGTCGTACCTTGGATTTACATGGTTGCAGGTGTGGTTCCCTGGGTTTACGGTGTGCCTTCTGGGACTTTACCTTCCCGCCCGGCACGTTCTGAGCGCCGTGTGGCAAGTTCCCCACCATCCCCACAGCCATGGCAAGGTAAGGCCCTCCATGCCCTCACCTTGGCCAGGTGGCGGCTTCGACCGTGGGTGCTTTTCGTGTTGCTCATATGACAACTCGTGTTGAACACTCGAACTCGCTTGGCGGGGCCACGGGGAGCTGATGCGCGGTCGCCTTTCACGTCTGATATGTGTTGCAGCTGCCAAGTTCGCACCTGCCTGCAGTGCGTCGACTTCCAATGGCTGAGCGATAACCACGCGTCTGCCTCCCCTGTTTTGGCTGCACCTCCGACCACTCTTTGCGATGTCTGCACCGCCTGGCTGGAGGAACATTTGGTCGCAGCTCTGGAGTTTCTACCGGCGCGAGCACCCGACACCGGCCCGTGACCGCCCACCCGCCCGCCATGGTGTCCCCCTCCTTGCTAGGAGAAGAGACCAGACGCGCTCGCTCAGACCTTGGGGAGAGGACGACACTTCGGGCCCGTAATTACACCTCAGGTTCCAGGACTTCGTCTACCACTGTGCCCCCTCGGACCTGGCCCAGCCCGCTCCTCAGAGGAGGCCGGCCGGCAGCGCACCAGCCTCATCAACACCCGCCCACTTGTACCCCGCATTGCGGCGACTGATACGCTGGGCCCTGACGTATCGCGCAAAGACAAGCCGGCTCGCTCCCACCGGGAGTCTAGCCAGCAGAGCGCGCGCCTCATCGATGCCGGCCTGCAGCGACCTTCGTCGCGTCGTCTTATGACCGCTGGCAGACCTGACAAGCTACATGACGCCAGGAGCCCCGTGCGCCCACGCTCTTCGGACATTATTCCCAGGAAGGGCCGTGATGTGCAGTGTGACAGCAGGTGCAGCCCCTGACCCTCCTCATCTTCCTCTCGCTCGGCGACTTTATGCGCCTCGAGGCCGCACCCGCCCACACGCCCGTCCCGGCACACCTCTCCTCGCCGGACCCGGCATCCGTCACCTTCCGCCTCTGGGCGCCTTGGGAGGAGTTTGCCCGATCGGACCCAACAGCCTCCTCGCCTACTTCATCGCAGTCGCTCCCCTCAGGACAGGCAGCCAGTACGCACCAGCGCCGTCTCGTCCCTTCGCCTCCCCCCCCCCCTGCCCCTGGCACGCCTCGCCCCCTGCCTTACCCCACCTTCAGCGGAGGAGCTCCAGGGTGAGTCGTCCCTGTCCTTCACCCAACCCCGGACGTCGTGACAATGCTAGTAAGGCCCCCGACTCCCACGCCTCCTCCCGCTCGGCCAGGAGACCTCTCCCCCTCGCCCGGCGGTGCTCCCGGAATGGCTCCCGGCGCCCCCGCCGGTTGACTCGCCCCCCTGACGTGGATGAGGCCCTGAGCCTGCTGCCAGATGACTCCGTCTCGGCCCTCCTCGGCACAGACAGTTGTTCTCCTTCTCCCCGCTCGCGTTCTCCGGACAGCCCCGCATCACCCGCGGCCCTCTTGGCTCCGAGGGCGGAAACTTTCCGATCCTTGGATGAAGCGGCTTGTCTGATTTGTCAACGCCGCCCGTCAGGTCAAGAAGTTCAAGTCGCTCCCCCAGCCCCCTGGCTTTCGGGGCCTCGTGGACGCCTTTTCCGTGCAGCTGCAGCAGGGTACCTCCCGTGAGTCTGACTTCTTCTTCGACCATAGGTGGCCTGCTGGCCTCAGCATCGCCTTCTGCCAGGACTGGTACGCTGGGCATTCCCAGGCTTTCTCCTGTCCCCTACCCACAGTGGATCCACCGGCACAAGTACAGGCAGGCGGCTCCGGGCAGCTGGGGGGTAGCGTTCCCCGCACTTGGACAAGACTGCGTCCCTTATCCTCAACACCTTGGCATGCTCGGGTTTTCTGGAGCTTTTGACAAGCTTTTGTCCGTCGCGTCAAGGACGCCTGGCACCCGTCCATCTCGCCTCTGTTAGGGAACCTCCTCGCCTTGGCAATGGCGGCTAACCGGGCAGCATATCACTCCTCTGTCAACGCCATGGCCGCCGCCTCGTACTGTGACCTGATGCGTCGAGATGCAGTGCTCCAAGCCTGTCGTTGCCTGCCCCCCGAGGTGAAGATGCAGCTCCGTCGCGCCCCCCTTGGCGGCTCCCTCCTCTTCGGCCCTACCTGGCAGGTGGTGAAGGACGCAAACAACTACCTCTGGCCCAGCAGCGCCGCTCCCCTCCACTTTCCGGCAGCCCGCAAAGTCGTGGCTCACGCCCTGCCCCCGGGCCCCCATGCATACCCCTGCCTTTGGCCGCTCCCACCCTGTCCGGACCCCGCCCCCTCCCCGCCCCTGGCCCAGGCCCGCCTGCCGCCCGGGGCGCGGGAAGGCCCCCTGACTCCCCCCCCCCCCCCCCCCTCCTCTCCCCGCTCCAACCCCTGCCGACCGCCTCAGGGTCTCCAGTCAGCGGGAGGCTCGCCCTCCTCAGCAAAGTGTGGCGTTCGCTGCTGCTGGACGACCTCTGGGTCCTCGCCACCATCTCCGAGGGCCTCCTGATCGCCTTTCGCTCCCCGTCGCCGCTGCGGCGCTCTCCCCTGTGGACTGGGATTCTGCCCGATCAGGTCAAAGCCGATGCCCTTCTAGGCGAGGTCGCCGCTCTACTGCAGAAGGCCGCCACGGAGGTGGTCACGCGACACGACTCCCAGCCTTCTACAGCCGCCTTTTCCTGGTCCCCAAGCCAGGCGGCAAGTGGCGCCCTGTCATCGACCTCTCAGTGCTGAACCAGGTACATTGCAGCCCCAACGTTCCACATGGAGACCGCCAGGGCCCTCAGGGCAGCTGTGCAGCCCTTGGACTTCGCCGTCAGTCTGGACCTGTCGGACGCGTATCTACACGTCTGCATGCACCCCGCCTCTTTGCGTTACCTGCGCTTCGCCTTCAACGGCATGGTCTACCAGTTTTGGGCCCTGCAATTTGGTCTCAAGCTCAGCCCATGGGTCACGGCTGTTTGGCCAAGCGCTAGAAGTGGCCCTTTAGTTTGTTCGAGGTGAGCCGAGAAACTGGGTCACAAGTGGTGCTCACGCAGTGAGGCCAGCGAGTCTCTCAGCTGTCATGCTAGCTGATAAGTGGGCTTCCTGCTAGAGGCAGTACAGCAGGGAAAATGACTACCTTTGGTTTTTCATGACTTTCTTATTCACCGTTCAAGTGTGTGATGCAAAACTTTGTTTGTTTAAAAGCGGACATTCTGCCCAACACACTGACACCAAACACACTATAGTTGTGACAAACCAGTAGCCAGCAGGATAAGGTGCAAATAAAGAGAAAAAAAGATTTCACTGTCTGTGTTGAGTTTTGTCACAAAATAGATGAAGTTCCAACATCAATAACACAAATACGATACAAATTACATCAAAACGGACTTGCATGTGCTAGAAGTAACATGCCTAGAGTAAGTATGACTTACCAGATCAGACATACGTGGAAGGGGCCGGAGAGCGGAGGGTGATAATGAGGTCACTGTTATTGCCAGTACTCTCAGTCACAGACAGGACGGAGCAGTAGCACGGATCAATGTTATCATTTCTTTCATGTACTTCATTAAGTCTTTTTATAATGTTCTTCTATAGCAAAGCATTTAGTCGGACATTACTTTTTTTTGTACATAGTTAAGTTAACAAGACTGCAGACATACTGACATTAATTAATGGTCTGGTTTGGTTTGTACGAGCCTGAGAGGCCCGTGGGAGCAGAGACGGAATTAATGAGGAGACTGACAGACGATAGCCAGAAGTCAAGTGGTATCCAAGATGCCGCATTCCTTGCTATTAGCATTAGTTTCATCCACAACTAGAGATTCTTGTTGTAAGGTTTTTAGTGGGATAAAAACATTCAGGCAGTCAGTCACGGGAATATGTGTCATACTCTCTTGTGCATTTTCTGCTTTTGTGACGTCGGAGTGCTTGCTAGATGAACGTGACTTTTTGTTTAGTCCCTTTCTAGCTATAGGACCTAATATTCAGTCTTAACGTATGTTTATGTGAAAGTTTGCATCAATTTAAATTGTGTAGATTGTGAAAATGGAGGACACCTCACATACTGTCAGTGTCCATGAATATAGACTCAATTTTCTGTGTCGAATATGTGGAAGGAGGTAAATAAAATTGACAAAAAACAGACCATATATGTGCAGGCCTATCATGGGCGATCTTTTATTGGGAACCACTGTCATCGTTATCTGAGGCCTGATGTGTACAGTGATATCCAGTGATAGTGTTCTCACCAACACAGTAAAGATAACAGATGACCACAACCTAGACGCAAAAGCAGAGGATATATCCTCCAAGTTCAAAACGCTTAATGAACTGTATTCCAAAGTTCACAAGAATGTTTCACATAAACTACCAATCATCAAAACAGGTGTTGGCATCCAAGAAATCAAAAACAGCATTGACAACTACATGATCTTCTTTAGAACCAACTTTCCAGCAGTAAAGATAATCCCAAAACAACACAAACTTGAGTGCCACTGTGCAGACTTTATTGCACAATGTGGCTTTGGACAGGCACTCCATGGTGAGCAGGGAGGCGAAGAGACGCATGCAACAATAAACATTCTAAAGAGCAGGACATACGGCTTGCAAACGGAAGCAGAGAATCTCAAATTACTCATAACAGAACACACTGATGGCACTAGTGTCACCTGTGCTGTACTCGGTCATGCCACGTGTGAAGAAAAGAAAAGAGTAAATGGAAGCAGGTGATTGTTATGCTGTCATTGCACGCGCGACAGTGGTTTTTTTTAAATATATTTTTTATGTCGCACCATCGAATTTCTACCAACAATTAAGCTAATCTTTTATTTCTTAATCACAAAGTTGGTCTAATTTGCGGTCGGAGGAGGTTTTAGTGTGCCAAACAGACTGATGTGCATAGGTGTATTAAATTTCTTTATTCTGTGCTGGTCCGTTCATGTTCAGTCAAAGCAGACTTTTCCAGATTAAACATGTTCGTCCTGAGAAACTATGCAAGAGTGAGATCATCTTGTTTACCACACAACAGTTTTCTTTAACCTGTTTAATACCACGGCTGCATTTCCCTAATTTTGGAGGTGTCATCTACTGAACAACTGAATAACAGTTGTAGTAGATGGATTGACCATGATAATTCAAGGGTAGTGCCAGATTAGCTTTGTGCTTTTCACCAAGCTAATCTGGCACTACCCTTGAAATACCATGGTCGATCCATCTCCTGCTATAGGGTGTTGGAGTAAAACTGAAATAGTGCCAAAGAACAGTGTGTCCAGCGTTGACAGATCCATGCTACTGCTATGTGCCTGTAAGAGTACTGGCACTAACAGTGACCTCATTATCACCCTCCACTCTCTGGCCCCTTTCACGGTATCTCTGATCTGGTAAGTTATACTTACTCTAGGCATGTTACTTCTAGCACGTGCAAGTCCGTTTTGATGTAGTTTGTATCGTATTTGTGTTATTGATGTTGGAACTTCATCTATTTTGTGACAAAACTCAACACAGACAGTAAAATCTGTTTTTTTTTCTCTTTATTTGCACCTTACCTGCTGGCTACTGGTTTGTCACAACTATAGTGTTTGGTGTCAGTGTGTTGGGCAGAATGTCCGCTTTTAAACAAAGAAAGTTTTGCATCACACACTTGAACGGTAAATAAGAAAGTCATGAAAAACAAAAGGTAGTCATTTTCCCTGCTGTACTGCGCCTAGCAGGAAGCCCGCTTATCAGCTAGCCTGACAGCTGAGAGACTGGCTGAGGCAGCGCGCGAGCGTGACTTGTGACCCAGTTTCTCGGCTCGCCTGGAACAAACTAAGTGGCCAAACTGAAACAGCCATGGGGTGTTCACGCGCATCATAGACGCCGTCATCGCCAAGGCCAGACAGTCGTCCTCCAGTTCGACCTCCAACAACCTCCTCCTGCGGAACCAGCCGGAGGCCACCCTAGAGACGGACAGGGATGAGCTGCTCGTGTTATTGACTCTGCTCGGCTTCCTGGTCAATGCGGGCAAGTCATACCTCACGCCCTCCTGCCAGTTTGTGCACCTAGGCATGGAGTTCCTGACTGACCTCAACCACGTGAGACTTCCAGAGCCCCGGATCCAGAAGCTGGTGGGGGACATCGCCCTGGCGCAACACTCCCGGCGCCGGAGGTAAAGCTTAGCTGAAATTGTCAAGAGTTGCTCCGGGGAAGGCGGGTCTGGCTCGGCCCTTATACAGGGGTAATATTGAGGGCAGCATCCTCCTCCTCTTCACTATTCTTCATAGTAGTAACGTCATCAGGAATGTATTTTGAGAAAACAAATGAATTTTTCTCTAAAATGTATTTTTTCGAAAAATACTTGCAGATGACATTACTCGGAGGACCTTCCCACCTGCCCCGCTTGCCGCCAGTAAGCTAAGCATTTCCGACTGGCGTGACACCACGTGGCACGTGACCGGATGGGCAGGGACGGGAGGCTACTTAGGGTCCCTGGTTACGGCCCCCTTGAGTTGCCTCCCTGGTTGTGTAGGAACACAACAGGTTCTTAGGCTGAAATTGGGTAAGCTAAACATATCTTCCTAGTAGTAATGTCATCGGTAAGTATTTTTCGAAAAAATGCATTTTAGAGAAAAATTCATTTTTCAACATGTTTAAAAATAAAGGTCACCTTTTCTCCTCAGCAGATCAGGTGTGTCTGTTGTAAATACAATAAGATAAATTGTACATTTATGTGTTTCTTGTAATGTTCATGACCATTATTGTGTGATGTTTTCTCTCTCCTGTACTGTCCAGCAAACAGTTGTACTGGAACTGAGAATTCATTTCTGTCAAGTTTAGTGCAATATCTTTTCTTATCACAATTGTATGAATGTGTTTTTTTTTTTTCCAAAAAATTGTATGAATGTGGGTTTTTTTCCAAAATGTACTTTTTCTGTGTTTCCTTTCAAGCTTTACTCAGGGGTTGTTTTTGCATTGTTTAACTCATTCAACTCTGACACGTCACAGCAAGACATGAATCGAGTGTGATGGTTCAAGGGTTGTGCTAGAATAGCTTGGCGCCCATAGGCGCAAAGCTATTCTGGCACAACCCTTGAACTATCACGCTAGATCTGTTTCCAGAAGTGGAATAAAGTCTTCAGGGGGCAACTTCAAAATTTGCAGATTTCGGTCCTGGAGCAAAATGTGTTAACCCTTTTGACTGCTACTGATGATACTGCTCAGAATGCAATGCACCTTACAGTTGCTGATGGCTGAAAAGGTGGCAACGTGAATATATGCTAAAGAATATCGATGATTAGAAAGCAGAGTTCATAACTGGTGAGACTAAAAGCTTCAAATTTGTACACTGCCATATGCAAGCTACATTATAGTACTTACAGATAAGGATATAGATCAATGGCTTTAGTTCAAGGGTGGTGCCAGAATAGCTTGGCACCTAGAGGCGCCATGCTGTTATTGCACTACCCTTGAACTATTTTAGTTGAACTTATTTCACACACTGGTGTATTCTGAATAATAAGGATTAATGGGCAGATATTTGGGAGGGTGAGAGTCTTAAGACTGAATCAACTTTTTCAAGCTCCCATGAAGGTGACTTTTTCAGACTGTCACCCGTGCATTTAGATATTTTTGTGTCAGAAATGCTCTTTTCATGTGTGTGTCTGTATGTAGCCTATTCCAGCAAACACAGTGCCAAACAGGCTCGTCGCATGCAGACTGTCAGCTGCTGACTATCCATAGCAGTCAAAGGGTTAATCTAATGGTGGATCAAACTTGTGATTGTAAAAAAAAACAAACAAACGGATAAGTAGTTAGATAGGTAAAACTACATTCTCTGGCTTTTGTGTATGTGCACATGAACATTTCGTTAAAATATTGTCTTGTTGAACTACAGCTTTGTTGTATCATAGTTTAAAAATTTCAGGCTCTTCATTCATTTTCATATTTGAAGGTTCTGTTCGTGCCTGTTAAAATATGTTACATTGTGTATGCTTTTTTTCTTGCTTTAATTGCTTTGTATATATACTTTGTGTATTATGAGCTAGCTGCTGTACTGAGATGATAATTAACCCCCTTGTGCATACAGCCAGGGGGGTACTGTAAACAGTACCGGTGGCTGCATGTGTGAGGGAGTTAACTCATTCAAGGTACCCCAAATCAAGGTACCCCAAACACCTGATGTAAATTTGGATTGAGCTTTGTGTACTGTAGAATGTGACAGCGGGCAATTACTTTAGTGCAGCTGAGTAAAATCTGGTCAAGCTCTTTTGCTTGGAGTAAACTGCCCAGGTCATTATCTGGTACTGTTAATGTTATTGGTCAGTGTGGTGTAAATATAGAAAGGCGAGGTGAGGGAGGGGGCTTGAGGCCTATCTGTGTGTAGTGTGATTGATTCATGGAAAAGTTGTTTTTGAGCGATAATCATATAGTATTTGTCATGAGGTATCATCTGTGTACAATATAAGCAGATGTGATAAGTTCAGAAGCGATATTGCTCATGTAGCTGTTTCGTCAACTCCAAATAGTTTTCTTTTTCTCATTGTTTTGCAATGGTTAATGTTTTATATTCTTTTGCATTTGTTTGTGAATTTATGTGTATGGTCAGTGTAAACACAAATAATTGTACATATTTATTAAGTGTAAATGTTGTAGCACGTTCGATAGCAAAAGTGGGTCTACATACTGGGCCATTCGTCATCTGTCCTTTGTACATTGTTGTCTGTCATCTATCTGTCATCTTTGGTAAACTTTAATGTTACCATTTTTTAGGAGACTATTCGTTCTATAATCTTAAATTTGGCCCAGTAATACTTTGCGACAAAGCCTTTCTAAATATTTCAAATTTCAGTGACCTCTCTCAAAGGCCACGGGGGTCCAGAAATAGGTCAAAAATAGCCATATTTTGACACGCTGATATTTCTCAAATACTGTTTTAAAATTCAAACCCCAAGTTGGTACCAAAAAGATATACCTGACAGTAAGACCTTTCTATGCATACAAATTTGGATGACCCATCAGGAAGGTCAGGTGTCACAAGAGGTCATAATTGTGTGAAAAATGTCAGTTTTTAATAAATTTTAGTTTTCATCAAAGTTTTTATACAGTTTTCTATCAGATTTGACATAAAGGTAACCGATAAGACCATTCTATGCATACTAATTTTTGTTGACCCATCACAAAGGTCAAAGGTAATAGGGGGTTGACAAATGTGTGAAATGCGCAATTTGAGAAAACTTGGATTTCTCTTGTACAAAAGCTAACCCTTATGTTAAGGCACTTCAACATTTACTAATTTCTGTGAGGTGTGGGAAAGGTCAAGGCGGCAAAGGTCAGAGTTATCGAAAAGTTATTATGAGTATTATTCATACATGTGAGCCGTAAGGGCTTTGCCATTCCTGTTTTTGGCTTACGTGCGAAGCAAAAGTGAGGATGTTCTGGGCCAGTGGTCTTCTTTCCATTGTCTGGTGTCTGCCATCCGTCATCAACTTTAACGTTGGCTTTTCTTGGAGACCAATCAAGAAACAGACTTCAAACTTGGCCCAAGGATACATTGTGACAAGACCTTTCTAAACATACCAATTTCAGTGATCTTTCTCAAAGGGCCCAGAAATGGGTTTATTAAACAACAAACATATTTTGACAAGAACTGTTTTTTTGTGTTTTTTTTCTTCTGTTTTCAACTTCAAACCCAAACTTGGTAAAGAGATACTGATGGTAAGACCTATCTATGCGTACTATCTATGCAAGGTCAAGGGTCACAAGAGGTAGGCAAATGTGTAAAAAATGCCAATTTTGGATATTACTGTAATTATTATCAAAGTTTGCAAACTTTCCAATTAAATTTGGCATAAAGGTAGCTGATGACAATAAATTTGGCATAAAGGTAGCTGATGACAATACCTTCTATGCACACAAATTTGGTTAACCATCACAAAGGTCAAAGTTCATGATGGGTTGACAAAATTGTGAAAAATGTATAAATTTTCAGAAAAATGGATTTTGCTGGTACAGGAGCTAGTCCTTTTCTTATTTTAAGACACTTGAACGCTTGCTTTTTTCTGTGACATCTCAGAAAGGTCAAGGGCACAAAGGTCATGTGTGGATCGGTCATACACTTGAGCCATAAGGGCTTGCCTTGTTAAATGTTGAATTCGAGCATGATTCTGCACTCGTATAGCTATGGCTAGGTTATGTGTCTGGTAAACATGAAAATGACACAAAAGCTCTCTCTCTCTCTGAACGGCAAGTTTGAAAACTGGTCCCGTTACCAATAACCTTTACCGTTGGAAAATAAAGGTTCATTGTTCTCTCTCTCTTTGTATGACTGTGTGTATGTGTGAAGACCATTAATGTTTGTATGTTTACGTTTTTCACATGTATTTGCATGGTATTGATTATTGATTATTGATATGGAATATGGGTTTGTTTATTTTTTCAATATGGACTTGGCTACCAGTACAATGGTGAACGCTTTTGCACCATGCATTTAAAATGCCATTGATGATTCAAAGGAAATAAATCCACACAATCATCACTTTTCCTTTATTCCTACTGGCTGAGTACCTCGCCCTGTACCTAGGTTTCCCCACCCGGGTCTGCCCTGGGGGACTTGGGTGGGGTTAGGTACTTTTTAGTTCCCAGGGTCACCCTGGTCAGCCCCACAGGGTGGGTTTCCTTTCTATTCTGGGGCATGTGTTTCTGTCTACCCTTGGTCCATTCACCTGTATTTGTCTTTTTAAAACTCTCCCAACTGTCTGCACTGCCTGTAGCTCTTGATGTTGGATGTGTGTTGCTAAATGGTCTTTATTTAGGCCCCATGTTGTAGGTTTATTTAATGTATTTGACTGGCTGGCGACATGCATTCAATTTTCTGTTTATTTTTTTTTTTCACAAGCAGTGCAGGCACGTCCTGAGAAAGCCTTGTTGCTGTCGGGACGTTAAGCAATGTACAATCAATCAATCAATCACTGTACCTAGGTTAAACGCACCAGTGGCACCATTACTGCGATTTTTGCATCTATCCGCTCGCTTGGACTGGTTTTGTGCACCAGAACTGCGCGTGCAGGTAGGCTTCTGCACTTGTAATGAGGTCTCATACGTTCCCGTAGAAGATTGTGATCGCAGTCAAAAAATGGTTTGTTTCCGATTTTAGCTTTACATCCCTTGAGCATAAAACAGACATGGGAATTTTCTGAATTTTTCGAAAATCCGAATTTTTTTCATGCATTTTGGTTATTTTTTAAATCGGTGCAAATTTGTTGAAATTTTTTTTGAATTTTGGTGCATGTTTACATGTTGAATTTTTGGAGAAGGTCTAGAATGTCCGTCACGCGCCTTTTCTCTCTCAATCCCCCCCCCCCCCCCCTCCTATTGATTTCCTAGGATTTGATCTCAATCTGGTCTCATGTCTGATAAAATTGTCTGAGGGCGTACGTCCCTACTGGAAAAAGATAGGTTTCCCAGAGGTAGTTCATTCTCATCAGAACTTGAATTTTCTGAATCAAGACCATTGTAGTGCATGACGAACATCCACGCAGATTACCCCAGCATATTTGGTGTCCAAAGATAGTACAATTTATCCGCTACAAGACGACGTATGTTCAAATAATCACTCACAACTGCAGGTTAATTAATTCCGGTTTACAGACAATATCTGTAATTTACAGCTTATTTGCCGATGTATGCAGCAGAGGCTAAGAGCTAATCGGGGTCAAGCACAGTAGTACTGTAAACAAAGACGGCTGCTGCGCTATTCGTATCCCCAGCGGAAGCGAGACCGCATATCTGGTGCCTTATCAGTTACGGTATTTAGCGCGCTGATAGTAAGGGGAAGGAGGCTGCCTCGCCATCTCGGTGCTCTCGCGAAGCCGATCTGTACCTGTGCTGGCGCGCGCAGCCAGCTGAAAACTAAAGAGCATAGGCTAAACTGCCGTGGACACTATATGGCTGAGAGGACCACATTTCAGTTCAAAATCTCCATATGCGCACATTTCTTTATTATCAGTACATCGCTACGTAGCGCTTTATGTCGGAGAATGTACCTTGGGCATGAGAGCTTTCTGTGTTCGAAGCAGACACCAAAACGCAAAAGCTAATAACAGTGATGTCCCTTAGTCATCATGGCGGATACCAAGAGCACCGGCTTGGACAAAAACAACAAATACGATCGCCAGCTGAGGTAGATTAAACTTGTGTTGCGCCTCTTTCATGATTTAGGACACTGTATGTGCTCCGAACGTCATAGATAAATGTTCCCTTTTGAAGTGTGTAATTCTTCATCGCCAATTCAAGGATAATGTGTTGGTGTACATCTCCAAAGATCCTAGTCATGTTTCTCTTTGGATTGTTTTCAGATTATGGGGTGACCATGGTCAGTCCGCTTTAGAAGCTTCTCGCGTATGTCTCATCAATGCTACAGCCACAGGCACAGAGATTCTGAAAAATGTCATACTTCCTGGTAAGCAAAATGACAATGGAAACCGAAATCCACCATAACCCGTTGAGTTTTAGTTCTAACAAACCTTAAAATCTGTGTTTGGAGAAAGGGGGGGGGGGGGGGGGAAGGGGGGGTTAAAGCCAAATGGGTCAACTTGGCTATGTTAACTTGTAATTTGTACCCAGCATGATTAACTCGACCCACCATAAATCAGTCCATGACGGGGTAAGTGATCAAATCCATCCTCGAGTAAATCCAATCTGTAGATTTTTGCTGCATGTTACTATTCCATCCTAGGTTTATACCTGGATGGATGCATTGGATAGATTTTGCATAGAAATATGTGTGGAATCACAGAAGCACATAAAGTCAGCTCTTGATGAATCATAACCGTTTCACGGCTATAGTTGACTTTAATCGTAAACTGCCAGGGGCGACTACAGTTGACACATAGGAGTCATGTCAGAGGGACCTCATTTCCCACAGTACAGTGTTTCCACTAGTATTTATAACTGACTGTTGTTAGGGACACTCAACATCCTACCCTTCACCCCCTAACACATTTTACAGCGGTATAACCCGAAGTGTAGTGGGGTTTCCCTTAAAAAAGAGTTGAGTGTACACAAATGGCTGCGAGTGTGACTTAAAAAAAGTGCGCTTTCACTGCACCAGAGATTTTTGGCCTCTGTTTCAATGATGAAGATAGCGAAGGGCTTTGAAAATGAATAATTATGACTAAGACCTTGATGATTCTGCTGATGAAGACTGGTTCAGTAGTTACCAAACCAGAAAATTGCAACAAATGAACAAGAGTCCTCGAACTGATTCTGGAAAGTGCGCTTTGCTTTTCCACTGATGATGTTCATGTCATATGCACTCCACGTGTATTGTAAAGGTTGTCTGTGTAATCAGTCAGTCAATGTTACTATGTTGTCATAAAATTAGCATCTGCCCCCAGTATATAATGTAAAATTTGAAATCTGGAATAGTTCCTGAGATACAAGCATAAGGAGACTGTCCAGTCCAGTCCAGCAGCTCACAGCTAAAAAAAAAAAAAAAATGGCCCTGGGAAGAAGTGTTGGTGGTGAAATAGTTAAGTGGATTTATGCTGAGTGAATATACACTGGATTGATTTTTTTTATAACTACTAGCCAAATTGACTGTGCCAGTGGCTTTAATAAAGGGCAGCTTGTATGTATGCTTTGATCATGTATTGCTCCAGGGGAAATCTATAGCAGAATTATTTTGGTGCCCTTAAATAAAGTATTGTTTTACAGTAAGTTGATTTATGAAAATATAAAAATATTTCTTGATTGTAGCTTCATGAAAGTTGTTGAGATTTAGCAATGTTTCTTCAGTACTATGTATGAACTTGATTTACCACCTCTCTCTCCTTCCTCCCCCCCACCCCCCACCCCCCCTGACCCCCCATCACCCTTACCCCCCCCCCCCCCTTCCTCCACTCCCTCTCCTTCCCCACCCGGGTCTGCCCTGGGGGACTTGGGTGGGGTTAGGTATTTTTTAGTTCCCAGGGTCACCCTGGTCAGCCCCACAGGGTGGGTTTTTCTCTCTATTCTGGGGCATTTGTTTCTGTCTACCCTTTGTCCATTCACCTGTATTTGCCTTTTTAAAACTCTCCCTACTGTCTGCACTGCCTGTAGCTCTTGATATTGGATGTGTGTTGCTAAATGGTCTTAGCTTTATTTAGGCCCCATGTGTTAGGTTTATTTAATGTATTTGACCGGCTGGCGACATACATTCAATGTTCTGTTTATTTTTTTTCACAAGCAGTGCAGGCACGTCCTGAGAAAGCCTTGTTGCTGTCGGGACGTTAAGCAATGTACAATCAATCAATCAATCCACTCCCTCTCCCTCCCTGCCCCTTGTTCATGCGACCAGCACTACTGTACTGCACAAAGGGGACATTTAGTTCCCACTGCCGTGAGATGGCCTTAGTTGCCTGCTCGGCGTTAAACCCAAATAACTAATTAACTTAGTTCTCAAACGTGCACCTAATAGTAAAACAGATAGCTAACTTTCAAAAGGCACCCTGGACTCACATAACAAACCATAACTACTTTATATAACTGATATAGATCTAACAGACAAGTATGTAATATCGATGTCGAAATGTTTGATGAGGAAAATAAAAGTGGTTTTCATGCCTAAATGGATAATGAATGATCTAAGTTTTTACTCTTTCTTGTGGTGGAATCCAGCCTTGAAAAATGCATTTCACTTGGGTAGGTCACTTCTTAGTAAAACTGTCAGCATACGACTCGCTTCTGATAATTAAAATCAAAACATGAGCGAGAATGATAAAAAGGGAATTACTCTTTCCCTCGACCTCCTGACATTCTCGGGACATTTTGAGCCGCTTTGGTGTACACGAAGACCATCTGTCATTCGTTGTGTGTTTTCACAATTGACATATATATATATATATATATATATATATATATATATATATATATATATATATATATATATATATATATATATTATACAGTGGCGGATCCAGGGGGCCCTGACAAAAAAATTTTTTTTGGAGGGTTATTTGTGGAAGTTGAGTTCGATGGTTCTTCTTTTCATCTAGGTGTATTTTACAATTATCTCACTGGATCGGTGGGGTGAGCCTAGTGCGTTATTGTTCGTTTATTCCAGCTTTACGTCCCGCTGGCACATAAGTGATCGGGGACTTGGCAATTAGACTTTAGTTATCATTACTAGTCATATCATTCATCGTATCTTTGTTGGTCATCTTACTCCAACAACACCCGGTCCAACTAAATATAGAGTTGTTTATACTTTATTAGAATGTAAAATCAAGATTAAAATTTCAGGACCACCGATAAAAACAATTTAAAAATATTTAAGAAAATTTAAGAATTCTAGAGATAAAAATATACTCCGTTTTAAGAGAGATGTAGAGAAATTAGATAAGCGAGCACAGGCCAGTTTTTATTTTCGTCAATAGGTAATACCATGTCCCACTAATCAACACATAAAAAGTATTAGTAATTTACTACTGAGATAGGCAGCGAGTCGACATCTAGCCAGCACTGGGGGGTAATACTATTAGAATAGGGCAGGCGGCCACACGGCGCGCCTACGGTAAGCTCTTGGAATAATCCTAGTGCGTTAATGGGCCTATAGTCAAATATCCTCACTTGGCACTCCTTACCTGCACCTGTCACAGCACACTTCACCCAGACATAGAGTGCCATGTGCCCAGCCACTCACAGGGGCTCATGTAAATCAGTGCCTCAAGCTGTGCGATACATTCTCCATTCATCCTCAGACTGAGGCAGCCATCTGGCAATAAGCCGCTGACTGCTGGTCAATCCCAGTGTGGAAAAGTGTCCAATTATTGCTGAACTGGGGCCCAACTCAGTCCCTCAACCAGGCATAGAGTTTTATGTGCCCCTTTAGTCACAGGGGCTCATGAAACGTATTACCTCTTTCTGTGCGATACAAATGGTATTGCATCCTTATACGTGGCAGTCATCTACTGATCTAGGTTTAATCCATATCATACTGAGGTTAAACGCTTCACATGTGTACACTGCCATATGCAAGCTACATTATAGTACTGACAGATAAGGATACAGACAAATAGTTTTATTTCAAGGGTGGTGCCAGAATAGCTGGCACTACCCTTGAACTATTTTAGTCAAACTTATTTCACGCACTGGTGTATTCTGAATGATACGGGTTAAGTCTACGCCTGTGTACACGCCAACTGTGATCAGAAAGCGAGAAATCAACTGCGCTGTGAGTGTCATGTCTCCCCCGAGGTGAGCAGCTGACTGGCCCCTGGTGTCACAGGTAATTGCTAATGCTCTAATACTGTCACACTCTCTGAGCACAGTGGGTCTCCAGTCTCACACAGATTCAGTTAGTCTCCAGAGTTTGCACTGCCGTGAACCTAAAGGGAGCATGAGCATCGTGCTATTCTACGCCGCAGAGCTGGGACGGTCGTCCAATCGTGCGTGTTGACAGCCATGGGTGTTTTGTTTTGGGCTCGGTGGTCGCGATTTTATCCCGGCTGCGCAAACATAGCAGCATAGAGGCAACACTAGCCACCAAGATACATACAGTACATTTAGCTTCTCACAAGCCTCCGCACTCTGCGCGGAACTCGTGAAGATCTATGGCTCTTGGGGAGTTTTGTCTATGGTTATAGGCGAACATTGCTAAACAGTGAATGCCATCCGACTGATGTAAAAACAAGAATATATTTATCCTCGTGAAAGTATGCGGTAACGGAATAAATGTTTCTTGATAGGTTCATTTGTCTCTGTGCACATCAGACGGAACAGAGACCCTTCTGCCGTACCATCTGACCGCAGTTCCGATGACGGGCCTTCCAAGGCTGGCTCTAGCCTTGTCCTACTGTCCCCAGCCCTCAACCAAATAACAGCCCTATCCAAGCCCATTTCAGTATATATTTTTAATTTGTAACCTGGCTTTTAAATTTCTGCCCGTATATGTGCCTCAGCAGATCCAAGTATATTCCGTAGTGAACCCGACTGTCTTTACCAGAACGAAAGGGTGGGGGGGAGGGGGGGGGGGGGGGTGTGTTCATTTATATGGTCATTGATGTACGGTTACTGAAAAACAAAAGGAACTGCTGAAACTCACTGCAAACCACAATAAGTGCATCTGCCTCCCCCTCCCCCACTCAGCCTGGAAATTAAAATTGTGTGAACTGAAAAAGCAAAACTTAGGCACAGATTCTCATGGGTCACGGTCCTGTAACTTCCATGATGGACTCCTGAGGATCTATGCCTTTTCTCATCAGTAGAAAGGACCACTATCACATTGAATTATATACACTCACTGATACGCACCTTCTGTCCGGAATAAACATAGATCCTCATGGCGCCCGCAGATGCGAAAGCTAATGAGAATCATAAATAATAATAAATAATTACGGTATTTATAATGCGCTTATCTTATAATAATTATAACTCTAAGCGCGCACTCACAACTCGCACACGCATGCACACGCTTTAGACAATGACTTGCGTAACACAAATAGTGAAAATACATTACGACGGTCAGCTTGGGGTGGGGAGTGTGGTGATATAGTGCTAGAACTTTTGAAAGAGGTGAGTTTTGAGGGCGGACTGGAAGGAGGAGAGTGAGTGTTTCTGACGTAGAGAAAGTGGGAGAGTGTTCCAGGTAGATGGACCGTATACTGAGAAGGAGCGGGGGCCGAAAGTGCTGAGTTTGGTGCGGGGGATGAGGAGGCGGAGAGGGTCGGAGGCGGAGTGGAGGGAGCGGGGAGGAGTGTAGGGGTGAAGTAAGTTGGAGAGATAGGCAGGAGCGTAGTTGTTCAGGGATTTGTAGCAGAGAGACAGAATCTTGTATTGGATGCGTTGGGGGGGATGGGGAGCCAGTGAAGGAGCTTGAGCAGGGGAGTGATGTGGTCGGATTTTTTCTTTCTGAGGACGAGGCGGGCAGCATTGTTCTGGACACGCTGGAGAGTGAGAGTGGTGGAGTGAGGAAGGCCGGAAAGGAGAGAGTTGCAGTAGTCGATGCAAGATAAGATGAGAGAGACAGCGAGTTTGGTGGCAGCTTCGGTAGTGAGGTATTTTCTGATCTGACTGATGCGGCGGAGGTGAAAATAACATGCCTGGGCCGTGGCGGAGATGAAGCTGGTCATGGAAAGAGAGGAATCGAGGATAACGCCAAGGTTCTTGACCGAGTCAGAGAGGGAGATGGGGGTGCTGTCGAGTTGAAGGTGGAGAGAGGGAGGGAGCTGGGAAAGTTTCTGGCGAGTGCCTACCAGCATGGCTTCCGTTTTGTCGTCGTTCTGGAAAGAGGGGACAGAAACCGAGAAGAGCACGCGCTCACATTCCATCGAATCAAAATGATTAGGCTTTTCGGAGTCTGAGTTAGAACTGGATTGCGTAGCTTTGTCTTCTGTGGACATGCACATGTGCCCATCGGAGTAGCAATGTGGTCATTGAATTGATGCGTGTCACCAGAGGAGAGGTGTGAAATGTCTTGAGTTTGATCAACCATAAGTAATCATCAGTCAGTGTAAGAGGTATACTTCTTGAGGGATAATGACTATTTTTGTGATCTGATCCTGTGTTCCTCATATGGAGGAGGTTTGTGGGTATATAGAGCAGTATCACAATTTTCACAAATGGCTGTGTTGTTCCTCAGGCGGAGGAGTACTTGGTAGTGTAGTGTTGTTGTCAAACACAAGGTGATTGCTCCTGCAGAAACTCCCAAGTAGAACTGAACATTATTTTCAATAAGAAAATTCAGTAACACCATATAAGAGTCAGATGTGCCCGATTAATCTTGTTTTGTTAGGGAGGTGGGGAGGGGTCAAATGCATGTAGATATGATCAGCTCTTCCTTTTAAACTTTTTAAAAAGTGCCAAAAGCGGTGCTGTGTCCTGAGATGAAGGAAGAAACGTAAAAATCGTAACCTCTACAAACTCTAAATGTCTCAGAAACACCTCCCCCCCCCCCCCCCCCACCCCCTTCCCCCCCCCCCCAAAAAAAAAAAAATAAAAACAAAAACAAAAAGAAAGAAAGAAACACGCGTAGAGAAAACGGTTACAACACTACATGTATAGTACAATTTTAAAGAAAATCCCCCCCCCCCCCCCCCCCCCAAAAAAAAAAAAAAAAAAAAAAAAAAGCACCAAGAAAGAATAATTTCAACACAACTTATTTGTAATTATTCTTTTTAAGCGCATTTCTTTCTTTGTTATAATTTTTGCTTGCCTGATAGTCACTGTTTTGGTCTTGATTTCTTTTGTATGACACAGTTTGGGAAACTGGGGGGGGGGGGGGGGGTGGTGGTAACGAAGGGTTGTCAGCCCCCCCCCCCCCCCCCCCTCCCTGTAGAGACACCCCTGGATCCGCCTCTGAGATATATAATATACTTTACTGCTGCGAGGCTCAAATATGAGATTGGCATGAAATGATTGATTTAAAAAGAAGAGAGAAAAATTAATCAGTCTCGATAAAAACAGGTGGTGTTGATTAATTTTGACCTGGCTTTGAGCGTACCAAAGTTGCGGTGTAACATAATCATGTGGAAAGCCCCAAAGTGGTGAAAAAAAGGGCTTTTATTGCACCAAATCCACATTTTTGCAATCCGGAAAGATGGCGACAGACACCCACATGGCTTTTTCCTGGGAAGATAATGGCAGTTTTACACAGCGGTAAGTTGTTTATCAATGTCAATAAGAAAATATTCTGTCACAAGCAATACAATATTGTTACGTGAAACATGAAATTACATTCTTAGACCAAAATGGCAGTAGTTGCAGGGTTCATTCTGAAAATGTATGTGCATTTGTCATTAGCCAGCAGAGTACAAATCCAATGAGTCGTTTCTTAAATGGGATGGGCCAAACGTGTGAGAGCACCTTTCAACCATATATGTATGTGGGCACCTCGCCAGCCGCATAAATATCAATTAAGCAGGAGCTTGGGGGGGGGGGGGGGGGGGGGGGGGGAGGGGGGGAGGAGATGTGTGGGCCTTTAGGAACACATTAAAAAAAGGGCCCATTGCCTACAGAAACCTATGAGTCATTGACCCCTCTCCTCAGAATGTTATTGGTCATTTTGGGAAATTATGTGCCAGTGGCGCAGTGCACGCTACAAAAATGAACCCTGTAGTTGCTTTTCCTTTTACCCCCACCCGGGTCTGCCCTGGGGGACTTGGGTGGGGTTAGGTATTTTTTAGTTCCCAGGTCACCCTGGTCAGCCCCACAGGGTGGGTTTATCTCTCTATTCTGGGGCATGTGTTTCTGTCTACCCTTTGTCCATTCACCTGTATTTGCCATTTTAAAACTCTCCCTACTGTCTGCACTGCCTGTAGCTCTTGATATTGGATGTGTGTTGCTAAATGGTCTTAGCTTTATTTGGGCCCGTGTGTTAGGTTTATTTAATGTATTTGACCGGCTGGCGACATACATTCAATGTTCTGTTTAGTTTTTTTTTCACAAGCAGTGCAGGCACGTCCTGAGAAAGCCTTGTTGCTGTCAGGACGTTAAGCAATGTACAATCAATCAATCAATTTTCCTTTTAGAATGGATTACTGAGGTAATGATGAGTTCAAATTCTTCAACGTTGCTTTTGGTCACTCAAGCACTGGCTTAGGGTATGAACAGAAAAAGAATTGACATGTGATGCAAATTTCAATTGTGTATTGCACAAGAAACTCAATTTTATGAATCCATTGAAGAATTTGAGCTCATCATTACCTCAGGGTACACTGGAATAATTTTTCTGATCTCTCTTTCTGTGCTAAAATATGATTTTTAAGCGTTACATCTGACTGAAATTTTCAGTTTCAGCAGCGTTGATGACTACTACAAGGCGCAGTGGATTGATGGCATGACTTGCCTTTGCAAGGTGGGTGATTTTGTTTAACTCTTATGACCCTGGAAGGTGCAGTGTAATAGAGTGGCACCACACCTTCCACGATCTTATAAATTAAATTTTCGTTATAAGCTACTAAACAAGGCAAGCTTGATTCTTAATCAATTCACTGTAATGAACTGCGTAGGATTAAACTAAAGGTCACTATAAAATGCCAAGAACAGTGCCAGACTAGTTTGTGTCCTGAATGGTCAAATAATCTTTCACTTTAGTTTCAGGATTTTAAAGAAGAGCTTGGCAAGTGTTTCTAACAAAATGCAGTCACAGTGAGGAAGGTTAACAATAACGGGGTAAATATTAGTGCAGCTTTCCAATGGTTAGTCAGCTGTCGGACTGCTTTCAGAGATACTGGACAGGTTGAATATAATCAGCTGTTGTGTAATGGATTGATTTGCATTACATTTTCAAAAAAAACCAATGTGAGTGAATATATTTTTAGCCAAAAGAAAGGGGTCTGAAAAGACAACTGGACTGGCAATTCAAAAGTGTCGTGAGTATTGTGAAGGAGACATGGTGTCTGAGTCTCTTGTCATTCAAGACCACCATTCAGGTGGCTAAAGTCACCTGAAATCGTCTTTCATGACAGGTGAGCTGTTATGAGGATGTCAGCTCAAAAGATGTTCACTGTAATATCAAGTATCTATGGCAAAAATATTTTTGTTCTTTGTGTTTTGGTAGATGAAAGCGACTGATAACATGCTGGGACTGGTACATTTCAGCTTTATGAAGCAGGATGGAGAGCTGTACACTTGGCCTTCCAGTCCAGATACATCTTGGGAAATAGCAGCCTTAGTCAAGGGCCCAACAGTGCAGCTTGCCATTGATGAAGCTTACCGCAAAGAAAACTATTTTTGTATGGTTAACGCTCCCTGTGGTGACAAATTAGACAATTAGTAAGTGAATTAGCTGTTTTCACAGTTACCATGGTTTGGTGAAATTTACTTCACACTATCATTGTAAGACATTCTTGACTTGAGATCCAGGTAAGCACTTTCTGATGCTTTTTTACTGCATCTTGCGCTCTTCATCAGCACTTTCTGATGCTTCCTGACTGCATCTTGTGGTCTTCATCAGCCTACCGTTGGAATATAAATAATGTGAGTAAAAAGCAACCAACACCACATTTTTTATCATAAAATAAAATTACAGCAAAATCAGCTTGTGCCTTTTTTCTTCTTCTTGTGGTTGTGGTGGTGGTGCTATTGAAGATGTGTTGTCACAGGAAACATAAGTAGCTGTCTTTTCTCACCAAGTTTCTGCTACTGTGAGCAATCTTCTATACTGAATAACTTAATGCTCTTAGGATAACAGCTAAAAGAGATATTAAATACTTTTTGAAAACAAAATCCGGGAAGTTGAGACACACTGTGGTTCCTGTGACAAGAATAAACTAACTTCAATGTTGCTGCTCAGAGGAGCCATGAGTGACATTACTATAATTTATCATCTCTGTTCATGATTTTATTCAAATCTACACTGAAACGTTTGTGTCAGTTTGCATGAGTATTGCACAATGAATCCGTTCCAATGAGTTCAAAATATTTTGTTTCATCCAAGTTTGTTGGTTTTCGCATGTTACTTGTGACACGTGACGTGCCCGCCTTTGTCGCACATTATATTTTGTCACATGTAACATACTGATGTGAAAAAGTAATCTTTTAAAGTTTTTGTACTTCTGTTTTCACAGTTTAATTTTTATTTTTATACTGCCTTATCAATTTAGACCAAGTCCTACTCTGAATATCACAATGCAGCTTTTGTGAAAGCAAATGTGTGAAATTGAAAAAGTGTCACTTGTGACAGTGTTGTAAATCGGTTCTCATTTTGCATAATTAGGTCTTTTTTTCTGGTTTGCAGAAATATTTCATGCAATTGCAAGGCTACCTAAAGGAATGGTTTTAATCGATTACAGGTATCATCTAACATATAGCTTAGACACAATGAAAGAATTTGTTGCCACATGTCACAAGAGACACATTTTGCACCTCTATCTTTAAAATCGCAGTTTCTTAAAACCATTCAAAATATTTTTTTAAAACTCAACAGAACTGAGAAGCCAAATTGAAAACTAACGCAGAAAATCTTGTCAGGATGTTTTCAACCCACGAGAGAAAGGAAGTATGAGACCCGAAAGACAATGAATTCAATAAAGCTGCATCAGTCATTAAATTACATCATTTTTAATATCATATTTTTTACCCCCTATTACACCCCCGTTATTTTTTAACCCCACCCGGGTCTGCCCTGGGGGACTTGGGTGGGGTTAGGTATTTTTTAGTTCCCAGGGTCACCCTGGTCAGCCCCACAGGGTGGGGTTTTCTCTCTATTCTGGGGCATGTGTTTCTGTCTACCCGAGGTCCATTCACCTGTATTTGCCTTTTTAAAACTCTCCCTACTGTCTGCACTGCCTGTAGCTCTTGATATTGGATGTGTGTTGCTAAATGGTCTTAGCTTTATTTAGCCCCATGTGTTAGGTTTATTTAACGTATTTGACCGGCTGGCGACATACATTCAATGTTCTGTTTATTTTTTTTTTTTCACAAGCAGTGCAGGCACGTCCTGAGAAAGCCTTGTTGCTGTCGGGACGTTAAGCAATGTACAATCAATCAATCAACCGTTATTTTTTAATCAACCCTTTGATTTTAAAAAAGTGACGAGCATGACTGATGCGGCCTTTTTGATCTAATTATCTTACGGGTCTCTATTGTTCTCTCTCTATAACTATTGTCTCTGTCAACACCTAATGATCTTAATTAATTAACTAATTAAAGTCCTTAACGTACACACTGCCGTTTCTCTCAAATCAAACCAAAATCCTGATAGTACTCTGTAATAGACTAATGTCATTTTACACACTCAATTAGAAAATTACTTTCCATTGTCTCTCAATACTGTCAGAGTCGATTTCTGCCCACACATAGCATTTCAGTTCACAAGACTGTCAAACCCCTTTCAATGCGTTGAGGACATGCTTTCAGGGCGCCCATTCACAGGCCACATTTGAAAAGACCTTTAGAAATTGTACACCAGCCCGGTGTGACTGAATAGGGCTTCACCAACATAAAGGCTTGTTCTGAGTAAATAGAGTCACATGAGCCCCGTTCTACAACATTTTCAGTTATTTGTAGTGTTTGATTTCTCATTATGAGTAGGTTTGAGAGGCTTGTTTAACATTGAGTTACTGGTTCATTCTAAGGTTCTGTTTGCATGGCTGAGTATGCCTGATACACAAATACACACATACATACACACTGACACACTAAAACAACACCAAGTTGCACACACACATACAGACACACACACGCAAACACACACACACACACACACAAACACATGAATAAACATACCCGTACACACACACTAACACACACACACACACACATATATGACACCCGACGTCAAAAACACAAGGTTTGTAAGTACGGCCTCACGCCAGTGCAATATTATTTTAAGATTTTTATTCCGGGGTGTATACTGTCTTATACATGTCTGACGCGAGCCATTGAAACCCACCAGCCCGTGAGAGGATAATAACTTTTATTCAATTTCACGCCCTGTTGGGTTAGACGGTATACATGACTGTAAACTTTTAAGCTGAAAAGAGACGCACCTCAGAAAATCATACCTTGCTTTATACAGACACCCGACTGAGTACATATACAACAGATCCTCAAGATCCCCCCCCCCAACACAGACACACACACACACACACACACTCACACACACACATGTACAGACACATGTGAATACCCCGACACATACAATAGCTCTCTCTCTCTTTCCACATAATTTTACTCACTATCTCTCTTTGTGAGTAAGTTGACAGGGTTTAACTGTAAACATTTTTCACGTCATGACTGTACCTCTAAGGTAATTTACATATCGCCTTTAGTTCAGAGAAGGTCTTCAAAACCTTTTCACGTTTCCAAAACTTTTTTTCAAGCAGTTCGATATTCATCGCACTAACAGGGTATTACCCCACCCGGGTCTGCCCTGGGGGACTTGGGTGGGGTTAGGTATTTTTTAGTTCCCAGGGTCACCCTGGTCAGCCCCACAGGGTGGGTTTTTCTCTCTATTCTGGGGCATGTGTTTCTGTCTACCCTTTGTCCATTCACCTGTTTTTGCCTTTTTAAAACTCTCCCTACTGTCTGCACTGCCTGTAGCTCTTGATATTGGATGTGTGTTGCTAAATGGTCTTAGCTTTATTTAGGGCCCCACCCGGGTCTGCCCTGGGGGACTTGGGTGGGGTTAGGTATTTTTTAGTTCCCAGGGTCACCCTGGTCAGCCCCACAGGGTGGGTTTTTCTCTCTATTCTGGGGCATGTGTTTCTGTCTACCCTTTGTCCATTCACCTGTATTTGCCTTTTTAAAACTCTCCCTACTGTCTGCACTGCCTGTAGCTCTTGATATTGGATGTGTGTTGCTAAATGGTCTTAGCTTTATTTATGCCCCATGTTGTAGGTTTATTTAATGTATTTGACCGGCTGGCGACATACATTCAATTTTCTGTTTAGTTTTTTTTCACAAGCAGTGCAGGCACGTCCTGAGAAAGCCTTGTTGCTGTCGGGACGTTAAGCAATGTACAATCAATCAATCATTTATTTAGGCCCCATGTTGTAGGTTTATTTAACGTATTTGACCGGCTGGCGACATACATTCAATTTTCTGTTTAGTTTTTTTTCACAAGCAGTGCAGGCACGTCCTGAGAAAGCCTTGTTGCTGTCGGGACGTTAAGCAATGTACAATCAATCAATCTAACAGGGTATTCATGGGAAAACACCATGATATGTCTAACGCCAAGGTATGTCTTATTTTTCATTATCGATATGGAGTCCCCCACAAAATGCTAATTGGTTTTGAACAGTGAATGGGAAAACACTCGCCCGCATAATCCCCTATGAGCTCCTCACACAGAGAGAGGCCCGGCATAAAGACAGTAATCATACACCTTTACCCCGCTCTGTTTTATGTCTGTGCTTATGACAACATTACAAACACTAGTAAACCCACTTGTGACAGACTTGTGAGCCCTCATCCAAATCACTCAAGTACACAATCCACGCTAGTTAGCCTCAGGCTTTAAGAAAAAAGCCATTTGAAGTCTATCTATACCATTATTTCTGAGTCGATACCCTAAAAACACGGCTATAAGAAACATTGTTAGCGAGTGTGTGCATGCACTTGTAAAAACATTTAAGCAGGTGTTAAAGTGACAAAAGTAATTACAAAATAATGTATAATTTGGTTTTTTTTTAAAAATCAATCATTGTTTTAACAAAATCAAATAACAACATCTTTATTCTATTATCTATTGTAATTATTTGCACATTTTGTTATTTGCTTTTTGATAAAAAGTGTACTTTAGTCAAGAATTGAAACATAATTTAATAAGAAAGGGAAGTAACTTTTTTGACTTGCTGAAATTTTCACAAAATTACTTCCCTTGTATAAACCTGTACTCAAACAAAGGAAAAAGGAATCTGAAAATTTTGTTATTGAACAGGGGTGATTCTTTTCTTTTTCTGGTGCTCAAGTCATGGGTAAAATTATCAAGTTACTGTCTATGTTACTGTCTAGATGTTTCATTTGGCTCTCACTTGGCCAGGGTGTGATTTATAATTTACTGCAAAGCCAATAATCGCCAATACTGTGTCAGGTATGTTTGCTTTAAAGGACAGGGTTATCGTACATGACACCACAATTGAAATCTGTGAAGCATGATATTAATAAGCCCACTGAGAGAGATAATATAGTACAGGGCAAGTCTTGTCTGGGGTAAACTCAAAAACTATTGGCAATATTGCTGGAGTGGTGCAAACGTAAAAAGTTACTGTTCAGTGTAATTTCCTAGAAAACATGATTTTGCTTGATAACAATTTATTCTTTTGTTTGTCTAATAAAAATGACAGACAGACAAATCATACAAGTGCTTGATCTCACACACTGCTTTAAAGATGTTATGCATTTTACTGACTTAATAACATCACCCAAACAGACTAACATAAGTCTTTCAGCACCATCAGAAATATATGCTACATTTAGTGTGACTTTGGATTATGTCGATGAGCATCCAGATGTGGAGCGCATGACAGTTGATTTAAAGACACCTACTTTTAAAGTTGATGATACCAACTATGGTTGGTTAGGGGAAGTTTGTTATAGCATATTTAAACAACTGCGCAAACTAAATGTTTATATTGACAGTGTTACCGTTAATAAAGTGGTATTACACAAGGTGAGCCAGCGGTAATATTTTTTCATTTATTATTTTGTTGGACAAATAAAAATGACGGACAATGTTCAAAACCCTGGCTCATCAGGCACGTCAAGTTTAAGAAACGTGTTTCACACAACAAACTTGCCTATATCTAATACTAACAATGTTTATGAATCAATAGAAAACTTTTTTTCTGTCATACAAGATAATCTTCTTACAGGCAGTGTGAAGATTCAGATTGTTGCCAAAATAGAATTTACTAGAGTAGACGGTGAAGTGATTGTATCGTACATATCAACAAGACAACACACAGTTAACACAAGAAGAGAATTAGAGAACGTGTTTAGAGACAGACTATTACCTGACTTCCTCCAAGCAATTGACAGTGCAAGAATGAAGGGGTCTGGTTGGCACGAAGGACATGTACATGAACTACAACTAAAGCAGTCAAGATATCATCCTATATTAGGTAAATCATGGATACCACTGCCAACAGAGGTTGCAAACAAAAAGGCTGTTGTTAATATTCAGAACAATGACAACTATTGTTTCATGTGGTGTGTGCTTGCTAAACTACACTTTATAAAGTCAAAACCTGAACGTGTATCTAACTACACCAAATTTGTAAATGAACTCAACTTCAGTGGCATTGAGTTCCCTGTTAAAATAGAAGACATAGACTTGTTTGAAAAACTAAATCCTGGTATATCTGTAAATGTGTTTGTGTGGGATAATGAGTCTGTCGACAAGTTACAACCAATTAGAGTATCACCACTTCCTCCAACCTACGGTCAGTCAGAAGATAAACATGTTGACATGTTGCTAATAGGCCCTGCCGGTGATAACAATAACTTCCACTACACAGTTATCAGAAATATGTCACGTCTAATTCATGGACATACAACAAAACACAATGGTAAACAAGAAGTTTGTAAAAAATGTTTACAAAGATTCTCCTCTATTTCAGTAGCGCACAAACACATCCTACATTGTAGATCAGCTGATGACATACAAACTGTACTTAAGTATCCAGATCCTGGTAGTCAAGTGTATTTTAAGAACTATGGGAATCAACAAAAGCTGCCGTTTGTAGTGTACGCTGATTTTGAATCATTAGTAGTACCGTATGAAGGTCCTGTTCCAGAGTCATTACCAAAGACTATAAAGTTGAGTGACCAAGTGGTGTGTTCTTTTGGTTACCCCCACCCGGGTCTGCCCTGGGGGACTTGGGTGGGGTTAGGTATTTTTTAGTTCCCAGGGTCACCCTGGTCAGCCCCACAGGGTGGGTTTTCTCTCTATTCTGGGGCATGTGTTTCTGTCTACCCTTGGTCCATTCACCTGTATTTGCCTTTTTAAAACTCTCCCTACTGTCTGCACTGCCTGTAGCTCTTGATATTGGATGTGTGTTGCTAAATGGTCTTAGCTTTATTTAGCCCCATGTGTTAGGTTTATTTAACGTATTTGACCGGCTGGCGACATACATTCAATGTTCTGTTTATTTTTTTTTTTTCACAAGCAGTGCAGGCACGTCCTGAGAAAGCCTTGTTGCTGTCGGGACGTTAAGCAATGTACAATCAATCAATCTTTTGGTTACATTCTTGTTAGGTCAGATGGACAGCATTCAGAACCTGTTATCTACAGGGGTGAAAATGCAGCTTGTCTGTTTTTAACAGAAATGAGACATCTGTATAGTCAGGTAGTACAATATCTCACAACGTCAGATGCCTTTGGTGATGACAGAAGAAGACAAACTGAAATTTGATACAGCTGAGACGTGTTGGATTTGTGAACAACCCCTCCAGGGTGATAAAGTTTGTGACCATGATCACATAACTGGGCGTTACAGAGGTGCTGCACATAACAATTGTAACTTATTATTAAAAACAGATCCTAAGACATATAAGTTACCAATCTTTTTTCACAATCTCAAAGGATATGATTCACACATTATCATGCAGTCTGTAGATGAGTCTTACAAAAAAATTAGTTGTATTGCCCAGACAACTGAAAAATACTTGACTTTTAGATTGGACAACAAATTAGCATTTTATGACTCCATGCAACATTTGTCTTTAGGTCTTGCTAGTCTGGCAGATGGACTGACTGAGTTTCCAATAACAAGTAAATATTTTGAGCCAGACTTGATTAAGAAAGGTGTGTATCCGTATGAGTACATTGATCACTGGGTTGTGTTTGAAGAAACAAGACTACCGCCAAAAGAGAAATTTTATTCCACACTTAATGGTAAAGGCATTTCTGACTCTGAATACCAACATGCACTTGATGCGTGGGGGAAGTTAGGGTGTCAGACAATTGGTGACTATCATGACCAGTACTTGAAAGCTGACGTTTGTTTGCTAGCAGACGTATTTGAAAGTTACCGTGAAAAGGGTTTGTTACACTACAAGCTTGACCCTGCCTGTTACATAACTAGTCCTGGCATGACATGGGATGCATTTTTGAAATCCAGTAAGATATCTATAGACCTGTTGTCTGATCGTACGATGGGTGAAATGGTGGAACGTGGATTGAGGGGTGGGATAAGTATTGCAGCAAATAATTATGCCAAGGCCAACAACAAATATCTGGACGGCCCGGGACATGGTGACCTTGGGTTTGACCCCTCGAGGTCAAGGTCATTCATTACCTATGTAGACGCTAACAATTTGTATGGCTGGGCAATGTGTGAGTTATTGCCCTTGAAAAACTTTTGTCTGTATGATTTGTCACAGTATGATGTAACAGAGTCAGGGTTAACTAACAATATTATGAATCTTGACCGAAACGACGCGAAGGGTTGGATCTTTGAAGTAGACCTGGAGTACCCACACCATCTACATGATTACCATAATGATTATCCATTAGCTGTTGAGAAAATGAGTATGACGGGGAAAAAAGAAGACACCAAACTTGTACCGAATCTGAATGACAAATTCAATTACGTTTGTCACTATCGATTGTTACAGTTTTACATCAGACACGGGTTAGTACTAAAGAAAGTTCACAGAGGAATTCAATTTGATCAGAGTGCTTTCATGAAAGATTACATAATGAAGAACACAACCCTTCATGCCAGAGACGGCAACACTGCATTTGACAAAGACTTCTTTAAGCTTATGAACAATGCCTGTTTTGGTAAGACTATGGAAAATCCTCATCACCGCAAAGATGTGAGACTTGTCACAACTGAATTGGGTGCAATTAAACTTACAGGTAAGCCACAGTACACAGGTTATAAAGAGTTTCATTCATCATTGTATGCTGTGTCACTCAAAAAAAATATTGTTAAACTGGACAAGCCAGTATTCATTGGTATGGCAATTCTTGAGTTATCAAAACTGTTGATGCTTGAATTCTACTATGATTACTTCAAACCAAAGTATCCTGAGTGTCGATTGTTATACACTGACACTGACTCTATGATCATTGATGTGTGTACTGAAGACTTTTATGAAGACATGAAAACAGAGTTACACATGTATGACACATCTGACTACCCTAAAGACCATCCACTGTTTAGCACACAAAACAAAAAAGTGCCTGGTAAGTTAAAAGATGAACTAAATGGTGTGCCAATAGTTGAGTACGTTGGACTGAGATCCAAAATGTATTCTATACTGCATCAGAAAGGTAGTCAGTCGAAAGCCAAAGGAATTAAAAAAAACAGCAATAAAAAATAAAGACATTCGTCATGAACATTACAAGCAAGTGTTAGACGGTGCATTAATGCCTGATTATCCAAACAAGTCACTGAGGTCAAACAAACATAATCTTGAAATGATCCAAACACACAAAAAGTCACTTGCAGTTGGAGACACGAAACGAGTGTTTCACACTAAGGAAAAAGCTTATGCACCTGGTCATTACAGGCTCAAGTTATCTGAAGACATAGCTGATGAACTGGTTGATGAATTAATCGATGAGTTAGTTACTGAAATGAGTAACGGTGTCTGGGGGAATAATCTGTAATTCTTCTCTGACAAATGCCCTCTGTGGGGCAGGGTCGTACAGATAATATATTGTTGCGTCAGGGCCGGGGACTATTTTTTTTATATTGTGTACAGACGTTGACCAGATGGGGTCTGTTGCCCTGCGCTTCACGTCGTTCTCAGCCTCCCCTGGTTGATATAAATATCTCATCTGTTTAGTAAATAAACTTGTGTCTGGTGCTGGGGTTGGGGTTGGTCCTGTTTTTGGTTCTGTAATTGATTTCAATTTAATAGCATCAGCTGGCTTTGGGTGGCCTTCATTGTTCATTGCTTTTATCACATGTGGTAATCTCTTTACCCACTCGGTGTTACGCGTGTCATGCATGAGTTCCTTAGAATACTGGTAACTGAAAAGTCTTTCTGATAACTGTTTGTTAAAGTTCTCTACAATTGCCTGTGATCTGTGCACACCTGGAATGCCTCGTCTGACCAGTACGCCATGCTTTGCAAATAACTGATTAACAGCACCTTTGAATTCAGATCCGTCATCAACTTGCACTAGTCTGGGGTATCTTAAAGGGCCTCGACTATATATTTTTGTTAATGCTGTAGCAACTGTTGTAGCTGTTTTGTCAGATATGGGTTCAGCGTCTTTATATCTTGAAGCAATGTCTACAACAGTCAGTGCATACTTGTATCGTTTCTTTCTTATTGTATCGTGTGGTAGGAACAGGAGGTCCATTTGATGTGTGTCATTGGGGGTAGTGTTTTCAAAATGGGGTCTTGTTATCTTTCTTGGAGCAGGGAGGTATATCTGCCATATTGCTTGTCTCTGTAACCATTGTTTGACTTGATTGAGTGTTATATCTCCGCCCACAGCGGCATGTAATTTCTGAATAGCGGTTGCTCCTTTCCAATACCCTGATGGGGAGTAATATATTTTTGATAGTTTATTTTTGGCTGCCATTTTTTCTAGCAATGAAAACTCCTGTAAAATAAACTAATGTCATTCCCACTAGAACAAAGATTATCTCTCCGTTTCTTTGTTGTGTACTCGGTTGATAGTAGTCAGTTTCGGTTTTGGGATAGACATGTCTTCACCCGTGACAAGAAAATATTCCCTGATTGCTTCGTCTGTATTTGAAAACGTATGCTGTGCGTGACCTTCTAGCCTCAGTTTTTCATTGATGAAATCAAGTTTCTCAATTCTATTCTTTTCATATTCTTGTTGCGCTTGAGCGAGTTTCTCTGACGCTTCATTATGACGCTTCATTTCTTCTGCAGATTCTTCTCTACCCATTTTTGAAAAGAGATAATTAGAGCCACTGAAACGCGAGGGCGTTAACAACTGCCCCACCAATCATAATAGCTATCGTCGCCATATTTATTTTATTTACATAGAAACATTTTCGGGAATAATTCCCTGCTTGACAAGAAAGTCTTTTGTCGCAATCGACGCTGTGACAACTACAATTAGCTTAGTGCTGTCTTCAAAATCTAATCTACTCAGGTCTGCTGATTTCATTTTGAGTAGATTTTTTCCTAGCATAGAATAAGCTACTGCTAATCCACTGATTACAGCAGAGTGATAGACAAGGTTCATTATGTTCTTTGTGTCGCTCATTTTCTAATACAAGAAAAATTAAAATAATATTTTTATTTACTGCATATAAAATGGGTCAACGGCTTTGGGTGTTACTGGTAATGTGGCGACTTCTGGTTTTGTTTTTGGAGTGTCTGATTTTTTGGTCACTGTACGAGTCTGTGGTTTGTATTTTTTGTATAATTGATAACCTACATAACCAAATCCGGCAATTATATATTTTGTTGTTTGAGGGTCAGGGTCAGACTTAGTTGTTTGTCTCTCACTTTGATGAGGGAGTGACGGTATTGACACAGGTCCTGACGGTGGATCAGTTACATGAGTCTTTTCTGTTTGTGCTTGAAGCTGTAATTTTATCTGCCTGTTCCATTCGGCTAATCTTTTTCCTGCATCAACGCGGCCTGGACTTTTAGCCTTAGTCACAGTTTGAACCTGTGTCAAAACAGGGTCGGGGTTCAGTTGTGGAGTCGTCTGGGTTTCGTCCATTTTCTTCTGCAGTAAAATTTATTTTCGAAAAATCAATATGACTCCCGGTAACAAGCAATGTTACAACAGGTGCAAGGTAATTTCCAAACTTGTAAAACATGACACATGCTAATTTGCCAATTGAACTTGAAACAATAGGATTGCTTTCAAGGTCGTGTGAAAGACTGTCCACTATCCACAGGTAGAAAGTGACTCACTGCTTTTGTGTATAGGCATACAAGAGACCTGCTTAAATCACGAGTCATTAGTGAAGCGATGTGGTTTTCATATTTTGAATGAAGCTTGATTTAGCTCGTCAGCCGTAAGAGATTCAATATCCTCTGTCATGTATTGTTTCCCGAGATAAGCCTTTGATTTGCCTGAGACAATTACAGACAAAAGCCGCTGTTTCTTAGAGTCTAAGTCTTTGTTCTCTACAGCATTGATATCATTCAATAGAAGGATTTCATCAGGGTTCATTTATATTGTTATTTAAAAAAAAAAAAATTAATTTACTAACCCATACCCTGTGGGCTGATCTGTCTTTAAAATGAGCTTTAGATGCTTAGTTGATTTCAGTTTATTTTTCACATCATCACGTTCATGTTTATTTGGTATGACATCATTTTCTCTGAGACAGTCTTCAAAGCTGTCACGGTCCTTACAGTAAAACAAACAGATAAACTTTAACTGTTCTCGAAAATCTTTCAGTACAGCATTATATTTCTGAGTGAGAATCCATACACTGACGTTTGTGTGTCTGCCACTGAAAGCAAGTTCTGCTAGAGTGTTTCTCTTCTTGACAATGTCTTTCTCTGCAGAGCAGTCATCAACAATAAACAATGTTGACTGTCCTTCAAATTGCTTGTAAAAATATTGTAGGTAGTCATTCAGTTTTTTCTCAGGGTCGACTAAGTAAATGTTGTTGTCAGTCCAAATGAATAAACGGTTGTGATAAGCTTTGTTGTGTTTAATAGTAGGACCCCCACCCGGGTCTGCCCTGGGGGACTTGGGTGGGGTTAGGTATTTTTTAGTTCCCAGGGTCACCCTGGTCAGCCCCACAGGGTGGGTTTTTCTCTCTATTCTGGGGCATGTGTTTCTGTCTACCCTTTGTCCATTCACCTGTATTTGCCTTTTTAAAACTCTCCCTACTGTCTGCACTGCCTGTAGCTCTTGATGTTGGATGTGTGTTGCTAAATGGTCTTAGCTTTATTTAGGCCCCGTGTGTTAGGTCTATTTAATGTATTTGACCGGCTGGCGACATACATTCAATGTTCTGTTTATTTTTTTTTTCACAAGCAGTGCAGGCACGTCCTGAGAAAGCCTTGTTGCTGTCGGGACGCTAAGCAATGTACAATCAATCAATCAATTAATAGTAGGACAAAATATTACAATGTTTTCAAAGTGGTGTATGTATCTTGTTTGTAAGAGGTTAAGAACAAATTCAGTTTTCCCACACCCTGTTGCACCACAAAACAATCCACAGTGTGGGTCAAGGGTCATCAAGCTAAGGTTCATTTTAATACACAATATAATTTTAATATATGTGTCCACTTAGTCTGCACTCTTGTATATTGAGTTGTGCGTCATATATCAGGTACAAATATATATTTATGGCTTCGGCTTTTTCAACCTTTTTTTGTATCTGGATTGTAATTCCATCACTGCCGTTCTCAACAGTTCTACCTGACCCATGAAGGTAGTCATCGTCTGTGCTACGAAGGTCTAGCTAAAGAGCATACTTATTTGTAAGGTATTGTCCGATCCTAACATCATACAGATGTAAATCTTTGCACACAATGTTTGCAGGTTTATCTCTAATCCTTCCACCCGCAAAAAACTTTGTGATCTCATCGTAGTGTTGATAAGGTAACATTCCAGACGCATACACTTGATTAGGACGGCCTTCGATTGTACAAGACAAATGTGTAATCTTTGGATTGTAGAATTTTTCTGAATCCCGTTTGTATGGACTCACCGGTTCAACAAACAACATAAGAATACCTTTCAGTGACCTGGCAGGTGTGTTCAAGTTTATATTCCACATTGGGTCACTCTTGTCTTTGGGTATTATCACCCTGTCATAATAAATTGGAAGTCTTGACTGGTATTGATTTTGAATGAGTCTGGCTAGTTCAGTATGTGTGACAATTTCATATTCCAAAGAAATGTTAGAGATCTTATATGTTGCATCTGTGGCAGATGATTTTATAACTTTGGAGTAGTCATTGAAAGTTAGTTCAAAGCTCAGACGGTCATTCAGTGCCCCTTGATAATAAGGCAAATGAGCTGTGAGGATTTCAAACTCAAGTGATATGTAAAATCTGGTTCCATATGTTTTGGCCATTATAACGTCCTTGGCTACCCCAGTAGTTACCTTATCTGCTGCATTGATTCGAAGTTTACCAACATTATCAGACTGTATGCCTTGGTAAATACGATCTTCTCGTTCTTCTCTTGTGAGCCAAAGGTCTTTGTAACAGTAGAATACATCGCAGTCATCAAGACTAAACACTTCCTGCCCTTCAAGTTTTACTTTAATAGTTCTAACAATTGCTCTGCCAAGATTGACAACCAGTGTTCTGTTTACATCTGCGTCTGATGATAGTTCAATATTAAATGCTAGGCGTGCAGTGCCAGGAACAATAACATCACTGGGACCTAGGTTTGGAAACTTGACTGTAAGTGTTTGATTCTGGTCTATGGTACTTGGATTGTTTGTGATGATGATTGATTGTCTAACGCCCTTAACACCCAGAGGCTCACGTAGTTTTCTGTATGGGTCTAACTTTGATCTGTAAGACTGTGTCATTTTTATTATGCACAATAAAAAATAATAAATTAATAAAACAATGGCCGCGGGAGGATTTAATCATGAAGATTTTGAAATGGATGACACGTATGATTTTGGTAATACAACAGATATGACAGATATGGCAGATATGACTGGTACAAGAAATATTTACAGTTTACGTCACAAACTTTTAGAAACCAAAGTGAACTCATTTTATGATCATGTTGGTGGCCGCCCAGACAACGTAGATCCTAATCAGTTTGAACTTGATGGCAAGGGTCATTTATATATAAATACTGTTGACAAAGGAAAAGTACTATTGACTAACAAAAAGACCCTAGTAGGTTTAGGGTTTTAAGTACAATAAAAAATGAAGGTGGTGTTGGTGCCTTGCGCCAACTTGGTATTGGAGGGTCTCCTGTCACGCCTAGACTGGCTAGTGTGCTTCACGACACGCAAACAAAGTTGCCAACAGGGCAACAAATTGAAATGGCACCAGTAACAAGCCTACCAGAAATAGCAAACACAGTGATACAAGAAACCTCATTTACTGAAGGACAAATAAATGACGCTATGAAAACAATAGATGATCCACCTTTGTCAATGAGAGAGATTATGGGTTTGGATAAATCATTGCAGACAATAAGAGGTGAGATGGTAAACAATGTTGCCAAACTAGGTGAGCTTGATAAACACATAGAACATGAAAAAGAGAAACTGGCTACAGCAGACACAGAAATGAAAGAAAGAATCCACCACAGATTAAATGATTTGCAGATAGAAAGATCAGGACGGTTAGAAACAATTCATATTGGAAGACAAAAACTAAAATCACAGGTCAACAGAATTAGAGAAACTATTCAGAAAATACTTCACGAAGACACTACTCTGGCTGAGAGACTAAAAACACTTTTCAGAGAACAGGGTATCACTATTGCAAGTTTAATTACTGCTCTTGGATTTATTATTAGTACTGTTGTGTTAGCTGTCTCTGGTGCTGGTGAACCCGGTGGTTCTCTACCTCCAGCACCACCAGCCCGGCACCACCAACAGACCCAAAAGATTTACAGTCATGGGTAAAGAAACAACTGTCTCACATATCAGACTTGCTTAAGAAATTGGCTGTGAAAGCAATGGATGCTTTGCCTGGCATAATTGGCACAGTTGTCAGTTGGCTTATCACTACTACAGCAAAGGTAGTTGGTTTTATGGCGGAGCATGTGTGGATCTTTCTGGTTACAGTAGGAGGGTTGATGGTGGGTTATTTAATGAAACAGATAAAGAAGTAAAACCCCTAATCCCGTTAGGCCTATTACCAATGCAGTTCTCTCTGACTCATGTGTGTCCGGGGTTGACTGTACTGGTTGTATGAGTGCCGGGGCCGGGGGTGTTACCGTCTGTAATGATTTTAATGACTGTACATGTGTGGTTGTTGCTCCTAAGTTTACAGATTGATTGAGACCGAGTTTTTGACCAACACCTGCAACAACTATTTCATTATTATAATTTGTTATTGTACCCATTTGGAGTTGAAGGTCAGATGGTAACATGTATAACCCTATGCCAACTACAAAGTCAACTTTTGATCTGGCATATCTGAGAACGTCTTGATAACGCTGTATGCTTGACGGGAAATCTACTGTTGAATTAATTGAATCTTCCAGATTTGCGAGAAACTGTTTTTGAGATTCAAACTTTCCACTTCCATTCAAAATATTCGATTTTGTTAATGATTGTGCTCCTAGGATACACCAGACATATGTTCTGATAGACTCATTGACGCGCTCGACTCCTGCTTGAGTAAACCCGTCACTTTTGTCTAAAATAAATGTGGTCCATGCGTTAGTCTGTTTCTGTTCAATGGAACCTATCCAGACTTGTGATTTTGATGAGAATGAAGTGTAACCAGGGTAGTAATCTTGTGGGTATTGTCTGTGACTCATAGCATAATACAATGTGCCCATACCATTGTGATCATCAAGTTTTTGTGTGAAGTCATACTTTGTACCGGGGCTGATGTTAAACTCATTACAGATGCGTTCAAACGCTTTCATATCCATGGGGTTGTTATACCTGTTGAAACTAGATTCAGTGGGTAGTGGTGTATGAAGTTCTGACAGTATACGTCTAAGCTGGTAATAAACATGGAAACGGTAGACAGATCTAATAAGTTTGTTTGAATGATTCAAGTGGTCTGTGAATGAAACACCACAGCCTGTAGTTGAACATAGTATTGCAAAGTTGAGTTGATTTTGAAACATCTGTAGTGGACTTGAAGACCACTTTCTTGCAGTAGAGTCGTCTGTTATTGGAGGGTTTAGGTAATGATCAAATGGATTTGGTATTTTAACTTGGAATAAATCTTGTTCGCTTACAGCTATGTCGAGCTGATTTAGTTGAATTATTTTCTGTTCATAAGTAGGTGCAACATTATATTTGGCATCCACATTAAATTGAAATGCGTTTGTATTGGTAATGGTTGGTGATTTAAATTCCATCCTTTTTTATATGAGATAATAAAAATGTTTATCACATTAACAAATCTTGACACAAGCAAACCAGTGTGGTTAACTAATGGGATTGATAATCGTGATGGTAGCAAGGCTGTTGCTATCCATGAAATGTTCTATACAGTAAAATGGTTTAATGTAGAAGATGATATATATATAATAAAGTAAATTTAGATGGTAAGACTGAAGCTTTACCGCCTGGGTATTATGACTTTTGTACTATAGCTGAATGGTTTCAGAGTAAATTTAAAATTAAAGCAACTTTAAATCCAGCTAACCTACTTGTTACATTAGAATTTCCGACACAAAATTGGTTAAGGATCTCAGATAGATTTGCATATTTACTTGGATTTTATATTGATGAAGATTGGTTTAGATCAGATGATTTAGATGAAGCTATGTCTGGTATTATAACAATGAAGACCAAAAAACTTAAAATAACTGGGAAACGCCCTGTCAATTTGTCAGTACACACAGTACTTACTTACTTACTTACGCCTGTCACCCCTACCCGGGTATAGGCCGTCGACGAGAGACCTCCAGCAACTCCTGTCCTGTGCTTCTCCTTCGATTCTACTCCAGGTGGTTCCCAGTCTCTTGATGTCTGCTTGGAGGTCTCGACGCCAGGAGTTTCTCGGCCTACCTCTTTTCCTCTTTCCCTGGGGGTTCCATGACAATGCCTGCCTAGTGATACTGGAAGCTGGCTTTCTCAGACTGTGACCGATCCATCCCCATCTTCTTCGCCCAATTTCATTCTCTGCTGTTATCTGCTCTGTTCTCTCCCAGAGTCTGACGTTGCTGATCTTCTCTGGCCAGTGGATTTTCAAAATTCTTCTAAGGCAACTGTTCATGAAGGTCTGTACTCTGTTGACTGTGGTTTTGGTCAATCTCCAAGTTTCTGCTCCATATAGGAGAACTGCTTTTACATTGGAGTTGAAAATCCGGACTTTGGTGTGTTGTGACAGCTCTCTGGAACTGCACACTATTTTCAACTGGAGAAAGGCTGCTCTGGCTTTACCGATTCGTGCTCTGACATCTGCATCAGTGCCGCCTTTTTTGTCTATGATGCTCCCGAGATAGGTGAAGGACTCCACCTCCTCCAACGGGGTGCCAGCAAGCAAGACTGGTTCTTCCCTGGTTGCGTTCAGCCTCATTGTCTTTGTTTTCTGTTTGTGAATGGCGAGGCCCACTTGGGACGAGATGTCAGCAAGCCTTGTGGTCTTGTCCTGCATTTGTTGATGAGTGTGGGACAGTAATGCCAAGTCGTCTGCAAAATCGAGGTCGTCAAGCTGTACACACAGTGCTAAATATTTATTTGAAAGAACTAAACACAACTGAGAATGTTCACAATGGAAAGCCTTCGACTTTGTTGAGATGCTTACCAACTGGAAGTGCACCCTATTGTGAAAGTGTGGTTGCTAGATTTCCTAATTTACAGTTTAAGAAATTAGGTGCCAGTTTCTTTGAGTCACTGTGTATATCTGTAACTAATCAAGATGACAAACCAGTTGTTATGCATGATTTTAGTGTTGTGTTGGAAATTAAATAATTTTATTTTTGTTTATAAAAATGAGTGGCCTTGGTCCAAAGCCGAGAATCATACCAGTTGCATGTCCAGTAACAGAGTTGAAAGATTTGGCAGACGTACAGGATTTTGAGAAGGAAGGGGAAATTGGAGAAATATATGGTTTTGAACTTGATTCAACTGGTATGTACAAGAGGAAAGTAATTGTTGACATGAAAGACGGTGAAAAACAGATTCCTAAACTTGGTCAGCTTCGTGATGTTACTGTACCAGTTGCACCTAATCTTGTAAATAATGTGCCCAACAACTTAATACATGTGGGTAATAAATGGGTTGTTTCACCTGTGCCGCCACCAGCACCCGTAATTGACTGGGACATAAAGATTGAATTTATTAGTCCTTATGTATACACTGATGACGAAGGCGCCTTAGTGTTTAGGAAGGTTGTTAATTCTGGGCCGATGATTGCAAGTCTTGTTCCAAGTTTTGCCCCAGACAACAATAGCAGAGATAAACTAAAAGTGCAAGATTATGAGAAACGGCGGTATCTTCTTACAACTAGAAAGGGTAGATCAGATACTTCTGTTGTGTTTATGCCAGCAAGCTTAGTCGTGGCTAGAGAAGCAACAATAGTATTTGAAATTATCTTGAGATCTGTAGCTTCTGTGAAAGAGGCAAATATTGCACAGGGAATAAAACTTACATGGGATTAAACAGTATCAGAATCATCAAAGGTCTTCATTGCTATTACAAAAAATGTTGATGTTATTAATGTTTCGAGCAGTATTCCCGCTGTCAAGGTGGTGGTCGACAAAACAACTTTTGTTCGTCTAACTTACATAAACCTTGAACACATTGATCTTGTTGCATTTTATTATGCTAGCAAATTGTATACTTTTGAAGAGTTGCAAAATGTAATTGATGATTAAATAAAAATATTTGTCAATAAAAAAAATATGGTAAAATTTTATCCAATACTACCGACGCTTGAGCCGACTGAATCAATTGCGACGACTAAAACAACGCTTGCGCCTGATTCGCATGCGACAGCTGTGCCAATTGCATCAGAAAAAACATTACAGGCAGACGCATTTCGTTTAATGAATATTACAGAAGCAATTAAATATTTGGAAAGTGAAGAGGCGAGGTACTCCAGATGTAAGAGACGGTATAAGACCGTTTTCAATTCTGTTCAAAACACTTCTATGGCTATTGGTGCAGTTTCAGCTGGATGTTCTGTAGGAGGTATTGTTCTGTTTGCCACGGGAATTGGAAGTTTGGCTGGAATAGCAGTTGAGGGTGTTAGCGTTGCTACATGCCTGGCTTACTTTGGTTTGGAGGCCATAAACAAGAGGTTTCATACGAAGTTACAGAAACATGAAGCATTGAGTACGCTTGCTGGTGCAAAGCTGAGCAGTATGAAACTTATTATCAGTAAGGCATTGAATGATAATTTTATTGATGACGAAGAATTTAAGCGGGTCCAGGATGATTTAAATAATTACAAAAAACAGAAATCTGAAATACAAAATAAAATGCGTAGTCAATCTCCCGTAAATGTTGAAGAACTAAAAGCTAGTTTTTTAGAGATGGGAAAACAGATCGGAGTTCAGGAAACCACAGAAAAACTACACAATCTTTTAAACAAATAAAAATCAGATTTGGTAATCAATCAATATTTTTGTCATATGCTTCGCAGAGAGATGACACGTCATTTACACCACTTGTGCCTGATTGTTTAACCCCATCTGCACCACCGCCAGAGTACTACTGAGAGAAAAAAAGTTTTTTTATTGTCCTTGTATCTTGACAAATCTGTCTCAGTATCTTGGGACTTGAGTCAAGTTGTTGTAAGAACTTAGGGTAAGTACTTGTAAGAACTTAGGGTAAGTAATTAATAAGTTCTTATGGCAACACACTTAAAGGTTACCTCTGCAGGTTCCTAAAAGTTAGTTGCAACTTGTTAATAAGTATTAAGTTTCACTTGGCATCACTTGATCAGGTAAATGATTAGGTATTGACAGAGACAATAGTTATAGAGAGAGACAATAGGAGACCCGTAAGATAATTAGATCAATAAAGCCACATCCGTCATGCTCGTCAGTTTTTTAAAATCAAAGGGTTGATTGGGTAATAACGGGGGCGTAATGGAGTCAAAAATTTTATTATTTAAAATGACGTAATTTAATGACGGATGTGGCTTTATTGAATTCATTGTCTTACGGGTCTCCTATTGTCTCTCTCTCCATGTTTATTTTATGTTGTCTGCATGGCACCTTTTGAGAGTGAGTCAAATGCATTTCAGCCTGTGCTGTCCTTCTTTCACAGATTTTATGATCATGGCTTTAAATGTGCTGGAATGCCAGTCATAGCATTGTTTGGTTAAATGAGATTGTGGTTTATGTCAAAATGTCAAATTCTTTTTCAGGAATTGGATCTTTCACAATTGTGGATGGGAACAAAGTGCAGGGTGAAGATGTTGGAAACAAGTGAGTCTTTTGATTTGTGTTGTTCTTTTCAGTCTTACATGGTAGCCTACAGCGCACGCACCCATGCATGCACGCACGCACACACACACACACACACACACACACACACACACACACACAGGAGAGTGGCCTCCCCTTGGACAAGCTAGCAGTACCCGTTTGTTAGGTCTCGGAATTTTTCGAGAAATATCCTGAAAATGCCAGTCGTCGGGCTTCCCAACGCTGTTGAGGGATTGCTAAACATCCTGCTAGCTGACCATTCCATTAAATCGTGGAAAATCGCCGGGGAAGGTGAGGACATGACTTTTGTGCTCAGGCTGTGTACGGCAGCAGAGCAGACCGGGACCGCCATAACTACACGCAATGGACAGTGGCGACGTAAACCCCCAAGCCAGATGCGGCGTGACAAGAGGAGGGCCGAGCAACATCGGGCGAGACTGGACAGCAACAACACCCAAGCCCAAGGTACACAAGAATCACAGAATGATGACAACAACACCACAGAAACAAAGGCAAGTGACAATGACAAACACTTCAGTTTATTTGTGTCAACACCAGATACTGACCTACATTCCAACACAGTCACAGAGGCAACAGAGGACACATCACGCACCCCACGTGCTGTTCACGGTATTGACAATGACCTGACACAGTGGAATGTTGTGCAGGGGGCGTGTGCTACAGATGTATCAAACGTTGAAAACCTGGACAGGACTGTGGACTATTTCAGTTTTTCCACTCCAGCATCTCAACATGATGATGTGTTTGACATCGAAAAAGAAGGAGAAGCAGCTGGTTACGACTTACACACTACTAAACTGTATGTGGCCGGAATCACAGAGAGGCTGACACAAAAACTGCTACGAAAACCAACCAGAAACATAAAGTTCAAGAATATTGTGTTTGACAGTGGACCCTCACAAGCTCAGCAGTTACTGCTGGGAGAGAGTGATGACATTATCATTGTGTATGACTGTCACAAGCATAGCGTGTTGAACTGGTTCATCAAGCACGCAAAAACAACACAGACAGAACGTTACTATTTGGACAGGTTACGTCAAGGTGGGTCTGTGGACAGACAGACACACCGTGATGACTTCGACATCATGGAGACAGACCTACATCTCCTGGCGACTTTGGTGCGACATCTCCTTGGATAACACTGCACAGTGCCGCTGCGTGACTGTCGGACTACACGCTGAAGCCCGTACACGAGTGACTATTAAACTGACTGAATCAGTCATGATATACTGAACTGTCGTGAATGACGTCGGTTTCCGCGTCGGTTCATTCGATTGTTTTTTGTTCTGTGCAAATTGTACTCATTGTTCATATGGGCCTGATGGCCTGCAAAAACTGAAATAAATTTATTATTATTATTATTATTATTATTATTATTATTACACACACACACACACACACACACACACACACACACACACACACACACACACACACACACACACACACACACACACAGGTCTGTGTCAGTTCAGTGGCATTTTGCTCACTGAGATGTACACACAATGACTGTTACACACACACAAAGAAAAACACTTGCGCTGAACTGGTACCATAGCGAGTATTTCACTTAACACATACAATTACATGCATGCAGTAGTTTGATCTTTGAGAGCTTTGCAACAGATGAATCCATTTCAACTTTTTTTGTTGGTTGATTTATTTGCAGTTTCTTCTTACTGCCAGATTCCATGGGAAAGGTACGATGGCTGTTTGATTCTGTAATGGTAGAGTGCCATGACAGTTCTAATACTATTATAGCCAATAACTAAGGAGATATTTGTACTCTGATAACTACTGTAATTAGCTGAATTTGATTTTCTGTCTCCTGTTCAAATACTTACAATTTTAGTGTGATGCTTTGTAGGAAACTTTTACTTTTATATATATATATATATATATATATATATATATATATATATATATATATATATATATATATATATATATATATATATATATATATATATATATATATATATATATATATATTTTTTCCTTTAACAAAGGCGTCGCCCAAAGCCAAAAAATGCACTCAATCAGAGTAGCTCCAAGGGACATAATTTTTCAATAAATTCTGAGAATGCTGTGCTAATGCCATGGAAATCCAGGCTGGTAAGCTTGCATTGTGTCATCAGGACATAAGCTGTCCTTTTGTGATTGCATCGCTTATTAGATCTTTTGAGCCTTCCACTGAACACCTACTACATAAAGTAATAGGGACTACCCCCAGCGCCCCGCAACCCGCTGGAGAATATCCAGTCCTTCCCCCAGCCTGGATTTCCATGGCTTTAGCACAGCATTCTCAGAATTTATTGAAAAATTATGTCCTTTATGTGACAGGCGTAAGTAAGGCGTAAGTAAGTAGTCTTGCTACACTTACTTACTTACTTACGCCTGTCACCTCTACCCGGGTATAGGCCGTCGACGAGAGACCTCCAGCAACTCCTGTCCTGTGCTTCTCCTTCGATTTTACTCCAGGTGGTTCCCAGTCTCTTGATGTCTACTTGGAGGTCTCGATGCCAGGAGTTTATCGGCCTACCTCTTTTCCTCTTTCCCTGGGGGTTCCATGACAATGCCTGCCTAGTGATACAGGATGGATTGGTCACAGTCTGAGAAAACCAGTTTCCAGTATGATACTGGAAGCTGGCTTTCTCAGACTGTGACCAATCCATCCCCATCTTCTTCGCCCAATTTCATTCTCTGCTGTTATCTGCTCTGTTCTCTCCCAGAGTCTGACGTTGCTGATCTTCTCTGGCCAGTGGATTTTCAAAATTCTTCTAAGGCAACTGTTTATGAAGATCTGTACTCTGTTGACTGTGGTTTTGGTCAATATCCAAGTCTCTGCTCCATATAGGAGAACTGCTTTTACGTTGGAGTTGAAAATCCGGACTTTGGTGTGTTGTGACGGCTCTCTGGAGCTCCACACTTTTTTCAACTGGAGAAAGGCTGCTCTGGCTTTACCGATTCGTGCTCTGACATATGCATCAGTGCCACCTTTTTTGTCTATGATGCTCCCGAAATAGGTGAAGGACTCCACCTCCTCCAACGGGGTGCCAGCAAGCAAGACTGGTTCTTCCCTGGTTGCGTTTTACCTGAATTTACCTGAATTTACCTGAGTGGCCACTGAGCGCGGCCGACGGGGTAGGAAGTTTGAGAACTTATTTTAACCCCCTTAACTGTCTCTTTATCATGGCGGTTCTTTAACTGGTTGACAGTTTCAGCTTCGACAATTGTTTGTTTCAGAGCATTCCATGGGTTCACAACTCTTTGGGAAAAAAAGTTTTTTCTAAGATTCAGTCTGGACCTCTCTTTGAACAGTTTGCTGCTGTGACCTCTATGGTAAAATGATGACTGGCATGAAGTAAAAAATATGTCCGCAGAAACTTTTTCAAGTCCCTTTATGATCTTGAAAGTCTCGATGAGATCTCCCCTGTCTCTCCTTTCTTCCAATTTCTGCAAATTGCAAAAGGCCAGTCTCTCCTCATACGGCAGGTGACCAATCCCTGTAATCGATCTTGTAGCTCTCCTCTGCACCTTTTCCAACTCTGCGATGTCTTTTTTGAGGTAAGGTCGCCATGCTTGGATACAGTACTCTAAATGTGGTCGTACAATTGTTTTGTAGAGTGGGACAATAACTTCTCTAGTTCTGGCTGTAACTGTTCGCATGATCTGCCCCACTGCTCTGTTGGCTCGTTTTGCTGCCACGCAGCACTGGCGACTGACCGACAGTGACCTGTACATGATGACGCCTAGGTCCCTTTCTTCCTCCACTGCTCCAAGTTCTTGTCCTCCCAGCGTGTAAACCTGACAAGTGTTTTTACGGCCTGCATGCAGAGTCTTGCACTTGTCCACTTGCGTTCAGCCTCATTGTCTTTGTTTTCTGTTTGTGGATGGTGAGGCCCACTTGGGACGAGATGTCAGCAAGCCTCGTGGTCTTGTCCTGCATTTGTTAATGAGTGTGGGACAGTAATGCCAAGTCGTCTGCAAAATCGAGGTCGTCAAGCTGTGTCCACAGTGTCCACTGTATTCCACTTCGTCTGTGCTCTGTGGTCCTCTTCATGACCCAGTCTATGGCCAGTAGGAAGAGGAACGGAGACAGCAGACACCGGTTCTGACCTGGAGCTCCCTGGTGAACTGCCCTTCGTGGATCACGCGACATGTCATGCTGCTCTTGATCAGGCGGACGAGCTTTGTGGGTACACCGTAGTGTCGTAGGAGTTTCCACAGAGTCTCTCGGTCCACGCTGTCAAAAGCTTTCTCATAATCCACAAAGTTGACGTACAGCGGGGAGCTCCACTCCAGAGACTGTTCCATGATGATGCGGAGAGTGGCGATCTGGTCTGTACATGATCGGTTTTTTCTGAATCCTACTTGCTGGTCTCTCAGCTGGGGGTCAACGGAGCTCTTCATTCTCTCCAGGATGATCCTGTTGAAGACCTTTCCTGGTACTGACAGCAAGGTGATTCCTCTGTAGTTGGAACACTTGCTGAGGTCGCATTTGTTGGGAAGCTTGATTAGGTACCCCTCCTTCCAGTCAGCCGGCATCACCTCCTCATCCCAGATCTTTCCAAACAGTGGGTACAGCATCTCTACTGTTGTCTCTAGGTCTGCTTTCAGAGACTCTGCTGGGATGCCATCTGGCCCTGCTGCTTTGCCGTTCTTCAAAAATGCCACTGCTCTTCTGATCTCTTCCCAGCTGGGTCTGTCACAGCTGATGGGTAGGTCAGTCTCTGCTGGCTGGATGTCTGGGGGGTCGGGTGGGCTGGGTCTGTTTAGTAACTCTTCAAAATACTCGGCCCATCTGTCGAGTTGGTCTGCTCTGTCTGCAATAGGCTTGCCTTCTTTGTCTTTTACTGGTCTTTCTGTATGGCCATACTTGCCCGACAATCTTCTGGTAATGTCGTAGAGCTGTTTCATGTTGCCGCTGCCTGCTGCCTTTTCTGCCTCTGCTGCCAGGCTGTCTGTGTAGGCCCTCTTGTCTGCCCTGATGCTCCTCTTCACCTCGCGGTTGGCTTCCGAGTATTCCTCCTGTGCCCTTGCTTTGGCTGCTCTCGTGTGACTGTTGTTGACAACTGCTTTCTTCTGCTTCCTCACTTCTATCTTCTTCAAGGTCTGTGCTGACAGCCAGTCCTTGTGATGGTGTTTCCTGAACCCTACTGTGTCTTTCACTTTGCAGGTTGAGTTCAGCGCCTCTCTAACTGCCTTCCACTGCTGCTCTGTGGTGACCACCTCCTCTTCATTTACTAGCTCCTGTAGCGCTTGAAACCGGTTGGACAGCACCAGTTTGAACTCTTCTCTCACTCCAGTCTCTCTCAGGAGGCCTACATTATAGCGCTGTCTTCTTGTTGTCTCTGTGCGGCTTTTCTTTAACTTGAGCTTTATTCTTAAGGTAAGAAGATGGTGGTCTGAGGCGAAATCTGCTCCCCTCCTCACTCGAACATCTTGGAGGGATCTTCTAAATTTCTTGCTAATGCAGATATGGTCTATTTGGTTCTCTGTAGTATGATCAGGTGAGACCCAAGTTGCTTTGTGTATTCTTCTGTGTGAGAAGATGCTGCCTCCAATGACAAGTCTGTTTAGAGCACAAAAGTCTACAAACCTCTCCCCGTTCTCACTCATCTCCCCTAGTCCCTGTCTCCCCATCACCTCTTCGTATCCGGTGTTGTCCTCTCCTATTTTGGCATTAAAATCGCCCATGACGATGGTGATGTCTCGCTCCGCACATTTATCCACGGCACTCTGGAGTCGGTCATTGAACTCTTGTTTCTCTTCCTCGTCACGGTCATTAGTGGGCGCATAACACTGGATGACGTTCAGCTTGAGCTTTTTCTTCGTTCTAAAGGCTGCTGTGATAATTCTTGGCCCAAGAGGTTCCCAGCCCATCAGCGCTCTCTGTGCCACTGGTGACAGCATGAATGCTACTCCTTCTGTATGGGGGGCATTCTTCTCTTCATGACCTGAATCATCTCCCCACTTAACAGCCTTTTCTGGCCAGACTGCGTCCATCTGGCTTCACTGATACCTAGCAGGGAAAGGTTGTACTTTTGCATTTCCGCTGCTATCTGGGCGGCCTTGCCGCTCTGGTACATGGTCTTGACGTTCCATGTGCCCATGGTTGTGTCCTTGGATAGAGAGAGGCGGCTCGGTCCTGTGGCTTCCGAAGACTTCCGGCTTTCACCACAGGACGTCATAAATCTTCTGGTAGAAGAACCTTCCTCCTCCAGGAAAGGAATTACTGTTAGTCTTTTCGTCGGCGTTTTTGTAGCTATTTCCTTTTTTGCAGGGTGGGGAAGCTAACCCCACGCCCAACCCCCTTACTAGGAGGACCAGGGGTTTTCTGTCGGGGTCACCTTCCCTTATACCATGTTGGTTCACGGCACCTTATTTCATTCGGTGCACCCCTCTCGCGAGGGACCCCCTATCCACCACCCAGGGGACGCGCCTCAACGCCATATGGTCCCAGCGCAAGGTCTTGCTACACTTATGCCATGGAATTCCAGGCTGTTAAGCTTGCATTGTGTCATCAGGACATCAGCTGCCCTTTTTGTGACTGCATCGCTTAGTAGATCTTTTGAGCCTTCCACTGAACACCTACTACATAAAGCAGTAGGGACTACCCCCAGGCGTCCCTTGGAGCTAATCTGATTGAGTGCATTTTTTGGCTTTGGGCAACGCCTTTGTTATAAGTAAAGAATAATTGCACCACAAAATTGCCTAGGTGTTGCCTTTTCAAAATTAGTCTGTCTTCTTCCACTGCAACACCTCATAAAGCTTTAGGGATGCAATCCGCGCTGTGCTGGCAGTGCTACCAGTAATTCTGGAGGCGGCTTCTAGTACATGCGTTGTGTTTGCACTTTCAGGTTACGCCGTATGCCTACCTGAAGAGCCCCCCCCTTGGGGCGAAACCGGTCGTAGGCGGCAAAAACTTTAAATCTACTCAGCAGGTCCAATATCTGTTTGGGAATATTTTCTAGCATCCCCCCTCGGGAGGAGGACTGGATATTCTCCAGCGGATGGCGGGGCGCCTAGGGGTAGTCCCTACTGCTTTATGTAGTAGGTGTTCAGTGGAAGGCTCAAAAGATCTACTAAGCGATGCAGTCACAAAAAGGGCAGCTGATGTCCTGATGACACAATGCAAGCTTACCAGCCTGAATTCCATGGCATTAGCACAGCATTCTCAGAATTAAATGAAAAATTACATCCCTTGGAGCTAATCTGATTGAGTGCATTTTTGGGCTTTGGGCGACACCTTTGTTATAAGTAAAAAAAAAAAAAATATATATATATATGACTAAGTGCCATAAGGTGAGCAAAAGGTGAGTGACCTCTTTTGCGGGAAACTAAAATCTGTTTAAAAAGACATGTGTTGACTTTAACAAGTGGAATGTGTCTATGAATGATTGAAGATATACTGGCAATAATTTATGCACCTAACGTAAAGCCGTTTGGTGAGTATACTGTAAAATGCCTGAATTCACCAATGAAAATCGGCCCGGGAAAGCAGACAACGATTTGCTGTCGGTCTTTTTTGATCTCGCGTGTTTAAGCAACAATAACAAATGTATATATATATATATTTTTTTTAGTCCAGGGCTCAGGTTGCCACTGAGCTGTTGGGGGAGCTGAATGATGATGTGACTGGTAACTTCGTGGAAGAGGTAAATATTATCTGTAAGATTAACCCCTTAACCAGGCTTTTTGTTAATAGAAAATTCTCCATATATATATTTGATGGGCACATTTTGACAGGGACGGATAAATGGAAGGCAGGAATCACTGGGACAGACAAATCTTTAAAAAAATATCTTACCCCTGCCGTGATTCAAGTAAGCGACGGATTGATTCCTGGGTTTGATTGTTTGTCATGCTGTCCATCCCGATGAAGGGCAATTTTAAATCCTAGCAGAAAGCCTGCCTTAACTGCTGGGATAAAATGGACTTTACCCGTCTGCAAGAGACATAAACCTTCATGAGCCCCCACAGTCGCAGGCAGCACTAAGCTTTCTTGCCGACGGCTAGGGTTCAAATAATAATAATAATAATAATACTGTTATTATATAGGCGCTTTTTCTCAATTTTGGGGCAAATCGACTCGAAGCGCCGGGAACTGAAACCCAACACGCACAGTCACATAACAGACACGGATTTACGCCATTTAAGACAAACAAGAGTACAAGACAGATGAAGGGCCAGTTCAGCTACTGAAGTTACAGAGATTTTTGATCGCTTGTATTTTAAATTTGTAAAGTGGCCTGAAACCGGTACCAAAGTGTGGGGGGTGGGGGGATGGGTGACTCATCAGGGCTGTGTGTGTGTTTATATAGGCAGGCCGACGGTTGAAACTATCATGGGTGATCCATTAAAATTCTTAGCTGTCCATAGCACTTTTTGTCAAGGTGATTCCTGTAGGAATCACGTTGACAGAAAAAGAGGGGATGGACAGTCAAAAGGTAAATATGTAGTCATTGACCTGATCCCAGCTTGCTGTCTACCTTAAGAGCAGAGATTGAGAGTAATGAGAGTCTTAGTCCTGCGCCAGCCACTAAGCAAGGTGCTCCGCTATAGCAGAGCACCTTGCATAGTGGCTGGTGCAGGACTATACCATAGAGAGGTATAGATTATTATGAGCCTCTGTAAAAGCTTTTTATGCTGTTTTGTTCTTTTTGTATATTTTAAACAGGGTGTTGAGCAGTTGCTGGAATCAAACCCTGACTTCTTTAACAACTTTTCATTGGTCATCGCAACAAGCATGCATGAGAAGTAAGTTCTGTTCAGTAACGCATGGGAAATGAGAAAAAGATACTGCCTTTAGTTGGCACATTTAAAGAAAAAAGTTAATTGAATTGATAATTGATTTGCAGTGTACTGTACATGAAATAGGTTTCATTTGCAGTGAATGACTCTCGGTAAGATTGTACCATAAGCATTGACAACACTCAAGACATCTCCAAGAGGCATAGATCTCCATGAGCCCTGCTTATGGCAGTAGCTGGTTATCCACCATGACTTTGCTTCCATTCATTGTTGGGAGTTGTTCAGTGTAAACTTAACCCCACTGTTGCTGCACAGTGCAACACAGTGAACCTGTTCGTCAAAATTTTCTCGACTCTGTTGACCCATGATTACTTAGGGCTTGTGTCTGTCAGAGCACCAGAAGCTTATCAGACTACTGAGCTGTCATGGTGCTGGAAGTGAGAGAATATTATTTTCAGATCCCTGCTGCAGCTGAGTGAAATATTATGGGAGAGGAGCATTCCTCTGCTGGTGTGCCGCAGCTATGGCTTTATCGGCTATCTTCGCCTTGTAGTCAAGGAACACTCAAGTCAGTGCTGTTTCCATATTTGCTGTTGTTTGGGGATTATGGGGAACATGAGATATAAGACATACATGTTATATACACAATGTATGTGTCTGATGATATCAGTCCCTGTACTGCTCATAAATCAAGTTTTGACTTAACCCATATCATACTGAGGCTAACAGCTTCAAATTTGTACACTGCCATATGCAAGCTACCTTATAGTACTTACAGATAAGGATATAGACCAATGGCTTTAGTTCAAGGGTGGTGCCAGAATAGCTTGGTGCCTCTAGGCGCCAAACTATTCTGGCACCACCCTTGAACTATTTTAGTCAAACTTATTTCACACACTGGTGTAATCCGAATGATAAGGGTTAACAAATTTTGGTAACATCCAATATGACCGTAGTCTGATTGATAACTGTGCATGTGAACAGAGTATAACATCATGATATCCATATTTTCACACATTGATCATTCTTACTGTGCTGTTCCAGTTGTGGAGTCTCACCCAGACAGTGCCCATGAGGACCTGCGTCTTGACCGACCATTTCCTGGACTTGAGGCTTACTGCGACTCCCTGAACTTGGCCACTATGAATAAAAAAGTGATTAACTCATTCAGCCCGACGCATGTATTTCCCAAATTTGGGGGGTGTCATCTAACGACTACGCACCTGGTGCAGGAGATAGATCGACCATGATAATTCAAGGGTAGTGCCAGATTAGCTTGGCGCCAACAGGCGCCAAGCTAACCTGGCACTACCCTTGAATTATCATGGTTGATCCATCTCCTTATCATGGTCGATCCATCTCCTGCTGTAGTGCGTCAGGGCTGAATGGGTTATCTAGTACATTAACCCTTTCACTTCCAGAAATAAATGAACACCCACCCAGGTTTGCCCTGGGGACTTGGGTGGGGTTAACTACTTTTTAGTTTCCAGGGTCACCCTGATCAGGGTGGGTTTTCCCTTCTATTCTGGGGCATGTGTTTCTGTCTACCGTTGGTCCATTCACTTGTATTTTCTTTTTTTAAACTCTCCCAACTGTCTGCGCTTCCTGTAGCTCTTGATATTGGAAGTGTGTTGCTAAATGGTCTTACGTTTATTTAGCGTATTAGACCGGCTAGCGACATACATTCAATATTTTGTTTAGTTTTTTTTTTTTTCACAAGCAGTGCAGGCATGCCCTGAGAAAGTCTTGTTGCTGTTGGGACGTTAAGCAATGTACAACCAAACCAAACCAGAAATAAATGACTTCCACTCTGTGCAGTGCAAGTCATTTAGTTCTGGGAGTGAACGGGTTAATTTTGATACCCCCTTTCACTTCTATCGCCAACTGTTGGAAATGTGTCAGAGTACTTCTACCACCTACTACTACCACCTTTGTGCTTCTTATTTGTTTTTGTCTATCGTATTGAAAATACGGTAGGCTTTGAGATGGGGCTGGTCGGAGCACGTTCCGTAGCATGCAAATGATGAACATAGGTGGGCACACATCAGACTCTGACAGTGAAGTAAAACGATAAAAATTATGTCATGCCTAGCTACGCTAACCGTGCTGTTGAACTTAAATATGGTGGGAAACGCCGTGTGTGTGTGTGTGTGTGTGTGTGTGTGTAGACACGAGTATCTCCTGTGTTTGTGTACGTACAGGCCTGAAACTTTAGGAAATGCTTTGTTCTTGATGTATTTCGGAGATCCTCGAAGCATATTTTAAACCGTAGACTCGTTAAAGATAAAAATTGCTTTTATATAAAGTCGGTTGACTCGCATTTGAGTTTGTAATTTTCGTTCTATTCACTTGGAATTTTGGATATAGCTAGCTTGGAAATAGACATTGGATGAGTTAGCCAGCTTTGTACCTTTTCAACTTTTTCATAAAAAGTAATTCATTGCAGAATAAAAATAAAAAGTAAAAATTCTTAACTCGAGAGAAGGACCAGACAGTGATGGCGACATAAAGGCGCCAAACACGTCAGTGTTACACAATGTTCCCAAATTGTCACAAAGCACCAGATGTCAATTTTATACAATGTTTCTGAATTGACATCAGCTTCGTCACTGTGTACATGGCATCATGGGACTAGCGATGACATGACGTAAAACTTATAGTGATGTCATTTTGCTGCTCGTGCTATTCTTCCTCTTCAGAATTCATGTTGCTATATCAGCCCACAGAGCGTACTAATGGTGGGAGGCACCATGTATCCATCTTTATTTGTGTGCCCCGGTGTGTTTTGATCAGAGGTTGGGTTAGAGAGGATGGAAATGGATCAGAAGGGTAAGCTTAAAAATATGAACATGAACTCTGAATGTTCCTAAAAGAACAAGATGGGATGAGCCATAACCCACAAAGACTCTTCTGTATGAGAGCCATAACCCACAGAGTCCCTTTTATATGCGAGTTGACCTCACTGTCAAGGGTCTCTACCTGTTGTCTTTGACCTGATTCTGATGACGTGCAGTCACTCCTTTTTCCGACACGATAATTGGTCAGCACCTACAAATCGCAGGGGGGTTCAATGCCCCATTGCCTACCTGCTAGAACCATTGCCGTACCTGTAATTTTTTATCAGCTGGCCAATCTGCAATTCTAGTATTGCGCACGAATCTGTCCTAGGTCTTTTGTCTGAGCACTTAGATCAGGGCTGTCCGGCACCTTACATCATAAATAAATGGAAAACGCGAAGATCAAATGGTGGCAGACGACGGGGAAATAAATAATGTGCCTTATTTCGAGATGACTCATGCGGTGAGCACACGTCACAAGTGCTACACAAATGTGTCGCAATTCAAACTGAACTGAGAGCTCAAAACTTTCCATTGTGTGTGTCAACACGTATGCTGTTTAGAAAGCAAAGTCTGTTGCCACTGTGCAGTAAGAGAGAAAGAGAAATAATGAAAGAAAATATGACAGATCTGTGATATTTCTTTTTTTTTTCTTGTTTTTTTAAGATCGAGTATGTGTTGAATGAGGGCATGAGCTCAGTACTGGTTGGAAAAAGATGCCAACAATACATGCTTCATGTACAAAATCAGACCTACCATATATCCAGTCGCTTGCCACGCAGTCCTGCACTCAAAATTTAGAAGTTCTATCACTTGAATCCAGTGAGAAAAGTCTGCACTTCCTTGCTACAGATTCTGGAATTGTCACTAGCTGCTTAGAAGCAGCATCACTGGTAAACGTTTGAAATTCCAGCGGCAAACATCAAGCACATTTACACGACCAAGCACGGTAGCCTATGCATAAAAAGTTACGTCCCCTGTGTATTTACCAGAAAAATCAGTCTGCCGTCAGAAATATTTGGAGAGAGGGAGAGAAGAGAGTGGGTCGATGTCTTGGTATCGTGACAAAATTTATGCTTTAACATCTTCGTCACTGTCTGATTTTCTGAAGAAGTTGAGGTTTTTTTACTTCTTTCTTTTCTGTATATAATTATTTTTTACTTAAAAATTTCAAAAGATACAAAGCTGGCTAACGAACTCATCCAATGTCTTTCTCCAATCCTGCTATATCCAAAACCGCAAGTGAATATAATGGAAATAGCAGACTCGAATGTGGGTCCACTGACTTCATATAAACGGTCATTTAACTCTTCAGTGAGACATCCAATTAAAATGCTCTGAGGGGCTCCTAGGCACCCACTGAATGAAGCACCTTTTATAATTTCAAGCTTGTATGTACGCACACTTTGGAGACTTTGTTGTTTACATACATATACGTACACACACACATATGGCGAGGTTTGTATAACTAGACATGACATAATTTTTATCTTGTTACTTCACTCTCAGAGTTTTAGTCTAGCTCACCTGTGATGTCGTGTGTGTTCTTTTCAAATCGCTCCACCGCGTCCCGTCCTAAAAAGACACTTCTATCAATAGAAGAAGCTTAAAAATGCACCTGAGCTCCAAATAACATGGTAGACTTTGGGATGAAATCCTCATCTTGTTATGTCTGTGACTTGTGTTTACAAAACAAATGTGCAGTAAAACAAAAATGTTCATTTTTATGACAGGGGGAGGAACAAATGTTCTGGGACCCTAGTAGCCATTCAAGTTAAATGTGGGAGCCTAAATCGTTTTCTGATACTTTAGTCTGACCACTTTTGTGTGTGCATGCATTGTGAAATTTGCATTTGCCATTTGGGCACCCCGAAACATGACTTTGTCTTGCCTCGCATTTGGTGACAGGCGAGTGATTTGGTCCTCCGTGCATGACATGATGATGACTCTACTGGCTTCATGTTTTTCTTTCAAATCAGGACCATAGCCACACACCTTGGCTGGTGATTTTGTACAAATACCTACAGGAGTGGAAGAGAACGGTGAGTTTTTAACTCTGTGACTGTCTGTAGTGCTTTTTGTCACGATGATTCCTGCAGGATCCTGATCGAATTGTCTCCTGAACTGTGATGGAGTCTTGAGAGGATGACTTCCAAATCTGGAAATGTGTTGTCTGACAGCTCAGTGTGTTAAACTGTTTTTGGCTCACAAAAAGTTAGCCTTTGTATTGTGGCATTTCTGGTATGTCCAGTGTCTGTCTTCCACGGTAAACTTTAACGTTGGCATTTTCTCAGAGACTATTAATAATAATAATATTACATGGTATTTATATGGTGCATTTTTCATTTGTTTCCTCAAAATACATTACCGATGGCATTACTATATGTGACCCGCCACCACGAAATGAGTCGTAATGTCCCTGACCCGATTTCCCGCTATTCGTGAAAATTGTCGGGTGGCATAGTCGGGTACATGTGCGGGGTCCCCAGTTTCTAAAAACCATAACTCGGTGACCAATCGTCCGATTCACATGTTATTCGCACCATTAAAAAGGGTTTTCTTTCTAGTTTCTGCTGATGCCAATATCTCAATATGTCCAAAAAGTGACTTTAGACTCATTTTGAAAATTGTCGGGTGGCGTGGTCAGGTACATGTGTGGGGTCCCCAGTTTCTATAAACCATAACTCAGTGACCAATCGTCTGATTCACATGTTATTGGCACCATTGAAAAGGGTTTTCTGTCTAGTTTCTGCTGATATCAATATCTCAAAATGTCCAAAAAGTGACTTAAGACTCATTTTGTGGTGGCGGGTCACATATGGAAGATACACTTAGCTTATCAATTTCAGCCTAAGAATCTGTTGTGTATACCTACACAACCAGGAAGGCGACCCTAGGGTGTCGTTAACAAGAAACCCTGAGTGGCCTCCCTTCCCTCTCTATCCGGTCATGTGTATAGTGGTGCCGAGGTAAGGTCTCGGGGCATACCTCGGTCGGCCAGGTTCCTTGTCTGGCCGTCGTATTCCTCGGATAGCAGCTGGTTGTTTCAGCAACCGACTGGTAACCACGATGGTGCAGCGGTACGATACTTTATCGGCACGCAGGTAACCAGGCTTGAACCCCGTAGATGTTGAGATTTTAAAAAAAAGGAAAAGAAAGCAACTGCGGAATCAGTCATGAGTTTCGCTCACAGGCCCGTCGATGCTACGGGCCATGTGTCGTTGCCTTTCTTGTGCTCCGCTTTCTGTTGCAGTGCGAAGTTATGTCCTCTGGCTGTCGGTGTACGGGGGTTAAATGGCGGCGGATTCCCACACGACCGTGCCCCCCCCCCCCCCCCCCCCCCTCCCCCCCGGCTGGACTTATTTGCTGGACTGTGGCGGCTTTGCCCGGCGCTCGGTTCGTCCGGACCACCGGCCGGCGGTTCATACGGTGGTACTTTCGCTTCGACCCTCTCACTCCCTGTCGGTCTCTGTGTCTCGGCTTTCGGGACCCTGGGCGATCAGCGGGACCCACACTGTCTACAGCACAGGTCGGCTCCCCAAGACTGATGGCAGCCAGCCTGTCTACAGCACACAGCGGATGCCCGTGAGCGCTGGGACCCCGACTGTCTGCAGCACAGGTTGGTTTCCCCAAGGCCAACAACCTCATGCCTGCCTACAACACAGGGCAGATGCCAGTGAGCAATGAGACCCTGCCTGGCTACAGCACAGGTCAGCTTCTCGAGCCCGACGGCGGCCTGCCTGGCTACAGCACAGTACAGATGCCCACAAGCAACGGGAGCCCGACTGTCTACGACAGGTCAGCTTCCCGAGACCGACGGCCGCCTGCCTGTCTGCTGCACAGAGCAGATGTCAGCAAGCGACGGGTCCCTGCCTGGCTACAGCGCAGGCCGGCTTCTCGAGACCCACGGCTACAGCACAGTGCGGCTGCCAGCTACCGGCGGGAGCCTGACTGTCTACAGCATGGCTCGGCTTCCTGAGACTGACGGCCGCCTGCCTGCCTACCGCACAGAGCAGATGTCGGAGAGCGATGGGACCCCGCCTGGCTACAGCGCAGGCCGGCTTCCCGTGACCCACAGCACCCCGCCTGGCTACAGCACAGTGCGGCTGCCAGCAACCAGCGGGACCCAGACTATCTTCAGCACAGGTTGGTGTCCCGGGATCAGCGTGATTCCTCGAGTGTTATTCTTCCCCATCTTGGGCGCTTCCGTGGTCGCGATCTGATGGCTCCCGGCGCCCCCCTGGCGCTCCCCCCTCTGGAGGCCAGCCCACGGGGTCCACGACGACGCGCTTAATCTCCACCCGGAGGGCTTGGCGTCTGCGCTCTTCTTGCCCCCCCCCCCCCCTACTCAGACCGGTCCTCGTCCCCTCATTTTCAGTCTCATGGCAGTGCCCGGTCTTGCTCTTCCTCGCACAGCCCTTCCTCTGCTTCGGGCCCCTTCGTGGGCTCGGGGACCTCTTGAGCCCTTGACCACGAGCTTTGGCGGGCGCGGCCAACCGAGTGGCTTACCATGCTTCCACCAACGCCCTCGCCGCAGCCGCGAACTGTGCCCTTTTGCGCCAGGATGCCTTGCTGGATCAGTGCCCTCTCCTCCCTGCGTCCACCCACTCTCAGCGCCGAGCGACAGCCGCCTCTCCCCAATGCCAAAGCCCGGCGGCCGGTGGCACCCTATCGTCGACCTGTCCGCGTGCAACAAATTCTTCTCTGTGCCCTCGTTCGGATGGAGACGGCACAGGCCCTGAAGGCCGCCGTGCGCCCCTTGGACTTTGCCGTCAGCCTCATTCGGGCGGACGCCTACCTACACGTCCCACTTCACCCGACCTCTCGGCGGTGCCTGCGCTTCGCATTTTGCGTGACGGTCTATCAGTTCTGGGCTCTCCCCTTCGGCCTCAGCCTCAGCCCTTGGGTGTTCACTCGGATCGTGGATGCGGTGGTCGCCGCGGCCCGTCAGGCGTCCTCCGGCCCCACCTCCAGTTATTGGACGATCTACGGCTCCGGAACCAGGACTCCGCCGCCCTTGCCGCAGACTCGGGACGCATTTCTCACCCTCCGCCATTGACTAGCCTTCCTGGTCAACAGAGGAAATCCGATCTCTCTCCGTCCCCCCGGTTGTGCATCTCGGTATAGAGTTTCTGACCGACCGCACCGTAGTGAGACTGCCGGCGGCACGTGTCGCGAAGTTGGTGGAGTTCTCCCGCTGGGTGTCCTGCGTGGAGGTAGTCCCAGCGCGGGTCTGGTTGCAGCTACTTGGCATTTGGTATGCAGCGGCGGATCTCTTTCCCCTGGGCCGGCTCTGCTCGCGCCCGCTCCAGCCCCACCTCCTTGACCTTTGGCGCCCGTCCTCCCACGACCTTGCGGCTCCAGTCCCTGTCCTCCCGCTCGTCCGGGCCCTCCTCCCGTGGTGGGCGGACCCCGCCTGGCTTGTCTCGGGAGCCCCCCCTCCCTCTATTCTCCCCTGCCACGGCTCTCCCTCTGCACCGACGCCAGCCGGTCGGGTTGGGGCGCGCACCTCCTGCCGGACGTCTCCGCCGCCACGGGCCCGTGGCCATGGGATCCCTCGGACAGACACATCAGTTGGCTGGAATTAATGGCAGTGTGGTTGACCCTCGACCATTGGGGGTCTCGTCTTCTCCACCCGGGGGTCCTGGTCAGAAGCAGGGGGGCACCCGCTCCCTGACCCTCTGTATGCTCCTTTACCACTGCTCCTGTGGAGCCAGGACCGCTGCATCTTGCCAAGTTCGGGGATCTTCCACATGATTGGCACGCACTGGGAGGCCCCGATGTTCGACCTGTTCACGACTCGGTGGGGTGGGGGGGGGGGGATTCCGCAAGTCCCGGGCCTGGCTAATACCAGGATATTTATGACAGGAAGCGTGGAATGTGGCCCTGTCACGCAGTCCCTAACCACATGGACCACCATGGCATCATCATATCATCATCATCATCATGCAAAAATGAAAAGTCATTTAGAACACTCAGCACTGCTGTCTCCACGCTGCGACCTTTCCTATAGGCAGACTGATACACTTTTAACAGACCATTCACCTCTAAGTGTTCCTGGAGCTGTTGTAAGACAACTTTCTCCAGTACCTTAGAAATGAATGGCTGGTTGGATACAGGCCTGTAAGTTTTCCAGGGTATTTCTGTCCAAGCCTGGTTTTTTTAGCAACGTGGTAACAACAGCCTGTATGAAAGATTTTGGAACAGTTCCGGCTGACAGAGACTTGTTTATTCAAGACACAGACTTCAAACTTGGCCCAAGGATGCATTGTGACAAGGCCTTTCTGGTCGTACCAATTTCAGTGACCTCTCTCAGAGGTCAAGGTCACAGGGGTCAAGAAATTGGTTTAAAAAATAGCCACTTAAACTTGGTACAGAGTTACCTGATGGTAAGACTTATATGTGTACTAATTAGGATGACCCCTTGAAAAGGTCATGGGTCACAAGATCAGCCAATGTGTGAAAAATGCCGATTTATGATAGAATTGTAGTTTTTATCAAAGTTTTTACTAATTTTTCAATCAAATTTGGCACAATGGTAGTTTACTGTTGAAACGTTTACTGCAAAAAGTGTCATAGGTACTATTGCCAACTCAGAATTTACTACAAATGTAGCTTATGTCAGTATGCTTTTATGCTGTATGCATGTACTTCAACTGATTTCTGTAACCCCTTGACTGCCAGTGATGACACTGATCAACAAAAGAGGCCTAACATTAGGTGTCTTTTCTTTTGAATAGTATCATCAACATTAGTCAAGAAGTTAAACTATGTGTCTTTTTGGCTGAATGGTGTAGTCGGTAGCAGTCACGGGGTTAAACAATCCAAGTCAGCAGAGTTATGCAGAGTTGTGCGCAGTGTCATGGGCTAACCTTGTTTGTTCTAACTCTGACTAGTGATGAAACATGCTTTGCTGTTTTCAGCATGATGGCCAGATGCCGAAGACATACAAAGAAAAGAATCAGCTGAAAGAAATGATCAAGAAGGGAATGCGTTTGAACGAGGAAGGAGTGGTAGAAGATGAGGAGAACTTTGAGGAAGCTGTAAAGAATGTCAATGCTGCTTTGGTGCCTACCAAGGTTAGGTTGTTTTGTCCTGGTTTCTCAGAAGCATGCTTCCTTCAATTCATTTATCCCTTGTTTTAGTTTAGGGTAGATTGTTTTGTCTTGAAAATAATCTGTCTTTATCATCATCAGGAGAGACAGTCACTCATTCAATTATACCTAACTAGGCACCAAGGCTACCTAACAAATGAGCTTACCAGAATATGGAACTGTGTTCAGGGAATTGACTGGTTCCTGCTGAAGTCCTTGCATGTGCAGGAAGGTGGGGAATGTTACTTTACATTTCTGCTCATGCATGGTCTTATCTTCTTGTCTCTAGGAAGCACTATCTTCTGTTTAGCTGAAAGTCAGCAACACAGTGTGAAATCCAAACAAAAAAGTGACTGCTAAGCATGTACAATATATTGATGAGCAAAAGAAATGCAACATCTTTCGTGTTTCCGATGATTCCAAAAATGTTGCATTTCTTTTGCTCATCAGTATACAAGGCAGTACATGTACAGTAGAACCTGTGTTGAGAAACCACCTTCGTTTGAAGGGAGAAGGGACCTTAAAAGACAGGTGCTCTCTCAAGACATCTTGAAGGGCAAAAAATATCACCTGTCATCAATGACCATCACCTAAATGATGGTCATTAATGACAGATGATCTCTCATATGGATGGTTGCTCATGACAGGTTCTGCTGTACTGTTCTGTCCTTGTTATTCAACAGTGTTTCTTGTTTATTTCCTTACATCATTGTCAAGTAGATAATGGCATTAGAATATTTTCTCTACTGTCTGTTCTCTGCAGGTTCCTTCTGAAGTGCAGTCTGTATTAGAGGACCCTTGCTGTGTGGAATTAAACCATGAGGTCAGTATGTGGAACCCCATTTTAAGTATACTAGATACCAAAGGAACCTGTTTTTTTGTAAGAAACAATTAAGACGCCCATTTAGCCCCAATGCCCTACAGCAGGAGATAGATTGACCATGATAATTCAAGTGTAGTGCCAGATGACCTTGGCGCCATGGTCAATCCATCTCCTGCAACTGGTACATAGTCATTAGAGGACACCTACAATATTTAGGAAATGCACCCATGGGGTTAAACTGGTTAAATACAGGTGCTAAAAGTCTTGAAGGGCAAAAAGTGTCACTAGTCATTAAAAACAGTCATGAGCTAGGTAGCAATAGCCACCTAAATGATGATTTTAACAACAGGTGATCTCTTATAAGGGTAGTACTCGGTACTCAAAAAAAGGTTCGTGTAACTTAACTTGAAATATTTGTGTTTAATGTTCACTGTATGTCATGGAAGACGGTGACAAAACAATTTACCACAAACAACTGTTTTGTCCCGGCTCCCCAGAAGCATGTTTTCTTCAGTTCATTTATTCCTTGAATTCAGTTCAGGGTAGATTGTTTTGTCTTGAAAATAATCCATCTTTATCGTCATCAGGAGAGACAGTCACTTATTTGATGATACTTGCTATGTTTCTTTGCAGAGCAAGACATTTTGGATACTGTGTCGAGCTCTGAAGGACTATGTGGAGAATGAAGGGCAGGGTAAGATATTGATCAGCATTTTAGTTTTTCTGGCCCACGTGTGAAGCAAAAGTGAGTATGTTCTGGACCTGATGTCTTCTGTCTGGCATCCGTAGTAAACTTTAATGCTGACATTTTCTCGTAGACTATTTAAGCCAGTCTTCAAACTTGGCCCAGAGATACTTTGTGGCAAGACCTTTCTAAACATACCAATTTCATTAACTTCTCTCAAACGTCAAGGTCACAGGAGATCAGGAAATAGGTAAAAAAAATTGCCATATTATGACAAAATTTGTTTTTTCTCAAATACTGTTAACAACTTCAAACCCAAATTTGGTACATACAAAGATACATGACGGTAAGACCTTTCTATGTATACTAATTTGGATGCACCTTGAAAGGTCAATGGTCGCAAGAGATCAGGAAATCGGACAAAAATGGACATATTTTGACAAAAGATGTGTTTTCCTCCCTTACTAATTTCTATTCATAACTTCAAACCCAAACTTGGTGCAGAGATACCTGATTTTAAGACCTTCCTAACTTGGATGACCCCTCGGAAAGGTCAAGGGTCACAAGAGATCAGAAAATGTCGCAAATAGCTATTTCGCCAGGAAAAAATGTTTATTCTCCAATACTTGCAACCCAAACATGGTCAGAAATACTTTATGGTGAGAGGTTTGTTTGCATGTTAATTTGAAAGACCCCTCGGAAAGGTCAAGGGTCACAAGAGATGAGCAAATGTGGATAAAGTAGAATTTTAGCTTTTTTTCAGCACTTTTGCAAACTTTTCAACCACATTTAGCAGAAAGGTAGCTGACAAGACCTTTCTATGCATACTTTTTTGGTTCACTACTCACAAAGGTCAAGGGTCATGGGAGATTGACAAAAGTGTGAAAAATGTATTTTTCTTCAAAATGTATTTTTTCAACAAATACTTACCGATGGCATCACTTTATGGAATATACCCCTTAACTTACCCGATTTCAGCCTAAGCACCCTTGTGTACACCTACCCAACAAGGGGCGTAAGAGAGAGAGAGAGTTGTAACCAAGTGACCCCTCCCTCCATCCGGACATGTGCCGTATATTCCCGCCAGTTGTACACTTTGCGTAGAGGCGGCAAGCAGGGTAGGTGGGAGGGACCTCCGAGTAATGCCATTGGTAAGTATTTTTCGAAAAATCCATTTTAGAGAAAAATACATTTGTTTCCTCAAAATCCATTACCGATGGCATTACTGTATGGAAGAATGGCGAAAAGGAGGAGGGTGCCGCCCCCAGAACCGTCACGGCTGTAAGCTTAGCATCGGGGGGGCAACCTCCCGACGATTTCAGCTAAGGGTTACTTTAGGCGCTAGCAGCGCACGGAGGGATTGTTGCGCTGCCGAGAGATCTCCAACGAGGGCCAGGTTGTCCCGCTGGCCGGAGAGATCCTGGAGATAGAAGCGGGCGAAGGTGGACTCTGATCTTCAACCGACCGCCGCGACGATGTCTCTGACTGCGCAGTTGCGGTGAAACGCGACGCTGGCGGCGACCGCTCTAACTTCGTGAGCCCGTATCTGCATAGTCTTGGCCACCTGTGGAGACAGATCATTGTAAGCGGAACGAATAGTGAAACGCAACCAAGACGAGATCGTCTGGGCGAGAATATCGGCCCGGCCTGGGGCCAAGGGCAGGAAGAGGCGGGAGCGACCTCTTCTCCAGGGCTGCACCCTGCGCAGGTAGACTTTGAGCGCTTGGACCGGGTCCTGCAGTCGTGATGTCTGGGACCGGTTGAAAGCTGTAAGAGGCCGAAGACTCCACGCCTGGGGCGCGTCCAAGGTGAGTGTGTTCTTGGCCAAGAAAGAGGGGTTGGTCAGAAGCTGAACCGAACCGACCGTCCTGAACTGCAAGCAGGATGGGTCAACAGACAGGGCATGCAGTTTGCTGACTCTGGCAGCTGTGGCTGGCACGACGCAGAGCCTCAAAGGGACTGGAGTTAGCCATGTCAGGACCCAAGGAAGATCCCAGCGCGGAACGAGGGAACGAGTGACTGGCCATTGGAGGTCGAAATGGGACATTAAGTCTGAGAGATCTTTACAGGCTTCAGGGTCCAGACGGCCTAAGTGACGATAGGTGTCCGCCACCATGGCGAGGTAACTGCGAATGGCAATCGGCGCCAAGTTCTGATCATGAAACAGCCACAAGAAGAACTCGGCGAGCTGCAGAGTAGTCAGTGCCGAGGGGTCCAGATGTCCGGGCTCAAACCAGGCCCGTAGGACGCTCCATTTCCCTTCGTATACGCGAAGGGTGGACTGTCTGCGGGCTGAAGCGATCGCCTCCACTGCAGTATCCGAAAAACCTTGGGTTGCGAGGGCCTGCCTGACATCTGCCAGGCATGAAGCAGCAGTCTTTCCGGACAGGGGTGGAAGAGGTTCTGTCGGGGCTGCTTCAGCATCGTCCGAGGCGTGGGAAGCTGAAGAGATGGTTCGGTGGCGAGAATCAGAAGGTCCGTCATCCACGTCCTGTTCCAACTGAATGGAGCGACGAGCAGTAGGACCGTGTTGCATCCCCGAAGCTTGAGTAGAATCTTGGGTACAAGTACTGAGGGAGGGTACGTGTTGGCTACGAGACGCTCCCAGCAAATTGACAACCCATCCACCGCCCAGGCGGGAGGGTCCGGAATGGGGGAGACGAAGAGCGGGAGCTGCTTGTTCCATCTGGTCGTGAATAGGTCGATCATGGGGGTCTCCCAATGAGTGAAGATCATGTGGAAGATGTCCGGCCGCAGAGATCACTCGGTGTAGAGAAGTTGTCCCCGTCTCGAGAGGGAGTCCGCGAGAACGTTCAGGTGTCCGGGGATGTGACGCGCTCGGAGTGACATGCCGCGATCCCTGCACCAGAGGAAGATCTGGTAGAGCAGCATGCAGAGGGTCGGCGACTGAGTTCCACCTTGCTTCTGGATGTAGGCCACGACCGTCGCGTTGTCGGACAAGATCAGGACCTCCTGGTCCTGAAGCCGCACTTCCCAATGGATGAGGGCTAACCACACCGCTTTCAACTCCAACCAGTTGATATGTCGGTCTCGAAGGTCCGCCGTCCACAGGCCCGAAACGGTGCTGAATTCCGGCAGCAAATGGGCCCCCCAGCCCTGGTGGCTCACATCCGTACAAATGGAGAACGTCGGGGGAGGGGTAGAGAGAGGGACTCCCGTCGCCAACCAGGAACGGTCTGACCAACGGAGTAGGTGAGGTCTGATCAGAAACGAGACCAGAACCAGGGCTGAGAGATCTCCCGAAGATGGCCACCAGTGGAGCAGGAGATGAAGCTGTAGCGGTCGAGCGTAAAGCCTGCCCAGAAGTAACAAGTCCGCCGCCGCGCTGATGAGGCCTAGAAGCTGGAGCCAAGTCCGGGCTGGAAGCATCTCCGCATTGTAAACTTGCTGCACCATGGCCGAAAGTCTTAAATTTCGAGGCTCCAGGAGATGAACTCTGTTGAGGTCGGTCAAGAACTCCATTCCTAAGTGGATGAAGCGACGCGAAGGGACCAGGTCCGACTTGCCTGCGTTGAGGAAGAATACGAGATGTCTAAGTAGAGCGAGAAGCGCGTCTCTGTCTGCTGCGAGCGTGACCAAATCCTGGTTCTTGAGGAGCAGATTGTCGAGGTAGTTGGACGTCGGGCTCGAGGAATCCCGCCTGGCCTTTGCGACGACCGCGTCCATAATCCGAGTAAAAACCTCGTGCTGAGGTTGAGACCGAAGGGGAGAGCCCAAAACTGGTAGATGATGCCGGCGAAGGCAAAGCGAAGGTAACAACATGAAGCGGGGTGCATGGGAACATGTAGGTACGCGTCAGAGAGGTTGAGGCTGACCGCAAAGTCCAACAGCTGTACTGACGCCTGCAGGGTTCTTGCTGTTTCCATCCTGAAGGAGGGCACGAGGATGAATTTGTTCAGGGCGGAGAGGTCGATGATCGGGCGCCACTTACCCCCGGGCTTCGGGACGACGAAAAGCTGGCTGTAGAACGCCGGTGAGTCGTGGCGAGCCACCACTTCCGTGGCTGCCTTTCGAAGAAGGGTTGCGATCTCCGCTTGAAGCACATCCGCCTTGTCTCGATCAGATGGCACGTCTGTCCACAGTGGCGAACGTCTCAACGGAGGGGGACTCACAAATGAAATCTGAAGCCCCTCCGAGACCGTGGCAAGAATCCAAGGGTCCTCCGGCAACAGCAAATGCCATGCGTCGCTGTGTAACAAAAGCCTCCCGTCAACTGGAGGCCCTGGAGGGGTCGGCAGGGGTGGCGTCAGAGAGAAGTCACTGGGCCCTCCCATGCCCAGCCTCTGTGAGGCCCGGGGCCAGGCGGGGGCCGCTACCTGGGAGGGACGGGCTCTACCAAAGGGAGCCCGTGGTCCAGAACAGGGAGGAAACCTGGTAACCAGAAGGTCTGAAGCTCCGCAGTGCGCACTCCCTGTCCCCGTGCTGGGCCGGGGGCCGGGGGCCGGGAGGGGTCCGATCTAGGGGCGCTGGACCAAAGGTCCTTAGTCGAATCCCGAACCTCTTGCCAAGTGGGATCGAAGAGGAGGGAACCCCCAAGGGGGGCATGGCGCAGCTGAGCCACGGAGGTCGCAGGGATCCCCGGACAACCCTTCAGCACGGCATCCCGTCTCATGAGGTCGCAATTCGCCGCGGCCGCCAAGGAATTAGTTGCAACGTGGTGTACTGCGCAATTCGCTGTGATGGTGATGGAGTGAACGTTGCGAAGACGAGACTCATCTGGCCGCTCCCCAAAATTTTCTGTACCTCTCACCACCGCCTGAGTTGCCAAGTCCAGGAAACCCGCACACGCCAGAGAGTTACGCACCAGGGTAGCCATGTGCTCCAGTCCGGGAGGAAAAAAACGACGAGCAAGAACCTTGCCTCCAGCCTGCAACTGAGCCTACTGGTCCACCACTGGAAGGGGGCAGGCAAAAGCTTGAGAATGTCCTGCCTACCACACCTGCCGAAACTTGATATCGATGCTGGAAGGCCACCGCATGTCAGCGAAGAAACCTCTATCACGGAGCTTGTCTAGGGCGAGGTGTTCGTTAAACGCATCCATCAGATCCCTAAGTCCTGGTGGCCGAGGCAGAGTCTTAAAACGCTTCGCTTGTAGAGGAACGTCCACTGAAGCCGCGGCTTTCCTCTTTGAGTTGGGGGTGACGGAGGGCAGCTCTCCAAGGGAAGAATCTTTGCGATCAACCGTGCTGCCTTGTCTAGAGCACGCGAAGTGTCTGTCGCGCCCGACGGCCCCCCCCCTGCCCCCCCCCCTCCCCCCCGGTGCATTCAAGTCCGAATCGCTGCGAGGGCGAGGATCCAGTGTGGAAATGGCGGAAGCGGAGTCCTCCGGAAATAAGCTGAGAATGTCATCGTCCCTGACCACAGGAGAGACTGCAACTGTATCCCGATGTGGAGAGCCATCGTCCGAACGTCGGCGCGGTGAGCTAAAGGAGGTAAAAAGGCTAGCAGAATGCGCACGCTGTTGAGAACCGGGCACTACTGTAGTGCTGACCGGGGCTCCTGTATGGCCGACGCGTAAAGGAAGAAGCTCTGAAGTCAAGGCCCGAGGGGAAGCATCAAACCGACACGCCGAGGGCCTAATCCTAGGGCTGGGTGAGCGGCTGAGACGAGCGAAAGTCCGAGGGGCGCGAGGGGACCGGCTACGGCCAGGAGCCCTGACAGCGCCGGGGGAAGGAGACCGACGTCGCGGAGACGGGCTCCTATTGAGGTGGCGCGGGAAAGAGCGCCAGTCCGAAGATGAAAACCTGCAAGGGCGGGCTGAGGCTGACGGATGGTGTCGATGGGAAGCTAGCGAAGGCGGGAGGGAGTCCCGCGTGCCCTGTCTCTCGGCCACCCCTTGCGGAGGACCGTGCGAGACTGGCAAAGGTCTCTCGGCCACCCCTTGCGAAGGGCCATGCGAGACTGGTTGGACTCTACCGGCCGTCACTGTGAGAGGGCAAAATGGGACTGAGTCCATCAACCGCCGAGAAGAGGGCCCCACAATCTCCGAAGTCACCCACCAATGCAGAGATTTGAGGGGGGCGGGGGCTACCGGAATAACAATGCTACGCACTGACCTGTCTTGTTCCATCAGCGTGGTAGATTCCGTAGCTCCGGGGCGGCGACGCTGATAGAATTCCCAAAGCTGTGACCACTTACGCTCCTTCCACGTCGCACAAACGGCGCAGAAACGGGCAGAGGAGCAGCCAGAGCAAGGAAGACACAGCTTACGGTCGTCCGTAGGCCACTGAAAGCCCTAGCAACGCTTGCAGGTGCGAAGCTGTACACTGCAACACAAAGCAGACGCCATTTTGAAACAACACGTGGGCCCACTACACGAAAAGGCCCTTGAACAGTACTCACGACCGGTCGAGGGCTAAGCCCACAAACGAACCAAAAAATTCCAAGGGAGGTCCCGAGGAGAAGTAGACGGCCTGTTTACTCGTAGGCATAACCTGAGGCCTTACCTCGCCATCGACAAGCCACTAAGGGAGGCAGAGAAGAAAGAACCAATCCAAAAACGAGAGAGGCTGAAGCTGGTGACCGTCCACAGTGAAGCAAAGGGTACAACCGGCGGGAATATACGGCGCATGACTAGATGGAGGGAGGGGAGACTACCCGGTCACTTTGGTTACAACTCTTCCTCTCTTACGCCCCTTGTTGGGTAGGTGTACACAAGGATTACTTACTTACTTACGCCTGTCACCCCTACCCGGGTATAGGCCGTCGACGAGAGACCTCCAGCAACCCCTGTCCTGTGCTTCTCCTTCGATTCCACTCCAGGTGGTTCCCAGTCTCTTGATGTCTGCTTGGAGGTCTCGACGCCAGGAGTTTCTCGGCCTACCTCTTTTCCTCTTTCCCTGGGGGTTCCATGACAATGCCTGCCTAGTGATACTGGAAGCTGGCTTTCTCAGACTGTGACCGATCCATCCCCATCTTCTTCGCCCAATTTCATTCTCTGCTGTTATCTGCTCTGTTCTCTCCCAGAGTCTGACGTTGCTGATCTTCTCTGGCCAGTGGATTTTCAAAATTCCTCTAAGGCAACTGTTCATCAAGGTCTGTACTCTGTTGACTGTGGTTTTTGTCAATCTCCATGTCTCTGCTCCATATAGGAGAACTGCTTTTACATTGGAGTTGAAAATCCGGACTTTGGTGTGTTGTGACAGCTCTCTGGAACTCCACACTTTTTTCAACTGGAGAAAGGCTGCTCTGGCTTTACCGATTCGTGCTCTGACATCTGCATCAGTGCCGCCTTTTTTGTCTATGATGCTCCCGAGATAGGTGAAGGACTCCACCTCCTCCAACGGGGTGCCAGCAAGCAAGACTGGTTCTTCCCTGGTTGCGTTCAGCCTCATTGTCTTTGTTTTCTGTTTGTGAATGGTGAGGCCCACTTGGGACGAGATGTCAGCAAGCCTCGTGGTCTTGTCCTGCATTTGTTGATGAGTGTGGGACAGTAATGCCAAGTCGTCTGCAAAATCGAGGTCGTCAAGCTGTGTCCACAGTGTCCACTGTATTCCACTTCGTCTGTGCTCTGTGGTCATCTTCATGACCCAGTCTATGGCCAGTAGGAAGAGGAACGGAGACAGCAGACACCCCTGCCTGACACCAGTTCTGACCTGGAGCTCCCCGGTGAACTGCCCTTCGTGGATCACGCGACACGTCATGCCATCATAGCTGCTCTTGATCAGGCGGACGAGCTCCGTGGGCACACCGCAGTGTCGCAGGAGCCTCCACAGAGTCCCTCGGTCCACGCTGTCAAACGCTTTCCCATAATCCACAAAGTTGACGCACAGCGGGGAGCCCCACTCCAGAGACCGCTCCACGACGATGCGGAGAGTGGCGATCTGGTCTGCACATGATCGGCTCCCCCCGAACCCCGCCTGCCGGTCTCCCAGCTGGGGGCCAACGGAGCTCCCCATTCTCTCTAGGATGATCCTGCCGAAGACCTTTCCTGGTACTGACAGCAAGGTGATACCTCTGTAGTTGGAACACTTGCTGAGGTCGCCCCTCTTGGGAAGCTTGATTAGGTACCCCTCCCTCCAGTCAGCCGGCACCACCCCCTCTTCCCAGATCTTTCCAAACAGTGGGCACAGCATCCCAACCGCTGTCTCCAGGCCTGCCCCCAGAGACCCCGCCGGGACGCCATCCGGCCCCGCCGCCCTGCCATTCCTCAAAAATGCCACCGCCCCTCCGATCTCTTCCCGGCTGGGTCTGCCACAGCTGACGGGCAGGTCGGTCCCCGCCGGCCGGACGCCGGGGGGGGCCGGGCGGGCCAGGTCTGTCCAGCAACTCCTCAAAATACTCGGCCCATCTGTCGAGCCGGTCCGCTCCGTCTGCAATAGGCTTGCCCTCCCTGTCTTTCACCGGTCTTTCTGTATGGCCATACTTACCCGACAATCCTCCGGCAATGTCGCAGAGCTGTTTCACGTTGCCGCCGCCTGCTGCCCTCTCCGCCTCCGCTGCCAGGCCATCTGCGCAGGCCCCCCCGTCCGCCCCGACACTCCTCCCCACCTCGCGGCCGGCCTCCGAGCATTCCCCCCGTGCCCCCACCCTGGCTGCCCTCGCGCGACCGCTGTCGACCACCGCCCTCCCCCGCCTCCCCGCCCCCATCCTCCCCAAGGTCTGTGCCGACAGCCAGCCCCCGTGGCGGTGCCTCCCGAACCCCACAGTGTCCCTGCAGGCCGAGCTCAGCGCCTCTCCAACTGCCCTCCACCGCCGCCCCGCGGCGACCGCCCCCTCTTCATTCACCAGCCCCCGCAGCACTTGAAACCGGCTGGACAGCACCAGTCCGAACTCCTCTCCAACTCCAGCCTCCCCCAGGAGGCCCACACTACAGCGCTGTCCTCCCGCTGTCCCCGTGCGGCCCTTCCCCAGCCCGAGCCCCACTCCCAAGGCAAGCAGATGGTGGCCTGAGGCGACATCCGCTCCCCTCCCCACCCGAACATCCCGAAGGGATCCTCCAAATTTCTTGCCAATGCAGATATGGTCCACCTGGCTCTCCGCCATATGGCCAGGTGAGACCCAAGTCGCCCTGTGCACTCCTCCGCGTGGGAAGATGCTGCCTCCAATGACAAGTCGGTTTAGAGCACAAAAGTCCACAAACCCCTCCCCGCCCCCACCCACCCCCGAGCCCAGTCCCCGTCTCCCCACCACCCCCCCGCATCCGGTGCCGTCCTCCCCCACCTTGGCACCAAAATCGCCCACGACGACGGCGACGTCCCGCTCCGCACACTTGTCCACTGCACTCCGGAGTCGGCCGCAGAACTCCCGTCTCTCCTCCTCGTCACCGTCATCGGTGGGCGCACAACACCGGATGACGTTCAGCTTGAGCTCTTTCTTGGTTCTAAAGGCTGCTGCCATAATTCTTGGCCCAAGAGGCTCCCAGCCCATCAGCGCTCTCTGTGCCACTGGTGACAGCATGAGTGCTACCCCTTCTGCATGGGGGGCACTCTCCCCCTCATGACCTGAGTACAGAACCATCTCCCCATTTAACAGCCCCTTCTGGCCAGACTGCGTCCATCTGGCTTCACCGATGCCTAGCAGGGAAAGGCTGCACCTTTGCATTCCCGCCGCCATCTGGGCGGCCTTGCCGCTCTGGCACATGGTCCCGACGTTCCATGTGCCCATGGTTGTATTCCTGGATAGAGAGAGGCGGCTCGGTCCTGTGGCTTCCGAAGACTTCCGGCCTTCACCACAGGACGTCACAAGTCTCTAGCAGAAGAACCTTCCTCCTCCAGGAAAGGAATTACTGTTAGTCTTTTCGTCGGCGTTTTTGTAGCTATTTCCTTTTTTGCAGGGTGGGGAAGCTACCCCCACGCCCAACCCCCTTACTAGGAGGACCAGGGGTTTTCTGTCGGGGTCACCTTCCCTTAGACCATGTTGGTTCACGGCACCTTATTTCATTCAGTGCACCCCTCTCACGAGGGACCCCCTATCCACCACCCAGGGGACGCGCCTCAACGCCGTATGGTCCCAGCGCGAGGTACACAAGGATGCTTAGGCTGAAATCGGGTAAGTTAAGGGGTATATTCCATACAGTAATGCCATCTGTAATGGATTTTGAGGAAACAAATGCATAAATGTTGAGAAAACATTGCAGGTACAAAAGCCAACCCTTTACTTACGTTATAACTGGACCGTTCATGCACCTGAGCCTTTACGGCTTTGCCATTCTTGGTTCACTTGTCTTCGAATGTGCATGATAAACTTTAACTCTCTGGTGTATGGAGACACCAGTACTGTAAGCAGTACCCGTGGCTGTATCCACAAGCAGGTTGTTGCTCAGACTTTTTCAAAGTTAATTAACCCATTTAACCCCACAGCCACATTTCCCAAATTTTGTCACCTAACAACTATGTACTAATTGCAGGAGATGGATCAACCGTGATAATTCAAGGGTAGTGCCAGATTAGCTTGGCGCCATTAGGCGCCAAGCTAATCAGTCACTACCCACGAATTATTATGACCCATCTCTTGCTGTAGTGTGGCAGGGCTAATTGGTTTAAAGTGCTGTCACATTGATGTAATACAATTTAAAACAAATTATAAAGTTGTTTTTAGATTGTGTTGTGACTTTCCTACATCAGAACCTGTTTTGAGTGACCATCCTTTTGAGAAACCACTTGTCATTAAAGACCACCGTTCAGGTGGCTGTAGCCAGGTGATTGGTGGGTTGTAATGGAAAGTGAAAAGACTTCTCATGGGAGAACCACCTGTCTTTTAACATCACTATTTGCTTGCAAAAAGGTCCATTGCACAAAACAGGTTCTACTGTTTACATACATAAATGTTAACTTTTTCCTCTGTTTTTCAAAGGCTGCTTGCCAGTACGTGGGTCCATTCCAGACATGACATCAGACTCAGAACGCTACATTCAGCTTCAGACTGTGTACCGTGATCAAGCAGCTGCAGACACAGCCATTATCACAGACAGGGTTCACACACTGCTGCAGGAGATTGGGCGGGTAGGGTTAGCTTTCTGAAGCGTTGCTCTTGCCATTACAGTTTTCTGTCTTGGACATTTTCCTGGGTTCTAATGCATGAAGGTCCTTTTGCTATACCTGCACATACCTAGCTCAAGGACATCCATTCCACTGTAATAACAATTTTCCATTAACCCTTTTGAACATGCAACCGCCTGTACTGTTAACTCATTACATCCTGAGGCGGATTTTGTCAAGAGTTGCGTTTTGTCTAATGAAGACTATGTTACAGATTAGAAGATGGATCAAGCATTTTAGTTCAAGGGTGGTGCCAGAATAGCTTGGCGCCTCAGGCGCCAAGCTATTCTGGCACCACCCTTGAACTCTCATAGTCAAATTAATTTTAAGCAATAGTGTATCAGAATGAAAAGGGTTAACATTGCCGGTGGCTACATGCACGAGAGGTTAAGACAATTAGTGGTTACATTCACACATCCTAAGTTTTAGTGTTCATCGTGAACTGACTAATACCAGTTGTAAAAAATCTATCCCTGATTTACCTTTTTTTTGTCTTAAGGATTTTCATGCATTCCAACTCTGTTCTTCTCTTGTCTCAAAACTGTCTTTCTCATAGACTTGATGCTGTGTGTCAGAGTAACAGATATGAGTATGATGATGGCTTAACACTAGCAATTTTTAAGCTGGCAACATGAAATCTGGAACATGTTTTACATTCTTATGGTGTAGATCTAACTGAGCATGGTTACCAGAGTTGTCGATCAGGTAGTCAGACCAGTGTGTATAACACCACCCTTGCATAGCTGTAATATAAGCACATGGTCTACAACATTAAACTGGTATGATGATAAGAGATACAAAAGGTGCACTATGTTTGCATCTTAACAGGGTTTCCATGGTCCTTAATCCATTGAGCCCCAATGCCCTACAGCAGGAGATGGATGGACCATGATAATTCAAGCACAGCGCCAGATTAACTTGGTGCCTTCAAAAGGTGCCAAGCTAATCCGGCACTACACTTGAATTATCATGGTCCATCCATCTCCTGCAACTGGTACACTATCTTTAAGTGTCACCTCCAAAATTGAGGAAATGTGGCCTTGGTGTTAAATGGGTTAAAGTTGTTAAAAGTTCTTGGTATTTTAGTGTTTCCAGCTATTTTCAAAGTCTTGACAGTCCAGAATATCGGCATCAGTCCTTGATTTTCAGAGGAAGTCTTTGACAAAACATATGGCAGTTATGTCTTTCTTTTTGTCTGTGTGTGTGTCCACTGAACAAAGATTACTTTCAGTAAAAGAAAACATCTCCCGCTGGTGTCGTAAGGGAGGCTATGACAGTACTTATTTGGTTTTGATATGTTTGTGCTTAGATGAGGTTGTTTATTTTCATGGATGTGCACTTTGTTTGGACTTGAGTATTTTGAAATGAAGTGGGGAAATACCAGGCAAATGCATGTTGAGCCAGATAAACTGTCCTTGAAAATCATGGGAACCCTGTGTATGATTTGATGGTCATTTTGTGTGCCATTGAAGCAGACTACATCACAATCTCACATTGTGCACCATGTACTATGGCTATGCAAGTGTGGTGTGTTACTTATGGGCTGTTTCATGGATTGTTTGCTGAACATTCTCTGAGAGTTACTGGTTCAAATGTCTACATATAGGCTTTTTGCCAAATAGTCTCTGGTGTGCTACTGGCTTACATACAGGCTGTGTGCTGTACAGTCAGTCTCTGAGAGTATAGATAACTCTAGCTTTTTGTCCCTTGTAGGACGAGCCAGTCTGTGTGGACCCCAAACTGGACTACACTACCGTTTCGTATTCTCTTCTTTCCTTTCTTCCTTCCTTGATGCTCATCATTTAGTGTATTGCGATACTGCTGATGACCCTACCTTCCGCCACCCCTCTGACCTGTATCTGTAACTATTCTGGACAGAAGGCATCATTTATGTTGATAATAATGGTGACTATCACATTGGGCACAAAGGTCAACATTCTCAAGTTGTGGAGTTGTCCGCTGAATACTACCTTTTTCTTCCCCTTTTCTTCTTTTTCGTTTTTTGGGGGGTGGGGAGTTGGGAAGGGAGTGGGGGTGGAGCACATGCGATAGCAAAAGTGAGTCTTTGGAATGTTCGGTCCGTCTATTGTTCATTAGTCTGTTGTCATTTTCTCAGAGACTGTTCAAGCCACAAACTTGGCCATTGTCCATCAGTCTGTTGTTTCTTGGAGGCTATTCAAGCCACAGACTTCAAACTTGACCTAAGGATATTTTATAGTGTTGACTTTTAGAACATACCAATTTCAGTGACCACTGTTAAAGGTCAAGGTCGCAGAGACCAACTAGTTCACAAATTATTTTGGTACAATGTCCCTGATGGTAAGACCTTACTATGCATTTGTGGGTGACCCCTGCTAAAGGTCAAAGGTCACAATGGATCAGTACAAGCATGAAGGATGTCAAATGTTGATATGACACAATTGTAGTTTTATCAGCACTTTACATGTACCAAACTTTTCAATCAAGCTCACAAAGATAGTTGATGTAGACCTTCTAATGCACACTATTTCTTGGGAGGCGGGGGGGGGGGGGGGGTGGGGGGGGGGGGAGGCGGAGGGGGGGGGGGGGGGGGGCGGGGCAAATGTGTGAATAATGCACATGTTGGATTTAACAGGTATTGTGACCAGCCGCGTCCTTATGTCAAAACACTTGAACACTTGCTTGTTTGACTGCCCTATGGGAAATGTCAGTGTCACAGAAGCAGAGAAAGTTAGAGAAAATGTGCAGATGCATGTGAGCATACAGACTTTTCCTGACTTGTCTTGCATAGCAACCATTCTGTCCATTTTGGGCTCACGTGTGAAGCAAAAGTGAGTATGTTTTGGGCCAGTGGTCGTTCGTCCGTCGTCCATCCGCTGTCGTCCGTGGTAAACAGTAACGTTGGCATTTTCTCGGATACTATTCAAGCCACATTCTTCAAACTTGGCCCAAGATACTTTGTGGTAAGACCTTTCTAAACACACCAATTTGAGCGACATCTCACAACATTTTGACATAATTTATTTTTTCTCAAATACTATTCACAACTTCAAACCCAAAGTTGGTACAAAGATACCCTGATGGTAAGATCTTTCTATACATACTAATTTGGTTGATCCCTCAGAAAGGTCAAGGGTCACAAGAGCTCAGGAAATAGGTTCAAAATAGCCATATTTTGACAAAAAATGATTTTCTCAAATACTATTCACAACTTCAAACCCAAACGTGGTACAGAGATACCTGATGGTAAGACCTATCTATGCATACTAATTTGGATGACCCCTCAGAAAGGTCAAGGGTGACGAGAGCTTAGGAAATAGGTCCGAAATAGCCATATTTTGACAAAAGATGTTTTTTTCTCAAATACTATTCACAACTTAAAACCCAAATTTGGTACAGAGATACCTGATGGTAAGACCTATCTATGCATAATAATTTGGATGACCCCTTGGAAAGGTCAAGGGTCACAAGAGGCTGGCAAATGTGTGTAAAATGCTGATTTGATTCTTCAAAATACATTCCCGATGACATTACTATATGGAATATCTACATAGCTTTCAGCCTAAGACCTGTTGTGTTCCTACACAAGCAGGAAGGCAACTCAGGGGACCGTAACTAGGGCTGTGAGTAGCTTCCTGTGTTTGCCCATCTGGTACGTGTCACGTGGTGTCACGCCAGTCGTCTTACTTAGCTTACATTGAACAGACGTGTTCTACCCTACATGACCTTGACCTTGGCTGTGTATGGTGTGACCGGTTCTTAAAGGGCCGGTAGTCTTGGGTTTTGTGTTCTTTTGGATTACGTTCTGGTCTGGATTACTTGTGGTTGGATTACCGGTGGTTGGATTACCGGTGGTGCCTTCCTTCTGGGACTTTGTGTGTGCATGGTTCGGGGTTGGTGCTCGGGACTTCGTCCGCCCTTCGCCCTGTGGGTTGTGTGGAGCTTCCTTCCCTCACTCCCTCCTCCCCCCCCCCCCTCCTGTCCCCTCTACCATGGAAGGTAAGGACTCGGTCTATGCCTGCGACAGGCCCTCGGGCCCTGCGCCGGCCTCTACCATGGATCTCTGAATTCGCTACGCCACAGTCAGCATTTCCCTAGTATTCGTTCGCGGGCCGTACTGGTCCCCGCGCCCGGTCGCCTTTCACATTTGATGTGTGTTGCAGCTGCCAAGTTTGCACCTGCTTACGTTGCAGCAACTTCCAATAGCCGAGCGACAACCACAAAATCTGCCTCCCCTGCGCTGGCTGCGCCTCTGGCCGCCTGTGCGATATGTACTCCACCTGGCCTGAGGACTGTTGGTCATGGCTGTGGAGTTTCTACCCCCCGCGAGCGCCCGACAACGACCGTTGACTGTTCGTCCGCCATGGCGCCCCTTACCATGCCAGGTGAAGAGACTAGATGTGTTCACTCGGAGCTTGGGGAGAGATCGTCTCATCAGGCCCGTAACACCGATGCAGGTCCCAAGGCTGCGTCGACCATTGTACCGCTCACCTGTTCCCCGCACTGCGGATATGGATCCTGTTCGCAAGGACAAGCCTGTGCACTCCCACTGGGAGTTTAACCGACGACGAGCCTTCCTCACTGAGGTCTGCTTGCATGGATCCCACACTGCGGACGCTGATACTTGGGCCCTCATGCTGCAAGTAGGGACAAACCCGCTCCCTCACATGGGGGGTGAAGCACGGCAGCGAGCCTTCCTCACAGAGGTCCGCTCGCAGCGACCTTCGTCGCTACGTCCCAGGACACAGAACAGACTAGGCGCACTGCGAACGTTGATACTCTGGGCTTGGGCGTGCCAAGTAGGGACAAGCCCGCTCTCTTCCACAGGGGGGGGGAAAGCATGGCAGCAAGCCTTCCTCACAGAGGTCTGCTCGCAACAACGTCCCAGGACACAGGACAGACTGGACACATCGCGAGCCTACAGGAGCCCCATGCGCCCAGGGAATGGGACCCTTACGACGGACCGAGATGTGCGACGCAGCCCCCAACGTCGCAGCTCACAGAGGACTCCTACCTTCGTCCGGGCGTTGGGACGCGCCCAGCGAGACACCTGGCTCCCTTGCCTCCTTGGTACGGCTCCTGGCTTCCTACCGCTCGGTAGATGTTGATGCCCTGAGTCTGCAGCCAGTGGCTCCGTCTCTGCTCCCCTCGGCGCGGACAGTAAGTATTCCTCGCCCCGCTCGCGCTCTCCTGCCAACACCTCGTCGCCCGCTCCGGTCCGAGGGCGGAGACTCTTCTTTCCCTGGTTGAAGCGGCTTGTCTAGTTGCAGCGTGTCTCCCTGCCGAGACCTTCCCTACCCCCCTCAAGAGGAGATCTCAGCCTTTGTCGACGTCAATCGTCAAGGCAAGAGGATGATGCCACCTCCCCAGCCCCCGGGCTTTTGGATCTCGCCATTGCCTTGTCCGTGTATCCGCTACAGCGCTCATCGCGCGAGGCCGTAATCTCCGACAGTAAGTGACCGGCTGGCCTGGATTTCGCCTTCTATCACGTGGTATGCAGGACTTTCCAGGTTTTCTCCTGTCCCCTTCGCGAGGGGGATCCTCTGGCGCTTCTGTGGGCGGATGGAACAGGACAGACACAGCGTAATGCTTCCCCCAGCTTGGACAGGACGGCGCCCCTGGTTCGCAACACCTTGGCTTGCTCGGGTTCCTGGGTGCGTCTGACTCAAGCGTTCGTCCGTCTCTTCGCGGACGCCTGGCACCTGTCCTTTTTGCCCCTGTTGGGAGACCTCCTCGCCCTTGCGGTGATAGCTATTCGGGCAGCATATCGCTCCTCGGTCAACGCCGTGGCCGCCGCCTTGCCTGGTGTCTGGAGGCGCCGGGATGCCCTACTTCATGGCCTCACTCTGGAGGTGCAGTCGCAGCTTCGTCGCCCTCCCTTGCTAGCCCCATCCCCTTCGGCCCCGCCTGGAAGTCAATGTAGGAAACAAGCAAGTACGTCTAGCCCGGCAGCACCGCTCGTCCTGCTTGCAGGCAGCCCACTAGGCCGTAGATCACGCCTGCGGTCCGACAGACCCGCCTCCCTTCCCCCCATCTCTTGCCCCCGGGCTCCTACCTGTGCCCCTGCCGTCGGCCAATCACCTTCTATTTCCGACACCACCGCAACGCCCTACCTGGTGGACCGAGCTGCCGATCGATCAGCCCTAGCCGTCGCCCTTCGCGGCAAGTTCACCGCTACTACTGAAGCCCACCACGCAGGTGGTCTCGCATCATGATTCCCTGGCTTTCTACAGCCTCCTCTGCGTGTTCCCGAGCCGGGTGGTAAGTGGCAGCCTGTCTTCTAGCTCTTGGCACTGACAGATACTTCGCAGCCCCAGATTTTTGCATGGAGACCGTGCAAGACAGGGATTTCGCCGTCAGTCGGGACCTGTCCGACGCGTATCTTCACGTCACCATGCGCCCCGCCTCCAGACGGTGCTGGCGCTTCACCTTCATCGGCGTGGTTACCAGTTTCGGCCCCTCCTCGTCGGCCTCAACCGCAGCCCTTGGGTCTTCACCCGCATCTTGGACGCCGTCTTGGCCACGGCCAGACAGTCGTTCTCCAGTCCGACCGTGAACCATTAGGCGACCTCCTTCTGACGAACCACTCGGACGCCACGCTAGTGACGGACAAGGAGTCGCTGCTCCTGTGGTGGACGCGGCTCGGCTTCCCGGTGTACGCCGGCTACATGGACCTCACACCTTCCCGCTTTGGACACCTCGGCTTGGATTAAATAATAATAATAATAATAATAATAACGGTATTTATAATGCGCTTATCTTATAATAATTATAACTCTAAGCGTGCACTCACAACTCGCGCACGCATGCGCACGCTTTAGACAATGACTTGCGTACCACAAACAGTGAAATACATTACGACGGTCAGCTTGGGGTGGGGAGTGTGGTGATATAGTGCTAAAACTGTTGAAAGAGGTGAGTTTTGAGGGCGGACTGGAAGGAGGAGAGAGAGTGTTTCTGACGGAGAGAGAGTAGGAGAGTGTTCCAGGTGGATGGACCATAGACGGAGAAGGAGCGGGGGCCGAAAGTGTTAAGTTTGGTGCGAGGGATGTGGAGGCGGAGAGGGTCAGAGGCAGAGCGGAGGGAGCGGGAAGATGTGTAGGGGTGGAGTAAGTTGGAGAGATAGGCAGGAGCGCAGTTGTTCAGGGATTTGTAGCAGAGAGACAGAATTTTGTATTGGATGCGTTGGGGGATGGGGAGCCAGTGAAGGAGTTTGAGCAGGGGTGTGACGTGGTCGGATTTTTTCTTTCTGAGGATGAGGCGGGCAGCATTGTTCTGAACGCGTTGGAGAGTGAAAATGGTGGAGTGAGGGAGGCCGGAAAGGAGAGAGTTGCAGTAGTCGATGCGAGATAAGATGAGAGAGACAGCAAGTTTGGTGGCAGCTTCGGTAGTGAAGTATTTTCTGATCTGACTGATGCGGCGGAGGTGGAAATAACATGCCTGGGCTGTGGCGGAGACGAAGCTGGTCATGGACAGAGAGGAATCGAGGATAACGCCGAGGTTCTTGGCTGAGTCAGAGAGGGAGATGGGGGTGCTATCGAGTTGAAGGTGGAGAGAGGGAGGGAGCTGGGAGAGTTTCTGGCGAGTGCCTACCAGCATGGCTTCCGTTTTGTCGTCGTTCAGTTTTAGCTTTTTGCTGTCATCCAGTTTTTCACGTCTTCATAGCAGTCAGCCGTGCGAGTCAGTAGTGACTGAGTGTTGTCGAGTTTGTCTTTGTCTAGCAGTTGTGAGTCGTCAGCGTAGAGGTGGTGGTGTATGCGGTGAGACTGGATGATGTTGGACAGAGGAGAGGTGTAGAGTGTGAAAAGGACCGGGCCCAGGACGGATCCCTGTGGAACTCCGCAGGAGAGCGCGACTGGGTTGGAAGAGACGCCGTTGATGGTGACGGACTGCTGTCTGTCGGAGAGGTAGGAGAGAAACCAGGAGTGAGCAGAGTCAGTGATGCCGAAGGAGTGGTGGAGTCGGTGGAGGAGGATAGAGTGGTCTATAGTGTCGAAGGCGGCAGAGAGATCGAGTAGTGTAAGAAGAGAGATGTTGCCCGAGTCGGTGGAGAGAAGCAGATCGTTTAAGATATGTAGAAGGGCTGTTTCAGTGCTGTGATGTTTGCGGTAGGCAGATTGGAATGGACTGAGGAGGTTGTTGTCGGTGAGGTGGAGGTTGAGCTGGTTGAGAACAACCTTCTCAAGAAGCTTGGACAGGAAAGAGAGATTGGAGACTGGGCGATAGTTCTTGAGTTCGTTTGGGTCGAGGTTGTGTTTTTTGAGGAGAGGACGGACGATGGCGGACTTGAAGATATCGGGGATGGAGCCGTTTTCTAGAGATGCGTTGATGATGTCGGTAATGAAGGGCAGAAGATTTGGAAGGTCGTCGCGGTAGAGAGAAACTGGGAGGGGGTCTAGCTCGCAGGTTTTGAAGGGCATGGACTTTATGGTCTTGAGTACTTCATCCTGAGAGACGGGGCGGAAGGACGAGAGGGGAGTGCCGGAAAAGGTGGGGTCGGGAGGGCAAGGCGGAGAAGGCAGGGTGTCGAGTGTGTCGTGCAGAGTTTGGATTTTGTCCGAAAAATAGGTAGAAAAAGCAGACGGGAGTTCTTCTTTGCTGTGTGTGTTGGGGAGAGGAGAGTCTTTAGAAGTGCCTAGGAGTGTGTTCATGGTGGCGTAGAGGGTTTTGGAAGTAGTGGATTCCAGGATTTGGTTTTGAAGGTATTTGCGTTTAGATTCGGAGATCATTTTGCAGACTTTGGATCTAGACTTTTGCAAACTTCCGACCGATCTCAACCGTGTGGGACTTCCAGGGCTGTGGATACAGACGCAAGAAGATGCTGTTCCCGCCAAAGTTGGCTCCAGCTCCTTGCCCTGAGGAATGCAGCAGCGGTCCCCCTGCCGCTCGGTCGTCTGACTCCCGGCCTCTCCAGCTGCATCTCCTTCCCCACTGGCTTCCGTCCTCCGGCAGGTTCACCGCTCTGGTACCGGTTGCTTCTGGTTGTCGGAGGCCACCGTGGAGGTCCGCTCGACCGCTTCCTGCGCTGCGGATCCTGTGGCTTGGACGCCTTACAGCGAGTCTCCTCTTCGAGGTCCACTCAACTATCCCCTGCACCGCAGATACTGAGACTATGTGCGTCCTACAACACCATGCGGATTCGGAGGCCTTACACACGGATAAGCCTGCTTACTCACGCCGGGAGTCCCCCGGCAACAAGCTTTCCTCACAGAGGTCCGCTCGACTGTATACCGCACTTCGGATAAGGATGCCTTACGCAAGGATCAGCCCGCTCCCTCACAGGGGGGGGTGGGGGGGGGGGGGGAATGAAGCACGGCAGTGAGCCTTCCTCACAGAGGTCCGCTCGTCTGGACACCGCACTGCAGATAAGGAGGCCTTCCGCAAGGATCAGCCCGCCTTCTCCCACCGGGAGATGGGCTGGCAACGAGTCAACGAGTCTGCTCATCGACACGCACTGCGGATACTGCTCCTATGGACACACTACAGTGCTCCTTCCTCACGGCGATCCGCTCAACTGTACACCGCTCTGCGGACATGGACGCCTTACACAGGATTCGCCTGCTTTCTCCCTCTGGGAGATTGACCGGCTACGAGCCTTCCTCACGGAGCCCCTCGACTATACTCCGCACGGCGGATGGGGTTGCTATGGACACCCTACCGCGAGCCCTCTCTTCGAGGTCCGCTCGACTGTACACCGCTCTGCGGATACTGATGCTTGGACGCCCTACAGCGAGGATTTAGACGCCCTACAGCGAGCCTTCCTCATTGAGGTCCGCTCGACTCGTGCGATGGACGCCTGCCGCAAGGGCGTTGCCCGCTCACTCCCACTGGGAGGTTAGCCGGCAGCAAGCTGGCCTCTTCAAGGCCCGCTCGCTTCGATCACGCTCTGCAGCTGCGGTTGCTCTGGGTTCTGAGCTATTGCGGAGGGACAAGCCGGTGCACTCCTTTGGGAGGCCAGTCAGCAGGGAGCCAGCCTCTTCGAGGCAGCTCGCAGCAACCTTCGTCTCTCCATCCTAGGATGACTGGCAAATCGGACAGATCGCTCCACGACAGGACGGGACCACTAGGAAGGTGGGAGTCCTTCGGTTCTGGTATGGTGACCAGCACCTCTCACCCACTGAACTGGCTACCCTTCAGCGCGCCGAGTTCGGCCTCCAGCTCTTCGGCGACCAGGCTTGGGCTCCCGCCACGTCAGGGGCTTCCTCTCCATGAGTGCGGATGCTTCGCCACTTCGGCAGACTGACCCCCGGCGATACAAGCTCTCACCGACCTTGGTCCCTTGGCCGCCAGTGCCGGTTCCCCGCTTGCTTGCTGGGACCTACCCGGGTTACTTACGAGACGCAATTCAGACCGTTCGAACCGCCCCCCTGGGACTGGTTTGCTGACTTACCCGGGAGACCTGCTGCCTGCCGGCCCTCGCCGCGGCGTTCCTAGTAAACGAGTTACATGCGCTCAGCGCGCCTAGCCGGCCTACACTGCAGGACCGATGGCCCCGTGTAGCTCCTCACTGTTCCTTCCTTCCTCACCAAGCCGAGGTCTCCCTTGACCGCGCCCCAGGGGATCACCAGACGGCCACTGAAGGACTCGGCCTTCCCCGGGACACCAGGCAGCAAGATCCAGTGCACCCTGCGTGTTCTGCGCCGATCCAAGCGCGTCCAGTGGGGATGGTCCCACCTCTTCGGTTACTTAGCTGAAATTATCGGGAGGTTGCTCTTAGGCGGTCGGGGCTGCTAGGCCCTTACACAACCTGTTTTGGTTGGGCGGCACCCTCCTCCTATTCGGAATTCTTCCATATAGTAATGTCATTGGGAATGTATTTTGAAGAAACAAATGAATTTTTCTCCAAAATGTATTTTTTCGAAAAATAAAACACTTACCGATGACATTACTCGGACGACCCTCCCACCTGCCCCGCTTGCCGCTGGTATGCTAAGCATTTCCGACTGGCGTGACACCACGTGAAACGTACCGGATGGGCAGACACAGGAAGCTACTCACGGCCCTAGTTACGGCCCCCTGAGTTGCCTTCCTGCTTGTGTAGGAACACAACAGGTCTTAGGCTGAAATTACGTAAGCTATGTAGATATTCCATATAGTAAAGTCATCGGTAAGTATTTTTCGAAAAAATACATTTTAGAGAAAAATCATTTTGCTGCTGCAGAAGCCAGCCCTTGTCACAAAGGTCACACACATGTAAATAGGTCATACACTTGGGCCATGATGGCTTTGCCTTTCTCGTTGAAGGGAAGAATGAAGTCAAGCGAAGAATTAGTTTTGGGGGTCATGTTTATAACTGCTGTCAAATGAAACTTGTTTAGAGTTTGCTTAGAATTGAATGTAATTACAGATAGAAGTTTCAGAATGCAAATGCAGCATACATGTATTTTGTGTATCTGAATTTATTATTCAAAGCCTGGAAATTAAGTAAATATTTTTAGCTTAGTATGAATGATGCTTTCTGTTGCGATGGTTTGTTTCATACCCAACTTAACTTCCAATTGTAACAGTCTGCTGATGTGTTATGCTTTTTTTTTTTATATCATTGCACAGTATTGTTTAGACTGCCCCCTCATTTATGCATGCTATGTTAGGGGGTCGTCACACGTTTGTTTTATTTATATCCAGTGCTCTTTCAGTTTTACACTACATGTATATTCATGTTATAGACTTTATGAACAGTATTTTACAGTAAATGAAAACTATGGAAGGGAAATGTTGAATCATTCTAATCAGATATATATGTATAATTGCTTGCAGTAAACATAGCTTATTACAAGGTCAGATATACAAGGTATGACTTTTAAAAAAAAAAGTAATGATGATTGTGCCATAAAACTGAAACCATTGGCCCAGTTTAAATTTTGTTGGTAATAGTACTATCCTCTACTGTTGACACAGAAGTTCAGCTGCTTCAGCAGGATTAAAAGATAATATGGTAATCTGATGACAGTAAGGGTCAGAGTTGTGAAGTTACATGTTTACTAGGTCCTGGATGTGTGAAAACGTGCATCCTGCCGGCCTCTCTTTGATTTACAGGAACAACCGAAAGTCACACTGGTCGAGGTACACTTATGGTTTGTAAGGAAGAACATGAATGATTTGTTGGTCGCTGCTCATAAACAGACTTTATCACTTTTGGAAGAATTTTTTTTACATGATATTTTGCATTGTCTGCACACTCCACTGGTAAAATATGAACAATGGCTTGGACTTACTTAAGGGAAATATGCTGTTAATCATGGAAAACTGACAAAAGTGCCATCAGAGGCCAGTCACTACTGATTGGACCGTTTGTTGGTGATACTGTCACAGAACAAGCGAGTATTGTCTTCAGTGATGACATCACAAGGTCATTTAAGGCCACTTGTCCTAACTGTTTTATGTAATTGATCTGTGCTGTCAGCGTTCTGTTTCATCGGAGCCTTAGGCAAAAAATGGAGGTCAAAGTCATCGCTCACTGTCCTTTGAACTGTTCCAAAAGAAAGATTGGAAGTTTAAGGTATTTCTCAAAATAAGATGTATGGGTATGGGTATTTTTCTATTTCTGTGCACACAAAGAGCAAAGTTTGCTTGTTCTCAACTGAAATTTTACTGTGGGACCAGTTCTTTCTTTCAGAGTTAAATTACACAATCCACTTGCAGGCATTGCTGGACAATACACAAATACCTTAACAAACAACGTCCAGATTTGTTTGGATTTTGACAGGGCGGTCTTATATTAAAAATGTAGATATAAAGTTATTTTTTTTATATTTGAGAGTGGGCGGCTTTCCAAAACGGCTGTATGCATCACATTTTCCATGACATCATACATAGGCATGGCTGAAAGTATCAACCCCAAAGGGCTAAGGCTAAAATTTGTTTTGATACTAACTTGATTTATGTGTCTTAACTCATTCGAGATGTGCCGCCTCCGGATATGCGGCATAAGCTGCATATCCGGAGGCGGCACATCATAATTGAGTTAAGTAGCTCATGAAAGGCAGCTCAACTGTCGATCATTACTTTTTAAATATTTTTTATCATACCTCGTATATAACAGCACTTTTTCAGATGTCCCAACTACACTCTTTCAATGTAAATTGCCTCTTTTATAACAAACTTCAGATATAGCAAAAAATAAATTTGGTTGCCTGGACGTTTTGTTATTAACAGAAGTTTACTATAAGTATTTGAACACTTTGGCTGTTGGTAGCAGTTTTTGTTGCAATGAATCCTTTTTGTTCCTGCAGGAACCATTGTGACAAAAAACACTACCGACAGCCAAAGATGAACTGATTGAGTATTAAGAGGCAAAAGGAATAATACAGAATTGGACACTCTTTTATCTGTCGTACTTCAGGTTTATATTGCAAGTGTACAAAGTGCAGACCCTTATAACAAAATGAATGTGAAATTTCAGTGCTTATATAGGACATTTTCTGTGCATTGTTTGTGGCCAGCTGAAAGTCTTGCAGTTGTTTCAGTGGCAGTGTGTGTGTGTGTGTGTGCTAGTGAAAATGTGAACATAAGCAAACTGTTAGTGAGTTACCGATAACCACATGTTACTTGGTGTGTTTTGTTTCATGAGGGGTAACGTGACAAAAAGTGAAAAATCAGATATACAGTGAAATGCTTATCACCAAGCTGCATGCTTTATCTGAGGAACAGCTAAAGCTAGTGTTATTCGGCAAGAGGCATAGATTCTCATGAGCCTCTGTGTCTGCAGGGGCTCATGTGAGTCAATCTTTTTATGAGGGAGTTGGTAAGGAAAGTGTATTCCTGCATGCCCGTTTTTTTGTTCAGCAGATGTTTTCTTCATTTTCTGGATTTTTTTAAGGTTTTGTTATTGATTATATGACAGACTGGCAATACTGCATAGGCGACATTGATCTCTTGTTTGTGTTTTTCCTGTTGCTTTGTATTATTTTTAACCCTTTTGCTGTTAGTAGCACTTTTTTTTGTTGAGGTGATCCCTGCAGGAATCAGTTCAACAACTGGTGCTACTGACAGCCAAAGGGTTAATCCCTTCACTGCCAGTGAACTCTAATTATGTTTCTGAAATCTTGAGTACAGTCAGTGTGTACTAGCTAAGGAACATAGATACCAAGTGGTGTCAGCAAGAGGCATAGATCCTGCAGTTGTGGGGGCTCGTGAGGATCTATACCTCTTGCAGTTGGATCATGTTCATGTTATCTCAGCAGTGAATGGGTTAAACTGTGATTATATGCAATCGCTGATGTTACAAAACAGCAGCATTCATTCATCTGAAAATTTTGGCTGCATGTTTCTTTTCTTTACCAATTACATACTGATAATATGCTGTAGAGGCTAAAGAGTGAATAGTATGGGGCTACATTAATGACCTGAAGTTGGTAAAATATGGAAGTTGTTTAACGTGTAAACAGTGAGCATACATGTAGTTTTATTTGTAAACATTCAGTGTACTGGTATTGTAAAAGAATTTCTTTCAAACGGATTCCTGTCAAAAGTTGGCTAACTCATTTAGCCCGACACACCATAGCAAGACATGTATCGAACATGATAATTCAAGGGTGGTGCCAGAATAGCTTGGCGCCCATAGGCGCCAAGCTATTCTGGCACCACTCTTAAATTATCATGTTCGATCTGTCTCTAGAGCTGTAATACAGTCCTTCAGAGGGCAACTTTAAAATTTGGGGGCTTCTGTCTTTGGGTAGAATGTGTTAAGATTATCATTGTTGATAGCAGTTTCACACAGACCATAGCATATAATGAATGTCTGTTTTTTGGTTTTTTTAGCCAGTATACAGTCGCACATAAGATGTGTCATGTTGTGCTAACAGCCATAGTTTCTTTATTCATTTTGTAAGGCACTGGTATAAAGCATGTTTGCATGTGAATTGGGTTAATAATTTTCTTAACTCATGAGCTGTCGGGAGCGCTTTTTGCCAAGATTAATCCTGCAGGGAGTGTCGTGACAAAGGTAGCCAAAGGCTCAAACTTCAACAAGGCCAGAAATGTGTAGCCATGAACTGTCACTGTATTTTCAATAATATACCGGTAGCAATAGCAGCAAATTGTCGTTTGATAATAATTAAGTCACTAGTTGTGTCAGTAAAGAGTAAATAAACACAATGTCTCCCTCACTGCACTGTACAATTCATTGTTCAATCATTGGCTCTTGTATCTTTAACCCTTTGACTGTTGGTAGTATTTTTTTCTCAAGGTGGTTCCTTCAGGAATCACCTCGAGAAAAAGCACTACCAACAGCCAAATGGTTAAAACAAATTGTTTCAAGGAACAATTAATACAGGTTGATAAACTTTTCTATCAGCTAAATATTACTGCTAGGTTTTAGCGTCTGGCACACAGCATTTTTTTTTGTAATTGTATGTGCTTTGTTCTCAAAATGTTAAAAAATGTAGTTGTGGCAACAAGGAGTCTAATGTTCTTGTTGTGTTTCAGACATGCAGTACCATCTCAGAGACGGAAATCAAGACATTTTGTAAGTTTGTTCTGTCACTACATGTGTACGATAAAAAAAAAAAAAAAAAAAAAAATCTTCGTTCGCGAAGTCAAGCCAAGCTTACATGTGTACACTGTAGGAAACACACTTTGGAATGGTAAGTGCTGTGCAAAACAGTTTTTTTAGAAAACTGTTTAGTGTTTATCATTGCTAAGTGTTTTTCTCTTGTTATTTTTCTTTGACATTAAATAATAACCCATTATTTTAGTCCCAACACACTACAGCAGGAGATGGATCGACCATGATAATTCAAGGGTACATCCAGATTCACTTGGTGCCTTATGGCACTACCCTTGAATTATCATGGTCAGTCCAGCTCCTGCAACTGATACATAGGCATTTTAACCCCTTCACAGCCAGTTGACACTGATTGTGTTTCTGCAATCTTAATTCAGCACCATAGGGTTTCCGGCTGTGCCAGAAATATTGATTCAAAGTGGTCCCAGCAAGAAGCATAGATCCTCATAAGGGGCTCATGAGAATCTGTGTCTCTTGAACTTTTTCTCAGCAGTTAAGGGGTTAATGCCTTTCAGTATACACATTTTATCACATGCTCATATCTGTGTGCTGTCAAGCGAATTTGACTTTTAAGACACCATCGTGCAATGGACATTTTATTCTATTTTATTTTATTGGTTGATGTGCCGTCACTTGTTTCTCTTTTCAGGTCGCAATGCTGCTTTCTTGCGTGTTGTACGCTGCCGCAGTCTGGCCGAGGAGTACGGCAATGACACAGCCAACACAGAAGAACTTGGTTTGTAGATTTTGAATTTTTCCAGCTCTTACTTAAAAAAAAAAAGAAAGAATTGTTGTAACATTTTTATGCTTAAGACACCTCAGAATGAGATGGATCAGCAGGGACAGTTTAAGTGTGGTGGTGCTACCCTTCAACTTTCATGGTTTAACCATCTGTCTTCCCTGGGCTCGGTTGCATGAATGAGATTAAATCTTTGGCAGGTGTATATATACACACGCACAGTTCTGACAAGTTGTTTGACCCTTGGCCATCAGTGTGAATGTATAGCGCTGTCTGCTTTGTGGCTGTAGCCTAAGGTACACCTTCAGTAGCCAGTGCTTTAAATCCAGCACAAGCCGCTTCACAAGCTGTTCCACTATAGCAGAGCATCTTGCTTAACCCTCTTAGCCCCGGATCCCTACAGTAGAGATGGCTTGACCATGATAATTCAAGGGTAGTGCCAGATTAGCTTGGCGCCTTCAGGCGCCAAGCTAATCTGGCACTACCCTTGAATTATCATGGTCAAGCCATCCCCTGCAACTAGTACATAGTCATCCAAAATTTGAAAAATGGGACCTTGGGGTTAAAAGGGTTAATGGCTTGCGCAGGTTTTATGCTCAGTCATGCAGCTAAGGCCGGGGATCAGTTGCATGAGAGATCTTAATCCAGCACAAGCCACGAATCAAGGAGCTCTGGAATAGCGGAGCTCCTTGCTTCATGACATGCGCAGTACTTAAGCTCAATCATACAACTGAAGCCTGGTACATTGTCTTCATAGACACCTCTGAAGCTTGTGGAAGTATTTTATATGTTTGAATGAATGCAGTGCATACAGTCATTTACCAAGTGAGGTTTCCCGCCTGTTTCAGGAATGCACATAGAGAGTGAGGAGGAGGACGATGTGGTGTTCTACGTGCTGCTGAGGCTGGTGGACCGATTCTACGAGGAGTACAACCGATACCCAGGGCTGGACAACGACCACGTGGAGCCTGACATCCCCAAGTTGAAAGTGCGTGCACTCGGACAGTGTCGGTGAATGTGTTACTCCAAAATTGTTTTAACATCGGGACTCAATAAACTACTATGTACCCATTGCAGGAGATGGATCGACCATGATAATTCAAGGGTAGTACCAGATCAGCTTGGCGCCTGATGGTGACAAGCTAATCTGGCACTACCCTTGAATTATCATGGTTGATGCATCTCCTGCTGTAGTGCGTCGGGGCTGAATGGGTTAATACTGGATAAACTGGATGTCACTGAGGCAACACTTTGCAAGCAAGAGGCATACGTTCTTATCAGCATATATTTTCATGCAGCCGCGGGGATTCATGAGAGTATACGCCTCTTGCAGATGGAGCGGCCTGGATGAATCGATGGAATGTTTGAAGCCCATGCAATGTTTGACATACATCTGATTTAGGGATAATCTCTATTGGTGACTACCAAAGATAGGATGATGTCGGTAGACAAATTTCTTACGCAGCAGAGTTATGGAATAGCAGTTGACAAGGTTTTGATAAAACTGTATTATCTTTCAGGGATGTCTGAACAAACTGCTTCATGACTGGGGACTGTCCAGCACTGTGAAGGATGACTATATACACGAAATGTGAGTATGCCATATGCAGCAGTTCGTTTGATTTAGGTCTGTTTCGTACATGTCTGATCAAACATCATGTATACGCAGATATTGTTGGCTGTAATTGCACGGAAAAAGCAATTCAAGTATGTGGATTACTCCACAGTTTCTTCTGTTCCAAGTGCATATGAGTACTGGGATTTAGAAAGGTATGGCTCCTACAAAAAAACTGAATTCCGGTCACTCATTTTGCACACCTTCTTTCCATCCACTTCTTTCCTGTCAGTTTTTACTATGCTAACCATTTATAACTTTCAGTTAAACTAACAACACTTTGTCAATGATCCCAACAACACTCTTAACCCTTTTAGCACCAACACCTTACAGCAGGAGATTGAGTGACCATGATAATTCAAGGGCAGAAGTATGATGGAAGAACCAGACTTTGTGAAGTACAATGGAAGAACCATCAACCCAGGAAAACCACAAACTGTACTACAGTGGCAGAGATGACAACACGAACAGGGTGTCGGATTTCTCGTCCACAAAGACATCGTGAACACTGTCATGAGTTGTCGGCCAGTCTCCAGCAGGCTTATCACCATACGCTTGAGAGCAATCCCATTTAATATCACCATGGTAACCATTGTACAAGTTTACGCTCCAACAACAAACTATGATGATGAGGAAATAGAAGACTTCTATGACCAGCTGCAAGAAGTCCTGGACCAGATCCCCCAAAAGACATTCTTGTGGTGCAGGGAGACTGGAATGCCAAAATAGGAGAGGATACTGTTAAGAACTGGAAAGGCACATGTGGACGCTACTGCAATGCAGAGACCAACGACAGAGGCTTAAGGCTCCTGGAATTTGCCAGCGCAAATGATCTGAGGCTGATGAACACATTTGGCCCACACAAAGCATCCAGAATGTGGACATGGCACAGCCCGAATGGAGAGCACCATAACCAAATTGACTACATCATGGACCAACGAAGTCGGAGTGTCGCTGACTATGCCATCTGGTATAGTGTGGAAACCTGTCAGGGAAACGAGCACACATGCAACCCTCATGGATTATGCCTCAGGTTGATATTAATCTTGACATCTGAGGCAGAACCTCGGGAACGCTGAAGAAGAAGAAGACTACATCATGGTGAAGAGACGCTTCCAAACCAGTGTGAACATCATTGGTGCCCCAATGGTCAGCAAGACTACGGGATAGATAGATAAATAAATAGATAGATAGTGCCAGATTAGTGTCACCAAGCTAATCTAGCACTACCCTTGAATTATCATGGTCAATCCACCACCTGCAAGTGATACATAGTCAATAAGTAACACTTCCACAATTCAGGAAATGCGCCTATGGCGCTGAAAGGGTTAAATGACTTCACTTATAACAAACTTTGGATATAACAACAAAAGTTGAATCCCCCTGTGTTTTGTTATATTTTAAGTTTCCTGTACAATGTGCGTTTATCATATTGATGGCACACTTCTGTACTAGTGCATCCTCTGAGGAACATTTTGTTTGTACAGATGTCGGTATGGAGCATCAGAGCTTCACTCCATAGCCTCCTTTATGGGTGGAGTAGCAGCACAGGAAGCCATCAAAGTTCTGACCAGCCAGTTTGTCCCCATCAACAACACGTACATCTACAATGGACTACGGCAAATGTCCACCACCATTCGACTCTGATGGGCGCCTGAAACGGCGATAGCATCATCAATCAGTTCTCTCTCTCTCTCCTTCGCCTGCAGTCACAGCCATTAATCCCTGCACTGCCAGTGGATGCGTATCGTGCTTTTGAATCGTTGTAAATTCAATGTCAAAGAAACACAGACGCAATGTGGTTTCAGCAAGAGGCATATTCTCATGAGGTCCCACGACTGCGGGGGTTCATGAGAATCTGTGTCTCTTGCAGTTGGATCGAGTTGTTTGTTTCTTCAAAAACATTACCGATGACATGACCTTATGGGAGATGTCTACTACTTACGCAATTCTAGCCTAAGAGCTCGTTGTGTTACCACACAACCCGGGAGGCACTCGGGGAACCCCGAGGGGGCCGAGAGTTATCTCCCGATACTTCCCATCTGGGACAGAGTACCCATAGTCCTTCAGTCAGTCTACTTAGGCTTACGCTGTTCAGACGTGTTTGCTCTAGCCTACGGACTTGGGATTTTCGACCGGGTCGCCGGTCGTCGACGGCCTGGGTTCTTCGCTTGAATTCTTCTTCGTCCGTCCTCCCTGTGCCTCGCGTGGCTCTGGTGTCCCCTTTTCGTTGGCAGCTGCCCTTTGGCTTCTTGGTTCCGGCCTGGGCTGTGCTGTCTGCTTCGCTGTGACTTCGCCGCGCGTGCCTTGGTTGAGATTTTCTCCCCCCTTCCCCGGTCCCGTTCCGGGAAAAGGTAAGGTAGTTGGGTTGGCCCTCGGCCGGTCCCCGCGCTGGGCACTGGTTGAGCAGGCTCGAAGGCGGTCTTCTTCGGCGCGGTTGCTTTGCGCCAAGATTCTTGACTTTTACTTGGCGGGCCTCGCGCCCGTTCCCTATCTCCTTCCGTGTTGGTGTGGCATTATTATTTAACAGGGTCAAAATCTCCCTTTCTCAAAAGAGGGCGTTTACGCGTGAGGAAAGGAATGAGACGTTTTTTAGCTGGAACGGTCATTCTTAAACGGCTCAGATCCACAGGTGGTCAGCTTCGTTTTCCAAGATGGCGTCTAGCGATGCAGAGCACCTTTTCCTCGCGGTTAAAACCTCTAATGGAATGGGAGTGGTGGGAAAGATCGGTGACAGTTAAGTCTAACTTTATTCGGGCGCTTACCTACTCACTTGTTCATCACCTACTCTTTTTGTACCTTGTGGGGTTCGGGGAATGTGTTATGCTCCAGCATTTCCTTGACGCATTGCGTTGGTGAGTGTGGCGAGAGCCGACGCTTACTTTGGTACTGTGTCGGTCACGTAATGCCTGGTTTGCGTAATGCAGCCCTGTTACCTTACTCGGGGGCTTATTAGGTACACGATTTGGCTGGTGGGTGAACATTCTTGTGCACTTTTATACTTGGCATCACATGTTTCTGTTCTTGGATGTCAGGCGTTTGCCTACTTGAGCGCAGGGCCACTGGTCGCCACGCCTTACTGCCGTTTTTTAAGGTCCAAGATGACCTTTTTGTGGCTGAGAAAAAAAAAAAAAAAAAAAAGTTTGGCTTGCCGCCACAGGTGCTGCTCACATTTATGCATGCGCTCGTTCCGCAAGTTACAGGAACAGAGCTACGAAATGGACATTGCTTTCGGACGGGTGGAGCCCGTCGCCTAGGCAGCTAAGGGCCGGCGCCAGTGACCTCATCCCAACCCGAACCTACCTGACGGAAACAGAGTGCTAAGACAGCCCTATGTCTCCTGAACACTTTAGTATATGCTCTTTGGTTAAATTCCTCCTTGCCTAAGGCTTGTGCATGTGACTACAAATTACGGTCGAAAGGAGATTAATGGCCTGTATAGGCAACATAAAACTACGATCAAAGCTGCACCTGGAGGCCCGTCGCTATAGTACAGCGCTGGTGTTCAGCGGTGGGCACCACTCCGACTAAGGTTACTGTGCCTGCCGCTTGCTTCAGGCCTATACTTGTCATGACATGCTTGAGTTGTTGTGCATGATGTGTTGCGAAGGTTAACCTTACCAGGGCAGGGTCCCTCAGGCCCACGCCCGCGTGCCTTCGGTTTTTATATGTTGCAGTGGTCTCTGGACGACCTGCTCACTACATGGAGGATTCCAGTGACCGTCGGACTCGCACAAGGTCTGTCTACCATGTGCCGGATGTACCTCCGAACGTTGGTGGGACGTCTGCTCCACGTGACCGGAACGGCGCTGGGCGCTACTTGGGGCTTCCTTTGGCGAGTTCGCCCGGCACCTGTGACTGGTTCCAGACCTGCTGGAATACCGGCTGCTGTTCCCGGTACTACGATCGCTCGAGTTCCGACGAGATGACGGAGAGATCACCATGCCGGACGCGTCAGTATAGTGTGCAGAGTGGGTTGATCGATGCGGTGGTTCCCAGGAGGGAACGCACCAGGACCAAACATTGTGGCAGACAGGAAGCCCGCATCGACACGGAGCTCGGTGCGGAGGGACGTGCGCTATCCGTCCTTGATCATATGCCGATCCCCGCTCGTCTCCTAGAAAGCCTGCTGGCTCCTACGCGGAGTCTCCTCGCTGGCAGCGAGCCCACCTCGCCATAGAGCTCGGTTCGCGGAGACATTCTTGCACGCATGCATCGTCTCGGCACAAATGGAATCCGCTGGGCGCACAGTACGGGACCCACACACCGCTCACGGTCAGCTTGGAAGCCGTCCAGGCAGCCAATGACGAGGCGCAGGTTATCACGCTCGGAGCGGGTATGCTGGCACCGCCCTCGCTCCCTGGAGGGGGCTCCACCAGGACAGCGCTGCTCGTCGGGAGACACACTGAGCCGGCTGCTAGTGGTTACAGGGTCCTGTTGGTGACAGCCGGCTAGACAGAGGTTCCAGTCTCCGTTCTTACCGCTCGATTCCTTGACGATCTTGGGGAGAGATCACCACGCCGGTTGCAACGTTCCAGTACGCGGAGTGGGTTGATCGATGCGGTCGTTCCTAGGAGGGAACGCACCAAGAACGAACCTTATGACAGACAGAACACCAGCACCGGCATGGAGCTCGGTGCCGAGGGACGTGCGCCATTCCGTCCTTGATCCAATGCCGATCCCCGCTCGTCTCCTAGAAAGCCCGCTGGCTCCTACGCGGAGTCTCCTCGCCGGCAGCGAGCCCACCTCGCCATAGAGCTCGGTTCGCGGAGACATTCACGCACGCGTACACTTTCACGGCACGCTTTGGAATCCTCTCAGCAACATTGGACCTCCTCTCTCGAACTCCTACACGCAAGGAGGGACCGCTCCATGGGATGCTCGTCCGCTACGGTTCGCCATCGTTGGAGTCACTCCTCGAGCACTCTACGTCTACACTCCGCTCTCTCCACTGCGGGCGTGCTTACGAGTTGCCGTTCTTCACGTCGCTCCAGGGATCCTGTCCCGTCTCGCTCGTCGGTCCCCTTCGCGTCCGGCTGCCGTTCATCCCATTCCTCTCCCCTCACTCAGCCATTTCCCCTTCTTCGTGCTCCGTCCCAGGGCGCCTGGCTGCAGTCGCTCCATTTCTGGACGCTCGACCCCCTCCGGTGGATCCTCGGGGAGGACGCTGTCGTTACTTCGCCTAGCACAGACCTGTTTACCTACACTTGGGGGTTAAAGTACACATATTTGCTTGGGTTACACTTACATGTCCACTTTCTACACAGTTATACACTATATACACCTTTGGAGATCTGACTACTCACTAGCTTGTGACCTTTTACGCGTGAGATCCCAATTACCCTTAGTCAGTTGGAAGGGTTTTGACTTCACACGGGGGGTAAACAGGTCTGCGAGCGCTTCGGCTTCTGTCTCCACTGGTGCCCTCTCGGATACAGCTTGGAGTTGGCCGCGGCTGCCGCACTTCGTGACAGGCGCTTCGACTACCCTGCGCTTCTTCTCTCGGTTCCCGGAGCTTCTTGCTTCGCCCTCCTTGGAGTGGTCAGCTGTTGGCTTCCCTCGGCGGGACCGGTTCTCGGGAGGTCTCAGGAGTTTGCCTGCCCCTACCGGCTGCGGATCCGCTCTTGACTCTTCTTGGACTAGATGACCTCTCTCGTCCGTAACAACCTACACTGCGTGGGATCGGGGAGCTCCTTACCCTGCTCTTCGTTCTCCAGTGGACGGCTCCTGGCCCCTGGCAGGGCGTCTGGCCGCGGAAGGACCCCCTGTGCTGACGACTCGGCTGACCCAGGTTCTTCGGAGTTCCTGGACTTCACTTTGGGGAGCAGACCGGAGGAGGCTGCTAGGACCTTGGTTGCGCTTACGCTGGTGCCAGATGGCGATGGGATGCGGTCCGCGCAGGTGGTCTTCGCCTCCAGATCTTGGGCTGCGCCTTCTTCCGGCGCTGCCGACCCTTGACTCCAGTTACCCGTGCACTCGGCCTCCACAACGTTCCTCGGTTCACCTGCGAAGGAGGAGTCACCGCTGATGTAGGCTCCGCTCCTGTTCGGTTTTCCGTTGGATTCACCGGGGGTCCTCAACCTACCCATGGTCACTGTGGAACCAAAGCGCAGCGCCGTCTCCCGGGTGCCTAACCTATTCGACATCCCCATTGGGCGCACAGGGGTACGCCGGAGTTTGGACAGGTGGTACGGCTGCGGCGGTGCTCGCGGTGGAAGGGCCTAGCCACTGCTCAGAAGTCGGCTCTACTCTCCGTCGGTCGTCTCACAGCCCGGCTGCTATAGCTACGCCCCCTACTTCCGTGGTTCTTCTCGAGGTCCAGCCTAGCCTCCGGACCTCGAGGACAAGAGCGTGAACGGCTTGGATCCGACACGGACTAGGAGGTCGGCTCGGGGGAGGTCTGCGCCAGCCTTTTCCCCGATGGAACCAGTTGCTTCACTCGGCATGCACGAGGATACCTTCGGAGGATCGGCGAGATGGCTTAGTGGACCTGTTCGCCGCTAGGTGGGATCTCTGGCTTCCCCGCGCCTTCGTGGGATATAGCCCTCCTGGACGAGATGCCAACGCTCTGACCTAGCCTGGGAAGGATCCTCCTCTCGTCCTGTTGGGCACCCCTTTCCCTGGCACCGGTCCTGAACCTCCTTCCCCTCAGCTCGCCACGGACCCCCCGCTACTGCTTCCCGCATTCTACTAGGTCCGCATGCAGCCGCGATGGTCACTGTTCCGCCTTGCTGGAGCGCCTACCCCTGCACCTTGGCGGTTTGCGACAGACCCTCAACGCTGGAGTCTGCGCATGGGCAGCGGTCGAAGCCTCGCTACGGCCCGCTTCCCCAACTTGACGCCTCTACGATGAAGTTGGCGAGGCATTGTGCTCTTGGACGGCGTCCGTCACCTCTCCCCTACCGACCCTGCTGACCCCAGCTGGTAGACTTATCCCCAGGAGACTAGGCAGGATAGCCTGAGCTTGCCTCACGTATGCCTACGACGACATAGCCGTCCGGGCGGACGCGCACGCTCCTTGGCCGTGCCCGGCAGCTCTGAAGCTACAGGGCAGTCGATCCTCCTGTCTACGCTCAGTCATACGATCCAAAGTCCAGGATCCCTCCCTCAGGGAGCTTAGAGGCTAATTACGTCCAATCAGCTACGTGCAGGGCCATGAACGCCACAGCCGTCAGGAACTGGGCGGCCCTCATCGTGGCTATTGGAGGGCTGGCGCGCAGGTGCTCTCGATCGCAGAGTTCTGTCAGCCTAGCGAGGTTACTCGCTCTGGTGGGGGACATCCCGGGGGGGCGCTCTCCTCCCTCCTGGCGCTTCACCGCCGTCGCTTATACCTTCCTAGAGTTGTCGGGAGTTTGCGGTTGGGAGGACGGCCTTGGGGCCTTAGGTGTGCTAGAGCGCGGCACCCTCCTCCTTTTCGCCATTCTCCCATAAGGTCATGTCATCGGTAATGTTTTTGAAGAAACAAATGCATTTTTCTTTAAAAGGTATTTTTTCGAAAAATACTTACCGATGACATGACTCGGACGACCCTCCCACCTGCCCCGCTTGCCGCTGGTAAGCTAAGTATCCTGACTGAAGGACTATGGGTACTCTGTCCCAGATGGGAAGTATCGGGAGATAACTCTCGGCCCCCTCGGGGTTCCCCGAGTGCCTCCCGGGTTGTGTGGTAACACAACGAGCTCTTAGGCTAGAATTGCGTAAGTAGTAGACATCTCCCATAAGGTCATGTCATCGGTAAGTATTTTTCGAAAAAATACCTTTTAAAGAAAAATGCATTTTTCTTTGCGGAGAAGGGATTAACTCTTTTGTGCACACAGCCACCAGTACTGTTTACAGTAAGAAAGGACCGCTGCATTGGCTTATGCGGATCTAGCCCTCTTGCTGACCCTACTTTGTGTCCTTGGGTGAAGGAGGTTCTTGGCGATTCAGAAACGCAATCTGCATCCACTGGCACGGAAGGGTTTAGCATACCAGGCCATTGTCAATTATATTCACTTAACTCATTCAGCCCAACGGCCGCATTTCCCATATGTTGGAGGCGTCATCTAATGACTATGCACCTGTGGTAGGAGATGGATCGACCATGATAATTCAAGGGCAGTGCCAGATTAGCTTGGCGCCTGTCGGCGCCAAGCTAATCTGGCACTGCCCTTGAATTATCATGGTCGACCCATCTCCTGCTGTAGTGCGTCAGGGCTGAATGGGTTAATCATTGTGACAGTTTGCTTTAAAGGCTGAGCACACAGTACTTAGAGATTCATGAATGGCACACTTTTGCTTTAAAATTTGTAAATGTGGGAGTAGTGTAACGGCTGTTAGTTGCTGTTTATCACCTGTGGATAAAGACAAATGACTGTTATTTACCTGGTCATTTTGGGCTTAAGTCGCTCTTGACATACAGCATGAACATAAGCCTTGGTCCAAGATGCATAGTTTTTATTCGTCAAAGCGCTAGCAAAAGACTTGTTGTCACACAGGTATATTTCATTGCATGACCTGTAGTGCACTTTATCTAATCTCCTAAGTCTGTTTTTGTGTTTCATTCACACATTCATCCTTAAGGGAGAAGGCTTAAGCATGATATTCTCAAAGGCAGGGTCAGATTAGCTTGGCACCTGTCGGCGCCAAGCTAATCTGGCACTGCCCTTGAATTATCATGGTCGATCCATCTCCTACCACAGGTGCATAGTCATTAGATGACGCCTCCAACATTTAGGAGCAAAAATAACCTGGTAGTGTCTTTGAACTATCATGTCCAATCCATCACATCAGCTGGTACAGAATCTTTATTGACACCTCCGAAGTTGTCATTCTTTCGTTGTCAAAATCATTATTAGGTGTGAATGCATTCACACATTCGAGACATGCTGCATTCAGATACACAGCAAAGCCGCGTATCCGAAAGCAGCATGTCTGGAATGAGTACCAAACTGAGTGTATCTATTACTCGGAACATCAGGCAGCAGTACCATGCCCACAGCTGTTTTCCTGCCAGTGCCGGCTGCAGGAATTGGGTTGGCTATGAGCCATGATTGCCCATCAGTGATGCTAAACTGACCTGGTCACTTCACACTTCTTGAGGTACCATAGTCGATCTTTAAACTTGGTCATGGTGCACAGTAAATGATTCTTAAAGAGGTGATACAATCTGCAAGTAGAGACAAGAGCAGCATGTGGATATTGTGTGTGTGTGTGTGTGCGGGCGGAAGGAGCTACTAAAAGTAATTACTGGCTCTGAATGCTGTGGTGTGCGAGTGCATTTTCGTACCAGTAGATGGTATGATTTTGAATGTTTATGACCACAGTACATGTAGCACATTCTACATGCAAGTGACTCTTGTTATTCATGTAATTGCTGCCTTAAATGCGGTACAAAATACAGTTCTTGTTAGGTAATCCATGAAATTTAGGCTTTATCTTATGTGTGTACAGATAAGTGTACAATTTTTCCTGAGAGCTGAATCCACCAGTAGTCATCTTATGTTTGAGTAGGAGGCACATATTTTTGCCTAGTTCGAATAATGAACATAAGCCTTTGGCTGTCAGTAGCGATTTTGGTCGAGGCGATTCCTGAAGGAATCACCTTGACCACTCGCCACCAACAGCTGAAGCGTTAAATAGTGCAAACTGGACCAAACAAATTTATCTAACCCACTCTTACATGCAGCCATTGGTACTGTTACGGTACTTGTGAATGCATGAACAAGGGTCCTAGTATGTGAAGTTAACCCTCTTGTGCACATAGCCACTGGTACTGTTAACTCATTTGAGACGTGCCGCCTCCGGATACGCAGCTTATGCTGCGTATCCAGAGGCGGCACGTCTCATATGAGTTAACAGTGCGGGTGGATAACTACATAGGAGGGTTAAACCTTACAGTGCAAAAGCAGTTTGTATTTATTGCAAGAAAATGTTGATTGATGCATGTTGCTTGTGTGTATGAATGACATTTGTGTGTACAACTTGATGTGACCTTTATTTGTTGTAATAATCGATTACACAACAGCCTGAGGTTGATGGCACATGTTGAAAATTAAAAAAACAAACCACCCCAAAAGAACTTCTATGGGTTTATTATTCTCCATTTCTTCAACATAGCATATTGCAGGCAGGAATAGATGTCTCTAGAACAAATGTGCACGGTTATCTTTAAAACAACACAGTAATGCTGCTTGCACCATCTGTCACTGGTACACATGTACAACACAATACAGACAAGAACCTGCCAATTACACTCCCTCATGGGATAATTGGCCACTATAACCCCCGTCACTGCTATTGGCTAGAAATTATGTCTGAGTGAAGACATTACAGATTTACTGTATAATAACAGCTTCCATTGAGAAGTATTGATGAAAATGAGCAAACAAGAAGCATAGGTTCTCATCGGGCCCTGCTTCAGCAGGGCTCATGAGGATCTATGATTCTTGCAGTAAGTGGGTTTTCAGTGCAGGGCAGTCAACAGGTTCAACGTTGGGATCATTGTAAGAAAACATCACAGCAACAAAATCGCTCAATTTTGCAATGATGCCAATTCATTGTAACATGACAGATGACACTCGCTACAACAGGTGTCAAAACGGATTTTGGTCCATCTATTGTGAAAATAAAACGCCCACAAACTCTAGCACTACCGGAAATCTTAATGCATTAAACCTTGACATGCTACATCCAGTGATGGAATGACCATGACAGTTCAAGGGTGGTGCCAGAACAGCTTGGTGCTTTAGGCGCCAAGCTGTTTTGGCACCTCCCTTGAACTATCATCATCATACCTCCTGAACTGGCAAGTACTGGTAGTCTTCAGAGGACAAACCCCAAAATTTGGGATTTCAACTCTGGGTCACAGTGCGGTAACCCCCTCGTGCTACTGTATACAGTACCAGAGGTTGCATGCACAAGTGGGCTAGCGAGGTTGAGCGCTGGCAACCTGTAACATGCTGACCAAAAATTAGTGAGGTTGAACTATGGATAGATGCACAGAAAACACCCTGCATTGTAAATTAATGAGAATAGGTTTGTTAACTGTGCATAAAGTACAGATCTACCCATATCTGTGCTTTGGAACTAAATGAAGCCGTAACTGAGCTGAAGGTCAACTTCACCACATCTGGCATGAAAGTGAATGCAAATGATAATCATCATTATTAGAATAACAATACAGCACACTATGTGTTCTAGTTTATCTCAATCGCAATTTGACAAAACAGTCAATTTGTGTGAGGTGGATTAGCGTCTTACATTTTCGCTTGGTGGGTTTATGCTGGGCAAATTCACACCAAAATGTAGTGAAAATGACCCCTCAACTTCAATGGCAATGGGTGAACAAGTGTGCATCTTAGATGTCTGCTTTATCAACAACCATAGATCTACATTATACAATATGTACAAGACTGGTCATGAAAGTCATACCATACATGCTCAATAGTTCCACGATCAAGTTATTTGCTGCACTGTGAATGGACACTTCAGCATCTTGAGCAAAAACATGCAACTACAACAGCCTCGAGACATGCTGACCTACAATACATGTAGCACACGCACGCACCACACTTTAGCCCTTTGTGCATGCAGCTACCCCTACTGTTCACAGTGCCAGGGGCTGCATGCACAAGGAGCCTAATGTATACATCGAACATATCAATACACCAGTACAGTAACATTCTCGTAATTCATTCGACCCTGACACGCTACAGAAGAAGTTTGGTCATGAATGATAGTTCAAGGGTAGTGCCAGATTAGCTTGGCACCTTCTGGTGCCAAGCTAATTTGGCACTATCCTTGAACTAGCATCTCTTGCAACTAGATGTATAGCACTGAACCAGTCGTGGAACTCAAAAGCTGGACTGGCTGAAAATTGAAAAGATAATTCCATCGCAAAGCAGAGATCTACTCTGTTGTCAGCATTGTAACACTGAGAACACACAATATGAACACCTTGTACATGACGCCCACCAACAAAACAGTTTGCATTGCAAAGTTTATGATGGCCAAACACATAAAATGCACAAACAATGTAGTACAGACAGGTGAATGGCACTAAAACAATGCTTGTGTCCAGGACGTCTGCACCCCCCCCCCCCCACCCCCACCCCCCCTTTCTACACCCCTCCCCCCATCTCCATTAGTGAAAACAGTTTTGCCTATCTTAACTGGATGGTAACACACACTTGCTGATTACTCTAAGAATCCATGGCACAAGAATTTTTTGTAGTGATATAAATCAACCACAACATGGGCATTCACATTACACTGAATAAGACATATGATGCGAACTTCCACAAAGTGACATCCCAATAAGGATTTTCACAATGTGACCCCATATGTACTTATCTGTGATCTGGACCTCGTGGCTCTACGCTGTAGGGTTCGAACTCACAGGCCAGCACACAATACTGACTTTCTGAAGCTGATTCAAGTGCAAGGAAGAGGTAGTGTTAACAAAAGTGCACTAGCATGCCACAACATGATGTTACAGAAGTGAAAGGTGCACATGTACATGTGTGCAACACTGGAGCTTGCTGTTTTTCCAAAAAATTCAACCACGTCCGGTTTCCTGAGCCCATTTCTGAACACTGAAGATGACATACTAGGAGGCTAAAGTCTGGATCACTATCAAGTACATACTAACTTAACTTATTTCGCCCTGACGCTCTAAAGCAGGAGATGGATCAACCATGATAATTCAAGGGCAGTGCCAGATTAGCTAATCTGGCACTACCCTTGAATTATTATGGTCGATTCATCTCCTGCAAGTGGTACATAGTTGTTAGGCGACACTTACAAAATTTGGGAAATGTGGCCATGGAGTCAACTGAATGGGCTTTCAACATGGCTCTTATTTTACCGCATTCAGGCTTAGCCCCTTCCCTGCCAGTGGATGCAAAATTATCTCTTTGAAACAGAGTGGAGAACTATCCTCAGATCTGCGATTTTCCAAGGAAAGGTGGCGTCACTTCCGAGAAAATGAAAATAGAGTTCCGAGGAAAATTCGCGAAAGAAATTTTTTCCAAGTCTCAATCCAAGTTTAGAAATACCCTTGTGCAGGTCCGTGCCCAGCTGTTACTTTCTCGTCACTGAACGTGGTGGCGCCCGCGAGTGTAACAATGTATGCACTGCCCAATATAAGGCTTACTCATCATTTGATTACAGTGGGCGAAAGCGATGCTGAACGTTTGGTGGTTCACCTGAAGTTCAGTCCTCTGTGTCGGCCATTGTTAGTCTATTGTGATACTGATCAATAGACTACCATGTTGTGCGTTTCACGCGTGATTAACCGGGGAGACCCTTTTGAAGAAGGGAAAATCAACAACAAATGGGAATGGGTAGAAAAGATGGCAAAGGTCGGTGAGTCGGACCAGTGTGTTGGTGATTGTTTTCGTAAAGTGGAAAAACCTGGCATGGCGCACCGCATTCTCTGCAACAAAAAACTGAGCTATTCTAATCGTGGTTTCATGGCACTTTTGAACATGTGCAGGCGAAAAAGCATCACGACTCGGTGAAAGCAGCAGACAGAATATTTACCTCAGAAAATGAAAAATATCGATTTTTTTTCCTAGGGCCCCCTACCCGGGCTTTGCCCCTGGACCCTACCGGGGCCTAGGCGCCCCCTGGACCCCGGCCACTTTTCAGAGATTTTTACTTGAGCTTGTTCTCCACCCTGTTGAAAGCAGGGCAAATTCAGCACCAAATAATCGCATCAATCCAAGGAATATTGAATAAGGTCAGCAAGAGGCAAAGAACCTCATGAGCCCCGGATTCTTGGCCTCTTGCAGTTTTCCGTCAGTGAGGGGTTCTATACAATGAAAGTCATTTAGTTCTGGGAGTTTGAGTTAAGACACTGAAGTGCGAGCTGACTCAACCTACACAGTTCATAGGCAGTGCCTAGGTGGCTGGACTCCAGGAAAATTTTGTTTTTACTTTGTTGGATTACTTGCATCTTGCACACTTTGAGAAAAAAAAAAGGGGGGGAGGGGGATGAAGTTGGACAGGTAGATGGGTAGGTGTTTGGGGTGGGGTAGTTTGCTCTTGGTTTGTTCTGCTACTGGATGCTGCAGTCATGAATTTAATTTCCATACAGTCAGACTCAGATCATTTCTTGCATTTTACAAACATCAGCAGAAGATGTTTGTAAAATGCACAAAATGAACTGACCTTGATGTTTTGAACTATTACTCCCTGTTATGTAACTATTACTCCCTGTTACGTCCACTTAAACCGAATGCTTCCTTCCTCAGGCGTGAACTTGGCAATAAATTCCACCGTCTCCCCCAAATCCATCGTGTGTGGCTGGGGAAACAGATGCACCCCTTGTCGTGTGTAATAGTCCCATTCCACTTTGGCACCCACTGCAGGGGGTTCTCGAGGGCCTGTGTTGATGATGAAACCACCACCGAAGTCAAACTCGCTCCACAGAGCAATGCCATTTACGGTCCCACTTCTGTTGACAAAAGTAATGGGATCAATTTTACATAATGGGCAGGGGGTTAAAATAATGTTACACACATCAGGTTAACCCCCTTATGCAAACAGCCACTGGTACTCCAAACAGCACTTGTAGATAAATGTACATGCCAGTGATCATGAAAAGTGCGTCTGAAACAACAGCACACTGACCGACATTTACGTGAAAAACACAGATGGAAACGGGACAAAATTAGATATAGAAATTGGACTAATTAGATTCATAAATTGATTCATAAAATAATAATAATAATAATTACGGTATTTATAATGCGCTTATCTTATAATAATTATAACTCTAAGCGCGCACTCACAACTCATAACTCGCGCACGCATGCGCACGCTTTAGACAATGACTTGCGTACCACAAACAGTGGAATACGTATTTTTCTTTAAAATAAGTTTTTTTGAAAAATACTTACCGATGGTATTACAACTAGGAAATGTTTCTTAGCTAGTCTAATTTTAGCCCAAAAATTGTTGTGTACGATAATGGCCATGATGGCAGGAGAGGGGCGCCATAGGTTAGGCAGAAACCCGGTAGCCTCCCTTCCGGTTCAACCACGCATGTGCTCAGTGCTCAAACAACCAGTCAGTTTCTTAGCGGAGCAGCGGCGAGCGGGGCAGGTGGGAGGGACCTTTGAGTAATACCATCGGTAAGTATTTTTCAAAAAAACTTATTTTAAAGAAAAATACGTTTGTTTTCTCAAAACACATTACCGATGGTATTACAACTAGGAGGAATCCCGAAAAGGAGGTGGGTGCCGCTAACCGCCCCTACCCCTGCCATCGAAGCTACTAGAAAAGTCCACCCCAAGTAACCTCCCTCTAATTTTAGTGAAGATACTTACGGCGCCTAGGGCGCCGGGAGGGAGTGTTGCGCCGCCACGATGTCTCCCACCAGCGCTAGGTTCTGCCGCTGGCCGGAGAGGTCCCTCAGGTAGAAGCGAGCGAAGGTGTTCTCTGTTCGCCAGCCCACAGCCGCCACGATGTCCTTGACCGCACAGTTGCGTTCGAATGCAAGGCTCGTGGCCATGGCTCTGATCTCGTGCACCCTGATCCTCATGCGCTTTGCTGCATCAGGGGCGAGTTCCTGGTAGGCGGATCGTATCACCCACCGAAGCCAGGAGGATATAGTCTGGGCTGAGATGTCCTGTCTACCTGGAGACAGAGGAAGAAAAAGGCAGGTGCGTCCCCTGCGGAGGGGCTTGGTCCGGCGCAGGTACACACGTAACGCTCGAACTGGGTCCTGCTGTCTGGACTCTCGATTGGAGCGTGGTTCTCTGAGTGGTAGTATGGTGACCAATTGTGGTGCCAAGAGTGGAGATCTGGTCTTGGCTAGGAAGGTCGGGTCGGGAAGCAGCTGCACCGAACCGTCCGTCCGGAATTGTAAACAGGTGGGGCGAGTAGAGAGGGCGTGCAGCTCACTGACTCTGGAGGCTGAGGCGAGGGCGAGCAAAAAGCAGGTCTTCCTCGTCACGTCCGGTAGTCTCGCCAGCTGTAAAGGCTCAAAGCGGGCCGAGTTGAGCCAAGTAAGGACCCAAGGTAGGTCCCAACGTGGTAACAGTGTATGTAGAGCGGGACGATGCAGACCGAAATGGCCCATCAGATCGGCGAGGTCCTTGCAGGCGCCCGGGTCGGGACGTCCCAGATGCCTGTAAGTATCAGCGATCATGGCCAGGTAACCTCGAATGGTGATGGGAGCTAAACGTTGGTCGTGAAAAAGCCAGAGGAAGAAATCCGCCAGCTGAGGGACTGTCAACTCGGTGGGGGAGAGGCGTCTGTCGTCACACCAGATGCTGAGAACTCTCCACTTGCCCTCGTAAACTCGTCTGGTCGAGGCTCTGCGGGCTGTAGCGATCGCGTCCACTGCCGCACCTGAGAAGCCTCTAGCGGTGAGGGCTTGCCGGACAACCTCCAGGCGTGGAGGAGGAGACGTTCTGGACAAGGATGGTACAGAGACTGCCGAGGTTGTTTGAGCATCGTTCGTGGAGTGGGTAGCTGTAGTGGGGGGGCTGTAGCCAGATTCAGGAGGTCGGTCGTCCATGACCTGGTCCAACAAAACGGGGCCACCAGAAACAGGATAGTGTTGCTGCCTCTCAGCTTGAGAAGAACCTTGGGGATGAGGACCGTGGGAGGGTAGGCGTAGGCGACCAGTCCATCCCAGGAGATGGAGAGGGCGTCCACTGCCCAGGCCAAGGGGTCTGGAATCGGCGAGACGAACAGAGGGAGCTGGCGATTCCATCTCGTGGCAAAAAGGTCGATCATGGGTGACTCCCAGGTAGCGCCGATCATCCGAAAGATGTCTGGACGCAGAGACCACTTGGTGTGTAGTAGTTGACCGCGACGGGAGAGGGAGTCGGCCAGCACATTCAGGTGACCCGGGATGTGACGCGTGCGGAGAGAAGTGTCCCGATCCTCGCACCACCGGAGCACTTGGTAAAGGAGGATGCAGAGAGATGGGGAGCGGGTCCCGCCCTGCTTCTGGATGTAGGCGACGACCGTAGAGTTGTCCGACAACACCAGTAGCTCCCGGTGAAGCAGGCGAGATTCCCACACACGAAGGGCTTGCCAGACGGCTTCCAATTCCAACCAGTTGATGTGTCGGTCCCGGAGATCCAGGTCCCACCGGCCGGAGGCCGTCTCGAACCGGAGAGGCTCGCGTCTACGCAGATGGAGAGGGAGGGTGGTGGCGAAAACAGCGGCACTCCTGTCGCGAGCCAGAGGGGGTCCGCCCAGCGTAGCAGGTGAGGACGGAGCAACGAAGGAATCGGAACCGGAGACTCTAGGTCGGAGGTCGACGGACGCCAGTGTAGCAGAAGGTGCAACTGTAGCGGCCGGGAGTAGAGACGCCCTAACGGAATAAGGTCTGCTGCAGCGCTCATCAGCCCCAGCAACTGAAGCCACTGCCTGGCGGGGATCGAAGACTTCTGGGATACCTGCCGAGCTAGATCCGCCAGCTTCTGAATGCGGGGTTCGGGCAGCCAGACGATATTGCGGTCGGTGTAGAACTCCATGCCTAGGTGAACGAAAGCCAACGAATGAAGGAGTCCACAGCGTACACAACCTCACGTGACTAGCGAAGAAACTGACTGGTTGTTTGAGCACTGAGCACATGCGTGGTTGAACCGGAAGGGAGGCTACCGGGTTTCCGCCTAACCTATGGCGCCCCTCTCCTGCCATCATGGCCATTATCGTACACAACAATTTTTAGGCTAAAATTAGACTAGCTAAGAAACATTTCCTAGTTGTAATACCATCGGTAATGTGTTTTGAGAAAACAAACATTACGACGGTCAGCTTGGGGTGGGGAGTGTGGTGATATAGTGCTAAAACTGTTGAAAGAGGTGAGTTTTGAGGGCGGACTGGAAGGAGGAGAGTGTTTCTGACAGAGAGAGAGTGGGAGAGTGTTCCAGGTGGATGGACCGTAGACGGAGAAGGAGCGGGGGCCGAAAGTGTTAAGTTTGGTGCGAGGGATGTGGAGGCGGAGAGGGTCAGAGGCAGAGCGGAGGGAGCGGGAAGGTGTGTAGGGGTGAAGTAAGTTGGAGAGATAGGCAGGAGCGCAGTTGTTCAGGGATTTGTAGCAGAGAGACAGAATTTTGTATTGGATGCGTTGGGGGATGGGGAGCCAGTGAAGGAGTTTGAGCAGGGGTGTGACGTGGTTGGATTTTTTCTTTCTGAGGACGAGGCGGGCAGCATTGTTCTGAACGCGTTGGAGAGTGAAAATGGTGGAGTGAGGGAGGCCGGAAAGGAGAGAGTTGCAGTAGTCGATGCGAGATATGATGAGAGAGACAGCAAGTTTGGTGGCAGCTTCGGTAGTGAGGTATTTTCTGATCTGACTGATGCGGCGGAGGTGGAAATAACATGCCTGGGCCGTGGCGGAAACGAAGCTGGTCATGGACAGAGAGGAATCGAGGATAACGCCGAGGTTCTTGGCCGAGTCAGAGAGGGAGATGGGGGTGCTATCGAGTTGAAGGTGGAGAGAGGGAGGGAGCTGGGAGAGTTTCTGGCGAGTGCCTACCAGCATGGCTTCCGTTTTGTCGTCGTTCAGTTTTAGCTTGTTTGCTGTCATCCATTTTTTCACGTCTTCGTAGTAGTCAGCCGTGCGAGTCAGTAGTGACTGAGTGTTGTCGAGTTTGTCTTTGTCTAGCAGTTGTGAGTCGTCAGCGTAGAGGTGGTGGTGTATGCGGTGAGACTGGATGATGTTGGACAGAGGAGAGGTGTAGAGTGTGAAAAGGACCGGGCCCAGGACGGACCCCTGTGGGACTCCGCAGGAGAGCGTGACTGGGTTGGAAGAGACGCCGTTGATGGTGACGGACTGCTGTCTGTCGGAGAGGTAGGAGAGAAACCAGGAGTGAGCAGAATCAGTGATGCCAAAGGAGTGGTGGAGTCGGTGGAGGAGGATAGAGTGGTCTATAGTGTCAAAGGCGGCAGAGAGATCGAGTAGTGTAAGAAGAGAGATGTTGCCCGAGTCGGTGGAGAGAAGCAGATCGTTTAAGATATGTAGAAGGGCTGTTTCAGTGCTGTGATGTTTGCGATAGGCAGACTGGAATGGACTGAGGAGGTTGTTGTCGGTGAGGTGGAGGTTGAGCTGGTTGAGAACAACCTTCTCAAGAAGCTTGGACAGGAAAGAGAAATTGGAGACTGGGCGATAGTTCTTGAGTTCGTTTGGGTCGAGGTTGTGTTTTTTTAGGAGAGGACGGACGATGGCAGACTTGAAGATATCGGGGACGGAGCCGTTTTCTTGAGATGCGTTGATGATGTCGGTAATGAAGGGCAGAAGTTTTGGAAGGCCGTCACGGTAGAGAAAAGCTGGGAGGGGGTCTAGCTCGCAGGTTTTGAAGGGCATGGACTTTATGGTCTTGAGTACTTCATCCTGAGAGACGGGGCGGAAGGACGAGAGGGGAGTGCCGGAAAAGGGGGGGTCGGGAGGGCAAGGCGGAGAAGGCAGGGTGTCGAGTGTGTCGCGCAGAGTTTGGATTTTGTCCGAAAAATAGGTAGAAAAAGCAAACGGGAGTTCTTCTTTGCTGTGTGTGTTGGGGAGAGGAGAGTCTTTAGAAGTGCCTAGGAGTGTGTTCATGGTGGCGTAGAGGGTTTTGGAAGAAGTGGATTCCAGGATTTGGTTTTGAAGGTATTTGCGTTTAGATTCGGAGATCATTTTGCAGACTTTGGATCTAGTTGTTTGGAAGATTTGTCTGTGAACGGTGAGGTCAGATGAGCGCCAGCGGCGTTCTGCTTGTCGGCGCTCGTGCTTGGCTTCAGCTATGTCGTCAGTGAGCCAGGGGGAGGGGAGTCGGTTGGGTATGGAGCAGGTAGTGACAGGGGCATGGGTGTCTAGAAGTTTTCGAAGGGATTGATTGTACATTGATTGTACATTGCTTAACGTCCCGACAGCAACAAGGCTTTCTCAGGACGTGCCTGCACTGCTTGTGAAAAAAAAAAATAAACAGAACATTGAATGTATGTCGCCAGCAGGTCAAATACGTTAAATAAACCTAACAAATGGGGCTAAATAAAGCTAAGACCATTTAGCAACAGTTTTCGAAGGGAGGAATCGAAATGGGATGCAAGATCGGGAGAGGGGGCGGGGTCCAAGAGAAGGTCGACAGCTTCGTCGAAGAAGCTCTCGCGGTTGACAGATTTTAGTTTGCGACGAGAGACGATGAGCTTGGTTTTTTTCGGGGGAGGTAGATTGAGGGAGACGAGAATAGCGAGGTGGTCAGAGGGAAGCACAGAGGAGGTGTCAGAGTCGAGAAAGAGTTGATCGGAGGTGCGGGTGATGATCCAGTCGAGGGTGTGGCCGAGTCGGTGGGTGGGTTTAGTGATGTGTTGTGTAAGATTGTGGTTTGAAAGTGACGTGCAAAGGCGTTTTGTGTGAGGGTGGTCGGGTTTGTCAAAGTGGAAGTTAAAGTCGCCTAGAAGGATGTGTTTTCCGGGTCGTGTGCTGTAGTGGTCGAGGAGGAGGTCGAACTCGGTGAGGAACATGGAGTTTGTGAGTTTGTTTTGAGAGCTTGGAGAGGGGCGATAGATACATGAGAAGATGAGGGACTGGCCAGGGAGTGTTGCTACGGCCTCGACAGATTCAAAGGAGGGATTCATAGATTTATAAAGTGGTGGCTTATGCAGCGTTACGTCTCTTGCAGCTGGGTAGTGTTCACCTTGCCCCAAGAGCTACAAAGTTTATGTTACAGAAAAATGTACTCTAATACTTGCAATACACTTAAAAGCAGTCTATCACACGGCAAAGTTCTGCACAAGTCAGCAGGAGTAACATGTAATGACCGTGAAGGTGATGAGTCAAGTAGGCACTACTCTTAAACTATTGGCAATCTCTCATCTGTAGCAATTTGTCACCGTCAGGGCTCCCTTTGAGTCAGCAGTGAGGTTACATTTACGCTGAATGACTCCAAACAACCGAGCGCAAAGTCACGGCGGATAACCAGTGCATACCACAACCATAGACAACTTTCCAAACAGCTTCAAGAGGCATAGATCCTCATGAGCCCTACGGGCTAGTGTTTGGAGAGTTCTCAATGCAAATGGAACAAGCTGGTTATCTGACGTGACTTCACTCTCGTTATTTTGTTGGTGGTCGTTTTTTTTCAAACGAAACCCCCCTAGTGTCTTACAGTATGAGTGTGTAGTGCACTGTAGTAATGTTCAGGATTAGGGCTGAGTCAGTGTTGCACAGAATGAGTGTTGTTCATTGTAGTAATGCATACAAACATACAGACTTTTACTAACAAAGACACGCCATTTATTCTAAAATCATGGAAATGCAGCTCATGTAATCTCCCCCTATTTCAGACACCTCCCCCCTCCTCCCCCTCCCCCCTCCCCAACACATATGGAGATACTCACAAACCAGATAGGTGAGGCTAGCGTTGGCAGAATTGTACAACAAACCAAGGGGAATTACTCAGCGCTGGACAACAGTTAGATCCCCTGCCCCCTCCTATCAGGCACCCAATCACCAGCCCACAGAGAAATACGCAGGTATAGAATAAGACGATCATTTGCATCTTCAAAAAGATGCATCAGGTCTCTTATATAACCCATGTCTTTCTCCGGAACTTAGGAAGTATTGATTGATTGATTGTACATTGCTTAACGTCCCGACAGCAACAAGGCTTTCTCAGGACGTGCCTGCACTGCTTGTGAAAAAAAAAAAAAAAATAAACAGAACATTGAATGTATGTTGCCAGCCGGTCAAATACATTAAATAAACCAAACACATGGGGCCTAAATAAAGCCAAGACCACCTAGCAACACACATCCAATATCAAGAGCTACAGGCAGTGCAGACAGTAGGGAGAGTTTGAAAAAGGCAAATACAGGTGAATGGACAAAGGGTAGACAGAAATACATGCCCCAGAATAGAGAGAAAAACCCACCCTGTGGGGCTGACCAGGGTGACCCTGGGAACTAAAAAATACCTAACTCCACCCAAGTCCCCCAGGGCAGACCCAGGTGGGGGAACTTAGGAAGTAGGCAGGGGAAACATACATACACAAACACGAAGGTGCATTACTATATGTGGTCGGGTAAGTACCCTGTATTCCCACAGTAGATGCACAGAACATTACACAACAATGTAACGATACAAATTTGCCTCGAGTTATACTGAGATACAAACCAGATAGGTGAGGCTAGCGCTGGCAGAATTGTACAACAAACCAAGGGGAATTACTCAGCGCTGGACAACAGTTAGATCCCCTGCCCCCTCCTATCAGGCACCCAATCGCCAGCCCACAGAGAAATACGCAGGTATAGAATAAGACGATCATTTGCATCTTCAAAAAGATGCATCATTGTTGTGTAATGTTCTGTGCATCTACTGTGGGAATACAGGGTACTTACCCGACCACATATAGTAATGCACCTTCGTGTTTGTGTATGTATGTTTCCCCTGCCTACTTCCTAAGTTCCGGAGAAAGACATGGGTTATATAAGAGACCTGATGCATCTTTTTGAAGATGCAAATGATCGTCTTATTCTATACCTGCGTATTTCTCTGTGGGCTGGCGATTGGGTGCCTGATAGGAGGGGGCAGGGGATCTAACTGTTGTCCAGCGCTGAGTAATTCCCCTTGATTTGTTGAACAACACATATGGAGACTAGTAAAATATGGGCAGTCTGAAGTGAAGACCGAATTTACCCGTACACCGTACCAGTACTTACTTCAGACATGTGAGACACAGCTGTCTCTCCTGAACAACTGAGAGTGCTTTGGGGTGTCGAAAGTCAAGGGAGAAGACCTCAGCCGGCTCTGACAGTGCGATGCCTGGATATTCCCACAGTGGCTGCGGCTCTACATCCTCATCCACAACATCAGATGACGCCTGGTCAGAGAAAAGTCCAGTCATTGAAATATTTCCGAAGCAATAAATGTGTGGTGTTCACTGACTGGATGGCATTCGGTTACTTGGGTAGGTAATTACTTACCACAGTCCAGTGCCATGAAAATAAAATAGATTGACTTGGTCTCTTTTTTCTTAAAATATATTTTTTCCCTCTCTTCAGTTTTTGTTTTCATTCTCTTGTATGGCACCATCTGACCATTCTGTGTTGATTTTTTTCTCTATTATACTTATCACAGAAAAATTAATTTTTCTCTAAAATGTATTTTTTTGAAAAATACTTACCGATGGCATTACTAATAGGAAGGTATGCTTAGTTTACCGATTTCAGCCTAAAAATCCGTTGTGTATACCACACAACCAGGGAGGTGACTCTAGGGAGTCGTTACCAAGAAACCTTGTTGCCTCCTCTGCCTCCCTATCCAGCCATGTGCTTGGCAGTTTCCCGCCAGTCTTTGCCTTAGCTCAATAGCGGCAACCGGGGCAGGAGGGAGGAACCTCTGAATAATGCCATCGGTAAGTATTTTTCGAAAAAATACATTTTAGAGAAAAATACATTATTTTGTTCTCTCAAAACTCTTACCAATGGCATTACTAATACGAAAAATAGCGAATAGGAGGAGGCTACCGCCCACTATGTATCTCCCAAGTGTTCACTTTTGCCAGGAAAAAATGCACCCCCTCCTGTATTAAGCTATCGAGGCCCCCTACGCGCTTACTCCCGACAATTTCAGCTAGGCGTGACCTATGGCGCCGGGAGGGAGTGCTGCGCTGCCGAGATGTCCCTCACTAGGGCCAGGTTGTCGTGCTGGCCGGATAGGTCTCGTAGGTAGAAGCGGGCGAAGGTGGATTCAGCCCGCCAACCCACAGTCACCACAATGTCTCTCACTGCGCAGTTGCGGTCAAAGGCGATGCTCGCAGCCACTGCTCCAACCTCATGTGCCCGGATGCGCATCGTCCTCGCCCGCTCTTCTCTCTCTCTGAGAGTGGGGACCGAGCTCCTGATGCCTGGACTCGCCTAGGGAGCACGTCCCGTCATGAGCGGACCAGCAATTCCCTCACCGAAAGGTGGGGCAGGGCTCCAGGATGAAATCGTCTGTGCTGAGATGTCACATTGGCCTGGGGCCAAGGGCAGGAAAAGGCGGGAGCGCCCTTGTCCGAGTGGCTTAGGTATGCGCAGGTAAAATTCCAACACCCGGACAGGGTCCTGTTGACGGGACTCCTGGGACTGGTCCGTCGCCTTGAGCGGACAGATGGTCAACACCTGGGGTGCAGCGGCTGGGGACCAGTTCTTGGCCAGAACGTTGGATCGGTGAAGAGCTGTTCCGAACCATCGGCCCTGAACTGGAGACAGACCGTGAAGGCGTGGATCTCGCTCAGCCTGGACACCATGGCGAGGGCGAGATGAAAGCAGGTCTGCGTGCGCAGAGTAACTGGAAGATGTCCGGGCGCAGGGACCACTCCGTGTGGAGAAGTTGGCCGCGACGCAAGAGGGAGTCCGCAAGGACGTTCAGGTGGCGTGGGATGTGCCGCGCTCGAAGCGTGATGCCCCGATCCAGGAGGACCTGGTACAAGAGGATGCAGAGGGAGGGAGAGCACGTCCTGCCCTTGTTCTGTATGTAGGCCACAACCGTCGAGTTGTCGTAGAGAATCAGGATCTCCTGTTGAATGAGGTGATCTTCCCAGGCGACGAGCGCTAACCACACGGCCTTCAGCTCCAGCCAGTTATCTGTCTGTCTGTGTGGTCCCGAGATTGTGAAAGGCTCGTTTCCGTGCAGATGGAGAGCTGGGGTGGAAGGGAGAAAAGTGGCACCCCCGACGCTAACCAGGACCTGTCCGTCCACCGCTGGAGATGAGACCTGACCAACGGCGACACAGGGACCAGGGCCGCCAAATCGCTGGAGGATGGGCGCCTGTGGAGGAGCAGATGCAGCTGGATCGTGCGAGAGTAAAGCCTGCCGAGGAGTAGGAGGTCCGCCGCTGCGCTTAGGAGACCCAGGAGTAGGAGCCAGACCCTGGCCGGTAGCGATTCCGCGTGAGACATTTGGAGCGCCAGCCCAGCTACCTTCTGAATTCGCCCTTCGGAGAGCCACACCTGGTTGAGGTCAGTCAGGAACTCCATGCCTAGGTGAATAAACCTGCGAGATGGCGTGAGATCGGACTTGCCTCCATTGACCAGAAATCCGAGCTGGTGGAACAGGGTCAGCAAGGCGTCCCTGTCCTCCTCCAAGGCTGTCGCCCTCTGGTTCAGGAGGAGCAGATCATCCTGATAGTCGGAAGTTGGGCTCAAGGCCATCTGTCGGAACCTGGAGATGACCCCGCCGATAATCCTGGTGAAAACCCATGGGCTGAGGTTGAGTCTGAAGGGTAGAGCCCAAAACTGGTATACTACTCCGCAGAAGGCGAAGCGAAGCTATTGACGAGACCCCGGGTGCATGGGCACGAGGAGATATGCGTCCCGCGAGGTGGAGGCTCACGGCGAAGTCCTGGGGTTGCACTGCCGCCCTCAGGGCTTTGGCCGTCTCCATCCGGAAGCGAGAGGCCGAAATGTACCTGTTTAGCGCTGAGAGGTCTATGACCGGACGCCACTTGCTGCCGGGCTTGGGGACGAGGAAGAGACGGCTGTAGAAGGCCGGGGAGTCGAGACACGAGACCACCTCCATGGCCTCCTTCCAGAGCAGAGAAATTACCTCGTTGTAAAGCGCTGAAACAGCAGGCGCTACGCGCCGCTATGGTGACTGGAGACCCTAGAGGATTCGGTGGGGGGACGGGAGACAAGTCAGCTAGCCTGGCCACGTCCGGGCCTTCAGGCGCCTCTGGTCCAGGCAGGGGTGCGTGCGGGAAAAGCATGCGAGCTCTGCCGGCCGACTGAAGGTTGGTTGGTTGCTTGCTTAAAGTCCCGCCAGCAACAAGACTTTCTCAGGACGTGCCTGCACTGCTTGTGAAAAAAAACCTAAACAGAATATTGAATGTATGTTGCCAGCCGGTCCAACACGCCAAATAAACCTAAGACCATTTAGCAACACACATCCAATATCAAGATCTACAGGCAGCGCAGACAGTAAGGAGAGTTTAAAAAAGGAAAATACAGGTGATTGGACCAAGGGTAGACAGAAACACATGCTCTAGAATAGAGGGGAAAACCAGGGTGACCCTGCGAACTAAAAAGTAGCTAACCCCACCCGTCCCCCTGGGCAGACCTGGGTGGGGGCCGACTGAAAGCGGGCGGCGGAGGAGACGGCAGTGGATGGCCAGAGATCCTTAGATGACACCTTGCGAAGCTGTCTTTACCGAAGCCAGGAGTGAGGAGCAGAGTCGAAGCAATGCGTCCCGCCACATCAGGTCGCAGCCACCAAGGTGTTGGCCGAGGTGTGATATGCCGCCCTATTCGCCGCCACTAACACCGAGTGTATGCCGCATAGAGGAGCCGAGGACGAGAGATCCCAGGTGTCTTCCAGGCACCTTACCACGGACTGCGTCGCCATCTCGAGGAAGCCTGCACACGCCAAGGAGTTCCAGACCAGTGTCGCCGTCTTCTCCAACCCGCGTGGGATCTGTGTCCGCCGGCCCCGAGGGGCCCCTGTCTGCAACAACGCCGCCTTGTCTAGAGCTGGCTGGGGACAGGAGAACGCCTGGGAGTGACCTGCTTACCACTGTTGGCAGAAAACTGATATCCATCCCGGCTGGCCATCTGGCATCTGAAAAGCAGCCCTGGTAATCAATCAATCAACTTTATTGTTCCAAAACCATGTTGCCACGTACAGGAAAAATTGTCTCGCCACCTCAGGTGCAACTCGCAATCACCCACACTCGCACAACAGTTTACAAACAACAAATGGACAATGGCTCGGGACGGGGAAGTCCGTCGCCAAGGCGTCTCATGGTCGGCGCTAACGGCCCCAACCCGACCTGAACCTCCCTAACACAAAACAAACTGAAGACAGACCTATCATAGTATATCTTAAACACGTAATATGTTTTTAAACTTTCTGCTTGGCTGAGACTAGTTACACAAATGGAGAAATACGCATAAACCAAAAAGAAAAAGAAGACGAATTATATGTTCACAGTTGCTACCTGGGGGTCCGTCGCTATAAAAACGGCACCGGCTATTAGACACTCGTTCGGCATAAACAGTCACCACCTTAATTATAACATAACTAGTATATAATTCATAGTAATTTTTAAAGCAATAGTAGTAGAACTACTTTTAACGTGAAAGCAGTCCAAAATGGTTTCTAAAGAGTACACGCATGCACACGCTGTTGTAAGAAAAACAGTCACTGTATCAGTCACTAATCAAAGCTGTCCTGTAGGAGGTGCGCCGAAACACCTCCGCGAGGTCCGGAAAACCTATCAGCTGAGGGAGGGACTTGAATGCTTGGACTGCCGAGGTGCGTCGACCATCGCCGCGGCCTTCCTCTTCTGGGGAGGAGACGGAGGGCAGGAGCCCGGGGGGAGGAGGGACGCAAAGACCCGGGAGGCCTCGTTCAGGGAGTAGAGAGTCTGCGAGGACGGAGCTGCGCAGACTGCAGAAGCTGACAGGGAAGACCGCCAGCTGGGGGACGATGAGCACGTTGACCAGACCCTGGGCAGACGCTGAGTCCTCCGGGTGGAGGATGAGAGCCTCATCGTCGTCTCACACGGACCATGGGGGTGGGGGCTGGGAAGGGGACACGGGGAAGCTTCCGAATCTGAAAACAGGCTGCTCGCCGAGAGGTCCCAGCGCTGAGGGCGAGGACACCGAACCCGAGAGGAAGCTTGATCCCTGGAGATCTGACGTGATGATCGGCTGCTCCATGAGATGCCATGGAAAGCCGGCGTCGAGAAGAGGACTGACGCTGCGACGAACGAGAAACGTCCGATGACTCAGGGAGACGGAGCGGGAACGGGAAATGTCCCACTGTGCACGGCGTCTGTCCCCGCGACGTGACTCCTGGTCCCATGGAATGCACGAGCTAGGTCGGTGATCCCTATCGGAGCTGTTCTGATCCTGACGGGGCTGTGCGTCCCGTCTGTGTCTGACCCGATCCTCTCTGTCGGAGTGGCAAGTCACATCCGGTAGCGGAGCTTTCCTCACCGCGTGGCGAGGCGACTGAGGTCGCTGTGTGCCCCTCTCATCGTTCCTAGAGCGGGGGGAGGGGGGCTCCGGGGGCCTGAACTCGACAAGGAAGTATGTCCTGTTGGCTTTTTTGATTGACAGGCTCCTTCTTCTCTCCGCGGAGGGCCCCAGTGCCGGATGCCTGGACACGACAGGGAACTTCATCCCGTTGGTGGCTGACACTCTTTCCTCCTTCAGAGTAGCTCGTCTGGCTGACAGGCTTTTCTCTCTCTAAGAGGCAGTCCCGGGATCCTGGCGGCTGTCAGGCTCTACTCTCTCAGAGGGGTGGTCCCCAGCTCCTGAGGCCTGGACTCGACGCTTGTCCGGTCGGCGGCTGACAGCTCTTCTCTGAGTGTGGGGACCAAGCTCCTGATGCCTGGACTCGCCTAGGGCACACATCCCATCGCAGGCAGACCAGCAATTCCCTCACCGACAGGTGGGGCAGGGCTCCTGGTGCCTGGTCTTTAAGGGGGTGTGTGTGGGGGGGAGGGGGGGGGGGGCACGTCCCGTCGGCTGCTGATAGGCTCCTTTTCTCTACCTGCTTTGACGTACTGGCACACGTATGCGTGTGTGTGCGCGTATGTGTGTGTGATCGTGTGTGTGTGTGCGTGCGTCTGTGTGTGTGTTCATGCGTGTGGTTATGTGATCGTGTGCGTGGTCTGTCATAATGTGGCAGATTGCACACGCGTACGCGTGCACACGCACGCATGCGCGCAAGCACGCGCACACCATGTGCGCGATTTATGCAATTTATGTTGGAATTTTTATCATTTTTAAAAATTCTCTTTAAAGGTTTCTTAACACATTTCTTTTTTTTCTATCGCGCTGTATTCATCAGTATTTTGTTTGCTAGCACACCGTATGTCAGCTGTGACAGTATGTACCATATATAAGTTATATATTGTCACTCTGACCAATTCCTTAGAGGAGTGTGTGTGTGTGTTTGCGAGTGAACCTAGTTATGTATTAGACCATTGTTTTGTTTATGAAAATGTTGATAAGTAGTTTGTAGCAACAGCAAGTTTGAAAATTGGTTTTGTAACCAAATACTTCTACCGCTGTAAAATAAAAGTTCATTGTTCTCTCCTTTTCTCCAAACTATTTAAGTCGCCTTAAGTCCGGTTACAAAAATTGGTCACATCGCTCCGTCTTCAGTGACAATTGTGTTGGCAGTGTTTGGTTGTGATGTGAGATTTTTGCCTCAGTGACTTGTGATAGTGACTTCTATTGGACTGTGATTTTTCGTTTGTGTGACATTCATTTTCCGTTTCCGAGAGTTATTAACGTTTCTTTTTTGTTTCATCAGGCACTGTTTGTTGAATGTTCGAGTCATGGAACATGGACTTTTTGTTTCTGTGTCGCTTGGCGCCAGTGGCCTGGCGTGCCTACAACCGTAAGCAGTCAGTCTCCGGCCAGACTCGAGTTTGCACTGCTGTGAACCTATACATAGATCCTCATGGTGCCCGCAGATGCGAGGATGCGAAAGCGCATGAGAATCTTGGCTGCGCGAGCTGATTTAGTGACTGCTTCCATCGTGTATTAGACATGTTGACAGCAATTATGAACAGACTGCGCTCCTGGAAAAAGGGGTGAGCTCACATTCCAGCTAATCAAAACGATTAGGCATTTCCGGAGTCTGAGTTAGAACTATGTGTGGAATGTAACCGACGCCAGCCCCAGTGCCTGATACTCGCTGCCGTCACTTGAGCACAGCAGACAGCTGTCTCTCTCTCTCTCTTTTAGCATGGCCGCCACGAGGCTGGCATCAGCTGTGTAATCCGCCAGCCACACCCACCTTCCACAATGGGCCCCACCACCCGCGCCAACCACGCCAGATATGCCATTGACTTGGAGCATATTAAACACACCAGAGACCCTGCTCAAGTCATATTCGACACGACCCAAAACAAACTCCCACTTTGGAGATGTGTCATCTACATGCGGTACGTCCAAGAGGCTCCCGCTCGGATTAACCACCAATGGACGGACTCAAATAAAGATCTTGAAATCATCACAGTGCCAGTCCCATCAAGCATCCCTTCTCCACCTGAACTTTTCAAAACATTTCTTCAACTGAAGCATGGAAATCGCTCTCTCATCACCATTACACTCTACCACACCATCGGCAGAGTTCTCGTACAGGGAAACGTGTGTCCTGTATGGGTGGGCGAGGAATTTGACAAGTTGAAGGCATTAGTAAGCGCCATGAGCGGTGAGACACTTAAACTTTGCCCCCCACCCTCCGAACCTGAGGAATCCCATGCACTCTCCACCCCACCACCCACCCCCGTGGACACCTTCCTCACCCCGTCTCCACTTCTCGCCATCCTCCCCCCTCCACCCAGTCAACAGGACAGCGCGACCGGTGACAGCTCTGCCGCGGTCCTTGATGGGAAGGCCGCTGCGGCTGTCAAAGGTCATCCATCTCGACGCCCCCTAACACCACTGACCTTAATCCCCTAGGTGACCACCAAGATGTATCTGATCGACACGAGCTGCCCCTAAACCACTCCCTCATAGCATCGGAGTCCATGCTTCCATGCGCGAGATTGTCAGTGGTGGTCAGTGAAGCGAAGCAGCAGCCAAGCATTGTGATGGGCACACTCCGTAGCCGTGACTCTCCCTGTCTAGTGTCCAGAGGCAATGAGGAGATTAGCAAGTCGTTGGCCAGTTCGATGTACGAGGTTAATGATGAAACAGCTCAAGGCCTCGTCTCAAATGACGTCACTTCAGAGACTGTGCACACCTCGACCCAAAGTTCCCCTCGATGCTGTGACCGTTGTACTGAGCCAGTGGTAGGAACCCCTTGTTTCGCTTGTGTGACTGCCATGATAACAGACCTGAAACTGCAGTTCGAAAACCAGCAAAAGGAGTTACGCGAGAACCTGAAAGCGGAAATCGACGCCCTCCAAAAAGAAAATAGCGATTTGCAAAGGCAAGTTTCTAGACTCACCACCAAAATGGGAAATGTCGACGCTATTGAGAGCCGCCAGAAAGAACTACTGGCTAGACAAAAACAGGGTATCACACCACCTCCACCCGCTGGTGACTCCATCCCTCCCTTCGAAAACACGACTCCTCTCTCAGCCGCCTCCTCCCCTCCTCCTGTCGTCCTGAAAAAGCAGCATACCCCTGCTGACTCCACTGAGCATCCCGTTACGTTCAGTCAGGAGATGTTTGAGTCTACAGCAGGTGGGGCAAGTGGCGAAGATATGGGAGCTAATCCCATCAAGGACCGGCTGCCACAAGCCCTGCGACTCTTCAGCTTCCGTCTGGCGCCCCTGGGTAAAGTGTCTGCCCTGCTGATTGGCGACTCCAATCTACAGCGGGTGGATCGCCACCGACTTGGTCCTAGCGGGGCCACGTGCATGTGTACCCTGCGCGGGGTCAAGGCTGGATGTGACCTGGATGCAACCCTAGAGATGTGTGACCTCCGTGAGGACATCAGCCGTGTTGTGGTCCACGTGGGTACAAACGACTGCGCCTAGGGCCACGACACGGAGGTGATTCTGCAGAGCTTCCAACGTCTCACCAAGCAGATCCGCCGAGCATACCCTTCTGCTGCAGTTGCTTACACAGCAATCCTCCCCCAGGGTCGACTGTCACTACAAATAACAGAAACTGTCAACCAGCGCCTGGCTGAACACTGTCAGTGAGAAAGTGCTCTTCCTCCAAGAAAAGGCCTTGTTTGTGGGGGTGCTTCCCGTATAGGCCTGGTTAGTGGATGCAGTGCGGGTGCATCGTTTATTCAAACGATGTGCTTAGCATGTCATTTGAGTGAAAGTATCCTTGTGGCGTACCCCCCTGGTAGGAGTGTCTGGGGAGGGCTCCCGCAAACGGATAATTATTATGACACGTGCAAACATCTTCGTATGGGTACCTGTGTGTTTTGTTAAATCATTGTTGCTGTTTGTAGTGTTGTTGTAATTCGCATTACTTTCGATGTTGTTTGTGAGTGTAATGTAGCTTTGCGTGTTATTATATGTCAGTAGATGTAGCAAGGACAGATTGGAAGAAAGGCCTGTGCGCCTAATATCTCAATCCTTAATAAATAAAGTTTCAGTCAGTCAGTCAGTCAGTCAGTCTCTCAGGGTAGAGAGGCACAGAGGCACCCGGGGGGGAAGGGGGGACGAGGGGTGGGGGGGGGGGGAGGGCAGCAGGGCCCGACGCGCCGATAAGCCCACAATGTCTGATGTGGCACGTCTCTGCGGTACTGGATGGGTGGAAGTCGCAGAGGGGGAGGGTGGCTCCTTGAACCGGGCCAGTCTTTCCCTCTGGTAGAACGCCCACAGCTGCAACCACCGTTCCTCGACCCATGTCACGCAGGTGCTGCATCTCCGCCCAAAGAAGCAACCTGAGCAGGTCAGGCACACATCACCTGAGTACTGTAACAGAAAGACAAAAAGCTGTCGTGAGGGTGTGGGTCTCCTGCAAGAGGGCACGTGCTCACGACCAGTCGTGTACAGAGTACCCGGTCAACGCCGCCGCCAGGTAAAGTCGCTGGCTGAGGCATTAACCGAAGCTTTACCTTGTCATGACCCAAGCCAGGAAATGCCCCCAGTGACCAACCACCAAGTAATCCCAAGGTATATCCCAAGGTAATCCACTGAGCACAACACCAAGTACCACACAAAGTTCACCACATAAAATCCAAAGGTAATCCCGCCTTACACAGTCGAAGCAAAGCAGGCTGAACACGACCGGTCTTGGTGAGCTAAGCATAAAGACTGGCGGGAAACTGCCAAGCACGTGACCGGAGAGGGAGGCAACTCAGGGTTTCTTGGTAACGACTCCCTAGAGTCACCTCCCTGATTGTGTGGTATACACAATGGATTTTTAGGCTGAAATCAGTAAGCTAAGCGTACCTTCCTATTAGTAATGCCATCGGTAAGAATTTTGAGAAAACAAAAGACACAAGAGACATTTATCCCTTCAATTCTGTTCACTGGCAGTGAAGGAGAGAAAGCGCCAGAGATGCACCTTGCCCTCTTAACCCATTCTGCCCTGATGCACAAAAGCAGGAGATGGGTCAACCATGATAATTCAAGGGTAGTGCCAGATTAGCTTGGCGTCTGTCGGTGCCAAGCTAATCTGGCACTACCCTTGAATTATCATGGTTGATCCATCTCCTGCAACAGGTGCATAGTCATTAGACGATGCCTCCAAATTTGGGAAATACGTGTGTTGGACTGAATGAGTTAAACAAATTTAACACATCACACAACACACACCAGAAACATCGCACATCATGGACGTGGAGATGCATGAAGGAGGGGAAGGCTGCTTGCAGACCCAGCTGCTCTAGAAGTACGACCCACCTTAACCAACTCTGAGGAGAAGCCAGAACTGACCCACAAATGACAAGAGGCACTGATTCTCATGAGCCCCAGCGACTGCTGGGGCTCATGAGAATCTGTGCCTCTTGCTGATGGATGGGCCTTCAGGGACTGTATAGGCAGTGCGTCAGGGATGGACTCCAGCTAGTGGAAGTTAGTTATTTACTTGTCAGTGGGAGGGAACACACAGGGGCTGGCTGTGGTATCACCACATGGAAGTAGTGACAGGGATGCTTATACTTATAGGTAGATGCATAGGTGGAGCTGGAGAGAAGTATTTCAGGCAGCAGGGGTGTTTCAAAGTGGCCAAACAGTTCAGTGACCATGTATAATAAGAAGGGATATGTTCAAAAATTTTGGAACAATCAGCTGCATATAAAAACAAAGCAGTGGGATAAACAAACACACTCAAATATACCTCAACACAGGGTTCTGTTCTGTTGAACTAGCAAAAGATAAATATATTGAAAGAAAAACTATTAGACGTAAATACTTCCTGAGAGATAACATCTTTGTATATCAACATACATAGCAGATGTCTAGCTAGTACATCATAGAGAAGTTCTCTGTGCTCTTCTCATGAGCCTCCTACAACCTGCACCTGGCTCATGAGAATCTATGCCTCATGCTGAAGGGTCAAGTTGGATGAGCAACTGCTTCTATCATGTGCCCTATTCGATGCTAACTCTAACCCTGTGTGCATGCTGCCACCTGTACCAGTACTGTACTGGCGGCTGCATTCACAAGGAGATTAACCCATTAAACTCCATAGCTGCATCTCCTAAATATTGAAGGGGACAACAAAATAAGTACCTGTTACAGAAGACGGGGGTCGATCAAGATAATTCAAGGTTAGCGCCAGATTAGCTTGGCGCAAAGCTAACCTGGTACTAGCCTTAAATTATCATGGTGTGTGTGTGTGTGTGTGTGTGTGTGTGTGTGTGGACGCGCGAGTGCGTTTGTGCGCGTATGTGCGTGTTTGTGTTTAGTGGACTATATATTTTGTATCACTGTGCTTTGATGTCCCTGTTTTATGTATATCTTGTACTTAGTCGTAGTTGTAGCAACGGCAGGTACGAAAAATGACAGTCACTGACTGTGTTAATATCTTCACCGTTGTAAAATAAAGATTCTTTGATGGTCCATCTATCTCCTGCTGTAGTGCATCAGGGCTAAATGGGTTAAAATAACATGTCTAACAATCAATCTTGTAATATGCAAATCTGTACTAACCTTTATCATACTGTCAAAGATGTTGAGCAGGAACCCCTCACACATGCCCACGGGAGCTCGGATTTTCCACAAGTCAGAGAAACGCATGACGACAGCTCTGACCGTCATGGCGGAGGGCAAGATGAGAGTGTCCTTGTGGAGCAGAGGCCGAAGTGAGCTCACGGCATACCAAAAATGCATGTTATCCCAGGGAAGGATGTGAGCTTGGAACACCGGTTCACCAATGACAAGGTCCACCTGGTGTCAAACACACAGTCTGAATGTTCTAAAGTCAATGCATAGTAAGGCGTTTCCTAACCAAACTATAGCATAAGTAAGAATGAATTAACCCTTTTCATCCTGATACACTTCCACTTAAAATTTATTTGACTATGATAGTTCAAGGGTGGTGCCAGAATAGCTTGGCACCTGAGGCACCAAGCTATTCTGGCACCACCCCTTGAACAAAAATGATTGATCTATCTCATAATCTGTAATGTAGCCTTCATAGTACAAAAAGCAAATTTTACAGAATCAGCCTCAGGATGTAATGGGCTAACAACAAATGTTTGGACATCAGAAATAGGTCAAAACTGAACGTGTTTTGACGAAAAAACAGTGGATTAAAATGCCTAGAAAAACGTGCGCATAAATTTCTACTTCTGATTTCCGAACATCTATCGAGTTAGTTAGGTCTGTTTGTTACAGACTGGCCATCATGCAACCATCAAAGTATCCTGCACTTGCCAACAGCTGGACGTTGTTCCTAACAGGGTCTACCATTGAAGGCTACATGGTTCACCCCCATGTAAAAGACACAAAGCTAACCAGAAACACTATTCTTATATTTGTTTCCTCAAAACACATTACCGATGACATGACTGTCTGGAAATAGTCTACTTGCTTACCAATTTTAGCCTAAGACCCAAAGGGTCCCCCCAGGAGGCTCTCGGGGATCCCTAACAGGGATGAGAGTAGCCTCCCCTGCCCATCCGGTCACGTGCCCGGTGGTGTCTCCTTTAGCCAGTTGTCTACTTCGCTGTTAGCGTTCGGACGCTTTTACCTGAGCCTCTGACCCTTGGATAGACTGTGTACGGTTCGACCGTCCCTTACTGGCCTGCCTTCGCCTAGCCCTCGTCTTCTGCTTCTGGTGTTGCCTCCGTCTTCTCTGTTAGCCCTCGTCTGTGCCTCGTGCACTTGGCTGGCCCTGGAACCTTCTAGGCTTCCATCGCGCAGTGGTTGTGGTTCGTCACCCTGCCATTCCGCCATGGACAGGTAAAGTCTCGGCCGTTTCCTACGTCTTGCCTGGCTGGGCCGGACGTCGGGCTTCGCTCGAGCTACTGTTGTTTTCTCTCCGCATTTCACGGTGAGTTTCGAGTGTTTCTTGATTTCGAAGCTTTAAATGGCGGGGTTCATTTCCCGCCGCCGGTCGCCTTTCATGTTTGGGTATGGGTTGCAGTTACCAAGTGCGCCTCTCCCCAGTACGGCGACTTCCAGTGACCTACTGTCCGGTACCTTGTGCTTCGTCACTCGGCCGTTCCGCCATGGAAAGGTAAAGTCTCGGCCGCTTCCTACGTCTCGCCTGGCTGGGCCGGACGTCGGGCTTCGCTCGAGCTACTGTTGTTTTCTCATTGCATTTCACTGTCAGTTTCACGTGTTTCTTAAATTTCGAAGCTTTAAATGGCGGCGTTGTTACCCGCCGCCGGTCGCCTTTCATGTTTGGGTTTGGGTTGCAGTTACCAAATGCGCCTCTCCCCAGTACGGCGACTTCCAGTGACCTAGGGTCCGGTGCTTGTGCTTCGTCACTCTGCCGTTCCGCCATGAAAAGGTAAAGTCTCGGCCGTTTCCTACGTCTCGCCCTGTGGGGCCGGACGTCGTGCTTGGCTCGGACTTCTGTTTGTTTTCTCTCTGCGTTTCACGGTGAGTTTCGCTCGTTCCTTACTTCGGACCTTTAACTGGCGGCGTTAGTAGCCCGCCGCCTGTCACCTTTCATGTATGGGTATATGTTGCAGTACCAAGTGCGCATCTGCCCAGGACGGCGACTTCGTGGCCTGGTGTCCGCCACACAGGCTGTCGACCGGGTCCCGCCTGCTCCTCTGTCATCGGTTGCGCTGGCTGCCCCTCTTGACTGGAGGTTCTCGGTCTCTACGCTGGTTCCACCGCCGAGCGACCCGTGACTTTCCGCCTTCCTGGGGACCTCCCGCAGCGCGGTGGGATTGTTCAAGCTCCCCTCGGACTTGGGATACCCCACGCCTCACGTCCCTGGTAAGTTTGTAGCTTCTTCGTAGACGCGTTAAGCCCGCTGACTCCTCCGGCGAGTCGCCAAGCCGGCTACGTGCCCCCCTCCTTAAAAAAAGGAGCCCCGGGCACCGCGACCTTGTCGCCTTTAGTTCACGCGTCGGCCTTCGGCCAAACCTCAAGCCCGCTGACTCCTCCGGCGAGTCGCCAAGCCGGCTACGTGCCCCCCTCCTTGAGCCCCGGGCACCGCGACCCTTGTCGCTAATTAGTTTAAGCGTCGGCCTTCGGCCCTTCTTCTAAGCCCGCTGACTCCTCCGGCGAGTCGCCTAGCTGGCTATGTGCCCCCCTCCTTGAGCCCCGGGCACCGCGACCTTGTCGCCTGTTACTTACAAAAAAAAAAAAAAAAAAAAAAAAGAAGAAGTTGACGCTTGGCCTCGAGGCCCTCCTGAGCCCGCTGACTCCTCCGGCGAGTCGCCTAGCCGGCTACGTGCCCCCCTCCTTGAGCCCCGGGCACTGCGACCTTTGTCGCTAATTAGCTTATGCGTCGGCAAGCCGCTGACTCCTCCGGCGAGTCGCCTAGCCGACTACGTGCCCCCCTCCTTGAGCCCCGGGCACCGCGACTTTGTCGCTAACTAGTCTACGCGTCGGCCTTTGGACCTGCTCAGCCCGCTGACTCCTCCGGCGAGTCGCCAAGCCGGCTACGTGCCCCCCTCCTTGAGCCCCGGGCACTGCGACCTTGTCGCCTATTGTAGACGCGTTGGCCTTGCGGCCCCTTCTAAGCCTGCGGACTCCTCCGGCGAGTCGCCGAGCCGCTATGTGCCCCCGCCTTGAGCCCTGGGCACCGCGACCTCGTCGCCAATTCGTTCACGCGTCGGCCTTCAGCCCCAGCCTTAAGTCCGCTGACTCCTACGGCGAGTCGTCTAGCCGACTATGTGCCCCCCTCCTTGAGCCGGGCACCGCGACCTTGTCGCCTTCGTTCTCACTTCGGCACTTCGGCCTCAGTCTCTGGGCCCGCTGACTCCTACGGCGAGTCGCCAAGCCGCTTGTGCCCCTCCTTGAGCCCTGGGCACCGCGATCCTTATCGCCTGTTGGTACCCTAGTCGGCCTTATGGCCCTCCTTCCAACCCGCTGACTCCTCCGTCGGGTCCCCCAGCCAGCTACGTGCCCCCTCCTTGAGCCTCGCGCTGCGTCTGGTTCGTCCTCCACGTACCTCGGGACTTCGGGCCGTTTCCCCTGGCGCCTACGGCCTTCCACGTTTTCACCGTTCTCGTCTGTTCACCGAAGGGAAGCTTCGTCGCGCTCTGTTAGCACTTGGATGGATGCTCCCTGGCGTACACCCAGTGCAGTGGGGATCGATGTCTTCGCCCTCGTCGCCTGGATAGTTGCGGCGCCCGATGTTCGTCGCCTGCCCGCTCGACCCCCTCCGGTGTCCCTGTCGACCTTGCCTTGAGCTCGGCGCTGTTGTTCTCCTCGGGACATCCTCTTCCCCGCTACCTGCACCCTTCGCCTCCAGCATCTCCCCGTCCCTCTCCGGTGGATGACTCGGCGTCCTGCGTTTGCCGCTGGCCTGCTGGCATCCTAGCCTTCGGCTCCCCAGTTCGCTGGCCACTCGCTCCCCTTCGTTCTCGCTGCCTCCGGTGGTTCCGCCGGCGCTCGTGCTTGCGGCAACCCTTCCCAGCTCTAGCGGATCTTCCGCGTGGCTTCGCACCCTCCGCCCCTTGCCTTCCTTCGTTCGTGGCGGCCTGGCTCCTTCCTGACCTTCTCCCCTGATGCGACGTCGCAGCTCTACCGTGCTCCTGTGGGTACCCGTGTCTTTCGGCCCTGCCTGGCAGTCTCTGAAGGAACCCTTCTAGGCCTGTGGGCCCAGCGCCACCCTTGTGGATTGAGTTCCCGCCCCTTCGGACCAAGGCCCTTGCCCTTCGCGCGCAGGTCTCCGCTCTTCCTTGGGAAGTTGCGATGCTGCTCGTCGCTCGCCACGGCTCCCCCGCCTCGGACCCTTCGCATCGCCTTCAGCCCTGGGTCATCGCCGCCAGCCTGGACCTACCCGTTGCTTATATTCGTCCCCATGCCTCCCGCCCCCGCCGTTGTCTTCGCTTGCCGTCGACGGGACCGTTCCAGCTCGGCCTCTCCGGTGTGGTCTCCCCCTCAGCCCTGGGTCCCTGCGTGGATCGTGGATGCCTTGGTTGCCCGAGACCTCTTCGTAGGGCACGGATGCTCTCCTCCTCTGGTTTGCTCGCCTGGTCGCCCTGGTCAGCGCCAACAGTCCGACCTCTCGCCCTCTCGCCTCTTTTTCACCTCGGGATGGATTTGGTGACCAACCGCAACTTGGTGCGTCTTCCCGAGCCTCGGATCCAGTTCGTGCTTTTCTAGCCCGCGGGTAGCTGCGGACGCGGCGGTCCCCACCTGTCTGCGGCTCCAGCTCCTCCTCCTGATGAGTGCGGCGGCTGATCTCCTTCCCTCGGTCTTCTGTACTCCACCTCTGGAGGCCGTCCTCCGGCGATCTCTCTACCCTGGTGCCAATCTCTCCTGTGCTGCGGCCCATCGGCTTCGCTGGACGGACGTTCTTGGCTCGGCTCCCGGATTCCCCCTGACCCCACCACTGCCCGTCTCTCGCTGCGTCATGGCCGGTCTCGACGGTTGGGGCGCTCTCCTTCTTCCGAATTTTCGCTCGTCGGCCGGCCGCTGGCCCACGAACCTGACTTCGCGGCACGTCAACCCGCTGGGACTGGTTGCAGTCGGCAGGCCCTTGGCGCTTGGCGTTACGATCTTCGAACTCAGGACCTCCTCGTCCTTCCGACAACCCCTCATTCGTGGCTTGCCTTCAGAGGCAGAAGGAACCCGCTCTCCCGACCTCTGCTTCCTCCTCTATCGCCCCTTCGCTGGTGCGAGGACAGCGACTTCTCCCTCCCAGCCCGTCACACTCCAGGTCTCCTGTTCGTCCTGGCTGCCTACCTCTTGCAACGAGGCAGCTTCTTCACACGGATTGCGCCCTACGCTGGGACATCCTTCGCTGGTTCAACGCTTCGATCCCTTGGGACAGACTGGTCGCTTACACCTACCCTCCGGCGGTCCTGGTCCTCAAGTCCTGCTCAGCCTCCGGGGATGCAACGCAGTCCTTCTCCTGGTGGCCGTTCTCCTGGACCGGATTGTGGACTTCCGACCTTCTCAGTCTCGCCTCGGGCTCACCCTCCCTCTTCCCACCCCCCACACGATGCTCGAGCAGCGCCGACAGCCGCTCTTCCACCCCTGCCCCGAGCGACTTCTCCTACACGCCTGGCGTTGTGCGGCAAGCTCTCTCTGCTGGAGGCTTCTCGCGTGCGACTGCAGACGCTATCGCTTCAGCCCGCAGACCTTCTACCAGACGTGTCTACGAGGGAAAGTGGCATGCTTCGTGCCTGGTGCTCTGACCGCCTCCTCTCCACCGTCGGCCTGACGACTCCTCAGCTCGCGGACTTCTTCGCTGGCTCGTCCAAGACCAAGGTTGGCTCCCCTCTGGTGCAGCAGCTACACCTCTTGATCGCCGACGCCTACCGTCACCTCGGCCGTCCCGACCCAGCGCCTGCAAGGACCTGCCCGACCTTATGGCGCGTTTCGGCGTGTAGCGTCCGGTCTCCCGCTCCCTTGTCCCGCGCTGAGACCTTCCTGGTCCTCCCCTGGCTGACTTCGGACCATTGAACCGCTCCATCTGGCCCGCTTCGCTGACGTGACTCGGAGACCTGCTTCCTGGTGGCCCTCGCCATGGCAGCCCGCGTCAGCGAGCTCCACGCGCTCTCGTCTCGCCCTTCCTGCCTGCAGTTCCGGGTGGATGGCTCTGTCCAGCTTCTCCCGGATCCGTCCTTTCTCGCTCATACTAGATCTCCCTTGACGGCGCCTCAGGTCATCGCTATTCGCCCGCTTAAGGGGCCCGACCTTCCTCGGGAGACTCGGCAGCAAGATCCGGTGCGTGCTCTCCGTATCTACCTGCGTCGCTCCAAGTCCGTACGGAGGGAACGGACTCGTCTCTTTTTGCCTCTGACCGCCGGCAGAACGGACATCTCTGCCCAAACGATCTCCTCCTGGCTCCGCTGGGTAATACGGTCCGCCTATTGCGACCTCTCCCCACAGGGAGCCGAGGCCCTCAGGATACGCGCCCATGAAGTTCGCGCTATGGCCGCAAGTCTCGCCTTTGACCGCAACTGCGCGGTTAAGGACATTGTGGCTGCAGTGGGATGGCGGGCCAAAACCACCTTTGCCCGCTTCTACCTCCGCGACCTGACGGTCCAGCGCGACAACCTCTCTCTGGTGGGCGACATCTCTGCGGCACAGCACTCCCTCCAGGCGCCCCCGGCGCCTTAGGTATGCACTTCGCTAAAATTGTCGGGAGTGTGTGATCAGGAGTGACGGGCCGTCCTCGTCCCTAATGAGGTTTCAGAAAGGGATTCTGCGGCACCCTCCTCCTTTTTGGCATTCTTCCAGACAGTCATGTCATCGGTAATGTGTTTTGAGGAAACAAATTAATTTTTCTCTAAAATGTATTTTTTCGAAAAATACTTACCGATGACATGACTCGGAGGTCCCTCCCTCCTCCCCGCTTGCCGCTGGTAACTCCGTAGACAACTGGCTAAAGGAGACACCACCGGGCACGTGACCGGATGGGCAGGGGAGGCTACTCTCGTCCCTGTTAGGGATCCCCGAGAGCCTCCTGGGGGGACCCTTTGAGTCTTAGGCTAAAATTGGTAAGCAAGTAGACTATTTCCAGACAGTCATGTCATCGGTAAGTATTTTTCGAAAAAATACATTTTAGAGAAAAATTAATATCTCACATAATTCATCTGCTGCAATTCTACATAGCTCTCAACAAATGATACTACAATATAAGAATGTGTGCTGAGCTGTGATTCTGGACCTTACAGCTTGCAGCCATAAGGTCCAACAAGAGTGGCAAAGCCATCAAGGCTCACATGCACCCCCCCCCCCTCCTCCCCTCCCACACAATACTAGACCAATGTCCCAGACAGCTTATGTGGATTTTAAGGTTTCCAAGTATCTGTCATAGATCTTCACAACATGACAGATCTTGACAACATGACTGTAATAGCATACAACATGACAGAAAATTGAAAAGTTGTCTGACCTTGCTCAAACTCCTTCACTGGCTCCCCATCCCCCAACGCATCCAATACAAAGTTTTGTCTCTCTGCTACAAATCCCTGAACAACTGCGCTCCTGCCTATCTCTCCAACTTACTTCACCCCTACACACCTTCCCGCTCCCTCCGGTCAGCCTCCGACCCTCTCCGCCTCCACATCCCTCGCACCAAACTTAACACTTTCGGTCCCCGCTCCTTCTCCGTCTACGGTCCATCCATCTGGAACACTCTCCCACTCTCTCTCCGTCAGAAACACTCTCTCTCCTCCTTCCAGTCCGCCCTCAAAACTCACCTCTTTCAACAGTTTTAGCACTATATCACCGCACTCCCCACCCCAAGCTGACCGTCGTAATGTATTTCACTGTTTGTGGTACGTGAGTCATTGTCTAAAGCGTGCGCATGCGTGCGCGAGTGGTGAGTGTGCGCTTAGAGTTATAATTAGTATAAGATAAGCGCATTATAAATACCGTAATTATTATTATTATTAGAGGTCACTCAGACTTATGTTTATGTTATGTTAAGGTCTCACTGCAAACTATCCTTCTGCACCAGCAAAATTTAAGCATTTTTCACACATCTGTCAACCCACTATGACCCTTGACCTTTGCAATGAGTTGACTAAATTAGTATACATAGGAAGGTCTTATCATCAGCTACCGTTATTCCAAATTTAATTGAAAAGTTTGAATAAATGTTGATAATACATACAATTTTATCAAAAATTGGCATTTTAGTTTTTACACACATCTGCCGATCTCTTGTGAAACTTGACCTTTCCGAGGGGTCATCCAAATTAGTATGCATAAATAGGTCTTACCATCAGGTATCTCTGTAGCAAGTTTGGGTTTGAAGTTGTGAATAGTATTTGAGAAAAAAATCTTTTGTCCAAATAAGGCTATTTTGGACCTATTTCCTGATCTTTTGTGACCCTTGACCTTTCCGAATGTCAACCAAATTAATATGCATAGAAAGGTCTTACAACCAGGTATCTTTGTACCAAGTTTGGGTTTGAAATTGTGAATAGTATTTGAGAAAAAATTAATTTTGTCAAAATATTGCTATTTTTTACTCATTTCCTAATCGCCTGTGACCTTGACCTTTATGAGAGGTCACTCAAATTGGTATGTTTAGACAGGTCTTGCCACAAAGTATCCTTGGGCCAAGTTTGAAGACTGTGCCTTGAATAGCCTCTGAGAAAATGCCAATGTAAAAGTTTACCACGGACGACGGCGGAGGGACAACGAACGGACGACCACTGGCCCAGAATATAGACTTACATTTTCTTCGAAAGTGAGCCAAAAACACAGACCAGCGCACATCGTCTGGCTCTGAACGCAAAAGAGCTAACTCACTCACCTTATAACCCTGCAAGTCACCTGCAGTGATATCAGAAGCTGGCTTCTCTATCACAGTGATTCTGTCTTCCAGGCCATTGGTTTTGATGACGTTTTTGATGACAGTGGCACACATGCTGTTCCCTTCCACAGCAAACACCTGCCATTCAGACAACAGTATTCAAATGTAACGCACGCCTTTGAGAAAAACAAAATTATTAGGTAACAGGCAAAATAGAGCAACAAACGATTTCCAGACCCATTAAACCTTAATTCACGACAACAAAAGATTACTCGATCTTGATAGTTTATAATTCAAGGGTGGTGCCATAGAAGCTTGGCGAGGCGCAAAATCATTCTGAGAAGCTCTTCTGGCACCACCATTGAACTATTATGGCTGATCTATGATCTAGAAGAATGCTGTGGTCTTCTAGAATTTAGAGTTTTCAAGTCAGAGATATTAAATGCATTAATTTAAATGATTAATCTGCAAATACCAGAGCAGAAAATCTGATTGGTACTACAGTAAAACTTCACCTTTAACAAGTTCGGAAATAACAAAATTTGGATGTAACTGGACTTTTTCAAAGGTCTTGACTATGCTCTTTCTGTGTTAATGACTTTGTAGTAAAACTGTTGCCGCTAGGGTTTCACGTGAAAGAAAAACAGAAAACCCTTTAAAATAGAAACAAATAACGACGTTTCGGATCAAAGATCCTTCCTCAGGTGACATGGAAACAAACGTAGAACAGAAAAGAACACGACAGAAAGAAAAGACGCCATCCTGTATAGAGAGAATTTAGAATGACGTAAATTAAAAAAAACACAAAAGAACAAACACACACATAATGATGCAAATACACATGCACAAAACACATAGCACAAAACTTACGTCTCTATACATACACGTCACTGCATACATTCGCATTCACTCGTGCCTGCTGCAGCTCACGCACATGCACACACACACACACACACACACACACACACACACACACACACACACACACACACACACACACACACACACACTCAAAGGTAGCATCCAGTATCAACAGCGAGGTCAAGTCTGGCACCAACTACCCATCAGGCCGAGCATACATCCCTAGGGGCGAATGTTCAAGCCGCGCGGATGGTAAGTGCCAAGCCTGTCCACGAAAAAGGATTCTGTCATTTTGCGGCGGATGAAGTGGGATGTATTTTGCCAAAGGATGCGTATGCTGAAATGTGTGAGGCTATGAGGAGGTTCGTTGAAATGACGTCCAACTTGGTTGTTGTATCCGAGGCGGATCGAACGAACATGCTCCTCGCAGCGTTCAGGCAACATGAGATGACATAGACAATATCCGATGACTGGCTTGTGAATGATCAGTGGACATGAAAAGATGACAGGGGTCCAGTGATGACAGGGGATGTGTTGATGTACGGACCTGCTTTGCAGTGTGGTTGCTGACAAGGGTGTGTGCCAGGTGGTAAGGTATTAGATGCGCGAAGTGAACTGTGAACAAGATGATCGCGTAGGTTAGTGTCACGTTTGTAAGCGACCAGCGGAGGCTCAGGAAATATGTCTTTCAATACTGTGTCATTCTGAATGATGTGGAAGTTCCTGAGGAGAATGTTTTTGATGGGGATGTTGTGAGGATGATACGTGATACACATGACCGGCCGGTCCTCTGCAGCACTGAGTTTTCTCCCTCAAAGCTTCACTTCTGCTTGTGGCCTCAGCTTTAGAACAAGCGATGTCTTGGGGGTATCCCTGGTGTGAGAAGAAAGTGGCCATGGTTTGGGTCTGGTTGGTGAAGTCGTCGTCGCTGCTGCAGATCCGACGGAGTCGCAGACATTGGGAGAATGGGATAGCGTTTTTGGTGGCGGCAGGATGGCTGGATGAAAACTGCAGGTAAGTGTGGGCGTCGGTGGGCTTGTAATGGACGGTAGTATGGAGTTTGTCAGAGTCGGCTTTGGTGGATATTCGGATGTCGAGGAAAGGCACAGACTCCTCGGAAATCTCATGCTTGAATCGGAGAGACGGATGAAACGATGAGATGAAATTGATGAATTGAAGTGTGTCAGTCATGCTTCTTGAGGTGACGCCCAAGCAGTCGTCGATGTAGCGCTTGAAGAGATTTGGCAGAGGTCCAGTGTATTGAGTGAAAATCTCCTCCACGTAGCCCACAAACAGACAGGCATAGGAGGGCCCCATTTTAGTGCCCATGGCGACTCCTTTTTTCTGTTTGTAGTGCTGACCCATAAATTGAAAGGAGTTCATGGACAGCACCAGTTCGGCTAAGCGGAGGATGGTTGTGGTGTCGATCTTCAGATGATGTTTGCAGATGAAATGTTTCAATGCTATTAGGCCGTCTTCATTGGGGATGTTGGTGTAAAGAGCCTCTATGTCCATAATGAATAAAATCTTGTGTGTTGCTGCGTCAGGGAAGGTGAAGCGATCCAATAAGCATCTAACACCTTACCACCTGGCACACACCCTTGTCAGCAACCACACTGCAAAGCATGTCCGTACATCAACACATCCCCCGTCATCACCGGACCCCTGTCATCTTTTCATGTCCACCGATCATTCACATGCCAGTCATCGGATATTGTCTATGTCATCTCATGTTCTCACTGCCCAAAGATGTTGTATGTGGGGGAGACATACTGTACACTCCCTGAACGCTGCGAGGAGCATGTTCGTTCGATCCGCCTCGGATACAACAACCAGGTTGGACGTCATTTCCACGAACCTCCTCATAGCCTCACACATTTCAGCATACGCATCCTTTGGCAAAATACATCCCACTTCATCCGCCGCAAAATGACAGAATCCTTTTTCGCGGACAGGCTTGGAACTTACCATCCGCGCGGCTTGAACATTCGCCCCTAGGGATGTATGTTCGGCCTGATGGGTAGTTGGTGCCAGACTTGACCTCGCTGTTGATACTGGATGCTACCTTTGAGTGTGTGTGTGTGCGTGTGTGCATGTGCGTGAGCTGCAGCAGGCACGAGTGAATGCGAATTTATTCAGTGACGTGTATGTATAGAGACGTAAGTTTTGTGCTACGTGTTTTGTGCATGTGTATTTGTGTCATTATGTGTGTGTTTTTTTTATTTTTATTTTTTTATTTATTTTTTTATGTCATTCTAAATTCTCTCTATACAGGATGACGTCTTTTCTTTCTGTCGTGTTCTTTTCTGTTCTACGTTTGTTTCCATGTCACCTGAGGAAGGATCTTTGATCTGAAACATCGTTATTTGTTTCTATTTTAAAGGGTTTTCTACCACTATCTTCTGTTTTTCTTGTTAATGACTTTATTTGTAACAAACTTTAGATATAACGACAAAACAATTTTGGATCCCCTAACATTTTCTGCTATCTGAAGTTTACTGTAGTACCCATACACAAGTAATACTGACCTTGTTTGCTCCCAGTTTTGCGGCCATGAGTGACAAGTGACTGCCATCACTAATGCACAGAACTACAGATGAACTGTTTACGTGCTGCAAATACAGAAAAAATAAAGTCAAACACTTAAAGTGTAAAAAGTCAACACCTTGCAATTGCAAGAGGTCAAGATCTTCATGAGGCAGCCCCCACATTTGCGGGGGCTCGAGGATCTATGCATCTTGCTGAAACTACTTTGTATATGTTCCTTTAAACTCAGTTTAATTTAAAGGCTTTGACGATCACTAACCCTGAATTTTGAGTAACTTCAAAAGAAAATGTGCATCCACTGGCAGTGACTGTAGTAGGAAAAAGAAATGACTAACAACAAACAATATCCTGGTTGGTTGTTCTGCTTTTTAGCCTTCAGGCAGGCTCCTTCTGCTAGGTGAATTTCCATATACGTGTATGTACACAAGGCATAGATTCACATGCGCTCCTGAATCTTGCAGCTGCTTATGAGAATCTATGCCCCTTGATGAAAAAGATCAGCATCCGGTAATATATGGATCAGTATTTCTACACCCTCCGCGGAAATGTTCTTCTTGACGAGGTCACTGAACACACACGTGTATGCAGTGACCAATCCTGCAAACAGTACTTGTGGCAGCATGCACAAGGGGGTTGACCCAGGGTTCATTTTTCGAACACATCCTGCACCACTAGTGCATCATTTCCCAAAATGAGCCATAACATTTTGAGCTGAGGGATCAATGACCCATAGGTTTCTCCAGGCAATGGGATCTTCTTTTCACAGAAGGTCCTCACACACACACACACTTGTCAACCCACCCCCCCCCCCCCCACCCCCTTCCCTCCACCCACCCTGACCTGCTTGATATTAGGGGGTGGTGAACATACACACGCTTGGCTGTCACTTGGCTCATCCAGTTTCAGAAATGACTCATTGGATTTGCACTACTTCAGGTCAGTGACCCATGTGCGTACATTTTTAGAATGAACCCTGGTTAACCCCTTGACTTCTACTGACGATATACCCCTCGGTGGAAAATATGGGCAAATATGCATCTTTTCTGTTGAACGGGATCCTCAGAAACAGTAAAGGGGGTACACTCTCTCTCTCACCTTGTTGAGGATCTTCAGATATGTGCTGTTCCTGATAGGGTCACTGAGCATGGCCAGGCGAGGACGACTTAGGGTGATGTGCAGACCACACTGACACACAGGGCGTTGCAGCACACTCGCTTGTCTACAGGCAATACAAAAAGACACCTTTGCTGCTGCGAAAAACTGAACACAATACAACTGCAAGAGGCTTAGATCCCCATGAGCCCCCGCAAGTGCAGGGGCTCATGAGGATCTATGATGACTTTGGCTCTTTGGCACTGAATAAAAAAAGATTTTAAAAACACAGTTGGCTTCTACTGGGTACTACACTAGGCTGGGCTGTCCGTGTATGCACAAAGCAGACAGCATAAAAATAAACAATGGATGACATGAAAGACAAGTGAATGGTGTAGTTTTCTGTGTGAAATTATTAGTCCATGTTTAAAAAAAACCTGGATGTGCACATTTCGTATGAGGCATACTGCACTCCTCCATGACAAAGGCAACACTTCAACCTCTAAAGTCAAACGGAAGAAAGATATGATGAATCAGTAGTAAATAAAACAAGCCTTGTGCATTCAGCTACTGGTAAACATTTGCAATCAATGAATAATAAATAATGGAAAAATGCTCACTGGTTTAGTGGGGCCGCCTCAAACCACATGCTGTATTCATCATGCTGACAGATGATGCGAACTTTCTCGTTCTTCTTGACATTCAATGGCTGTGCTGGGTAGAAGATTGCCTGCATCCAATGGTCACGCCACTGAAAAAACAAAACAAAACCAAGAACGACCTGTCTCTTTTCCATACATATAAACAGGTTAGCCCTAAATCAGAAGTAGGTCAAACACAACACAGATCTAAAAAATTCTGTGTCTATCTGCAAGAGGCATATATTCCCATCAGCCCCTGCAGCTGCAGGGGCTCATGAGAATATATGCCTCTTGCCTACAGTCTGAGGCAATTATCCAGTATACATAGTAGGACTGCTATGAGGTTGCATGCTGCAGAGATCTGGGCGATCCAGAAAAACGATCCCTTGAGCCTTAATCTACTGTATTTCCATACTATAAAGACAAATACACCAAATTCAAATTAATTTCCATAATGCAGTTAGTCTCTAGACTCAAAGTTGCACTGCCATGAACCTACAGAGAGTTATAACATTGTGCTATTCTATGCCACAGAGCCAGGGGTCATTGAATCGTGCATGCTGACAGCCGAGGGTGTCTAGTTTGAAGCTCGTGGGAGTCTGCGATTTTATCGTGGCTGCGTAAACACAACAACATAGAGGCAACACTAAACACTAGCCAGCGAGACACATATAGATTCTTATGACCTCCGTGCCTAGGCGTATAAACATATATATCTCTTGCAGCTGTTCAACGTTTTGCTTGTGCACCCCCCCCCCCCCCACACACACACAAAAACCAATTAAACTACACAAACAGCAACATGGAGGTAATTTGTGCCAGAAATACTCATGCATTCTCATAAGCCCCAACACTCTGTGCAGAACTCATGAGGATCTATACCTCCTGGAAAGTTTCATCTTTGCTAATGGTTACACAGTTGCATGTAAACACACTTTTCTGGTGAATGCCAACCATCTGTACTTAAAACCCTCAAAACCCTTACCGATGGCATTACTATATGGAAGATACCCTTTAGCCTACTGATTTCAGCCTAAGCATTTGTTGTGTCCCTTGCACAACTGGAGAAGAGACATCGGGGATCCATGCCTAGGAGCCCTGGTGGCCTCCCCTTCCCTCCCTATCCGGTCACGTGCTGGGTGGAAGCCTGCCAGTTTTACCCTTAGCTCGACCGTGTTCGGTTGTGTTTCGACCTATCTGCGTTTTGCGACTGTGTATGGTCCTAATTCGTTCTCAAACTTTGTGGTTCCTACTTGGACTCTTGCGTGGGCTAGTGTGCTTCATTGGAATGACTTGTGTTTTCCCGCGTGTGAAGTGTGTTTGGTCTGGCTTTGTTGGTGGTGTGGTGAGTGCGCGGATGAAGACCGGCCTTCGCTGCGGGGACTTTCCGTGGCCCAGGGACGCCCACGAGTTCTGCCTCCCGTGCTCGGGCTGTGCTTCTGGTCGGACGTGCGACGTGTGTGCTGTTTGGAGAGAAGAAGGTCCCAGCTCTGGGATTTCTACCGGCGGGAGCGTCCTTCTCGGCCCAAGCAGCCCCCCCCCTCCCCCCCCCCCAGCACCCCCTTCCAAGACGGGACCTCCACGGCGCTCCTGCGCGGATGTCGTCGGCGCGTCGACTCGTCGGGCTCCCCTGTGTTCCGTCGCTCGGGCCTTGCTGCCCTCAGGTAAGTCCATTTCTTCTGTGCAGGCTTAGAGACCCCCCACTGCTCTGTGGCGTCCGATCGGGTCCGGCGAGCTTCGAAGACGCTACCCCCCCCCCCCTCTGCTCCCAGTCCCCCGAGCAGGGCAGGCAAGCCTTGGAGTCACTCCCCCCCCCACCCCCACCCCGATTCGTCCGGGCGAGGCCGGCGAGCCTTACTTTCGCCATCCACCCCACTCCGTTTCGTCCAGGTGGGGCCGGCGAGACTCGGTCACGCTCCCCTCACGCTCTGATCCGTCCGAGCGTGGCCAGCGAGCCCTAGATATGCTCCCACCCTGCTCCGATACGTCCGAGTGGGGCCGGCGAGCCTTACATTCGTTCCCGCCCCCCCCCCCCCCCCTCCGATTTGTCCGAGAGGGGCCGGCGAGCACCTTGGGAGTCCTCAGCGACCGCGCCTGAGCGGCTATACGCGAAAGGGCATACTTTCGGGCCCCGGTCCTATTGCGGGTCCCCAGCCCACACCTACAGCTCCTTGTCTGGCAGCTCTGATGTCACCCCTCTTTGCAGTGCAGGATCCGGTGACTGCTTCGCTCTTTGAGACCTGGCCTGCCCACTCAGCAGAAGAAGAGCGGTGGGCAGCACTACGCGGTGCACTACAGGCCGTCTATGCTGGACGCGGCTGCTCCAGCTTCTCCAGTACGTCGCGGGACTCTGTGCCGCTAGCAGGCCCTCAGGGTTCCAGGGCTGGAACGTTGGCCTGCACAGCCTCTCTCAGCCCCCTGGTTCGGCTTCTGAGACTTTACACCATTCCGCTCGGCCCCTCGCTTAGGACGATTGGGACCACTCGCAGGAGCGCCTACTCCAACGAGGCTCCTCCGCCCCGCCGGACACAGCTCCCCGATCTTGTCTGCTTGTTCCTAGGAGTCCACGCGCCACGGAGCTGGCCGACAGTGACTTTGGTCGCCTCACACTGCGGTGACGACAGGCCTCTCAGCCAAACGAAACTGCTGGATTTGGTCCGCCCTCACCCTGAGCCGGCCAACAGTCTGCCCGCTCCATGGAGCCGGCTGACGGCGACTTCAGTCACCTCACCCTGCTGTGCCTACAGGTCTCACAGCCGGAAGATGCTTTGGGATTGGTCCGCCTGCTCCACAGAGCAGGCCGGCAGTCCACCCGCTCCACCGAGCCGGCCGACAGTGACTTCGGTCGCCTCGCACTGCAGTGACGTCAGCCCACTCAGCCAGACGACGCTATTGGATTGGTCCACTCGCTCCTCAGAGCTGGCCAACAGTCCGCACGCTACACGGAGCTGGCCGATGGCGGCTTCAATCGCCCCACTCCGCGGTGAGTGACAGTCCTTCTGCACCAACATAGCTACTGGATCTTGTCCACCCGCTTCAGAGCCGTCCCACAGCGGGTTGTCGCCCTGCATTGCGGGAACAACAGCGCACCGGTTCCGTTGCCTTGCCAGTGCGTGGTCAACAGCGGGTGCGAGATGGAGACGTGGGCTTGTCGCGGGCTTGGATCGCGCACTTATCCTTCGCCTCGACTCCGGCACCAGATAAGTCCGTTCTTCCGACGGAGCGAGGTTGGAACTGTCAGGGGAGCTTCCCGCCTGGACCGGCCAGGGTCTGTTTACAGCTCTTGGGACTCCTCAGTGCGGCGGCAGATCTGTTACCCCTCGGCAGGCTCTTTGCCCGCCTGCTGCAGCTACACATTCTCCTGCGCTGGCGCCCTTCCTCCGGCGGTCTGGCAGGCCTGGTCCCAGTTCTTCCACTGGTCCAACTCCACCTCCAGCGGTGGTCGGGCCGGTCGTGGTTGGCGACAGGCGTGCCCCTGCGCTCCCCTCCACCCCAGTGGTCCATCTGCACTGACGTGAGCCTGTCAGGCTGGGGGGGCGCACCTTTACCAGACTTTGTCTCGGCCTCTGGCCCCGGGAACTCGCCGGCGAGCACATCAACTGGCTGGAAATGAAGGCGGTGTGGTTAGCCCTCAGCGCCTGGCAGGAGCCTCTGGGGCTCCCGGAGGTTCTGGTTCTCTCGGACAACACGACGGTGGTGGCCTACATACGGAGCCAGGGGGGCGCTTCGCTTGCCCTTGCTGTGCTTCCTCCCTTACCATCTCCTGCTCTGGTGAAGGGACTGGGGCATTGTTCTCCAGGCTCGCCTCATCCCGGGTCTCCTTACGTCTTCGCCCTCTCCCGGCGCAGCCAGCTCTCCACATGGAGTGATCCCTGCACCCGGACATCTTTCACCTGACCTGCGCGTGGTGGAGGACGCCTCTACTCGACCTCTTTTCACTGCCGGGTGCAGCAGGCAGCTCCTGCTCTTTGTCTCGCCCGTCCCAGACCCCCTCGCCTGGGCAGTTGACGCACTCTCCATCTCTTGGGACGGGTTGGACGCTTACGCTTACCCCCCCCCCCTCCCCCTCCGTCTGTCCTGGTGCCCAAGATCCGGCAGAAACTTCAGGGATGCTCCGCGGTTCTCTTGCTGGTGGCCCCCTTTAGTTGGGCCAAGAGATGGACCACCAACCTCCTCGCTCTAGCGACGGGCCCACGCCCTCTATGCTCAAGCGGCCCCGACAGGCTCTCTTCCACCCGTGCCCGAAGCGTCTCCTCCTACTCGCTTGGAGGTTGTTCGACAAGCCTTCGCCGATAGTGGTTTCTTGGGTGCGTCGGTGGAGGCGATCGCAGCAGCCCGCAGACTTTCTACAATTATTGGGGTCAACTTAAGACAATGGGTAATTGTCTTATGTTAATTTTTGCTTTAGTTATGAATGGCATTGGTTTTGGAAATCTTTATTTTCACCGAGTAAGATAGAGTAGATTCGGAAAAAATGGGCGGTGCTGTCATAATGAGCGTTTGTTATAACAAAACGTAAAATAATGAAGACAAAAAAAATTGGTCAAGGAAAGTACATTTACTAATCTCTCAGTCACCTGCATGTGCACCAAGGTGTAGCATCAGAGGAACGGAATATCAATTAGAACCTCCAAATTCAGCTTCAGAATCAAGCTGTACATCATTGCCGTTGTCAGTGCCTCAACCGTCGATTGCTCCAGCTGACACTGCCAACACGTGGTTATACTGCCACGCGGTAGGTGGACACATGAGTCCCAATACATCAAAGCTATCTGCTTTTGAAACCATGTCTCCAAACGCAAAATTTTATCTCTCTACACATTCACTCGCCATTTCGACCGTAATACGCATGCTAGCGCCGCAAAGCTGAACGTGTACCACATACAAAAGTACGCACGCACTGTCAGGACCCTGTAGTGTAAACATGATCTATCAGTGCCAGGCGAAGAGCGAGGTCACCACACGCGCGGCGAGGCTCGCGTATCACCGGGTGCGCAATATAAAACACCCGACACCGCTCAATCGGTTTTCTGGGCTGCACGGTATACAAGACCGCCAACCAGTACAGCGGTTTGCCGGGCCAAAAGGTTAACAAAAGAGTGCTTTTTTGGGATGTACCACTGCCTTGGTCTTGTGCCCAGCGGACTCCAAATGTCTTTGAATATCATACTTTTGTACACTCCACTGTGAGCATCAACAAAGTCCTTTCTGCACACGTTGCATGCATTTGTAGCAAAGGAGCCCCCCTGAGTCAGAGTTCAGTGTTTCAGTGCACGCTTGGCGCGCTGTGTGCGAGTATTTTTGCTGCCTTGGCTAGTCAGTGTGTAGCGGACTACACGTGCAAAACTCAGTGACATAGTCTCTGGTTCCAGAGGCTGTGAGCCTAACGGCCGATCTTCAGTCCACAATTAGCCCCCCCCCCCCCCCCCCCCCCCCCCCCCCCCACCCCGCCCCCTACCTCCCCCCGGTAAATTGCGCATTTTAGATGAAACTGGTCGTATTCATGTAATTTGAGCCTAAAATGCGTAAAATTATGAGCTAGCGCGTAAGGTAGGCACCTCTGCATTAGTCGTTCAACTGGTCCGATTCATCACGGTCATGGGAAATTTACTGGGCCTATCCGTGGTATTCTTCGTGGTAGTAGTCGTACTGGCCCAAATCGTCACGGTCATGGGTAACTTAGTAGCCCCATCCGTGGTATTCTGCGCATAAGTCGTTTTACTGGTCCGATTCATCACGGTCATGGGAAATTAACTGGGCCCATCCGTGGTACTCTGAGCGGGAACTGATGGCCGCTCTCGGGTAGGTGTCAGGCGTTCACGGCGGTAGAATCCCCACAGCTGGGACTATCTCTCTTCCAGCCAGGGGCTCACAGCCAGAACAGGGCAGGCAGACTGCATGCTCATCACAGGGCCACTGAAAATCGCCACAATGCATGCAGGTATGAACCTGGTAACTGCAACATAGAGGCCATAATGAAGAACGAGCGAGCGTGGCCACTGAGGCCGCGCACCAATAATTACACGCACGAGGGTGAGAACGAACTCAATCAAGTGCACAGAGCGTGCCGACGCCCGGCGCTCTTCCCTTCCCTTGAGCGCCGGTCGAGGGCAGTAACCAAGATTTTACCTGGCCATAACAGTGCGAGAAGCAAACCCACGCCGGTCGAAGCGACGTCCTGCGGCGCCACGGGACTCACAGTCACCATCCCGGTCAAGGCCGTCCACAGGCACGCTAAGACCAAGTCAGGCTGCACAGTTCAAAGTTCGAAACAGCACAAGGCACAATCCAAGTGAGCTCCAAGCTAGCACAATCCCAATGAATTCCAAGCTAGCACAACCGGCGCAGTCAAGTCCCACGAGTAAGCACAGTTTACACAAGACGACCGGTCACCACACAGTAAAACCCGGAGTGATGTACGAACACAACTGTCTACAGGCTAGCTAAGAACTAAAGTGAGGAATATCGGGTGAGCTCGTACCCGGATGAGGCGAAAGGGAGGCTACTCGGGTTACTGCCTGGACTATGGCGCCCCTCACCTGCCAACACTCCCCCTTATATAGTCCACAAGCTAGGAAGGTCTACCGTGTACCCCCCCCCCCCCCAGTACTCAATAAGATGGATTTCAAAGTGTTCCTTAGTATGTCCTGAGATGTTTAAGCCATGTTCCCCGAAAATCCTTAGGAACACATCAGAGATATAGCCGATGGCGCAAGGGTACCCCCATTCATGCTCTTCGCAGGTGCTAAAATGAGGTTGAGAAACATTTTCCTCTAAATAAATCAGAATTCATTCCAGAAGCCCAAATCAGGCAATATTATGTTAAGGCACACGTTCTGCAGCCTCTGCAAAAAACAGAATGATAAAATATTGAATCTCTGGCTCAAGAGAGAGACAATAGGAGACCCGTAAGACAATGAATTCAATAAAGCCACATCAGTCATTAAATTACGTCATTTTTAATAATAAAATTTTTGACCCCATTACGCCCCCGTTATTACCCAATCAACCCTTTGATTTAAAAAACTGACGAGCATGACTGATGTGGCTTTATTGATCTAATTATCTTACGGGTCTCCTATTGTCTCTCTCTATAACTATTGTCTCTGTCAATACCTAATCATTTACCTGATCAAGTGATGCCAAGTGAAACTTAATACTTATTAACAAGTTGCAACTAACTTTTAGGAACCTGCAGAGGTAACCTTTAAGTGTGTTGCCATAAGAACTTATTAATTACTTACCCTAAGTTCTTACAAGTACTTACCCTAAGTTCTTACAACAACTTGACTCAAGTCCCAAGATACTGAGACAGATTTGACAAGATACAAGGACAATAAAAAAACTTTTTTTCTCAGTAGTACTCTGGCGGTGGTGCAGATGGGGCTAAACAATCAGGCACAAGTGGTGTAAATGACGTGTCATCTCTCTGCGAAGCATATGACAAAAATATTGATTGATTACCAAATCTGATTTTTATTTGTTTAAAAGATTGGATAGTTTTTCTGTGGTTTCCTGAACACCGATCTGTTTCCCCATCTCTAAAAAACTAGCCTTCAGTTCTTCAACATTCACAGGAGATTGACTACGCATCTTATTTTGTATTTCAGATTTCTGTTTTTTGTAATTATTTAAATCATCCTGGACTCGCTTAAATTCTTCGTCATCAATAAAATTATCATTCAATGCCTTACTGATAATAAGTTTCATACTGCACAGCTTTGCACCAGCAAGCGTACTCAATGCTTCATGTTTCTGTAATTTCGTGTGAAACCTCTTGTTCAAGGCCTCCAAACCAAAGCAAGCCAGGCATGTAGCAACGCTAACACCCTCAACTGCTATTCCAGCCAAACTTCCAATTCCCGTGGCAAACAAAACAATACCCCCCACAGAACAACCAGCTGAAACTGCACCAATAGCCATAGAAGTGTTTTGAACAGAATTAAATACTGACTTATACCGTCTCTTACATCTGGAGTACCTCGCCTCTTCACTTTCCAAATATTTAATTGCTTCTGTAATATTCATTAAACGAAATGCGTCTGTCTGTAATGTTTTATCTGATGCAATTGGCACAGCTGTTGCATGCGGATCAGGCGCAAGCGTTGTTTTAGTCGTCGCAATTGATTCAGTCGGCTCAAGCGTCGGTAGTATTGGATAAAATTTTACCATATTTTTTTTATTGACAAATATTTCTTATTTAATCATCAATTACATTTTGCAACTCTTCAAAAGTATACAATTTGCTAGCATAATAAAATGCAACAAGATCAATGTGTTCAAGGTTTATGTAACTTAGACGAACAAAAGTTGTTTTGTCGACCACCACCTTGACAGCGGGAATACTGCTCGAAACATTAATAACATCAACATTTTTTGTAATAGCAATAAAGACCTTTGATGATTCTGATACTGTTTCATCCCATGTAAGTTTTATTCCCTGTGCAATATTTGCCTCTTTTGCAGAAGTTACAGATTTCATGATAATTTCAAATACTATTGTCGCTTCTCTAGCCACGACTAAGCTTACTGGCATAAACACAACAGAAGTATCTGATCTTCCCTTTCTAGTTGTAAGAAGATACCGTCGTCTCTCATAATTTTCAACTTCAGTTTATCTCTGCTATTGTTGTCTGGGGCAAAACTTGGAACAAGGCTTACAATAAGCGGCCCAGAGTTAACAACCTTCCTAAACACTAAGGCGCCTTCATCATCAGTGTATACTTAAGGACTAATAAATTCCAACTTTATGTCCCAGTCAATTACGGGTGCTGGTGCCGGTACAGGTGAAACAACCCACTTACTACCCACATGTATTAAGTTGTAAGGCGCATTATTTACAGGCGGAGTAGGTACAGTAACATCACGCAGCTGACCCAGTTTAGGAATCTGTCTTTCACCGTCTTTCATGTTAACAATTACTTTCCTCTAGTACATGCCAGTGGAATCAAGTTCAAAACCATACACCTCCCCTACTTCTCCCTCCTTCTCAAAATCCTGTACATCAGCCAAATCTTTTAACTCTGTTACCGGACACGCAGTTGGTATGATTGTTCGCTTTGGACCACCACTCATTTTTTATAAACAAAAATAAAATTATTTAACTTCTAACACTACACTAAAATCATGCATAACAACTGGTTTGTCATCTTGATTAGTTACAGATATACACAATGACTCAAAGAAACTAGAACCTAATTTCTTAAACTGTAAATTAGGAAATCTAGCAACCACACTTTCACAATACGGAGCAGTTCCAGTTGGTAAGCATCTCAACAAAGTTGAAGGCTTTCCATTGTGTACATTCTCAGTTGTGTTCAGTTCTTTCAAATAAACATTAAATACTGTGTGTACTGACAAATTGACAGGGCGTTTTCCAGTTATTTTAAGTTTTTTGGTCTTCATTGTTATAATACCAGACATAGCTTCATCTAAATCATCTGATCTCCACCAATCTTCATCAATATAAAATCCAAGTAAATATGCAAATCTATCTGAGATCCTTAACCAATTTTGTGTCGGAAATTCTAATGTAACAAGTAGGTTAGCTGGATTTAAAGTTGCTTTAATTTTAAAATTACTTTGAAACCATTCAGCTATAGTACAAAAGTCATAATATCCAGGCGGTAAAGCTTCAGTCTTACCATCTAAATTTACTTTATTATATATATCATCTTCTACATTAAACCATTTTACAGTATAGAACATTTCATGGATAGCTACAGCCTTGCTACCATCACGATTATCAATCCCATTAGTTAACCACACTGGTTTGCTTGTGTCAAGATTTGTTAAGGTAATAAACATTTTTATTATCTCATATAAAAAGAAGGATGGAATTTAAATCACCAACAAGCGTTACTACAAACGCATTTCAATTTAATGTGGATGCTAAATACAATGTCGCACCTACTTATGAACAGAAAATAATTCAACTAAACCAGCTTGATATAGCTGTAAGCGAACAAGATTTATTTCAAGTCAAAGTACCAAATCCGTTTGACCATTACCTAAACCCTCCAATAACAGACGACTCAACTGCAAGAAAGTGGTCTTCAAGTCCACGACAGATGTTTCAAAACCAAATTAACTTTGCTATACTATGCTCAACTACAGGTTGTGGTGTTTCATTTACAGACCATTTGAATCACTCAAACAAACTAATTAAGTCTGTCTATTGTTTCCATGTTTATTACCAGCTTAGACCTATACTGTCAGAACTGCATACCCCACTACCAACTGAATCCAGTTTCAACAGGTTTAATAACCCTATGGATATGAAAGCGTTTGAACGCATCTGTAATGAATTTAACATCAGTACAAAGTATGACTTCACACAAAAACTTGATGATCACAATGGTATGGGCATGATCACAATGGTATGGGCACATTGTATTATGCTATGAGTCACAGACAATACCCTCAAGATTATTACCCTGGTTACATTTCATTCTCATCTAAATCTGAAGTCTGGTTAGGATCAATAGAGCAGAAACAGACAAACGCCTGGACCACATTTATTTTAGATAAAACTGACGGGTTTACTCAAGCAGGAGTCGAGCGCGTCAATGAGTCTATCAGAATATATGTCTGGTGTATACTAGGATTGATTGATTGATTGTACATTGCTTAACGTCCCGACAGCAACAAGGCTTTCTCAGGACGTGCCTGCACTGCTTGTGAAAAAAACTAAACAGAAAATTGAATGTATGTCGCCAGCCGGTCAAATACGTTAAATAAACCTACAACATGGGGCCTAAATAAAGCTAAGACCATTTAGCAACACACATCCAATATCACAAGCTACAGGCAGTGCAGACAGTAGGGAGAATTTTAAAAAGGCAAATACAGGTGAATGGACAAAGGGTAGACAGAAACACATGCCCCAGAATAGAGAGAAAAACCCACCCTGTGAGGCTGACCAGGGTGACCCTGGGAACTAAAAAAATACCTAACCCCACCCAAGCCCCCAGGGCAGACCCGGGTGGGGAGGTGTATACTAGGAGCACAATCACTAACAAAATCAAATATTTTGAATGGAAGTGGCAAATTTGAAGCACAAAAACAATTTCTCGCAAACCTGGAAGATTCAATTAATTCAACAGTCGATCTCCCATCAAGCATACAATGCTACCAAGACGTTCTCAGATATGCCAGATCAAAAGTTGACTTTGTAGTTGGCATCGGGTTATACATGTTACCATCTGATCTTCAACTCCAAATGGGTACAATAACAAATTATAATAATGAAATCATTGTTGCAGGTGTTGGTCAGAAATTAGGACTCAATCAATCTGTAAACTTGGGAGCCACAACCACACACGTACAGTCATTAAAATCATTACAGATGGTAACACCCCCGGCCCCGGCCCCAACACCGGCACTCATACAACCAGTACAGTCAACCCCTGACACACATGAGTCAGAAAGAACTGCATTGGTAATAGGTCTAACAGGGTTAGGGGTTTTACTTCTTTATCTGTTTCATTAAATAACCCATCATCAACCCTCCTACTGTAACCAAAAAGACCCACACATGTTCTGCCATAAACCCAACTACCTTTGCTGCTGTAGTAATAAGCCAACTGACAACTGTGCCAATTATGCCAGGCAAAGCATCCACTGCTTTCAGAGCCAATTTTTTAAGCAAGTCTGATATGTGAGACAGTTGTTTCTTTACCCATGACTGTAAATCTTTTGGGTCTGTTGGAGTCGGTTGATTGTACATTGCTTAACATCCCGACAGCAACAAGGCTTTCTCAGGACGTGCCTGCACTGCTTGTGAAAAAAAAACTAAACAGAAAATTGAATGTATGTCGCCAGCCGGTCAAATACATTAAATAAACCTACAACATGGGGCATAAATAAAGCTAAGACCATTTAGCAACACACATCCAATATCAAGAGCTACAGGCAGTGCAGACAGTAGGGAGAGTTTTAAAAAGGCAAATACAGATGAATGGACCTCGGGTAGACAGAAACACATGCCCCAGAATAGGTTGATTGTACATTGCTTAACGTCCCGACAGCAACAAGGCTTTCTCAGGACGTGCCTGCACTGCTTGTGAAAAAAAACAAAACAGAACATTGAATGTATGTCGCCAGCCGGTCAAATACATTAAATAAACCTAACACATGGGGGTTAAATAAAGCTAAGACCATTTAGCAACACACATCCAATATCAAGAGCTACAGGCAGTGCAGACAGTAGGGAGAGTTTTAAAAGGGCAAATACAGGTGAATGGACAAAGGGTAGACAGAAACACATGCCCCAGAATAGAGAGAAAAACCCACCCTGTGGGGCTGACCAGGGTGACCCTGGGAACTAAAAAATACCTAACCCCACCCAAGTCCCCCAGGGCAGACCCGGGTGGGGGTGTTGGAGTCGGGGGGCCTGGCGGTGCTGGAGGCAGAGAACCACTAACCCCAGGTCCCCCAGAGACAGCTAACACAACAGTACTAATAATAAATCCAAGAGCAGTAATTAAACTAGCAATTGTAATACCCTGTTCTCTGAAAAGTGTTTTTAGTCTCTCAGCCAGAGTAGTGTCTTCGTGAAGTATTTTCTGAATAGTTTCTCTAATTCTGTTGACCTGTGATTTTAGTTTTTGTCTTCCAATACTAATTGTTTCTAACCGTCCTGATCTTTCTATCTGCAAATCATTTAATCTGTGTTGGATTCTTTCTTTCATTTCTGTGTCAAGATTCCCATTGTCTGCGGTAGCCAGTTTTTCTTTTTCACGTTCTATGTGTTTATCAAGCTCACCTAGTTTGGCAACATTGTTTACCATCTCACCTCTTATTGTCTGCAGTGATTTATCCAACCCTATAATCTCCCGCATTGACAAAGGTGGGTCTTCTATTGTTTTCATAGCGTCATTTATTTGTCCTTCAGTAAATGAGGTTTCTTGTATCACAGTGTTTGCTATTTCTGGTAGGCTTGTTACTGGTGCCATTTCAATTTGTTGCCCTGTTGGCAACTTTGTTTGCATGTCGTGAAGAACACTAACCAGTCTAGGCGTGACAGGAGACCCTCCAATTCCAAGTTGACGCAAGGCACCAACACCACCTTCATTTTTTATTGTACTTAAAGCCCTAAACCTACTAGGGTCTTTTTTGTTAGTCAATAGTACTTTTCCTTTGTCAACAGTATTTAAATATAAATGACCCTTGCCATCAAGTTCAAACTGATTAGGATCTACGTTGTCTGGGCGGCCACCAACATGATCATAAAATGAGTTCACTTTGGTTTCTAAAAGTTCGTGACGTAAACTGTAAATATTTCTTGTACCAGTCATATCTGCCATATCTGTCATATCTGTTGTATTACCAAAATCATACGTGTCATCCATTTCAAAATCTTCATGATTAAATCCTCCCGCGGCCATTGTTTTATTAATTTATTATTTTTTATTGTGCATAATAAAAATGACACAGTCTTACAGATCAAAGTTAGACCCATACAGAAAACTACGTGAGCCTCTGGGTGTTAAGGGCGTTAGACAATCAATCGTCATCACAAACAATCCAAGTACCATAGACCAGAATCAAACACTTACAGTCAAGTTTCCAAACCTAGGTCCCAGTGACGTTATTGTTCCTGGCACTGCACGCCTAGCATTTAATACTGAACTATCATCAGACGCAGATGTAAACAGAACACTGGTTGACAATCTTGGCAGAGCAATTGTTAGAACTATTAAAGTAAAACTTGAAGGACAGGAAGTGTTTAGTCTTGATGACTCCGATGTATTCTACTGTTACAAAGACCTTTGGCTCACAAGAGAAGAACGAGAAGACCGTATTTATCAAGGCATACAGTCTGATAATGTTGGTAAACTTCGAATCAATGCTGGAGATAAATCAACGTCAGCAGCCCAGGACGTTATTATAGCAGAAACATATGGAACCAGATTTTACATTCCACTTGAGTTTGAAATCCTAACAGCTCATTTGACTTATTATCAAGGGGCACTGAATGACCGTCTGAGCTTTGAACTAACTTTCAATGACTACTCCAAAGTTATAAAATCATCTGCCACAGATGCAACATATAAGATCTCTAACATTTCTTTGGAATATGAAATTGTCACACATACTGAACTAGCCAGACTCATTCAAAATCAATACCAGTCAAGACTTCCAATTTATTATGACCGAGTGATTAGACATAGTTTAATACCCAAAGACAAGAGTGACCCAATGTGGAATATAAACTTGAACACACCTGCCAGGTCACTGAAAGGTATTCTTATGTTGTTTATTGAACCGGTGAGTCCATACAAAAGAGATTCAGAAAAATTCTACAATCCTAAGATTACACATTTGTCTTGCACAATCGAAGGCCGTCCTAATCAAGTGTATGCTTCTGGAATGCTGCCTTATCAACACTACGATGAGATCACAAAGTTTTTTGCGGGTGGAAGGATTAGAGATAAACCTGCAAACATTGTGTGTAAAGATCTACATCTGTATGACGTAAGGATTGGTCAATACCTTACAAACAAATATGCTCTTTGGTTAGACCTTCGTAGTACGGACGACGACTACCTTCATGGGTCAGGTCGAACTGTTGAGAACGGCAGTGATGGAATAACAATTCAGATACAAAAAAGGTTGAAACTGCTGCAGCAATAAATATATATTTGTACCTGGTATATGACGCACAACTCAGTATACAAGACAGTAGACTGAGTGGACACATATATTAAAATTATATTGTGTATTAAAATGAACCGTAGCTTAATGACACTTGACCCACACTGTGGATTGTTTTGTGGTGCCACAGGGTGTGGGAAAACTGAATTTGTTCTTAACCTCTTACAAACAAGATACATACACCACTTTGAAAACATTGTAATATTTTGTCCTACAATCAAACACAACAAAGCTTATCACAACCGTTTATTCATTTGGACTGACAGTAACATATACTTAGTTGACCCTGAGAAAAAACTGAATGACTACCTACAATATTTTTACAAGCAATTTGAAGGACAGTCAACATTGTTTATTGTTGATGACTGCTCTGCAGAGAAAGACATTGTCAAGAAGAGAAACACTCTAGCAGAACTTGCTTTCAGTGGCAGACACGCAAACGTCAGTGTATGGATTCTCACTCAGAAATATAATGCTGTACTGAAAGATTTTTGAGAACAGTTAAAGTTTATCTGTTTGTTTTACTGCAAGGATCGTGACAGCTTTGAAGACTGTCTCAGAGAAAATGATGTCATACCAAATAAGCATGAACGGGATGATGTAAAAAATAAACTGAAATCAACTAAGCATCTAAAGCTCATTTTAAAGACAGATCAGCCCACAGGGTATGGGTTAGTAAATTAATTTTTGTTTTTTGTTTTGTTTTTTTAAAATAACAATATAAATGAACCCTGATGAAATCCTTCTATTGAATGATATCAATGCTGTAGAGAACAAAGACTTAGACTCGAAAAAACAGCGTCTTTTGTCTGTAATTGTCTCAGGCAAGTCAAAGACTTATCTCGGTAAACAATACATGACAGAGGATATTGAATCTCTTACGGCTGACGAGCTAATAAAACTTCATTCAAAATATGAAAACCACATCGCTTCACTAATGACACGTGATTTAAGTCGATCTCTAGTATGCCTATACATAAAAGCAGTGAGTCACTTTCTACCTGTGGATAGTAACAGTCTTTCACACGACCTTGAAAGCAATCCTATTGTTTCAAGTTCAATTGGCAAATTAGCATGCGTCATGTTTTACAAGTTTGGAAATTACCTTGCACCTGTTGTAACATTGCTTGTTACCGGGAGTCATATTGATTTTTCGAAAATAAATTTTACTGCAGAAGAAAATGGACGAAACCCAGACGACTCCACAACTGAACCCCGACCCTGTTTTGACACAGGTTCAAACTGTGACTAAGGCTAAAAGTCCAGGCAGGGTTGATGCAGGAAAAAGATTAGCCGAATGGAACAGGCAGAAAAAATTACAGCTTCAAGCACAAACAGAAAAGACTCATGTAACTGACCCACCGTCAGGTCCTGTGTCAATACCGTCACTCCCTCATCAAAGTGAGAGACAAACAACCCAGTCTAACCCCGACCCTGACCCTGACCCCGAACCTCAATCAACAAAATATATAATTGCCGGATTTGTTGCCGGATTTGGTTACGTAGGGTATCAATTATACAAAAAATACAAACCACAGACTCGTACAGTGACCAAAAAATCAGACACTCCAAAAACAAAACCAGAAGTCGCCACATTACCAGTAACACCCAAAGCCGTTGACCCATTTTATATGCAGTAAATAAAAATATTATTTTAATTTTTCTTGTATTAGAAAATGAGCGACACAAAGAACATAATGAACCTTGTCTATCACTCTGCCGTAATCAGTGGATTAGCAGTAGCTTATTCTATGCTAGGAAAAAGTCTACTCAAAATGAAATCAGCAGACCTAAGTAGATTAGATTTTGAAGACAGCGCTAAGCTAATTGTAGTTGTAACAGCATCAATTGCGACAAAAGATTTTCTTGTTAAGCAAGGAATTATTCCCGAAAATGTTTCTATGTAAATAAAATAAATATGGCGACTTTGGCAGTAATAATTGGAGGCGCGATGGTCAACGCCCTAGCATTTAGTGGCTCAAACTATCTCTTTTCAAAAGTAGGCAGAAAGGAATCTGCAGAAGAAATGAAACGTCACAATGAGGCATCTGAAAAACTTGCTCAAGCCCAGCAGGATTATGAAAAGAATAGAATTGAGAAACTTGATTTCATCAATGAAAAACTCAGGCTAGAAGGCCACGCACAACATACGTTTTCAAATGCAGACAAAGCAATCAGGGAATATTTTCTTGTCACGGGTGAAGACATGTCTATCCCGAAACCAAAACTTAGTGACTATTACAAACCAAGCCCAGAACAAAGAAACGGGGAGATAATCTTTGTTCTAGTGGGAATGTCATTTGTTTATTTTACTGGACTTTATATTGCTAGAAGAAATGACAGCCGAAAATAAACTATCAAAAATATATTACTCACCATCAGGGTACTGGAAAGGAGCAACAGCTATTCAGAAATTACATGCCGCTGTGGGCGGAGATATAACACTCAATCAAGTCAAACAATGGTTACAGAGACAGGCAATTTGGCAGATATATCTTCCTGCTCCAAGAAAGATATATCTTTCGGTGATGAGGATTTTCTCATTTTGAAAACACATCACCAAATAACACGCACCAAATGGACCTTTTGTTCCTACCACATGACACAATAAGAAAGAAACGATACAAGTATGCACTGACTGTTGTAGACATTGCTTCAAGATATAAAGACGCTGAACCCATATCTGACAAAACAGCTACCACTGTTGCTACAGCATTATCAAAAATATATAGTCGAGGCCCTTTAAGATACCCCAGACTAGTGCAAGTTGATGATGGATCTGAATTTAAGGGTGCAGTTAATCAGTTATTTGCTAAGCACGGCATACTGGTCAGACGAGGCATTCCAGGTGTTCACAGATCACAGGCAATTGTAGAGAACTTTAACAAACAGTTATCAGAAAGACTTTTCAGCTACCAGTATTCTAAGGAACTCATGCATGACACACGTAACACTGAGTGGGTTAAGAGATTACCACATGTGATAAAAGCAATGAACAATGAAGGCCATCCTAAGCCTGCTGATGCTATTAAATTGAAATCAATTACAGAACCAAAAACAGGACCAACCCCAGCACCCGACACAAGTTTATTTACTAAACAGGTAAGATATTTATATCAACCAGGGGAGGCTGAAAACGACGTGAAGCGCAGGGCAACAGACCCCATCTGGTCAACGTCTGTACACAATATAAAAAAAATAATTCCTGGTGCTGACGCAACAATATATTATCTGTATGACCCTGCACCCCAGAGGGCATTTGTCAGAGAAGAATTACAGATTATTCCCCCAGACACCGTTACTCATTTCAGTAACTAACTCATTAATTAATTCATCAACCAGTTCATCAGCTATGTCTTCAGATAACTTGAGCCTGTAATGACCAGGTGCATAAGCTTTTTCCTTAGTATGAAACACACGTTTCGTGTCCCCAACTGCAAGTGACTTTTTGTGTTTGAATCATTTCAAGATTATGTTTGTTTGATCTCAGTGACTTGTTTGGATAATCCGGCATTAATGCTCCATCTAACACTTGCTTGTAATGTTCATGACGAATGTCTTTATTTTTTATTGCTGTTTTTTTAAATTCCTTTGGCTTTCGACTGACTTCCCTTTTGGTGCAGTATAGAATACATTTTGGATCTCAGTCCAACGTACTCAACTATTGGCACACCATTCAGTTCATCCTTAAACTTACCAGGCACTTTCTTGTTTTGTGTGCTGAACAGTGGATGATCCTTAGGATAGTCAGACGTGTCATACATGTGTAGTTCTGTTTTCATGTCTTCATAAAAGTCTTCAGTACACACATCAATGATCATAGAGTCAGTGTCAGTGTATAACAATTGACACTCAGGATACTTTGGTTTGAAGTAATCATAATAAAATTCAAGCATCAACAGTTTTGACAACTCAAGAATTGCCATACCAATGAATACTGGCTTGTCCAGTTTAACAATCTTTTTTTTGAGTGACACTGCATACAATGATGAATAAAACTCTTTGTACCCTGTGTACTGTGGCTTACCTGTAAGTTTAATTGCACCTGATTCAGTTGTGACCAGTCTCACATCTTTGCGGTGATGAGGATTTTCCATTGTCTTGCCAAAACAGGCATTGTTCATAAGCTTAAAGAAGTCTTTGTCAAATGCAGTGTTGCCGTCTCTGGCACGCAATGTTGTGTTCTTCATTATGTAATCTTTCATGAAAGCACTCTGATCAAATTGAATTCCTCTGTGAACTTTCTTTAGTACTAACCCATGTCTGATGTAAAACTGTAACAAGCGATAGTGGCAAACGTAATTGAATTTGTCATTCAAATTCGGCACTAGTTTAGTGTCTTCTTTTTTTCCTGTCATACTCATTTTCTCAACTGCCAACGGATAATCATTATGGTAATCGTGTAGATGGTGTGGGTACTCCAGGTCTACTTCAAAGATCCAACCCTTCGGATCGTTTTGGTCAAGATTCATAATATTGTTAGTTAACCCTGACTCTGTTACATCATACTGTGACAAATCATACAGACAAAAGTTTTTCAAAGGCAATAATTCACACATCGCCCAGCCATACAAATTGTTAGCGTCTACATAGGTAATGAATGACCTTGACCTTGAGGGGTCAAACCCAAGGTCACCATGTCCGTCCCGATATTTGTTGTTGGCCTTGGCATAATTGTTTGCTGCAATACTTATCCCTCCCCTCAATCCACGTTCCACCATTTCACCCATCGTACGATCAGACAACAGGTCTATAGATATCTTACTGGATTTCAAAAATGCATCCCATGTCATGCCAGGACTAGTTATGTAACAGGCAGGGTCAAGCTTGTAGTGCAACAAACCCTTTTCACGGTAACTTTCAAATACGTCTGCTAGCAAACAAACGTCAGCTTTCAAGTACTGGTCGTGATAGTCACCAATTGTCTGACACCCTAACTTCCCCCACGCATCAAGAGCGTGTTGATATTCAGAGTCAGAAATATCTTTTCCAGTTAGTGTAGAATAAAATTTATCTTTTGGTGGCAGTCTTGTTTCCTCAAACACAACCCAGTGATCAATGTACTCGTACGGATAAACACCTTTTTTAATCAAGTCTGGTTCAAAATATTTACTCGTTATTGGATACTCAGTCAGTCCTTCTGCCAGACTAGCAAGACCTAAAGATAAATGTTGCATGGAGTCATAAAATGCTAATTTGTTGTCCAATCTAAAAGTCAAGTACTTCTCAGTTGTCTGGGTAATACAACTAATTTTTTTGTAAGACTCATCTACAGCCTGCATGATAATGTGTGAATCATACCCTTTGAGATTGTGGAAAAAGATTGGTAACTTATATGTCTTAGGATCTGTTTTTAATAACAAGTTACAATTGTTATGTGCAGCACCTCTGTAACGTCCAGTTATGTGATCATGGTCACGAACTTTATCACCCTGGAGGGGTTGCTCACAAACCCAACACATCTCAGCTGTATCAAATTTCAGTTTGTCTTCTTCTGTCATCACCAAAGGCATCTGACATGTTGTGAGATATTGTACTACCTGACTATACAGATGTCTCATTTCTGTTAAAAACAGACATGCTGCATATTCACCTCTGTAGATAACAGGGTCTGAATGAAGACCGTCTGACCTAACAATAATGTATCCAAAAGAACACACCACTTGGTCACTCAACTTTATAGTCTTTGGTAATGACTCTGGAACAGGACCTTCATACGGTACTACTAATGATTCAAAATCAGCATACACTACAAACAGCAGCTTTTGCTGATTCCCATAGTTTTTAAAATAAACTTGACTACCAGGATCTGGATACTTAAGTACAGTTTGTATGTCATCAGCTGATCTACAATGTAGGATGTGATTATGTGCTATTTTAATAGAGGAGAATCTTTGTAAACATTTTTTACAAACTTCCTGTTTGCCATTGTGTTTTGTTGTATGCCCATGAATTAGACGTGACATATTTCTGATAATTGTGTAGTGGAAGTTATTGTTATCACCGGCAGGGCCTATTAGCAACATATCAACATGTCTATCTTCTGACTGCCCATAGGTTGGTGCCAGTGGTGATACTCTAATTGGTTGTAACTTGTTCTCAGATTCATTATCCCACACATACACATTTACAGATATACCAGGATTTAGTTTTTCAAACAAGTCTATGTCCTCTATTTCAACAGGGAACTCAATGCCACTGAAGTTGAGTTCATTTACAAATTTAGTGTAGTTAGATACACGTTCAGGTTTTGATTTTATAAAGTGTAGTTTAGCAAGCACACACCACATGAAACAATAGTTGTCATTGTTCTGAATATTAACAACAGCCTTTTTGTTTGCAACCTCTGTTGGCAGTGGTATCCATGATTTGCCTAGTATAGGATGATACCTTGACTGCTTTAATTGTAGTTCATGTACATGTCCTTCGTGCCAACCAGACCCCTTCATTCTTGCACTGTCAATTGCTTGGAGGAAGTCAGGTAATAGTCTGTCTCTAAACACGTTCTCTAATTCTCTTCTTGTGTTAACTGTGTGTTGTCTTGTTGATATGTACGATACAATCATTTCACCGTCTACTCTAGTAAATTCTATTTTGGCAACAATCTGAATCTTCACACTGCCTGTAAGAAGATTATCTTGTATGACAGAAAAAGAGTTTTCTATTGATTCATAAACATTGTTAGTATTAGATATAGGCAAGTTTGTTGTGTGAAACACGTTTCTTAAGCTTGATGAGCCTGATGAGCCAGGGTTTTGAACATTGTCCGTCATTTTTACTTGTCCGACAAAATAATAAATGAAAAAATATTACCACTGGCTCACCTTGTGTAATACCACTTTATTAACTGTAACACTGTCAATATAAACATTTAGTTTGCGTAGTTGTTTAAATATGCTATAACAAACTTCCCCTAACCAACCATAGTTGGTATCATCAACTTTAAAAGTAGGTGTCTTTAAATCAACTGTCATGCACTCCACATCTGGAAGCTCATCGACATAATCCAAAGTCACACTATATGTAGCATATATTTCTGATGGTGCTGAAAGGCTTATGTTAGTCTGTTTGGGTGATGTTATTAGGTCAGTAAAGTGCATAACATCTTTGAAGCAGTGTGAGATATCAAGCACTTGTATGATTTGTCCATCTGTCATTTTTATTAGACAAACAAAAGAATAAATTGTTATCAAGCAAAATCATGTTTTTCTAGGAAATTACACTGAACAGTAACTTTTTAAGTTTGCACCACTCCAGCAATATTGCCAATAGTTTTTGAGTTTACCCCAGACAAGACTTGCCCTGTACTATATTATCTCTCTCAGTGGGCTTATTAATATCATGCTTCACAGATTTCAATTGTGGTGTCATGTACAATAACCCTGTCCTTTAAAGCAAACATACCTGACACAGTATTGGCGATTATTGGCTTTGCAGTAAATTATAAATCACACCCTGGCCAAGTGAGAGCCAAATGAAACATCTAGACAGTAACATAGACAGTAACTTGATAATTTTACCCATGACTTGAGCACCAGAAAAAGAAAAGAATCACCCCTGTTCAATAACAAAATTTTCAGATTACTTTTTCCTTTGTTTGAGTACAGGTTTATACAAGGGAAGTAATTTTGTAAAAATTTCAGCAAGACAAAAAAGTTACTTCCCTTTCTTATTAAATTATGCTTTAATTCTTGACTAAAGTACACTTTTTGTCAAAAGGTAAATAACAAGATGAGCAAATAATTACAATAGATAATAGAATAAAGATGTTGTTATTTGATTTTGTTAAAACAATGAGTGATTTATTTTCAAAAAAGACCAAATTATACATTATTTTGTAATTACTTTTGTCACTTTAACACCTGCTTAAATGTTTTTACAAGTGCATGCACACACTCGCTAACAATGTTTCTTATAGCTAATGGGGGGGATTGACTGTGTGTGCAGGTGTTAGCCATTTACATTTAATGGAGGGTGTACACATAATTGAAAAAAATTAAAAATTCCTTCCTGAATATCATGTCAGATAAAAATTTCTTATGAATATCGTGTCAGGTGTGGTGCGTACCGATCTGATTGAAAAGAATTTGATCCCGGTTTCAAAAGGCAATCTAGTCAGAAATGAAAAATGTGAATAATTGTAGAGAAGGAACAATGTATTTTCCAAAAGCACCAAATTCATTAACGCCGCATTAGTCACAAAAATCGCGTCATTTTGACAATGTCCCCTCCATTTACTACGCGACCGCCACCCCATCTTTAATTCACCCCAGTGATTTCAAATAAACGCAAGTTTGTCAATGCGGTGTAAAAAAATTTGGTTCTTTTGGAAAATACATTGTTCCTTCTCTATAAGCATTGACCTCAGCACCCGAGCTAAACAGTATATCAACGATGTATGCGTGTTTATTCTGAAATGCGTAGTTTATTGATCACGGCGGCTTGCCGCTAGCCTAAGCCTGATGTGCCGTGCGTTGTGGAAATTCCCGATAACGGCGATGATCGCATACATACACATGCGCGCGCTTAGGCCAGTAAAAAATCAATGATATACACACTGACTAGGTATATTTTCTCTATCAAAATAAGGTGGCAACCAAATCTGCTTAATAAATAGCCTTATACACACACAGTGACTATACACACAGTGACTGTACGCAAAACAACATGGAGCACAGTTACTTCCCTTTGAAAACATAATTTATGCCTGCTTTCCCGCTTTCGTCGCTCATTAATGAGAAAAGATACAAAATTACTATCATTTCTAATTAAAAACACTGCATCAACCCACTAAAACAACACTAATTTGTCTAATAACAATGTTTTTAGCCCTGGCCCGGCTCAATCAGCTGTATTATTAGGCCGGCAAACACGCTACATACCTGTAAAAATCGATCATCTAGTTCCGGTGGCGATTGCACAATATCGATTATAGTTATAAGCCCCAAAATAACTGCCTCTTGCGGCCACCGCCGGTGGCTGGGGTGATTTCGCTCGCATGTCACACACCTAAGAGAAAATCTGGGGGCAATTTATTCTTACGTGTGTGATATGGGATCGAGTCTCCTCGGGGTCTCAAATTCTTTCGTTTCGTAAAAAACTCGTCTTTGAGGCCCCATCTGGGGAGTGACGAATCCCTAATAATTAGACCAAAAATAAGTCCGGACAAATAAATAATTAGATGTAGGACCTATAGTAAACAAATTACTAGGCCTGCAAATAAAATAAATTGTGCGCACACGGGTAAAAAGGGGGGTAAAAGGGGGAAAAAGGGGGAAAGGGGAAGGGAAAGGGGGAGGGATAAGGGGGGTTGGGTGGGGTGTGTGTGTGTGTGTCTGTCCGTCCTTACCCCTTGTCCCGTCTGGGCGACGGATCGCCAATCCAATCCCCAATGCCTCTTCAAGAGAGGCATGTGTGACCCTCTCTTGAAAAGGCCCATTGGGGATTGGATAAAGAGACGGGACTTTTGTTAAAAAAGTTTATTTTAATAACATGATATCTTATATATCAGCTTTAATCTGTGCATGCATGCCGTAATTTTGTTTACAAGTCTGTGAACTATGTGGAGCTCATGCGATCATGAAATGCGGGTCTGTGCATGTGTGTCTGTATGTGTGTATGTGTATGTATGTATGTGCGTGTATGTATGTATGCCTGTTAGAGATAGAAAAAGAAGACATTCCAAGAACATTTTTACCATTGTCTATGTGCCAAAATGTGCCAATACCCCAAAACATAATTATTTAAATAATAACCACACAAACAAACCAAACAAAATTGATAACAATTGATAACCTACAGATACTTGATAAGAAATTTCCAAAGTCAGTTATAACTGTCAAATAATACCAAATAACTTTACAGGTAACTCTTTAAGTTCCTATAAATTAGTTATAAGTGACTTAAGTCAAAAACTTATAAGAACTTAAACATAACAAATTGTAAGTTCCTGACTTAAGTCACAACTTACTCGGGCAGATTTGACAAGATACAAGGACAACAAAAAAACTTTTTTTTAGTAATAGTCTGGCGGTGGTGGAGCTGATGGGGTTAAATAGTTAGGCGCAAGTAACATGTCATCTCTTTGCAAAGTGTAATGAAAAAATAATAAACGATTACCAAATCTGATTTTTATTTGTTTAAAAGATTTTGTAATTTTTCCGTGGTTTCCTGAATTCCAATCTGTTTTCCCCTCTCTAAAAAACTGGCCTTTAGTTCTTCAACATTCACGGGAGATTGACTACGCATCTTATTTTGTATTTCAGATTTCAGTTGTTTGTAATTATTTAAATCGTCTTGCACTCTCTTAAATTCATCGTCATCAATATAATTGTCCTGCAACGCTTTACTTATAATCAGTTTTAAACTACTGAGTTTTGCACCCGCCAGCGTACTCAATGCTTCATGTTTTTCTAACTTTGTGTGAAACCTCTTGTTAATGCCTTCCAAACCAAAGCATGCCAGACCTGTGGCAATGCTAGCTCCTTCAAGGCCAACGCCAATTAAACTTCCAATTCCAGTTGAAATCAATACAATACCCCCTACAGAACATCCAGCTGAAACTGCACCAATAGCCATAGAAGTGTTTTGAACAGAATTAAAAACGGTCTTATACCGTCTTTTGCACCGTGAATATTTCGCTTCTTCACTTTCCAAATATTTAATTGCTTCTGTAATATTCATTAAACGAAATGCGTCTGCCTGTAATGTTTTATCTGATGCAATTGGTACAGCTGTCGCATGCGGATCAGGCGCAAGCGTTGTTTTAGTCGTCACATTTGTTTCAGTCGGCTCAAGCGTCGGTAGTACTGGATAGAATTTAACCATTTTTTTTATTGACAAATATTTTTTATTTAATCAGCAATTACATCTTGCAACTCTTCAAAAGTATATAATTTGCTGGCATAATAAAATGAAACAAGATCAATGTGTTCAAGGTTTATGTAACTTAGACGAACAAAAGTTGTTTTGTCAACCACCACCTTGACAGCGGGAATACTGCTCGAAACATTAATAACATCAACATTTTTTGTAATAGCAATAAAGACCTTTGATGATTCTGATACTGTTTCATCCCATGTAAGTTTTATTCCCTGTGCAATATTTGCCTCTTTTGCAGAAGCTACAGATTTCATGATAATTTCAAATACTATTGTCGCTTCTCTAGCCACGACAAAGCTTGCTGGCATAAACACAACAGAAGTATCTGATCTACCCTTTCTAGTTGTAAGAAGATACCGCCGTCTCTCATAATTTTCAACTTTCAGTTTTTCTCTGCTATTGTTGTCTGGGGCAAAACTTGGAACAAGGCTTACAATAAGCGGCCCAGAGTTAACAACCTCCCTAAACACCAAGGCGCCTTCATCATCAGTGTATACATAAGGACTAATAAATTCCAACTTTATGTCCCAGTCAATTGTGGGAGGTGGAACAGGTACAGGTGGCACAGGTGAAACCACCCACTTACTACCCACATGTATTAAGTTGTAAGGCGCATTATTTACAGGTGGAGTAGGTACAGTAACATCACGCAGCTGACCAAGTTTAGGAATCTGTCTTTCACCGTCTTTCATGTCAACAATTACTTTCCTCTTGTACATGCCATTTAAATCAAGTTCAAAACCATATATTTCTCCAACATCCCCCTCCTTCTCAAAATCCTGTACATCAGCCAAATCTTTCAACTCTGTTACCGGACATGCAACTGGTATGATTCTCGGCTTTGGACCACCACTCATTTTTATAAACAAAAATAAAATTATTTAACTTCTAACACTACACTAAAATCATGCATAAGAACTGGTTTGCCATCCTGATTAGTTACAGATAAACTCAGTGACTCAAAGAAACTGGAACCCAATTTCTTAAACTGTAAAGGAAATCTAACAACCACACTTTCACAATAGGGAGCAGTTCCAGTCGGTAAGCATCTCAACAAAGTTGATGGCTTACCATTGTGTATATTTTCAGTTGTGTTTAGTTCTTTTAAGAGAATATTTAGTACTGTATGTACTGACAAATTGACAGGGCGTTTTCCAGTTATTTTAAGTTTTTTTGTCTTCATTGTTATAATATCAAAATTAGCTTCATCCATATCATCTGTTCTATACCAATCTTCATCAATATAAAATCCAAGTAAATATGCAAATCTGACTGAGATTTTTAACCAATTTTGTGTCGGAAATTCTAATGTAACAAGTAGGTTAGCTGGATTTAAAGTTGCTTTAATTTTAAATTTACTTTGAAACCATTCAGCTATAGTACAAAAGTCATAATACCCAGGTGGTATAGCTTCAGTCACACCATCAAGATTTACATAATAATTTTTGTCTTCTATATTAAACCACTTTACTGTATAGAACATTTCATGGATAGCTACAGCCTTGCTACCATCACGATTATCAATCCCATTAGTTAACCACACTGGTTTGCTTGTGTCAAGATTTGTTAAGGTTATAAACATTTTTATTATCTCATAAAAAAGAAGAATGGAATTTAAATCACCAACCATTACCACTACAAACGCATTTCAATTTAATATAGATGCCAAGTACAATGTCGCACCTACTTATGAACAGAAAATAATTCAACTAAATCAACTTGATATTGCTGTGACAGAACAAGACCTATTCCAAGTCAAAGTACCAAATCCGTTTGATCAATACCTAAACCCTCCAATAACAGACGATACTACTGCAAGAAAGTGGACATCAAGACGTAGACCACTACAGATGTTTCAAAACCAACTTAACTTTGCTATTCTGTGTTCAACTACAGGCTGTGGTGTTTCATTTACAGACCATTTGAATCACTCAAACAAACTGATTAGGTCTGTCTACCGTTTCCACACATATTACCAATTAAGACGTATACTGTCAGAACTTCATACACCACTACCCACTGAATCCAGTTTCAACAGGTTTAACAACCCCATGGATATGAAAGCATTTGAACGGATCTGTAATGAATTTAACATCAGCACTAAGTATGACTTTACACAAAAACTTGATGATCACAACGGTATGGGTACATTGTATTACGCTATGAGTCACAGACAATACCCACAAGACTATTACCCTGGTTACACGTCATTCTCACAAAAATCACAAGTCTGGTTAGGATCAATAGAACAGAAACAGTCTAATGCCTGGACCACATTTATTTTAGACAAGAGTGACGGGTTTACTCAAGCAGGAGTCGAGTGCGTAAATGAGTCAATCAGAACATATGTCTGGTGTATACTAGGTGCACAGTCACTAACAAAATCAAACATTTTGAATGGAAGTGGAAAGTTTGAGGCACAAAAACAGTTTCTTGCAAATCTTGAAGATTCAATTAATTCAGTGGTTGATCTACCATCAAGCATACAACGCTACCAAGACGTACTCAGATATGCCAGATCAAAAGTTGACTTTGTAGTTGGCATCGGGTTATACATGTTACCGTCTGACCTTCAACTCCAAATGGGGACAATAACAAATTATAATAATGAAATTATTGTTGCTGGGCGTGATCAAAAATTAGGACTCAATAAATCAGTAAACACACACCTACAGTCATTAATAATGCCAGTATCATCACCACCCATACAGGCAGTAACGCCAGCAATGTCAGTAACAGTCCCAGCCCCGGCACCATCACCTGTACCGGCACCAGCACCAGTACCATCACCAGCACCGTCATCAAACACACATGAGTCAGAGAGAACTGCATTGGTAATAGGCCTCACAGGACTAGGTATATTACTTCTTTATCCGTTTCATTAAATAACCCACCATCAACCCTCCTACTGACACCAAAAATATCAACACATGCTCTGCCATAATCCCCACTACCTTTGCCGCAGTATTGATCATCCAACTGACAACTGTACCAATTATGCCTGGCAATGCGTCCATTGCTTTCACAGCCAATTTTTTAAGCAAGTCTGATATGTGTGACAACTGTTTTTTTTACCCATGACTGTAAATCTTTTGGATCACTTGGTGGTGCTGGAGGTGTTGGACCGCCCCCACCACCACCACCAGCACCGGAGACAGCTAACACAACAGTACTAATAATAAATCCAAGAGCAGTAATTAAACTTGCAATAGTGATACCCTGCTCTCTGAAAAGTGTTTTCAATCTCTCCGCCAAAGTTGTGTCTTCGTGAAGTATTTTCTGAATAGTTTCTCTAATCCTGTTGACCTGTGTTTTCAGTTTTTGTCTTGCAATACTAATTGCTTCTAACCTCGCTGATCTTTCTATATACAAATCATTTAATCTGTGTTGTATTCTTTGTTTCATTTCTGTGTCAAGATTCTCTTCATCAGCAGTTGCCAGTTTGTTTTTTTCTCTTTCTATTTGATTATCAAGCTCACCCAGTTTGGCAACATTATTTACCATCTCACCTCTTATTGTCTGCAGTGATTTATCCAAACCCTTTATCTCTCGCATTGACAATGGTGGGTCTTCTATTGTTTTCATTACGTCATCTGTAAATGAAGTTTCTTGTATAACTGTGTTTGCTATTTCTGGTAGTCTTGTTACTTCAGTCATTTCAATTTCTTGTCCTGTTGGCAATCTTGTTTGCGTGTCATGGAGTGCAGTAACAAGTCTCGGTGTCAACCTTTTACTAGAACCAACACCAAGGTAACGCTGCAGTGCTGCCTCACCACCGACTTCTCCTTTAATTGTACTTAAAGCTCTAAACTTAGCAGGATTGTTTTTATGTGTTAAATGTACTTTACCTCTGTCAACAGTATTTAAATACAAATGACCCTTGCCATCAAGTTCAAACTGATTAGGATCTATGTTGTCTGGGCGATCACCAACATGTTCATAAAACGAGTTTACTTTGCTTTCTAAAAGTTCATGACGTAAACTGTAAGTATTTCTTGTACCAGCAGAGGTGCCTACCCCTCTTAGACCATTTTGTGTAATGGGCTGCTTAAAAATGTGTATTTTGTGTAATCATTTCAGCGCAACACGCAACGAAAAAAAATATACCACAGCAAACAAATTAAAAATAAAGACATTTATCCACACTATTAGCTATTTTATTCACACAATATCAGGTATCGCTGTAGCAAGTTTGGTTTTGAAGTTGTGAATAGTATTTGCGAAAAAACAACAACTCTTTTTTGTAAAAATATGGTCATTTTGGACATTTTTCTTGAGTTCTTGTGACCCTTAACTTTTCCCAAGGGATCAATGAAATTAGTGTGCATATAAAGGTCTTTTCATCAGGTATCTTTGTACCAAGTTTGGGTTTGAAGTTGTGAATAGTTTGATTTGAGAAAAAGAAATTATGTCCCCAAATGGCTATTTTTGATATATTTATTTCCTGATCCTCTGTGATCTTGACCTTTGTGAGAAACTGTCACTAAAATTGGCATGTTTAGAAAGGTCTTGCCACAAAGTATCCTTGGGTCAATTTTGAAGACTGTAGCTTCAATAGTCTCCGAGAAAATGCCAACGTTAAAGTTTACCACGCACGACGGCGGACGGACGACCGCTGGCTCGGAACAGACTCACTTTTTCTTCGCACGTGAGCCAAAAATGTCTTTCGTGCATGACAGATTGCTGTTACTTAACATGCATCAGTAACTAAAAAGGGCATCTGTTACTGCGACACGTTAGTGTCCATGCATTTCCACTATGCCGATACACTGTAAGGCTCCTACTTTGTCACCAGCCGCAATGTTTACACCTGCCACTGTACGGTATATCCACAGTCTTGACAACATGTAATAAGCGGCATTGAACGATGTTGTGTCTCATACACGATCGGATGGAAGTATCAGTGTTGTAAAGACAATGCACGTACTACACGTGTGACCAATGTGTGTCGGTGTCCACAGAGTCACCTACATGTGCACGAAGGTGTAGCATCAGAAGAACGGAATATCAATTACGGAATTGCCAAATTCAGCTTCAGAATCAAGCTGTACGTCATTGCCGTTGTCAGTGCCTCAACCGTCGATCGCTCCAGCTGACAGACACTGCCAACACGTGGTTATGCTGCCACGCAGTAGGTGGGCACACGTGTCCCAATACATCAAAGCTATCTGCTTTTGAAACCATGTCTCCAAACACAAAATTTTATCACTTCGAATATCTACACATTCACTCGCCATTTCGACCGCAATACGCATGCTAGCGCCGCAAAGCTGACCGCATACAACGTACAAAAGTACGCACGCACTGTCAGTGCGAAGTCACCACATGCACGGCGACGCTCGCTTATCACTGGGAGCGTGATATAAAACACCTGACACCGCTCTAGCGGTTTTCCGGCCGGACTGCACGGTATACGAGACCGCCAACCAGTACAGCGGTCTGCCGGGCCGAAAGGGTTAACGAAAACGTGCTTTATGTCAGCTTTGGAATGTACTAATGCCTTGGCCCCAGCGGACTCCAAATGTCTTTGAATATCATACTTTTGTATGCACCACTGTAAGGAACACAACAGTCCTTTCTGCACGGCCGGCGTTGCATGCATTTGTAGCAGAGGAGCCCCCTGCTATCGCTAGTTACTACCCGTGAGTCAGAGTTCAGTGTTCAGTGAACGCTTGGCGCGCTGTGTGCGAGTATTTTTGCTGCCTTGGCTAGTCAGTGTGTAGCGGACACGCGCAAAGCTCAGTGACATAGTCTCTGGTTCCAGAGGCTGGGAGCCTATAAAGCGGCCGATCTTCAGTCCACAATTAGCCCCCCCCCCCCCTCCCCCGTAAATTGCGTATTTTTAGAGGAACTGGTCGTACTCGCGTAATCTGAGCCGAAAATGCGTAAAATTACGAGCTAGCGCGTAAGGTAGGCACCTCTGTACCAGTCATATCTGTCATATCTGTCATACTGGTATCATAGTCATCCATGACATCCATTTCAATATCATCATGATTAAATCCTCCTGCTGCCATTGTTTTTATTAATTTAATATTTTTGATTTTTGCATAATAAAATGACACAGTCCTACGGATCAAAGTTAGACCCGTACAGAAAACTACGAGAACCTCTTGGTGTTAAGGGTATTAGACAATCAATCGTCATTACAAACAATCCAAGTACTATAGACCAAAACCAAACACTTACAGTCAAGTTTCCAAACCTGGGTCCCAATGATGTTATTGTTCCTGGCACTGCACGCCTAGCATTTAATATTGAACTTTCATCAGAATCAGATGCAAACAGAACACTGGTTGACAATCTTGGCAGAGCAATTATTAAGACTATTAAAGTAAAACTTGAAGGACAGGAAGTGTTTAGTCTTGATGATGCTGATGTGTTTTACTGTTACAAAGATTTGTGGCTCACAAGAGAAGAACGAGAAGACCGTGTTTACCAAGGCATACAGTCTGTTAATGTTGCTAAACTTAGAATAGATGCGGCAGACAAATCAACATCTGCAATTGATTGATTGATTGTACATTGCTTAACGTCCCGACAGCAACAAGGCTTTCTCAGGACGTGCCTGCACTGCTTGTGAAAAAAAAAACTAAACAGAAAATTGAATGTATGTCGCCAGCCGGTCAAATACGTTAAATAAACCTACAACATGGGGCCTAAATAAAGCTAAGACCATTTAGCAACACACATCCAATATCAAGAGCTACAGGCAGTGCAGACAGTTGGGAGAGTTTTAAAAAGACAAATACAGGTGAATGGACCAAGGGTAGACAGAAACACATGCCCCAGAATAGAAAGGAAACCCACCCTGTGGGGCTGACCAGGGTGACCCTGGGAACTAAAAAGTACCTAACCCCACCCAAGTCCCCCAGGGCAGACCCGGGTGGGGCCATCTGCAATTGAGGACGTTATATTAGCAGATACATACGGTAATAGATTTTACATTCCACTTGAATTTGAAATCCTCACAACACACTTACCTTATTACCAAGGAGCACTAAATGACCGTCTAAGTTTTGAACTAACTTTTAATGACTGTGCAAAAGTTATCAAAACAACTGACCCAGATGCAACATACAAGATCTCAAACATTTCATTGGAATACGAAATTGTCACACACACTGAACTTGCCAGACTAATTCAAAATCAATATCAGTCAAGACTTCCAATTTATTATGACCGCGTGATAAGACACAGTACAATACCCAAAGACAAGGGTGATACAATGTGGAACATAAACCTTAACACACCTGCCAGGTCACTGAAAGGTATACTGATGTTGTTTATCCCATATCCATCTGGAAGACACTTCCAGTCAGGCACTCTGTGAGCTAAGAGGCCTTACAGAGAGTGCCTGCTCAGAGCTGACCGTTTTTTAGGAAATTTTAGTGCACGAGTGGTAGTTGTATAAAAGGCTTAAAACAGTCTCAACCCCACCCTAAAACATTAAGTGTTGCATATCAGCAGATTCAGCATTGAATATACTAGCTATCCATGTAAAAATAAACTGAGAAAAAGAAAACAGAAAAAAATTATTTTAGTGTAAAAGTGAGTCTATTGCAAAAATGTTCACATACCTTGTGTTCAAGTACATTATTTCAATAGAAGGATCCAAAATCACTGCAGCATATATGCCTGTAAAATATACACACTTCTATTTTCTGCCTAATAAAAAAAGAATGAATGAAATCCATCAAGTGGTTTGAAAACTACACATTTTCTATTGACGCAAGGAATAAAATTGTCACGTTGCCAGCCATCTTGAAACCCAGGAAAATCATCGTTGTCTTCCACACTATCGCCGAAAATTTGACGAACTAAATCACTCAACTCATCGTAAACTTGTACATCTCGAATCTCCACTCTTCATCTTCCCCTAATATGTTGTCGTCAGGATCTAATTCAAAATCGCCGCTTGTATCGCTCACGTCCTCTCTCTCACCTGGCTCGGCCATCATGCTCGATGTATTCACTCTAACACGCGGCAAAAATTAGCGTAAAAAAGGTTTACAACTTCCGGCAAATTCTCGGTCGGAACTGGGAAAAGTGCACATATTTCGATGACGTTTAGAGCACTAACCTGTGATGTCATGGGAAGTAGGGGTTTACGTGTACACAGAGGGACACAGGGGAACCACCTAAACTACGCGTCGGCGAGTATACCGTCGGAAAGGGGGGCCTACGCGCGGCGGAGTATTCCGATGGAAATGGGTGTGTACGCACGCGGGCGTATACCGATGGATATGGGTTATTGAACCAAAAAATCCATTCAAAAGAGAGTCAGAAAAATTCTACAATCCAAAGATTACACATTTATCCTGTACGATTGAAGGTCGACCTAATCAAGTGTACGCATCGGGCATGCTGCCTTATCAACACTATGACGAGATTATAAAGTGGGCGGGCGGGAGACTTAGAGAAAAACCAGCAAACATGGCGTGTAAAGATTTACATCTGTATGACGTAAGGATCAGTCAATACCTGACAGAAAAATATGCACTGTGGCTAGACCTGCGTAGTACAGATGACAATTACCTACATGGGTCAGGACGTACTGTTGAAAACGGCAGTGACGGAATAACAATTCAGATACAAAAAAAGACTGAAACAGGAGGAGCAATAAACATATATTTGTATCTGATTTATGATGCACAACTCAATATTGCAGAAAGCAGACTAAGTGGACACTTGTATTAAAATTATAATTAGTATTAAAATGAACCGGAACTTGATGACCCTCAACCCACACTGTGGATTATTTTGTGGTGCGACAGGGTGTGGGAAAACTGAATTTGTTCTTAACCTCTTACAAACAAGATATATATACCATTTCGAAAACATAGTAATATTTTGTCCAACAATAAAACACAACAAAGCTTATCACAACCGATTATTCATTTGGACTGACAGTAATATCTATTTAGTTGACCCTGAGAAAAAATTGAATGACTACCTACTGTATTTTTACAAACAATTTGAAGGACAGTCAACATTGTTTATTGTTGATGACTGTTCTGCAGAGAAAGACATTGTTAAGAAAAGAAACACACTGGCAGAACTGGCATTTAGTGGCAGACACGCAAACATCAGTGTATGGATTCTCACTCAAAAATATAATGCTGTACTGAAAGATTTTCGAGAACAGTTAAAGTTTATCTGTTTGTTTTACTGTAAGGACCGTGACAGCTTTGAAGACTGTCTCAGAGAAAATGATGTCATACCAAATAAGCAGGAACGTGATGATGTAAAAAATAAACTGAAATCAACTAAGCATCTAAAACTTATTTTAAAGACGGATCAGCCCACAGGCTATGGGTTAGTAAATTAATTTATACTTTTGTTTTGTCCAATAAAAATGACAGACGGACAAACCATTGACATCACACACTGTTTTAGAGATGTTGTACACTTTACTCAGATAAGAACATGTCCAAAACAGCCTGACATAAATGTCTTAAAACCAACAGCAATATATTTATCATATAATATGACTTTAGATTATGTTGATGAGCATCCAGATGTGGAGTGTTTGACAGTTGATTTTAGGACACCCACCTTAAGAGTTAAAAATAATAAATGGTTTGAGATACTTTGTGAACAAATATTTCAACAACTACGTAAACTAAATGTTTATATTAACAGTGTTACAGTCAATAAAGTGGTATTACACAAAGTGTAATTTTTCTATTATTATTATTTTGTCCGACAAATAAAAATGACGGACAATGTTCAAGGCTTACGTAATGTGTTTCACACAACAGACTTGCCTATATCTAATAGTAACAATGTTTATGAATCGATAGAAATGTCTTTTTCTGCCATACAAGATAATCTTCTTACAGGCAGTGTAAAGATTCAGATTGTTGCAAAAATAGAATTTACTAGAGTAGACGGTGAAGTGATTGTATCGTATATATCAACAAGACAACACACAGTTAACACAAGAAGGGAATTGGAAAACGTGTTTAGAGACAGACTGTTACCAGACTTCCTCCAAGCAATTGACAGTGCAAAAATGAAGGGGTCTGGTTGGCACGAAGGACATGTACATGAACTACAACTAAAGCAGTCAAGGTATCATCCTATATTAGGTAAATCATGGATACCACTGCCAACAGACGTTGCAAACAAAAAGGCTGTGGTCAATATACAGAACAATGACAATTTCTGTTTTATGTGGTGTGTGCTTGCTAAACTACATTATGTAAAAACAAGACCTGATCGCGTATCTAACTACACCAAATTTGTAAATGAACTTAATTTCAGTGGCATAGATTTCCCTGTTAAGGTAGAGGACATAGATTTGTTTGAACAATTAAATCCTGGCATATCTGTGAATGTGTATGTATGGGATAATGACTCTGATAACAAGTTACAACCCATTAGAGTATCGCCACTTGCTCCAACCTACGGACAGTCAGAAGACAAACATGTTGACATGTTACTAATTGGTGATAATGTTAATTTTCACTACACAATTATCAGAAGTATGTCACGTCTAATTCGCAGTATTGTTTCAAAATATGTTAGTAAACAGGAAGTGTGTAAGAGATGTTTACAAAGGTTTTCCTCTATTGAAGTGGCACACAAACATGTTTTACACTGCAGGTCAGCTGATGATATACAAACAGTACTTAAGTATCCAGATCCTGGTAGTCAAGTATATTTCAAGAATTATAGGAATCAGCAAAAGCTACCGTTTGTAGTGTATGCTGATTTTGAATCACTGGTTGTTCCGTATGATGGTCCTGTTCCAGAATCATTGCCAAAGACAGTAAAATTGAGTGACCAAGTGGTGTGTTCTTTTGGTTATATTCTTGTTAAGTCAGACGGTCAGCATACCGAGCCTGTTATCTACAGAGGGGAAAATGCAGCATGTCTGTTTTTAACAGAAATGAGACAACTGTACAGTCAGGTAGTACATTATCTGGAAAACAATCAGATGCCTGTGATGATGACAGAAGAAGATAAAGTAAATTTTGATACAGCCGTGACGTGTTGGATTTGTGAAAAACACCTACAGGGTGACAAAGTTCGTGACCATGATCACATAACTGGACGCTACAGACATGCTGCACATACCAAGTGTAATTTATTATTAAAAATAGATCCCAAGACATATAAGTTACCAATCTTTTTTCACAATCTCAAAGGGTATGATTCACACATCATCATGCAGGCTGTGGATGAATCTTACAAAAACATAAGTTGCATTGCCCAGACAACTGAGAAGTACTTGACTTTTAGGTTAGACAAATTAGCATTTTTATGACTCCATGCAACATTTGTCTTTAGGTCTTGCTAGTTTGGCAGAAGGACTGACTGAGTATCCGATAACGAGTAAATATTTTGAACCAGACTTGATCAAAAAAGGTGTTTATCCATATGAGTACATTGATCACTGGGTTGTGTTTGAGGAAACAAGACTGCCACCAAAAGAGAAATTTTATTCTACACTTAATGGTAAAGATATTTCTGACTCTGAATATCAACACGCACTTGATGCATGGGGTAAATTAGGGTGTCAGACTATTGGTGACTATCATGACCAGTACTTAAAGGCAGACGTTTGTTTGCTAGCAGACGTATTTGAAAGTTACCGTGAAAAGGGTTTGTTACACTACAAGCTTGACCCTGCTTGTTACATAACTAGTCCTGGCATGTCATGGGATGCATTTTTGAAATCCAGCAAGATATTTATAGACCTGTTGTCTGATCGTACGATGGGTGAAATGGTGGAACGTGGATTGAGGGGTGGTATTAGTATTGCAGCGAACAATTATGCCAAGGCCAACAACAAATATCTGGATGACCTTGACCAGGGGTTTGACCCCTCAAGGTCAAGGTCATTCATTACGTACCTTGACGCTAATAACCTCTATGGGTTCGCAATGTGTGAGTTATTGCCCTTGAAAAACTTTTGTCTGTATGATTTGTCACAGTATGACATAACAGACATAACAAACAATATTATGAGTCATGACCGAAACGACGCGAAGGGTTGGATCTTTGAAGTAGACCTGGAGTACCCACACCATCTACATGATTATCATAATGATTATCCATTAGCTGTTGAGAAAATGAGCATGACAGGTAAAAAAGAAGACACTAAACTTGTGCCGAATTTGAATGACAAATTCAATTATGTTTGCCACTATCGATTGTTACAGTTTTACATCAGACATGGGTTAGTACTAAAGAAAGTTCACAGAGGAATTCAATTTGATCAGAGTGCTTTCATGAAAAATTACATAATGAAGAACACAACATTGCGTGCCAGAGACGGCAACACTGCATTTGACAAAGACTTCTTTAAGCTTATGAACAATGCCTGTTTTGGCAAGACAATGGAAAATCCTCATCACCGCAAAGATGTGAGATTAGTAACAACTGAATCAGGTGCAATTAAACTCACAGGTAAGCCACAGTATACAGGGTATAAAGAGTTTCATTCATCATTGTATGCTGTGTCACTCAAAAAAAAGATTGTTAAACTGGACAAACCAGTATTCATTGGTATGGCAATTCTTGAGTTATCAAAATTGTTGATGCTTGAATTTTATTATGATTACTTCAAACCGAAGTATCCTGAGTGTCGATTGTTATACACTGACACTGACTCTATGATCATTGATGTATGTACTGAAGACTTTTATGAAGACATGAAAACAGAGTTACACATGTATGACACGTCTGACTACCCTAAGGATCATCCACTGTTTAGCACACAAAATAAGAAAGTGCCTGGAAAGTTTAAGGATGAACTGAATGGTGTGCCAATAGTTGAGTATGTTGGACTGAGATCAAAAATGTATTCTATACTGCACCAAAAGGGAAGTCAGTCAAAAGCCAAAGGAATTAAAAAAACAGCAATAAAAAATAAAGACATTCGTCATGATCATTACAAGCAAGTGTTAGATGGTGCATTGATGCCTGATTATCCAAACAAGTCACTGAGATCAAACAAACAAAATCTTGAAATGATCCAAACACATAAGAAGTCACTTGCAATAGGGGACACAAAGCGTGTGTTTCACAGTAAGGAAAAAGCTTATGCACCCGGGCACTACAGGCTTAAGTTATCTGAAGACATTTGTGATGAACTGATTGACGAGTTAGTTACTGAAATGAGTAACAGTGTCTGGGGGGATAATCTGTAATTCTTCTCTGACAAATGCCCTCTGTGGTGCAGGTTCGTACAGATAATATATTGATGGGTTTCCGGGGACTATTTTTTTTATATTGTGTACAGATGTAGACCAGATGGGGTCTGTTGCCCTGCGCCTGACGTCATTCTCGGCCTCTCCAGGTTGATACAGATATCTTACTTGTTTTGTAAATAAACTTGTGTCTGGTGCTGGGGTTGATCCTGTTTTTGGTTCTGTAATTGTTTTCAATTTAATAGCATCAGCAGGCTTAGGGTGTCCTTCATTATTCATTGCTTTTATCACATGTGGTAATCTCTTAACCCACTCAGTGTTACGGGTGTCATGCATGAGTTCCTTAGAATACTGGTAGCTGAAAAGTCTTTCTGATAACTGTTTGTTAAAGTTCTCTACAATTGCCTGTGATCTGTGCACACCTGGAATGCCTCGTCTGACCAGTACGCCATGCTTCGCAAATAACTGATTAACTGCGCCCTTAAATTCAGATCCATCATCAACTTGTTCAAGTCTGGGGTATCTTAAAGGGCCACGACCATATATTTTTGTTAATGCAGTAGCAACAGTGTTGGCTGTTTTGTCAGATATGGGTTCAGCGTCTTTATATCTTGAAGCAATGTCTACAACAGTCAGTGCGTACTTGTATCGTTTCTTTCTTATTGTGTCATGTGGTAAGAACAGGAGGTCCATTTGATGGGTGTCATTTGGTATAGTGTTTTCAAAATGAGGTCTTGTTATCTTTCTTGGAGCAGGGAGATATATCTGCCAAATTGCCTGTCTCTGCAACCATTGTTTGACTTGATTGAGTGTTATATCTCCGCCCACAGCGGCATGTAATTTCTGAATAGCGGTTGCTCCTTTATAATACCCTGATGGTGAGTAATATATTTTTGATAGTTTATTTTCGGCTGTCATTTTTTTCTAGCAATATAAAGTCCAGTAAAATAAACAAATGTCATTCCCACTAGAACAAAGATTATCTCCCCATTTCTTTGTTGTGCACTCGGTTTGTAATAGTCACTGAGTTTTGGTTTTGGGATAGACATGTCTTCACCTGTGACAAGAAAATATTCCCTGATTGCTTCGTCTGTATTTGAAAACGTATGTTGTGCGTGACCTTCAAGCCTCAATCTTTCATTGATGAAATCAAGTTTCTCTATTCTATTCTTTTCATAATCCTGCTGCGCTTGTGCTAATTTTTCTGACGCTTCATTGTGACGCTTCAATTCTTCTGCAGATTCTTCTCTACCCATTTTTGAAAAGAGATAATTAGAGCCACTGAAAGCGAGGGCGTTGACCATCGCGCCTCCAATCATAATAGCTATCGTTGCCATATTTTTATTTACATAGAAACATTTTCGGGAATAATTCCTTGCTTAACAAGAAAGTCTTTAGTAGCAATTGACGCTGTAACAACTACAATTAGCTTAGCACTGTCTTCGAAATCTAATCTACTCAGGTCTGCTGATTTCATTTTGAGTAGACTTTTTCCCAGCATAGAATAAGCAACAGCTAGTCCACTGATTACGGCAGAATGATACACAAGATTCATTATATTCTTTGTTTCGCTCATTTTCTTAGGCAATAAAAATTAAAATAATAAATTTATTTATTGCATGAAAAATGGGTCGACAACTTTTGGTGTTACTGGTAATGTGGCGACTTCTGGTTTTGTTTTTGGAGTGTCTGATTTTTTGGTCACTGTACGAGTCTGTGGTTTGTATTTTTTGTATAATTGATAACCTACGTAACCAAATCCGACAACAAATCCGGCAACTATATATTTTGTTGTTTGAGGGTCGGGGTCAGGGTCAGACTTAGTTGTTTGTCTCTCACTTTGATGAGGGTGTGATGGTAGTGACGCTAGTGACACAGGTGCTGTTGACGCCTGGTCAGTCACATGAGCCTTTTCTGTTTGCGCTTGAAGCTGTAATTTTTTTTGCCTGTTCCATTCGGCTAATTTTTTTCCTGCCTCTATTCGACCTGGGCTTTTAGTCTTAGTCACAGTTTGAACCTGTGTCAAAACAGGGTCCGGGTTCTGTTGTGTAGTCATCTTGTTCTCGTCCATTTGATCCTTCTTTTTCTTTCTCTAGAAAATTTATTTTTGAAAAATCAATATGACTCCCGGTAACAAGAAGGGTTACGACAGGTGCAAGGTAATTTCCAAACTTGTAAAACATGACGCATGCTAATTTGCCTATTGAACTTGAAACAATGGGGTTGCTTTCAAGGTTGTGTGATAGGCTGTCACTATCCACAGGTAGAAAGTGACTCACTGCTTTTGTGTATAGGCATACAAGAGATCGACTCAAATCACGAGTCATTAGTGAAGCGATGTGGTTTTCATATTTAGAATGTAGTTTAATTAATTCGTCGGGTGAGAGGGATTCTATATCTTCTGTCATGTACTGTTTTCCGAGATAAGTTTTGGACTTCCCTGAAACAATCACAGACAAAAGACGCTGTTTTTTAGAGTCTAAGTCTTTGTTTTCTACAGCATTGATATCGTTTAGAAGAAGTAATTCGTCCGGATTCATTTTATAATAAAAAATATTAATTTATTACTTTTAATTAAAGTCAATAAACTACGCATTTCAGAATAAACACGCATACATCGTTGATATACTGTTTAGCTCGGGTGCTGAGGTCAATGCTTATAGAGAAGGAACAATGTATTTTCCAAAAGAACCAAATTTATTTACGCCGCATTGACAAACTTGCGTTTATTTGAAATCACTAGGGTGAATTAAAGATGGGGTGGCGGTCGCGTAGTAAATGGAGGGGACATTGTCAAAATGACGCAATTTTTGTGACTAATGCGGCGTTAATGAATTTGGTGCTTTTGGAAAATACATTGTTCCTTCTCTATTGTAGGCCTTTGAATTTTTTCTTTTCAGAACAAGTCTATTCATAACATACCTGAATTGAGTTGGAGGTCTTTCAGAACCAGTCAAGCTTAGACATGAGGTGTTTGTGTATGTGATCGCTCCGGGGTTACCAGCACTGGTTTGACTGGGTGTTTTGTCTATGGGGGGAGGGAGGTGTGTGTGTGTGTTTGCATGCGTGTCTGTCTGTAGTTATGTGTGTCTTGTGTGTGTGTATGTGTCTTGTGTGTGTGTATGTATGTGTGTGTGTGTGTGTGTGTGTGTGTGTTTATTCATGTGTCTGTGTGTGTGTGTGTGTGTGTCAGTGCGTGTACGTGTTAGTGTGTGTGTATGCAACGTGGTGTAATGCTCAGAAATTTAACTCACAGTCCTGTTTAAGTGAATAACGCAGTCAATATGGCTTTATCATAACAAGCCATTATTCTCGAGACTGAAAGGCTTTTGTCCACGCATGGGCTGATTCAAAGAGCCGTGTACCTGTTTGCACTGATTTATTCAAGTCAATGTATGCGTGTTTATGTTAGTATGTACGTACATGCGTGTGCATGTGCGTGTGTGTTTGCGTGTGTGTGTTGGTATGTGTATTTATGTGTGTATGCGTGTGCGTGCGTGTGTGTCAGTACTGCTTATAATAGAACGGTGGAGTAACGACCTTGTACTGACTGTGTTGTACAAATATACATAAGACGGCAGTCACCTTTTCAGAAATTGTACTTGCAGTAAAATAATATTAAACAAGACCCGCCAGCATACTCGCTACGAGAGAGCTAACAGAAAAAAGTAGACTAATACTTGTAAACAAAGGTTAGGCCTGGAGTCCGAGACTCTTGAGGATCTGACCTGTGTCCACTTATAAAAATCTAGGCTCGTGAGAATCTTAGACTATGAAAAACCCCGGTACAAGGCAGGCAGCTATTGGGGGTTTTAGTCTGTAATCGAATTATACTTCCTGGTTCAGTGTTTACGGTAGCTATGGGTTCAGAGCTGCAAGGATCATGTTCATAAACATGGCCATGGTCGCGATTTAGGTGTTGTCAGAGACAATAGTTATAGAGAGAGACAATAAGAAAGTACTAATGTATCAAAAATCAAAAAGGCCGCACTAATCATGGTCGCCACTTTTTCAAAAAACAAAAGGGTGATTATGTGATAATAGAGAGGTTATGTGATGTCATATATTTTCTTATCAATAAAGGCGAGATTTAATGATGGGTGCGGCCTTATTGAAATTTGATTCTTAGTACTCTCTTATTGTCTCTCTCTGGCTCACAGTGAAGGTATTTGTGGACCCAGCAAATGACCATTTCCGCGAAATCGCAAAAAAAAAAGACAAAAATAATGTGTCAGATGCCTTCAGACATTTTCTATAGTGCTGGCAGTCCATTTTCAGGCTTACATTATTAAAACAGGATGTTACAATTATTATAAACTTGACTAGGTGATGCTGTGATCACTGTGAGTGCCACAGTGGTTGATTTAGTATCCCTACCCCCAAGTTGTAAAAATACACAAAATTAATTAGAAAAAAATTCTAAAGTTATTCCATTTCATTTTGACCTTTCTTTACCTATTAAGTTTCAATAATGTGAGCATAAAGTGCAAGAAAATAAGGAAAGTCGGCATCCTTTACGGTACATTCGTGGTGAATGATAGCTTTTTCCCTTTTAAAATTGCCAAATTGGGAAACGTACGTTGTTTCCGGTGCCCTCAGAAATTTTGTTAGGTTTTATTGGTTAGGATAGAGTACCACAGTTACTCCCAACCTGATTTTGTGATGCTATGATGCATTTAGGGGCTACAGTGGCTGAATCTGCTGCCCTACCCCCATTTTACCAGTACGCAAAGTAACGCAAAATAATCATAAAAATTGCTTACGTAATAGTCCTCTGTTTAAATATTTTTTGTTGCCAGTTTTTTTTTTTTTAAAGTATGCATACTGAGCATAAAAAGTTGTGATCATTTCATTAATTTCAATGTAACCCATCAATTTAATTGTAACTATTTTTAACTGGCTGGTCTTTTAGGTGATATTTTACCTAGCATAAGGCGGGTCTAGTAAGGTCTCCCCTTTTCTTTTCATTTATTTTTATCTAGAAATGTGTAAATATGAATATGCGTAATAAAGTTTCATGGTTCCTAATAGCCAAAACAATGTTATCAAAAATACTTAAGTTTCCACATGTCGACCACGAGATTTCCACTTCCACCTTCTGCAACGTTCAATCTTTTTTATGGCCGTCTTTAAATCTTATATTGTTCTGGCTGCCAATAAGTGAGCTGTCAAGAGCTAGGCAGCATGTTTTCAGAGTTTGGTGTATAGGGGCGTGTCTTCTGGTCAGAACTGTCAGCAGACCGCTTCTCTGTATGGACATGTTTGGAGAATGTGCTAAGGAGACTGATTTTCTAAGCCAAATTCGCATAGGGCTGTTTCCACATGACCCAGTCTCACGAGGTGAGTTCAGCAGGGTCCTTACGGTCTGTGAACATTTGTGAAAGTTGTAAAAAAATGGCAAGGCTTTTTGAGGGCTAGAAAGTCTGTAAATTTCAGTCCTTTTCCTTAAAGTCTGTGAAAGTTTGTAAAAAATGACAACGTACTGGCAAACTTTTGTCTACTTCTTTTTTTTTTCTCCCTCAATTTGTGACTATTCCCATTGCAAACGATCATGCTGACGCTTGTTGCAAGTGATCTATATTTAGCTCTGATCATAAAGTGACTGCATGGCGAACATTCTGATTGGTTGTTTACGCTTCTACCGAAGTCTGCCATTCACTAAGCGTTCTTTTATTTTGGTATCTCTTCACGCATTAGGCACGGAAGCTTCAAATAATTGCTGATACAGAGTGATCTGATTAAAGTGTGTAAAGCTTCAGGCTTCAGTTTGGGTTTGTGAAATGTTCCTGCTTTTCTGGATGGACCCAGTCCAGAGTAATCAGTGTGTAGATGAAAGATGGTGGCCTGGCTCTCCCTGTTCAGCTTGTTGATGTCATCTGCCCACGGGCTGCAGCCGCCATTCTGCTTTTGCCAATCACTTTGTTGTTGTAGTGTCTCCATTCCCAGCTAGTCCAGAATGCACTGGAATCCACTGCAGCACTATTTTGTGGACAGGGCATCCAGTCTATCTTGAAGCTTCCTGGTGAGATCAGTGGATCAAGCTGCTGCCTTTCCCTAGCTAGTGCTCTGCTGCTGTGTTGAGCACCTGCAGATCTGTACGATAGTTGGAGCTGCTGCCGCTAGCTGGTAAGGAGAGGGAGGTAGTAGTGCGGTCTGCACAACAGATGTACACGCCACTTCCTTCATTCAACACGGCATCTTGTGTGGTATCACAGCTGCTGTGAGGGTAGCGCTTGTGCACAACCTCCAGCAAGATGGCTTTGTGCAGTGCCGCGACCTTTGGCAAAGAGTCCTGGAACATTATGTTGTCTTGAAGGCTCTTTCGAGATGTCCAGGTATCTGAAGGGAGCTGTTCACACATCTTTGGGCTTGGTTCCAGGACGTCAGTGTTAGCCCTTTGCAGGACCTTCAGTTGGCAGTTCAGATTGGGCATTTCTGACGGTTCTTGGTCTGCTCCTGTAGTCTCCCATGCTGTCGGTGTTTAGTAAGTCTCTTCATCGTGTGTGCTGTTCTGCATTCCAGTGGCTCCAATGTCCTCCATTTCCTAAATTGGGGTGCTCCAGATGGCTCTAAGAATGTCACTGCATCATGAGAATGACCCATGTTCTGCATCTTGTCAAGCCTGTCTTTTTGGGTTTCAGGCAGTGTTTCATGTTGTCGATGTATCTTGGTACCACACAACTGGTCTGACCGAGCAGGTGTTTGCTTGTGCCAGGATGCTGTAATTTGCGCCAATGTGGTCCCCACCAGTTCTTCATCAGAGACTCTCTTTCTTTTTTGCAGCTCTAGCTTCCATGGTTTCAATGTGAGGCCTCCACGTGAATCCAGTAATTTATTTGTTGCCAGTAAAGTTGGCCTGTCTGTCTTTGGTACTGGAAGATCTCCAGTTTTGAGGTGACCTCTTCCATCTGATTGAAAGAGATGGTCTAGCTCAGTTTGAGTGGCCTCTTTCAGTCCAGCTGCTGACTCTATAGTCAGCATCCTGGATTCTGGAGGATGCTATTTCTTTATGTTCTGGAGGATGCTATTTCTTTATGCCTCCACGTGAGTCCAGTAATTTATTTGTTGCCAGTAAAGTTGGCCTGTCTCTTTGGTACTGGAAGGTCTCCAGTTTTGAGGTGACCTCTTCCGTCTGATTGAAAGAGATGGTCTAGCTCAGTTTGAGTGGCCTCTTTCAGTCCAGCTGCTGACTATTGGCAGCATCCTGGATTCTGGAGGATGCTATTTCTTTATGTTCTGCTGCGCTCCACACTGCAAAGTCATCTGCATGGAGGATGTTCAAGACGAACCTTGGTACTGTTGTACTGATGTCATTAATGTAGACCAAAAACAGCATCAGACACAACATCTCCCTGAGGTACACCTTCCCCGAGTTTGACAAGAGTGCTGAATGTGCAGACGATAGAAGCTTCAGCGGCAGCCCCTGTTAAGCATGCCTTAAATAAAAAGAATTACAATTAAATTGATGGGTCACATTGAAATTAATGAAATGATCACAAATGTTTATGCTCAATATACATATTTTGTTAAGAAAACTGGCAACAAAAATATTTAATCAGAGGAGCAATTGTTATGATCATTTTTTGTTCCTTTGCATACAGGTAAAATAGGGGTAGGGCAGCAGATTCAGCCACTGTGGCCCCTAAATGCATCACAGCATCATAAAATCAGGTTAGGAGTAACTGTGGTACTCTATCCTAAACAATAAAACCTAAAATAGACCTATTGGTAGTATACAAAATTTCTGAGGGCATCAGAAACAATGTATGTTTCCCAATTCAGCAATTTTAAATGGTAAAAAGCTATCATTCACCACGAACATACCGTAAAGGATGCCGACTTTCCTTATTTTCTTGCACTTTATGCTCACATTATTGAAACTCAATAGGTAAAGAGAGGTCAAAATAAAATGGGATAACTTGAGCAATTTTTTCTAATTAATTTTGTGTATTTTTACAACTTGGGGGTAGGGATACAAAATCAACCACTGTGGCACTCACAGTGATCACAGCATCACCTAGTCAAGTTTATAATAATTGTGATATCCTGTTTTAATGATGTAAACCTACAAATGGACTGTCAGTGCTATAGAAAATGTCTGAAGGCATCTGACACATTATTTTTGTCTTTTTTTGCGATTTCGTGGAAATGGTCGTTTACTGGGTGCACAAATACCTTCACTGTGAGCCAGAGATTCAATATTTTTTCATTCTGTTTTTTGCAGAGGATGCAGAAGGTGTGCCTTGACATAATATTACCTGATTTGGGCTTCTGGAATGAATTCTGATTTATTTAGAGGAAAATGTTTCTCAACTTCATTTTAGCACCTGCAAAGAGCGTGAATGGGGGTACCCTTGCGCCATCGGCTATATCTCTGGTGTGTTCCTAAGGATTTTCGGGGAACATGGCTTAAACATCTCAGGACATACTAAGGAACACTTTGAAACCCATCTTATTGAGTACTGGGGGGGGGGGGGGGGGTGCACGGTAGACCTTCCTAGCTTATGGACTAATACGGACACAACCAAATTTTGGCTAAAATTGGGCTAGCTAGGTAACTTTCCTATCAGTAATACCATCGGTAATGTGTTTTGAGGAAACAAATGAATTTTTCTCTACAATGTATTTTTTCGAAAAATACTTACCGATGATATTACTGTCAGGAAGGGGCGTTATAAGTTAGTTGTGTGTACATACTGTAAAGCGCTTAGAGCTGGGAGGTAAGTTAAGCGCTGTATGATAATGATCGTTTTTTTAATTCTTATTAGTAGCTTCGGTGGACGACACAGGGTCCCAGCTGGGCCCCCCAGGGCACTGGGACGACACAGATTGTATTTCTAAAATCTTTGTAAATTTAATGCCAAAAAGCCCTAGCCATCCAAAAACATGAAATGAATTTTTCTCTAAAATGTATTTTTTCGAAAAATACTTACCAATGACATTACTGTTAGGAATAGTGTCTTAGCTAGCCTAATTTCAGCCAAAATTGGTTGTGTACCTATATGACAGGGGAGGCAACAAGAGGCGTCATAACCTAGTCAGTGTCTCGAGCATCTTCCCGTCAATCCCCATCCGGGCACATGCCCACCGGATTCCCGCCAGTCTGTTTGCTTAGCTGACCAGCGGCAAGTGGGGCTGGTGGGAGGGTCATTCGAGTAATGTAATCGGTAAGTATTTTTCGAAAAAATACATTTTAAAGAAAAATTCATTTGTTTCCTCAAAACACATTACTGATGACATTACTGTTAGGAAGAATTGCGAAGAGGAGGTGGGTGCTGCTTATAATGCCCCTAACCCCCCAAAACTGCCAACCAGACCCGCGCGCCCTGGAGCAACCTCCCGATAATTTCAGCTAAGAGTTGACTACGGCACCGAGGGTGCTGAGAGGGAGTGTTGCGCCGCGGGGATGTCTCCCACCAGCGCCATGTTTTCTCGCTGGCCGGAGAGGACCCGATAGGATCTCGCGCTGGCTGGAGAGGTCCCTCAGTTAGAATCGGGTGAAAGTCGAATCCGCTCGCCAGCTCATGGCCGCCACAATGTCTTTGATGGCACAGGAGCGGTCGAATGCGAGGCTTGTGGCCATGGCCATGGCCCTGACCTCGTGCGCCCTGATGTTCATTCCTTTGGCTGCATCAGGGGAGAGATCCTGGTAGGCGGCACATATCACCCATCGGAGCCAGGAGGATACCGTCTGGGCTGAGATGTCATTTCTACCTGGGGACAGAAGGAGGAATATGTGGGTGCGTGCCCTGCGTATCGGCTTGGTCCAGTCCACACGTGAAAGGCTCTCACCGGATCCTGCTGTTTGGTATCCCGGGCAGGGCCTGAATCCCCCAAGGGCCGTATGGTGACCATCTGTGGGGCGACCCATGGAGACCGGATCTTGGCTAGAAAGCCAGGTCGGTCAGCAGTTGCACAGAGCCATCCGTCCGGAACTGTAAGCCTGAGGGGCGTGCTGATAGAGCGCGCAGTTCGCTGACCATGGCCGCAGTGGCGAAGGTCAGTCGGAAGTAGGACATCCGCATCACTTCGGCGGCCGTCTGCGCCAACTGGAGTGGTTCGAAGCGGTCCGAGTCGAGCCACGTTAGCTCCCAGGGTAGGTCCCATCGCGGCAACAGTGAGCAAAGGGCAGGACGTGTAGACCGAAGTGGGCCAAATTAGGTCGGCGAGGTCTTTGCAGTCACCAGGGTCGGTCGGCCCGAACGGCGGTACGCTTCGGTGATCATGGCCAGGTAGCCCCTAATGGTGATTGGTGCCAAGCTGGTCGGTGAAGAGCCAGAGGGAGAACTCCGTCCGCTGGGGAACCGTCAGGTCCGTGGGGGAGAGGCGCTCGTCGTCACATCAGTCGCACAGGACTCGCCACTTTCTCTCGTAAACTCGCCTGGTCGAATGTCTGCAGACTGTAGCAAAAGCTCCCACTGCTGTACTTGATAAACCTCTAGCGGCGAGAGCTTGCCACACCACCTCTAGGCGTGGAGGAGTTGCTCGGGGCACGGAAGGTGCCGTGCCCGCCATGGCTGCTAAGCATCGTGCGCGTGGTGGCGAGCCGCAGAGGGGCCTACGGCGAGGTTCAGGAGGTCGGCGGTCCACGAGCATGTCCAGCAGCATGTAGCCACCAGGAACAGGACCGCATTGCAACCTTGAGCTTGAGCAGGACCTTGGGAACGAGCACCATAGGTGGGTAGGTGTAAGCGACGAGGCCGTCCCATGAGAGGGAGAGAGCGTCGACCGCTCAGGCTAGTGGGACAGGAATGGGGGAGATGAGAGGGCAAGCTGGCGATCCACCTCGGCGCGCCGAGGTTGATCATGGGGGTTTCTCAGCCGCGCAGATCATCCGAAAGATGTCTGGACGGAGCGCCCACTCGGTGCATAGAAGCTGGCCGCGTCACGCGATGGAGTGCCATGCAGAAGTCCAGGGATGTCTCTCGCTCGGAGAATGATGCCTCGATCTTCACACCATCGGAGCACCTGGTAGAGGAGGAAGGATAGGGAGGGGAACCGCGTCCCGCCCTGCCTCTGGATGTAGGCGACTACTGTGGCGCTGTCTGAGAGGATGAGAAGCTGGTGGTGACGCAGACGTGACTCCCACGCAAAGGGGGCTTGCCAGACCGCTTTCAGCTCTAACCAGTTGATGTGCTGGGCTACAAGGTCCGGGGGTCATATGCCAGAGGCTGTGGAAAATATCGGTAGCAGGTGAACGCCCCAGTTGGAGAGACTTGCGTCGACGCAAGGGACAGCTGAGGTGGAGGCGAGTAGAGGGGAACTCCTGTCGCGAGCCAGTCAGGATCCGCCCAGCGAAGAAGGTGATGACGGAGCATCGGCAGCACCCGAACCTGAGGTCGTCTGTCGAGGGTCGCCAGGGGAGAAGCTGGAGCAGCTGATGCGGGGGGCAGTAGAGACGTCCTAGGGGAAGTAGGTCCGCTGCCGTACTCACCAGTCTTAGAAGCTGAAGTCACAGTCTGCCGGGGAATGCCCCCTCATGAGACACCTGCCGCGCTGGGTTCGCCAACTGCTTAATTTGCTGCTCCGGAAGCCGCACTTCGTGACTTACTTACTTACGCCTGTCACCCCTCCCCGGGTATAGGCCGTCGACGAGAGACCTCCAGCGACTCCTGTCCTGTGCTTCTCCTTCGATTTTACTCCAGGTGGTTCCCAGTCTCTTGATGTCTGCTTGGAGGTCTCGACGCCAGGTGTTTCTCGGCCTGCCTCTTTTCCTCTTTCCCTGGGGGTTCCTTGACAATGCCTGCCTAGTGATACTGGAAACTGGCTTTCTCAGACTGACCAATCCATCCCCATCTTCTTCGCCCAATTTCATTCTCTGCTGTTATCTGCTCTGTTCTCTCCCAGAGTCTGGCGTTGCTGATCTTCTCTGGCCAGTGGATTTTCAAAATTCTTCTAAGGCAACTGTTTATGAAGATCTGTACTCTGTTGACTGTGGTTTTTGTCAATCTCCAAGTCTCTGCTCCATATAGGAGAACTGCTTTTACGTTGGAGTTGAAAATCCGGACTTTGGTGTGTTGTGACAGCTCTTTGGAACTCCACACTTTTTTCAACTGGAGAAAGGCTGCTCTGGCTTTACCGATTCGTGCTCTGACATCTGCATCAGTGCCACCTTTTTTGTCTATGATGCTCACGAGATAGGTGAAGGACTCCACCTCCTCCAACAGGGTGCCAGCAAGCAAGACTGGTTCTTCCCTGGTTGCGTTCAGCCTCATTGTCTTTGTTTTCTGTTTGTGGATCGTGAGGCCCCCTTGGGACGAGATGTCAGCAAGCCTCGTGGTCTTGTCCTGCATTTTTTGATGAGTGTGGGACAGTAAAGCCAAGTCGTCTGCAAAATCGAGGTCGTCAAGCTGTGTCCACAGTGTCCACTGTATTCCACTTCGTCTGTGCTCTGTGGTCCTTTTAATGACCAAGTCTATGGCCAGTAGGAAGAGGAACGGAGACAGCAAACACCCCTGCCTGACACCGGTTCTGACCTGGAGCTCCCTGGTGAACTGCCCTTCGTGGATCACGCGACATGTCATGCCATCGTAGCTGCTCTTGATCAGGCGGATGAGCTTTGTGGGTACACCGTAGTGTCGTAGGAGTCGCACTTCGTGAGGTCAGTGCGAAATTCCATCCCTAGGTGGACAAGCGGCAAGTCAGACTTGCCCACGTTGACCAGGAAGCCGAGCCTGTTGAGGAGATCTAGAAGTGCAACTAGGTCCTTCTCCAAGGAGGCCTCAGACCGGTTCCGCAAGAGAAGATCGTCTAGGTATGTCGACGTAGAGCACAAAGATGTCTGTCTGGCCTTGTCTACAATGGCGTCCATGATGCGGGTGAACACCCAGTGGCTGTGGTTGACACTGAAGGGAAGTGCGCGACTCTGGTGGACCATGCCACCGAAGGCGAAGCGGAGGTAACGGCTGGAGATGGGGTGCCTGGGGACGAGCAGAACGCATCCGACAGGTCCAGGCTGTCGGCCAAGTCCATAGGATGAACTGCGGCGCGAAGGCTCGGGCGGCCTCCACGCGGAAGGATGGGGCGGCGATGAACTTGTACAGCACGGAGTGTGCGCGTCGTCTGTCGTAGCCGCTTCCTAAATGGCCGGGAGGTCGAGGCCGCAGCGCAGGAGGCATCCGGAAGCACCAGTTCACAAGAAGTGGCAGCAGGCAAGGCGTCCACCGCGGAGTAGTATGCAGCGTGGTAGGTGGTGACCGGCAAGCCGGGAAGTTCATTAACCGCGGCGGGTGGAGGGTGCCTCCGATCCTCGATGCACGGAACGAAGTCCCGTAGAGGTTCAGGCATACGTAGTCAAGCGCCGTCTCCGCAGGCCGACGCGCGATGTCCTTGGACCGGAGATATTTCATCCCAGAGCCCTGAGCGGCCTGGCGGGGACCCTGTGTCGTCCACCGAAGCTACTAATAAGAATAAAAAACGATCATTATCATACAGCGCTTAACGTACTTCCCAGCTCTAAATGCTTTACAATATGTATACACAACTAACAGTAATGTCATCGGTAATGTTTTTTGAGGAAACAAATACTTACCGATGGCATTACTCAGAGGACCCTCCCTCCTGCCCCGCTTGCCGCATGTCGGCTAAGAGTAAAACTGGCGGGCTTCCACCCAGCACATGACCGGATAGGGAGGGAAGGGGAGGCCAGCTGGGGCTCCTAGGCATGGATCCCCGATGTCTCCTCCCCAGTTGTGCAAGGGACACAACAAATGCTTAGGCTGAAATCAGTAGTCTAAAGGGTATCTTTCATATAGTAATGCCATCGGTAAGTATTTTTCGAAAAAATACATTGTAGAGAAAAATTCATATCCTCATGATAGTAAGTGGTAACAGTGGATTATATGCTTCTTGATAGGTTCATTTGTCTCCGTACACATCAGATGGAACAGTGAAATCTGCCTTACCATCTGATGGCAGTTACTTTACTGAAAACCTTCAACGCTGGCCATGGCACCACCTTATTGCCCCCAGCACTCCACCAAATACCCAGTGAGCAAAGGCCATTGGGCCGATGTCGGCCGCCATTGGCCCGCGCACAGTTGTGCACGGGCCAACGATGGATGATATCGGCCCGATGGCCTTTTGCGCACGGGGTAACAGCCCTGTCCAAGCCCACATCAATTTACAGTTTTAATTTTTAACCTTGCAGTTGGGAAAATAAAGTTGACTTACGGGCAGGTCTTTGCCATCAGGATGTGCCCAGCTGGGAGCGCAACTGAGGTACACGTCCCCTTCAGGGTCCATCTCCAGGTCCCACCACATGAACACAGCGTCCACAGCACCTTCCTGATGTGGGTTGATCACCGCATCAAAACTGCCCCACTTCTTCAGTGCACCTCGCTTACTGAAGTTAAATCTACAAACAGAAACATAATGGCTTTAACCTCTTGACCGATGAGAAAAATGAATTTTTCTCTAAAATGTATTTTTTCGAAAAATACTTACCGATGCCATTACTACAAGGAAGGAATCATCCTATAGCTTACATAATTTTAGCCAAAAACTTACGATGTGTACCTATAGGGCCAGGGGAGGCAACCTTGGGGTGCCTTGACCCAGTACCCTGAGTAGCCTCCCGTCCCACCCCATACGGGTAACTGCCCTGTGCAGACATGCCAGTTTATTCGCTTAGCTGACTAGCGGCAAGCGGGGCAGGTGGGAGGGCCGTCCGAGTAATGGCATAGGTAAATATTTTTCGAAAAAATACATTTTAGAGAAAAATTCATTTGTTTCCTCAAAAATATTACCGATGCCATTACCACAAGGAAGAATAGCGAAAAGGAGGCGGATGCCGTGTAACCCAGTAACCCGACAAGCTAGCTAGCCCCGCCCTCCCCGGAGCAAACTCCCGATAATTTTAGCTAAAGGTTACCTACGGCACCGGAGGTGCCGGGAGGGAGTGTTGCGCCGCCACGATGCCCCCCACCAGGGCCAGGTTGTCTCGCTGGCCTGCCAGGTTTCGGAGGTAGAATCGTGTGAAGGTGGACTCAGTCCGCCAGCCCATGGCCGCCACAATGTCTTGGACAGCACAGTTGCGGTCGAAGGCGACGCTTGCGGCCATGGCTCTGACCTCGTGCGCCCTGATGTGTAGTCGCTTGGCAGCGTCAGGGCAGAGGTCCCGGTAGGCGGAGCGTATCACCCAAAGGAGCCAGGACGAAATCGTCTCGGCGAAGATGTCGGATCTACCTGAGGACAGAGGGAGAAAGAGGCGGGAGCGTCCCCGGCGGAGCGGCTTGGTTCGGCGTAGGTACACGCGTAAGGCTCTCACCGGGTTCTGCTGTCTGGCTTCCCTGTTCAGGCTTATCATCTTCAGCGGCCGAACGGTGATCACCTGGGGGGTGGTCAACGGGGACTGTGTCTTGGCAAGGAAGGTGGGGTCCGTCAGTAGCTGCACAGAGCCGTCCGTCCTGAACTGCAGGCAGGCGGGGCGCGCTGAGAGCACATGCAGCTCACTCACTCTGGAGGCCGTGGCAAGGGCACGCCTTTACCACAGCTGACACTTAGTTCGCTTCAGGCTGCCAGAGAGATAAGGCGCGGCGAGGTCACATTCCACTGTCGCTCGCTCATTCTATTTATATCGCTCTTGCAACTGAGCAGTATACAGCGTGTCCGGCGCTCTGCGCTATAACAACTACCTACACGTTTGTATTCATAACACATCTCAGCCTAAAGTGACTGTTGTGAAAGCAACATCGTTCAAAAGATGAAGATTTCACCTACACACTGATACCAAACATGACAACATTACGACTTACACTTGTGTAGCAGATTATGGTGAAAATAAAGAGAACGAGAATCTGTTGATGTATGATGCCGGTGTTTGTTGTGAAATTGACAAAGTTCCCACAGCTATAACAGGAAGACGTAACTTTTCCCAATGAAACACACTTGCACGCATAAGGGTCAGCATGCCTACAGTAAGTATCACTTACCAGATTTTCGCTACGCGCTGGGGGATGGAAGCAGGAGGGTGGTTAATGAGGTCACTGACAAGTGTCGACAGACAAGTACCAGGCGCCTGCCTTAGTACACTCCCGGCCGAATCGGGGAAAGTGAGGGCTTAGTTACACGGATACTATTGAGGAGATAGTCACGTTTCTTTCTCGGGAAATAGTGTAACACTAACAGTGAACCGTGTACATGTACTTTTGATTTAACTTTTGATCATGATGGAGTCTGATGAAACGCATACAGTCTGTGTACACACAGGTGTGTTCCATGCACTGCGACTAAGTGCAGAATATGTGGCGGGAGATCACAAAAGAAACACAGTGATAAAAAGTCATATCTTTGTATCAAATATGAACACTTAATCCACAAGTGTTATGGAATTAATATCCAGGAAGACAAAGACCTGATGCACTCCAAAACACTGTGTAGTAGTTGCTATAGTCGGATGAAACGGATAGACTCTGAAACACGTGTGTCTGCGGAGACAACGCGAAATGCGGCGTCTGATATTGCCTCATCACAACACATTTGGACCATGTTCGATCCAAATACGAGTGTTGAAGAATGTGTCGCGTGCGTTCATTTCATGCAGCTAGGTAAAGGAGGACGACCAGCGAAGGGTGCACATGGGAAGAAACGACCGTTTCGATCTGTGGAATGTCACAGTGACACTCATAACACTGACACTAATAACAGCACTAATGAAGGTGATAGTGGTATACAAGTTTTCATTCCCGCGATGTCTACTCCCCGTAAAACGCCATGCAAAGTCGATGCTCAAACGTCGCCGTTACAAAGAGTGTGGACCCCATCTCCACCAGCCAAGCGGACGCATGAAATAGCCATTTCACCCATTGAAAAAACGGGTGTCGATATAGCCACATCTCCACATATCAAACGACCCAGCCTTCGACCTGTCCAGGAACTGCAGATGCCATTGACAAAGGAGGAAGAAAAATATCAGACGGCACTAAACCGCACAATGCTTAATGAATCAGCTGATGCCACAATCCGTTGCAAGACTGGAGGACAGCCTTTGTATTTTATGCACATACCAAAACCAAGAAAACCAACAACAGGGGCATCATCAGCCGTAATACGAAGAAGGTCTAAGGTATTAGCCCATGCTAGAGCAAATATGTCTGGCGGATCAGAAGTGGATGAAGCTGAACAAATAACTGACGAGTTAAGACGAGAAAGAAATGAAAAAATGACTGCAATATTAGACAGAGCAGGCCATAGGCGATCCGTGTATGTCTGTAGAAAACAGGGTATTGCTCTGAGAACCAATCTAGGATTAAGCTGGTCCAAGTACAGAACATACAAACGCTTCATGAGAAGTATTGGTGTCAAACTTGAAAGTGAAAGAAAGGAAAGACAGACCCAGAAAGAAGCGCTCTGTGGCACAGTGACCATTGAACAAAAGAATCTGACTTTTGAAAACAAAGTAACAAACAAGAAAGAAAGCCAGAAAACGCCTGTCGCCTACATAGAGGATCTCACACATTTTGTTCCTGAACTGCTTGACAAGTTTGAAGCTGCAAATCTTCTTGCATGGCATGAACAAATACCAAATGATGAAATTTGGATAAAACTAGGAGGAGATCATGGCGGTAACAGTTATAAAACAATGCTTCAAGTTGCTAATCTCCAAAACCCTAACTCTAAACACAATACGTTTTTGGTGTGTATGGCTAACTGTAAAGACAGTCATGAAAATCTTCAAACAATTTTGCAGCCGTTTAAAGAGCAGGTGTCACTTCTCCAAACCATGAAATGGAAAGAAAAACAGATACGTGTATTTCTGTTTGGCGATTACGATTTTCTCGTCAAACTCTTTGGTGCTTTTGTCTAGTGTGTCAGCAAATGTGCTGAACCGCAAGGTATATTTAAAAACACTGTTGAATACTGTGACCTGTGATGGACTAATCGGATTTTAGTACACGGAGGGTATTAGCAGTCTGTGGAATACCGGGACTACGGGCGAGAAATGCCAGAACGCGACCTGTCAGTGACCTCATTAACCACCCTCCTGCTTCCGTCCCCCAGCGCGTAGCGAAAATCCGGTAAGTGATACTTACTGTAGGCATGCTGACCCTTATGCGTGCAAGTGTGTTTCGTTGGGAAAAGTTACGTCTTCGTGTTATGGCTGTGGGAACTTTGTCAATTTCACAACAAACAACGACATCATACATCAACAAATTCTCGTTCTCTTTATTTTCACCATAATCTGCTACACAAGTGTAAGTCGTAATGTTGTCATGTTTGGTATCGGTATGTAGGTAAGAATTTCAACTTTTGAACGATGCTACTTTCACAACAGTCACTTTAGGCTGAGATGTGTTATGAATACAAACGTGTAGGTAGTTGTTATAGCGCAGAGCTCCGGACACGCTGTATACAGCTCAGTTGCAAGTGCGATATAAATAGAATGAGCGAGCGAGAGGGTAATTTGACCTCGCTGCGCCTTATCTCTCTGGCCGCCTGAAGCGAACTAAGTGCTACGCGCAAGCACTGGCTGGTAAAGCCGTGAGGGAGAAAAGAAAGCAGGTCTTTCACGTTCCGTCGGCCAAGCTTGCTAGGGGAAGCGGTTCGAAACGCCTGGAGTTCAGCCAGGTGAGTACCCAGGGTAGGTCCCAGCGTGGGATCAGGGAGCGGAGGGCAGGCCTCTGTATTCCGAAGTGGGCCATCAGGTCAGCGAGGTCTTTGCACTTACCGGGGTCCGCTCGGCCCAAGTGACGGTATGTGTTGGCAATCATGGCGAGGTAGCCCCTGATGGTGATTGGCGCCAAGTGCTGTTCGGTGAAAAGCCAGAGGAAGAACTCGGCCAGCTGTGGGGAAGTCAGATCGGTAGGGGAGAGGTGACGATCGTCGCACCAAGACCCTAGTACTCACCATTTCCCTTCGTAGACTCGCAGGGTCGAGGGTCTGCGGGCTGCAGCGATAGCTTCCACTGCTGCACTCAAGAAGCCTCTAGCGGCGAGGGCACGCCGCACAATCTCCAGGCGTGGAGTAGGATTCTCTCGGGGCACGGATGGTAAAGCGCCTGCCGTGGTTGCTTGAGCATCGTGCGAGGGGTGGGGGGGGGGAGCCGCAGAGGGGGGCCCGTGGCGAGGTTCAGAAGGTCGGTGGTCCAAGACTTGGTCCAGCAGAACGGGGCCACTAGCAAAGGGATCGGGTTGCAACCCTTGAGCTTGAGTAGGACCTTGGGGACCAGAACCGTGGGAGGATAGGCACACGCGATGAGGCCGTTCCTGGAGATGGAGAGCGCATCGACTGCCCAGGCTAGGGGGTCTGGAATGGGCGAGACAAAGAGGGGTAGCTGACGGTTCCACCTCGTCGCGAAGAGGTCGATCAGAGGGGTTTCCCATGTCGAACATATCATCCGAAAGATGTCCGGACGTAGGGCCCACTCAGTGTGGAGAAGCTGTCCGCGCCGCGAGAGGGAGTCTGCGATGACATTCAGGTGGCCCGGGATATGTCTCCCTCGGAGAGAGATGCCGTGACCACCTGAGGAGCTGGTAGAAAAGAATGCAGAGGGAAGGGGAGCGCGTGCCACCCTGCTTCTGAATGTAGGACACGACGGTGGAGTTGTCGGAAAGGACGAGCAGCTCCTGGCGACCGAGAGTCGTTTCACACGCGAGGAGGGCTTGCCAAACCGCCTGTAGCTCCAACCAGTTCATATGTTTGTCTGCGAGGTCCGTGAGCCAGCTGCCGGAAGCTGTGGTGAACGTCGGCAGCAGGTGCGCTCCCCAGCCGGCGTGGCTGGCGTCGACACAGAGGGACAACTGGGGGGGCGGGGTGTAGAGGGGGACTCCAGTAGCGAGCCAGACGGGGTCTGCCCAACGGAGGAGGTGCGGGAGGAGCAAGGGGAGTTACCGGGACGGGAGTCTCGAGGTCGCCCATCGAGGGTCGCCAATGAAGAAGCTGGTGCAGTTGTAGTGGACGAGAGTACAGACGGCCAAGGGGAAGGAGGTCCACAGCCGAACTCATCAGGCCCAGGAGCTGTAACCACACTCTGGCGGAGACTGCCTCCTCCTGAGACACTAGGCGAGCCAGGTTCGCCAACTTCTGTATCCACGGTTCCGGAAGTCTCACCAGGTTGCAGTCGCTTAGGAACTCCATGCCGAGGTGAATGAAGCGGCGGGACAGGGTGAGGTCCGACTTGCTCACGTTGACAATGAAGCCGAGTTTGTCGAGAAGAGCCAGCAACGCGTCCCGGTCTGTCTCCAAAGTGGCCGCCGACTGGTTGCGTGGGAGCAGATCACCGAGGTAATTCGAAGATGGGCTCGAGGCAGTCCGTTTGGCCTTGGCGATGATGCCGTCCATAATGCGGGTGAAAACCCAGGGGTTGAGGTTGAGGCCGAAAGGGAGAGCCTAAAACTGGTAGACTATGCCGTCGAAGGTGAAGCGCAGATAGTGTCTGGAGGCCGGGTGAACGGGGATGTGTAGGTAAGCATCCGAAAGGTCCAGGCTGACAGTGAAGTCCATGGGTTGCACTGAGGCGTGAAGAGCTCTGGCGGTCTCCATGCGGAAGGATGGCGTGGAGATGAACTTGTTTAGCGCCGAGAGGTCGATGATTGGGCGCCACTTGCCTCCAGGCTTGGGGACCAAGAAGAGGCGACTGTAGAAGGCGGGAGAGTCGGGACACGTCACTACTTCTGTGGTGTTCTTCAGCAACAGGGCGGAGATCTCTCCACGAAGCGCAGCTTCCTTGAGTCGGTGGCGTCCAGAAGGAGAGCAGGAGGCCCTCGGAAATGGTGGAGAGAATCCACGGGTCATCCGGAAGCAGCGACCGACACACGTCGCTGTGAAGAGAAAGCCTCCCACCGACAGGAGACCCGGGAGAGGTCGGCGGGGGGCAGAGAGGGAAGGAAGTCACCGGGCCCTACCCCGCCCCAGGTGACAGGCGGGCTTGGGCCAGGCGGGGGCGGGGTTGGGGTGCGGGCGAGAATGACCAGTGGCAGGGGCTCGCGGGGGCAGGTGGCCACGCCAGGAGGGCGGGCAAGAGGAGTGTCTAACAGTCCGCAGGGCGCGACCCACGGCCTTGCGGGCGACTTGAAACCAGGTGGAGGCAGTGCATGAAGGCCAGAGGGCCTTGTTAGCGTCCTTCACCGCCTACCAGGTAGGACTGAAGAAGAGCAGAGCGCCGATAGGAGCCTGTCGCAGTGGTCTCCATAAATCCTGCAGAATGTCGAGGCAGAGGGGAAAGGACGGCATCCCGGCGGAGCAGGTCGCAATTCGCGGCAACGGCCATGGCGTTGACGGAAGCGTGGTAGGCCGCTTGGTTGGCGGCCACGGCCAAGGCGAGGATGTCTCCTAACAGCAGCGAGATCGACGGATGCCAGGCCTCCTCCACTCGAGAGACGACAGCATGCGTGGCTAAGTCGAGAAATCCAGCACAGGCAAGGGCGTTGGGGATGAGGGTCGCTGTCCGCTCCAGACCAGGTGGGATGCAACGGCACGCAGCGCAAAGTCCACCTGCGTGTAGCTGTGCCGGCGGACCCACCGCTGGGAGGGCGGTAGCGAAGCTCTGCGAGTGTCCGGCATACCAACTCTGCTGAAAGGCGATATCAAGGTCAGCCGGCCAACGGGTGTCGGAAAAGAAGAAGACCGTGTTAGGGTCCGAGCCCTGCTGAAGGAGAGTGGAGAAGGCGTCGCAAAGCCCGAGGAACCCAGGGGGTTGCGGCAGGGACTTGAACTTCTTGATCAGGCAGTCCGCATCAACAAAGGCCGAGAGCTTCCTCTTGGGGGGCGGAGAGGGGGGGGGGAGGCAGGCTTCTGGAGGAAGAAAAGAGGCGACCAGACTCGCGGCCTCGTCCAGGGGGCATAGGGACTCCGCATAGAAGCATAGGGGACGAAGGAGGCTTCGGTGAGCGGAAGCGCGGGGAAGCGGAACGGTCAAGAAGCGCAGAGGCGGAATACTCCAGGGAGATGCTGGGGGAGTCATCATCCAAAAGTGGCGCGGGAGGACGACGCACAGGGGGCAAAAGCAGCAGGCGCCACTGCAACGAGGAGCAAGTCTGAGGAGAGCGATTGCGGTGGTGTGAGCAGCGAGTCCGGAGGGGCGAGTGTCCACATGGCGATGAGCGGTGAGAGGGTGGTCAACGGCGTGACAGGGAGGGAGAGCGGGGGCGGCAGGGGGAGAGCTGCCAGGGAGGGAGAGGGGAAGATCCAGGCCGCGAAGCAGGAGAGGGGGCAGGACGGATGATGGAAGAGGCCACCGAACAGGAAGCGCGACGAGAGGAGGGACAGTCCTCCGAGGCCCGCGGGGGAGTCCGATGACGAGGGCGGGGAGACTGGGAAACCGAAGCAGACTGTGAGAAGAGCGAGAAGAGACCAAAGAGCGGGGCAGGCGAAGACGCTGGGGGTCCGGGAACGAGGGGCCGCGGGACTGCTGGCAGGAGTCCAAAGGCCGAGAAGGAAGGCGTCGGCGAGGGCTCCAATCACGCGAGCGGGCGTCCAAGGGTCCAGTGGCTGTGTCTGGTCTGTCGCGTTCCAGGGGTCGCCTGTCATGGGCCGCAAGACGATGTCGAAGGTCCGGCGTTGGGATGGCGCGTGGCTTGCTGCATTCTCTTGTGGTGTGAGGCTTGGGTTCCGCAAGACGGGGCGAGCTAGTTCGCTGCGGGCCAGGCTCGAGCGAGCTGGTGCGCAAGGAGGGAATACATCCCCAAATGTCAGGGCTTGGTAGCCGTTTGTTTTCCGCAAAGCGGGGCGGGAGGACTCGCTGTGGACCAGACTCGAGTGAGTAGGTGCGCAAGGGGGGATTCTTCGTATGCTGTCCCCCAACAGCAGTGCGGGCGCGTCTTGGTCGGTCCGGGGCCAAGGCATGCGTGAGGCTGCGGGACGGCGGCGGTCGTTCATGCCAATAAAAGCTCCAGAGCTGGGACCACTGCTCTTCTACCCAGGGCACGCAGACTTGACAGGTATGGCCGGAGGCACAACCGGAGCAGTGGAGGCAAACCGCATGTGTATCACTTGGCCACTGGAAATCGCCACAATGGGTGCAGGTGCGGACTTGACAACTGCAACATATAGGCGAAAATAAGGGGCGACTGGTCGTGGCTGATAGGCCACGTGACGAGTGCAACCAAGCACGAAACACCGCGAGCGAAAACAAAAACCAAGAGTGATGCCGCTGCCTGGTGCCAAAGGCGTCGGACGCTGGCAAACACCGAGACCTTACCTGGCCATCACGAGGAGGGCGAGGGGAAGGAGACCTGACATGAAGAAGATGGGGCACCACCGCGGGCAGATGGACTCCTCACATGATGGGCAAGGCGCCGGGACAGCGACGTATGGCCCAGAAGACTGCCACGCACGAACTTGTTCCGAGGGCACCAAGCAGGAGGCACAGGAAACAACAGTTCAAGGGCTCCAAGGCCCGGCACAACACACAGCCGGTAACAACTTGAGTGTCCAAGTCGAAGACAACCACCGGTGCAGCACCGCAAGCAAGGCACCAAAGTGAAAACAGTCTAAGGGCCCCGAGGCCTAGCACAACGCACACAGCCGGGAACAAGTCTCGAAGTCAAAGGTAACAACCGGCGCAGCACCCGAAAAAAAGCACACAAATGACAACAGTCTAAGGGCTCCGAGGCAAGGCTAGGAACACACAGCCTGGGAATCTTCCGGTCAGTAAGTCGCAGGTACCACCGGTGCAGAACCCTACACAGCCGTAGGCTTCACACTGCAGTAGGCTAACACACGTCTGAACTCTAAGGAAGTAAGCTAAAGGAATAAACTGGCGTGTCTGCATAGGCCAGTTACCCGTAAGGGGTGGAACAGGAAGCTATTCGGGGTACTGGGTCATGGCACCCCTAGGTTACCTCCCCTGGTCCTATAGGTACACATCGTAAGTTTTTGGCTAAAATTATGTAAGCTATAGGATGGTTCCTTCCTTGTAGTAATGGCATCGGTAATGTTTTTGAGGAAACAACTGAACATCACCCAACTGCAAGAGGTATAGATCCTCATGAGCCCCTGCACCTGCAAGGCTCATGAGGATCTATGCCTCTTGATGAAATCACTTTGAATGCATATTCTTTTGATGGCTCCCCATCTTTGATAATGAATTTTATAATGATTTCAAACACCCTGCATCCAATGGCAAAGAAGGGTTTAAAGTTGGGACCACACTGCGGGCTAGTAAAATTTGAGGCCATGAATACCAGACCGAGAACTGAAGTAAATCAACTGTGGCTACACTCACAGTAAAATTAAAAGCTTTGACAATTCTAATACAACAACCAGTGCTTAAAAATCAAGAATTTTTCTTTAGAGAAGTTATTTAAATCTACAGCAATTATAGTAAGAAGACAGAGATTAACTTCTTACTAAGCAAAAGGTCCTCAGGCAAATCAGGACGTCAGCTGGAGGACATTTAACCCTTTTCATCCTGATACACTATTGCTTGAAATAAATTTGACAATAGTTCAAAGGTAGTGCCAGAATAGCTTGGTGCCTCAGGCACCAAGCTATTCTGGCACCACCTGTGAACTGAAATGATCTGTAATGTAGTCTTCATAGGGCAAAAGGCAAATTTTAAAAGAATCAGCCTCAGGATTAATGAGTTAACTACAGAAATACAGTTCCAATATATATTGCCTATGACTGTTTACCTGAAAACTTTAACAGGGGGACATAATGGTGTAAAGAAAGCCTCATCCACTTGGTCAAGCTGAAGGTCATGCAAGGATGGAGCTCCACCACAGCTGCGATATTGTGCTGGGAACATGATACTGTCTCCAGGCTTGACCTCTACAGGCTGAGGGTCATTCCAGCGTCGGATGAAATTGGATGTGACGGGCTGAATGTACACATTGGCCGCTCGTGGAACCACCAGGCAATCCTCCTGTAAACAGGAAGATTCTGAGTCTTTCTCTTCTTGACAAGATAGAACCATTACAACTCCAAGGCATCAGGATTTTCAGGCACTGGTGACTGCCCTTGAGCTACTAATATCAAACAAGATTTCACAGCTGGAGCTACCTTGTTAGAAAAGAAACAGATAGGTATAATTATGTTCAAACATTTACCACTCATTGCTTACAATGTAAGCAGTAAGTGGTCATACCAATGCGTTGCAAGTTATGCCACGGCAGTTTCCTCTAGCCCACTTAGTTTGCCAACAGCGTTAACCTGATCCATCTATGCAGGCATAGCCAGACTCCAGCTGGCTGCAATCGCCACAGTAGCAACAAAGAAGCAAAAACGGATACCTCTTGCAAATAACTAAAGATTTAGCCAGTTTTTCAAGTTTCTACAGCACAAACATCTTTCTCACCTTGAAGGCAAAAAGTCTGCCTTTATCAAGGTTATAATTTTATTTCCTGCACTTACACAGGAAGCAAGTAAAACACTTGGTAATATCAGCACTTGTGTTGTAACCTTTCCCCTAAGAGGCTCAATTTCAGCATGTGTGCACACTGCTGAAAATGGCAACCTAGCTATTACAAACAATTTCTGCCACAGCTCCAGAAAAGCTAAGTTAGTAGTCTCGTACAGAGCAGGGTGCGCCAATCTCTATCTTCTCTCAATGTGTGTGTGTGTGTGCCTGTGTGTGTGTGTTTGTGTGTGTGTGTGTAGAGAGAGAGAGAGAGAGAGAGAGAGAGAGAGAGAGAGAGAGAGAGAGAGAGAGAGAGAGAGAGAGAGAGAGAGAGAGAGAGAGAGAGAGAGAGAGAGAGATCTGTAGCATTCCACTCTATTACATGCTGAAAATCTGAACAGACTACCTGTCCTGGTGATGGTCAGGTAATCCAAGCACCAGTATCCGTTTTCTTACTTTGTCAGCGGCATAAACACACTTAGGAAATGTTTTGTTAAAAGATAGCGAAGTCACGTGGAATGTGTACCTTCACTGTCCTCACCTATGTCAATACCAAACACGTATTTGATCTCAACCTGAAACAGCTGGCAGGGGTGTGCCTTTATGTAATGTTTGTTGTCTCCCTGTTCTGCCCGCCGGCCACATATTCTGCATAGTTTATTTACGCATTTTAAATGAAACTCATATGTATGGGCAGCCATACTGTAATGTAAACACCACAGAAACAAATGTCAAAGTCAAAGTGAAATATCTGCAGTTAAAACAGGTACACTCACAGCACAGAAAGAACACACGTCTAACAATATCCAAGAAAAGTTTCATCTGGGAACGCAGAAATCTCTCTTTTTTCCTTTTTCTCAGCCTGTGTGTGTGTGTGCGTGCGAGAGAGAGAGAGAGAGAGAGAGAGAGAGAGAGAGAGAGAGAGAGAGAGAGAGAGAGAGAGAGAGAGAGAGAGAGAGAGAGAGACTCAATTAACAACGTGCAGGATAAATACTGAGCTGTCAAATCCGTGGGAACCATTTTACTATCACATTTGCCCATTAAAAGTGTTGACAGAACTTGTATACCAGAGCACTGGTGGGGAGAGAATGCTAGTGTTATACCGGCCTAGAGAGTGACACAGACTTCAATCAGACCTCCTCTTTCCCATCCAAAAATCCAAATTATAGTATTTTTTCAGTCTTAAACCAAGGTAGAACTATGAAGAGGCTAAACTGCTTCTTTCACCCATAATGAACCTCCTGTAGCCTTCTCAGTAGAGGAAAAATTAGTCTTTAATCGCTAGTCTGAGCCCGCCGTCTTGTCGCTGATATCGAAGGTAGGTTATCCTCTGCGCATGCGTGAATATTTCTCTGCACGTGCGGGCAAGTGGCAGGTTAGCTAGCACACACGCTTAGCCGCTAAAACTAAGTGGGCCAAATCCCGCAAAGAGAAACCGCCGTGATGCATAGGTGATGTTTTCAGGGATCGAGAAATGAGACTGTTTTGCTGACACACTGACACCTTGAATGCCGAGATAAAGTGAACTAAATCAAACTAAATCAAACTGCAAGACTCATAAATCCCCACTTTGGTATCAGTTTCAGCCAACTTAATAAAATTTCAAATACAAAACGATTTCCAAATACCGTCAGTAGCTCGCTTGAGCTTGCCCTTAGCACCACGTGAATGTTCTGTGTTTACGTACAGTGTGTGAGTGAATGCGTGTGATTCACGTGAGCGTGCTTGTTGGGTTCAGTTCGCGGCTACATTCTGCGCATTGAGTTATATTATAAATATGAGAAATGCGCCATATAAATGCTATGCATTATTATTATTATTATTAAGAGCCCCTGCAGTTGCGGGGGCTCATAATGATCTACGCCTCTTGCCGACTCCACTTTGAATCCTGGTTCTGATGTTGAATTAACACATTCTACACCAGGACCGAAATCCTAAAATTTTGAAGTTGCCATCTGAAGGACTGTATTACAATTCTAGAGACAGATCGAGCATGATAGTTCAAGGGTGGTGCCAGAATAGCTTGGCGCCTATGGGCGCCAAGCTATTCTGGCACCACCCTTGAACTATCATGCTCGATCCATGTCTTGCTGTAGGTTGGGACTGAATGAGTTAACTAAGATTGCAGAGACAAAATTTGTGTTGACTGGCAGTGAAGGGGTGCAACACATCTTCAGGGAGAGAACATCACCAGGCATGAGATAGTAAAACCAATACGTACATCAAGAAGATGCTCATGTGCGTGAGTGTAAGTGCTGATCGCTCCTTCCCCAATCAGTTCGGTGTCAAACACTTCTGTCACAAGCAGGTTTGCTCTACATGCCATGTCACCATCTGTAAAGCACAAAAATAGAAATTATGTCTAAATTTCTATATTCAGAGGAGCAAGATTTTTGGCCATAGCAGTATAGATGTGTAGCCAAGCAGTCCTCTTTGTGTATGCTTCAAAACTTCTGAATCTCTGAGAACTGAGAAAAATTGACCATTGCAACTTTTTCTGTTACCCTAAGATTAAATGAGTAAAACAACGTTACCCTGCAATGACCTATTGAAATTTCTGCAAAGGTGACAAATATCATGTTCACGCAAAGACAGGACCAGTAGTTTCTAAGTTAAATGCTTACTTCTGAAATCTTTGACAGCATCATGCTGTCTGATCAACCTACAGCATGTTGATGATGAAGACAGCGTGATGATGCTGAAAATTTCCTTAAGTCGGTTCAACAACTTTTCAGGACATTTCACTTCATCTGTGAAATTTCTAGCAGCATCTTTGTCATCAGACACCAGCTTTGATCCATGTCCTACAGCTGGCACTGGGACTGGCAGCATTGATCAGCAAACACAGATCGCTGAGCTTAACCCATTTAGCCCCAAGGCCACACTTACCATCCTAAATTTTGGAGGTGTCACTTAACGATTATGTACCAGTTGCCGGAGATGGATGGACCATGATAATTCAAGGGTAGTGCCAGATTAGCATGGCGCCTGAAGGTGCCAAGCTAATCTGGCACTACGGGTTACCCCACTTACTCCTGACTGTGACACAACAGAGAAGAACCCCAACAGAAAGAAAGACAATAGCACAAGAGCTCACGATTATTGCATTTTCTTTTTTGGCATAAATCATGCATTTCTGAGAGACCTTACACATTTTTGGGAGGTGTCTGTGTACACGCATGCATCTTTACAGCGACCACCTCTTTGCATCAGGGTCAGGGATGGAATGACTAAGGAACTGCTCAGTCACCACAGTGACTTGGCCAGGTGGTGGGACAGAGAAAACATTTTACAAAATGTAGCAAGTGCTGACAGGAATACCTATCTTGTCATACAAGTAAATTTTCACCCTAGAAATCCTCTGTAGTGTTATGGAGCATTTACATAACCGTATATTGTATGTCACACATTTTTCCATGTCACACGCATTTTTAGCAACCCCGGGTGTACATGCATGCGACCCTCAACACATCTGAGCAACCCCTGTACCCATGACAGTTCAAGGGTGGTACCAGAATAGCCTGACGGCTGGAGGGGCCAGGCTACTGTGACACAAACCTTGAACTCTTACGGCTACTCTTCCATACTGAGCATCAGAAGACAACTCCAAATTTTGGACTTTCCACCATAGGGATCCATGTATCAAGTGTCCTGTCAAGTGTCAGCCTCTGATGAAATTACCTGGGCCCACTGTAATTTCTGTGGATCGTTTCGGAATAAGCTGGATTTCGTCTGTGAAGCCATTGGCCGCCATGACTTGTTCTGCACACTCCGCCATTGGCTGGAAAGCCTGCAGACAGAACAATTACCTGAAATTTTGCTACAAATAAAAAGGCTGCCAATAATAATAATAATACAGCTCTGACTTGATATAAATATCACGTTATATCATGATCACAGATATATTGCTGGAGGGACCTTGGATCAACAACAAATAATCGGACTGACCACAGATGCCAGTGAACCACGATATATCTTTGTCACCAGCCCAAACACCCACCTGACAAATCTCCCCTTTACCACGTGCACACCTTGCTACATACTAATCTCTGAATGACCTCCAGTTTTACCAAAAAAACCCTGAAATGTCTGTTGTCCACCAAAAAGGTGATTTTAAAGATGGGGCACCGAAGAGGTCTGTACAAATTTTGACCCGAGCTGGGTTTGAACCCACAACCTTTCGGACAAGAGTCGAACGCTCTACCAACTGAGCTACCCCGCTCCCTTCCTCCAGTTTAAGACCACACATGTAAGTAATTAGGACTGTAAGCACAGAATCGGTATGTAATGAACGTCTGTTGCCACACTCCAGCGGTTAAGATGCTCAGCCTGGCATCAGGGACTAGATTGACACTGAACCCTCAAGGACCTCCTCCACATGAAAACACACATGCACGAAGGTCCCAGTGAAAGTTTAGGTTTGTCTCAGGTGGAAGTTGTTCACTGTTGTGATGCAGGGTGGCCGTGAGGCACTCCACTGGCATCTGGCAGTCAGCTTAATCTGATTACTCGCCTTGGTGGTGACTTCAAACAAAACACATTAACATGTGTTTAGATAAAGTTGGTGCAAGAAGAAGTTGTCATGAATGTTTTCTTGTGACGGTGCTACCTCCCAATGTGTCAGAATGTCGGGTCACACTGTTCAAAATGCCCATCAAGCAATGGCCAGTCAAGCGCGGTGTTGGCAATATGTGTGTGACACAACACAGCTAAACAGAAGCGATGTGCTGTGCCACTGTCACAGTCTATAGACAGCAGTTCCCAGGACTGCTCAGTGTTTGATCACTGAACACCTGATCACCCTCTTCATGCCATAAACACTGCTGTAGATTTACGAGTGACAAGACTCACAATTTCTGTTGGTTCCCAATGCCTGTAGTGGCATTTGAAGATCTGTCTCACAAAGACATGGGCACCGCTGGTGTGTGGGGAATGCCTCAGGTGATGGATTTCACGTCCAGTGCCAGTTTCAGTAAAAGGATCGTTTATGTTGGCTCATGTGTAGTGGCCCATTAGTTTTTTACCAGGCTGATCAGTCACTGCTACCCTTGAGCTGTCATGACCAATGTATGTGCTGGAATGAGTGTGCAGTGTTTTGAAAACTGTTGTAAATGTGTTTGACCTCGAAAGAGAAAGGACCAATAATTAGACTGGGTGAGTTTGAAATCCTCTTCAACCCCTTTCCATGATACATAGGCTCACACCCGCTATGTGGCATAGGTTAATTGTGGCTCCCTTTTGTTACTTCCTTCTGACCACCCCCCCCCCCCCCCCGCCCCCACCCCCCCCCCCCCACCCCTAGCTAGCACGTTTCAGCAGGGTGCAGATGTCCTCTGCCGCCGCTCTCGAGACCCTTACCATTTGCTCCTCCTTTTCCCACCCCACTGCCCACCCTGTTGCCCTGACGTCTGACATGTTTTCACCACAAAACCCGTCCTGTCTGTAGGAGGTACAGATAATCATGGGGCCCTGCAGCATCAGGAAGATATGAATTACATAGCCTATGAGAATCCATGCCATAGTTTCAGTGTTGATGGAAAAATGGAAACTGCTCCCTATTGCAAGAGGCACAGATACTTATGCTCTTCTGAAAGGTGCATAAATTCTTAGGGCCCTTTATGCCATGCGGGTCACATGTGTATCTATGACTCTCACTGCCAAATCCTTGTTTGAATTCTCAAGTTAGTTAGTTATTTGGGTTTAATGCCAAGCAGGCAACTAAGGCCATCTCACGGCGGGATGGGTAAAATTCTGGCCAGCCAGACTAAAATAAAGGGCTTAAGACAAGATGTAAATATTTTAAAATATTTCATGCTAAAATGTCGCACGTCTTTAACAAAAACGTCAACAGACTCCCAAAAAGGCCAAAAGAAAAGAATCACCAAAGTCTATAAATGCTCAGATCTTAATAAAAAATATGGCACTCTCTCAGAAAACTGAAGATCTTGTCCGGGGGCTCATCCCGGAACAAAACCTTCAAGGAGTCTGCTGTGAAATGTTTATACCTTGTGTCGATTAGATCGGCACAAGACAGCAAATAAGAGTGCGTAACATACGTGTGCACGATGTGGAGCCGAGCAAGGACAGTCTACTCACGGCGGTTGCCGCAGCGATAAGGCAAACCGTCGGACAACTTAGGAAGGGCTTCATGCAGCTTGTTAGCTTCCTCTTTGTCCCACTCGGACAGCCACTCACGGGCTATGTACGCACTAACCACATGTCTAAAATCACTATAAACAGTCTGTGTGTCAGGGACAGAGTCATTGCGGGCATTGTTGGCAGCAGAATCTGCGATCCTGTTGCCTTCGATGCCCACATGCCCTGGGACCCAAATAAAAATGATGTCATAATATTCCTTCATCAAGTCTTGAGAAGGTTGTTCTCAACCAGCTCAACCTCCACCTCACCGACAACAACCTCCTCAGTCCATTCCAGTCTGCCTATCGCAAACATCACAGCACTGAAACAGCCCTTCTACATATCTTAAACGATCTGCTTCTCTCCACCGACTTGGGCAACATCTCTCTTCTTACACTACTCGATCTCTCTGCCGCCTTTGACACTATAGACCACTCTATCCTCCTCCACCGACTCCACCACTCCTTTGGCATCACTGATTCTTCTCACTCTTGGTTTCTCTCCTACCTCTCCGACAGACAGCAGTCCGTCACCATCAACGGCGTCTCTTCCAACCCAGTCACGCTCTCTGCGGAGTCCCACAGGGGTCCGTCCTGGGCCCGGTCCTTTTCACACTCTACACCTCTCCTCTGTCCAACATCATCCAGTCTCACCGCATACACCACCACCTCTACGCTGACGACTCACAACTGCTAGACAAAGACAAACTCGACAACACTCAGTCACTACTGACTCGCACGGCTGACTGCTATGAAGACGTGAAAAACTGGATGACAGCAAACAAGCTAAAACTGAACGATGACAAAACAGAAGCCATGCTGGTAGGCACTCGCCAGAAACTCTCCCAGCTTCCTCCCTCTCTCCACCTTCAACTCGATAGCACCCCCATCTCCCTCTCTGACTCGGCCAAGAACCTCGGCGTTATCCTCGATTCCTCTCTGTCCATGACCAGCTTCGTTTCCGCCACGGCCCAGGCATGTTATTTCCACCTCCGCCGCATCAGTCAGATCAGAAAATACCTCACTACTGAAGCTGCCACCAAACTTGCTGTCTCTCTCATCTTATCTCGCATCGACTACTGCAACTCTCTCCTTTCCGGCCTCCCTCACTCCACCATTTTCACTCTCCAACGTGTTCAGAACAATGCTGCCCGCCTCGTCCTCAGAAAGAAAAAATCCGACCACGTCACACCCCTGCTCAAACTCCTTCACTGGCTCCCCATCCCCCAACGCATCCAATACAAAATTCTGTCTCTCTGCTACAAATCCCTGAACAACTGTGCTCCTGCCTATCTCTCCAACTTACTTCACCCCTACACACCTTCCCACTCCCTCCGCTCTGCCTCTGACCCTCTCCGCCTCCACATCCCTCGCACCAAACTAACACTTTCGGCCCCCGCTCCTTCTCCGTCTACGGTCCATCCACCTGGAACACTCCCCCACTCTCTCTCCGTCAGAAACACTCTCTCCCCTCCTTCCAGTCCGCCCTCAAAACTCACCTCTTTCAACAGTTTTAGCACTATATCACCACACTCCCCACCCCAAGCTGACCGTCGTAATGTATTCCACTGTTTGTGGTACGCAAGTCATTGTCTAAAGCGTGCGCATGCGTGCGCGAGTTGTGAGTGCGCGCTTAAGAGTTATAATTATTATAAGATAAGCGCATTATAAATACCGTAATTATTATTATTATTATTAAGTCTGTGTAGAGCTCTCTAATCTGAACCAGCAGTGGGTGGTCATTTCCCAAGCCCTGAATGGCCTGGAGGACAGAAAGAGTGTCAGACAGAATCAGGAAGTTTCATTTCTCTAGATCGATAAGCATGCTTGAGTGCCTGCAGGCACAGTTCTGCACTAAATACAGATGAGTGGTCTGGGAGGCGGTGCTTAAATGGGCATCTTGGATGGTGAGAGGACACTGCGACCGCAGCCACTCTCCCATCCTCAGACTTTGACCCATCCGTATAGATACGACAATAGCCAGGAAAACTTGAAAGGAGTTCATTGAGCTCTGTTGGTATATGGCTGGTGGAGTAGAGTCCTTCTTGTGGGTGGTCAAGTCCAGCAAGACGTCAGGAACTGGTAAGAGCCAGGGTGGAGTGATGTGTTGCAGGGATTCCCAAATTATGTCCAGGTCGAATCCGGTCGCCTGCAGATGAGGTCGGACACGGAGAGAAATTCATTTTTCTCTAAAAAGTATTTTTTCGAAAAATACTTACCGATGACATGACTTTGTGGAAATATCTACTACTAGCTCAATTTTAGCCTACTCACCCGTTGTGTGCCCACACAACCCGGGAGGCACTCGGGGACCCCCCCCCCCCCCCCCCCCCCAGAGGGGCCGAGAGTTGTCTCCCGTTCCTGCCCTACCGGATCCGGTCACGAGACCAGCCAGTCTGATACTTCGCTCGAAAGCGGCAAGCGGGGCAGGTGGGAGGGTCCTCCGAGTCATGTCATCGGTAAGTATTTTTCGAAAAAATACCTTTTAGAGAAAAATGAATTTGTTTCCTCAAAAACATTACCGATGACATGACTTTGTGGAAGAATTGCGATGAGGAGGAGGGTGCCGCGTAAAGTGCTTAAGGGTAAAACAGCGCCGTCCTCCCGGTCGCAAACTTCCGACAATTTTAGCGAAGTGCATACCTACGGCGCCGGTGGCGCCGGGAGGGAGTGTTGTGCTGCGGCGATGTCCCCCACCAGTGCGAGATTGTCTCGCTGGCCTGCCAGGTCCCTGAGGTAGAAGCGGGCAAATACGGATTCAGTCTTCCAGCCCACAGCTGCCACGATGTCCTTGACAGCGCAGTTTCGATCAAACGCGACGCTCGTGGCCATGGCTCGTACCTCGTGTGCGCGAATGTGTAGCCTCTTCACTCCCTGCGGGGAGATCTCTTGATAGGCGGAGCGTATGACCCAGCGGAGCCAGGAAGAGATCGTCTGGGCTGTTATGTCATTCCTGCTGGGTCTCAGAGGTAGGAAGAGGCGCAAACGCCCTCTGCGGAAGGCTTTAGATCGTCGCAGATACACTCTAAGGGCGCGCACGGGATCCTGTTGCCTGGTCTCCTGGGACAGAGGGTTGGTTCTTAACGGCCGTAAGGTGATAACCTGAGGCGCAGTCAGAGGAGACCTGTTCTTGGCAAGGAAGACAGGGTCAGTGAGAAGTTGAACAGACCCGTCCGCTCGGAACTGTAGGCAGGTAGGACGCGCCGAAAGTGCGTGTAGCTCACTCACCCGTGAGGCGGTAGCAAGGGCCAGCAGGAAGCACGTCTTTCGTGTTACATCTGCGGAACGGGCCAAAGGTAGGGGTTCGAATCTGGCAGAATTTAACCACGTTAGCACCCAGGGCAGGTCCCAGCGGGGAAGGAGTGAGCGGTGGGTTGGGCGCTGGATGCTGAAGTGTCCCATAAGGTCGGCTAGGTCTTTGCAGGCGCCCGGGTCTGGGTGACCAAGGTGTCGATACGTGTCCGCGATCATGGACAGGTATCCCCTCACAGTGATGGGGGCTAGGCCTAGGTCTCGGAAGAGCCAGAGAAAGAAGTCCGCCAGCTGAGGATTATTCAGTTCAGTTCCGTGAGGTTCAGGCCGTGTTCGGAGCACCAGGAACACAGGACTCGCCACTTTCCCTCGTAGACTCGAATGGTCGAAGGTCTGCGGGCCGCAGCGATCGCCTCCACTGCTGCACCCGAGTAGCCTCTAGCTCCGAGGGCTTGCCGCACAACCTCCAGGCGTGAAGGAGGAGCCGCTCCGGGCAGTGGTGGAACAGCGGCTGGCGCGGTTGCTTGAGCATGGTGCGTGGGGTGGGAAGCAGCAGGGGCGGGTCCGTGGTGAGGCTGAGGTCGGTGGTCCAGGAGCGATTCCAGGCGAACGGTGCGACTAACAGGAGGACCGCCGAGCAGCCCCAAAACTTGAGGAGGACTTTGGGTACGAGGACCGTCGGGGGGTAAGCGTAGGCCACGAGGCCGTCCCAGGGAATGGCAAGCGCATCGACAGCCCAGGCAAGGGGATCGGGAATCGGGGGAGACGAAGAGAGGAAGCTGATGGTTCCACCTCGTGGCAAACAGGTCGACCTGGGGAGTCTCCCACCGGGCGCAGATCATCTGAAAGATGTCCTGCCGAAGAGTCCATTCCGTGTGTAAGAGCTGGCCGCGGCGAGACAGCTAGTCGGCCAAGACATTCAGGTGTCCAGGAATGTGTCGAGCTCGAATGGTAATGCCCCGGTCCTCGCACCACCGCATCATCCGGTAGAGGAGCATACAAAGGTCGGGAGAGCGTGTGCCACCTTGTTTCTGGGTGTAAGCCACCACAGTCGTGTTGTCCGAGAGAACGAGCAGCTCAGCTCCTGGTGCCTGAGGAGATCCACCCAGAACTGAAGGGCTTGCCATACGGCCTGCATCTCCAGCCAGTTGATGTGGGTATGCGCTAAGTCCGAGGGCCAGAGGCCCGATGTCGAGAGGAACCGAGGAAGGAGATGAGCGCCCCACCCAGTGAGGCTCGCGTCGACACAAAGAGAGGTCTGGGGAGGAGGAGAGGCCAGGGGAACTCCCGACGCTAGCCAAGAGGGGTCGGTCCACCGACGAATATGAGGAAGCAGCATCTGGGGCACCGGAACCAACATCGTTAAGTCGCCGGATGACGGGCGCCAATGGAGTAGGAGATGCAGCTGAATCGGCCGGGAGTAGAGACGACCCAGGGGGATAAGATCCGCTGCGGCGTTCAACAAGCCCAGAAGCTGAAGCCAGACACTGGCGGGGGCTGCGTCCTCCCGAGCTAACTGACCGGCTAGATCCGCAATCTTCTGGATCTGGGGAGCCGGAAGACGCACCGTGTTGAGGTCGGTAGCAAATTCCATGCCCAGGTGCACAAAGCGGCGGGAAGGAGTGAGATCCGACTTGCCGTCGTTTACTAGGAAGCCCAAGTGTGTCAGGAGGTGCAGCAGCGCATCCCTGTCTGTCGCGAGCGTGGCCTCGGACTGATTGCGGAGGAGGAGGTCGTCTAGGTAATTCGACGTCGGACTGGAGGAGGACTGTCGGGCCTTGGCGACTACGGCGTCCATCAGCCGGGTGAACACCCAGGGGCTGAGGTTGAGTCCGAACGGAAGCGCGCGAAACTGGTAGACGACGCCGTCAATCGCAAACCGGAGGAACTTCCTGGAGGCCTGGTGCATCGGTACATACAGGTACGCATCGGAAAGGTCCAAGCTGACTGCGAAGTCCAGAGGCTGGACCGCGGCTTTCAGGGCTCGGGCAGTCTCCATCCGGAAGGAAGGGGCCGTAATAAACTTGTTCAGGGCCGAGAGATCGATAACCGGTCGCCATCTCCCTCCAGGCTTCGGAACGACGAACAAGCGGCTGTAGAAGGCTGGGGAGTCGGGAACTCGAACCACCTCCGTGGCGGCTTTCCGCAGGAGGGAGGGTCTCCGCACGGGAAGAAGACGGAAGAGCCGAGGGGGCAGCATCATCGCAGTCAGCAGGCGAAAGGGAGCGACCATCCTCGTCCAAAAGGGCCGAGACGGAATCCTCGGGTAGCAAACTAAGCGTCTCTTCCTCCAGGGGGCGGCGAGAAGGCGGGCGAGACACCGTGAAAGCCGGAGGCTGCCGAGTGGGCCGGGAACTGTCTTGGAGATCGCGGGAAGCGCGGGGACGAGCAGGTAGCGAAGACCGCTGCGGCGAACGACGTGGCGAACGCGAGAAGGCGCGAGGAGGGGTCCTGACCGGAGCGTGAGAACGAGGCCTGGAACACGGACGGCGACCAGCCGGAGAGGGGCGCCAACGAGGAGAGGAGGTCCGATGAAGGAGGTGACGAGGCGAACGTGTCGAACGGCGTGAAGGCGAGCGCAAATGCGCATGCGAAGAGGAGGAGTGGCGACGATCCTGGTGGGACGAACGATCCTTCCGACGGCGCTCGAGCGGCGAGCGTCTCGAACTAAGGGTGGAACGGGAGGAGACGGGGGCGCGACTGTGTCGCGCAGGATGGGGCTGACGTCTCTCCTGGCCAGACTCAGTGAGCAGGGCGCTATGTCGGCGTTCAGATCCTCCGGAAGGATCAGCAGGCTTATCTGGGAGAGACTGGCGAGGAAGGTCGGTCAACGTGGGACGGCTCAGGGCAGACTGCTGCAGGCCGGGCTCAGTGAGGCGGGCGCTCTGCCGGCAAACAGACCCTCCGGAAGAGTCAGCGGGCGTGGCAGCAGTGGCGGTCCTCTGGTCAGCGGACAAGGCAGACACCTGACGGGGATTCCGTTCCACGAGGCCAGGGCGGGAAGAGGCGGTCGTTATGTAACAGCGGCAGAAGTGGCAACTGGAGCCGGACGCGAGGTCACAGGCGGAGGACGCTCCCGCCAGTAGAAGCTCCAGAGGTCTGACCAAAGCTTCTCCGGCCAGGTTGCACAGACATCACAAAGGTGGTCCGAGGAGCAGCCAGCACAGGGCAGGCAGACCGCATGGTCATCCGTCGGCCACTGGAAGTCGCCGCATTGGGAGCACGTAAGCATTCTGGTTCTGCAACAGACAAAGGGTATGGCACGATCGTGAATGCAAGCAAGGGCGTCGAGCCCAAACAAAGGTACTCCGGACGCCGCGCAAGCCCTCGCGTGAAACAGTGGTTATACTCTCTGAGGGCCAAAGGGCCTTTAAGCTAGACGAACGGAACGTGGGTGCCAAACGGCCCTACGAAAAACCAGCATGTAAAAGGCCAAGACTACTCGTAAGCTAACGAGGCATAAAAAAGGAGATGGAAGGCGACGTCCCGCGAGGAGACTCGCAACAGAGGCCGACCAAGGCGCCGGCAGTTAAGTTCAACAGCTGGTGCCAATGCTGTAACACAAAGAAAAGGAAAGCCCAAGGGGCAGCCGGCTCTCGGCCCGAGGGCCGGCTGTGGGTAGCTACCGCTACCTTACCTCCGAGACGAAGCGGGAACGGGGGGAAGGGTAGCCAACACCCGTCACAGTACCGAGGAGAGCAGTGGAACCCCAGAGAGCAGTGGAACCCCAGAACAGCGCAGGCAGAAGCAGGCAACGAGAAGGCAGGCAGCGCTAGAAGGCGGCAGAGCACACGAAGAAGTCGGCAACGAGCGTAGGCAAGGACGAAGACCGGTCGAGGCAGAGCGGGAGCAAAGCCAGACACGTCTTCTCTGCACGAGCGAAGTAGCAAGACTGGCTGGTCTCGTGACCGGATCCGGTAGGGCAGGAACGGGAGACAACTCTCGGCCCCTCTGGGGGGGGGGGGGGGGGGTCCCCGAGTGCCTCCCGGGTTGTGTGGGCACACAACGGGTGAGTAGGCTAAAATTGAGCTAGTAGTAGACATTTCCACAAAGTCATGTCATCGGTAATGTTTTTGAAAAAACAAAGTGGACAGACAGTTCCCGGATGGGTATCGTAAATCTCTGCAAACGATGGTTTAAAGACACAATCATAGGCAGGATTGTCTGGATGGGCCTTCAGTTTCAGAACATAGCTGAGCATGAGGCGGATGTGGCAGAGCTTGAGAGAAGGCTTCCCTGCCTCGGCATACAGACTAGGAACTGGAGATGTCCTGAAGGCCCCCAGACATATCCACAGACCTTGATGGTGAATTGTATTCAGATGCTGTAGCACAGACTTGGAAGCCAAGCCATACACCACAGAGCTGTAATCCAGTTTAGACCGAATAAGTGCCTGGTACAGTCGAAGTAAGACAGTACGGTCCGCACCCCAGTCAGTACGACCAACGACACGAAGAACGTCGAGAGCCTTCTGACAAGAGGTTCTGAGGTAATTAATATGGTTGTGGGAGGTCAGTCTTTTGACCCCCAGAAACTTTGCCACCTTAATTGGCACTCCAGCAATGCTCAGGCTAGGGTCTGAAAAAAATTTCGTCTGGTTAGTAAAATGCACACAGACTGTCTTGGAGGGCGAGAACCTGAATCAGTTGAGAGACACCCACCGCTGGATGCGAGCAACGCACAGCTGCAAGTGCCTCTCAAGGGATGCAAGTCTTCGACCATGCGCACACAAAGCAAAGTCGTCAACAAACAAAGAGCATTCAGAATCATCCTGGACCGCCTTTACAATGTTATTAATTTTAATACTAAATAAAACAGGAGACAGAATGCTGCCCTGCATGACACCCATCTCCTGTTCAAAGGAGTCGGAGAGGGTGGAGCCCACACGGACATGGAACGACCGGTTAGTAAAATAATTGTGAATAAAAACGGGCAGGTGCCCTTTAAAACCCATGTCCAACAAGTCAGACATTATTCCATACTTCCAGGTAGTGTCATATGCCTTCTCAAGATCGAAGAAAATTGCATAGACAAAAGCATCTTGAATAAATGACTCAAAGTGGACTAAATGATCAGTTGTACTACGGAAGCACCGGAAACCGCACTGGAGGTCTGTGAGGAGACCCTGTGACTCAAGATGCCACACCAGGCGGGCGTTGACCAGGCGCTCCATAATTTTACATAAACATGATGTCAAAGAGATAGGCCGGTAGTTGCCCTGGTCGGAAGGATCCTTACCCGGCTTGGGGATCAGTACAACCACACCCTGGCGCCAAGACGACGGAAAATGGGCAGTTATCCAGATATGGTTAAGGCTGTGAAAAGTACAAGGAGTGATGTCTCAGGCAGATGCTTTAGGAATTGATAGTGGATGGTATCTAGTCCAGCAGCAGACTCATTACATTTCTGCAAGGCTTGCTGCAATTCTGATAATGTGAAAGGGGCATTATAGTCTTCTGAGTTATCCGACTTGAAATCACAAATACGAGACTCTCGCTTCTCCTTCTCTCTCTGGAAGAAGGGTGAATAATACTCTGTTGAAGAATTATGGGCAATGGTGGAGGCAAGAAAATTGGCCACAGCTTTTTTTATCTGTGACCAAGCTGGCACCATCCCTAAGATGGCCGACAGAAGCTGAGCCACCTCTGCCCCTAATTCTTCGAACAGCCTTCCAGACTTTCTGGGATGGAGTCCGAGAAGTTAAAGATGAGATGAAGCGTCTCCAGGAAGCACGGCGTTCATGTTTAAAAATGTACGGGCTTTTGCCCTCTGTCTTAAAGGTTAAAATATTCACTTGCGATGGATTACGGAAAGCACGTCGCTGAGCAGATTTGTGCGTTTTGGGGGGCCTTGCGGAACTTTTCATTAAACCATGGTATTCTCGGCTTCCGAGGGACTGATGTGGACGTTTTAGGGATGGTTTCACCCGCTACGTCCAACAAAATAGTAGTAAAACAAGAAACAGGTTCTTCAGCTGACATGACCACCTCCTCTGTAATATGAGACTGTCAGAGGGAGGCGAACAGAGGCCAGTTAAGAAGTACCCAACGGAGAAAGAAACACGCTTAGAAAAAACGGTAGAACACAATTTATTAATATTTCGGGTAAATATCCTTTGTCAAAATAGACAAACAAACAGAGACATTATTTGCTACTTATCTTCAGATGCAGAAGGAATGTTGCACATTCCTTCTGCATCTGAAGATAAGTAGCAAATAATGTCTCTGTTTGTTTGTCTATTTTGACAAAGGGTATTTACCCGAAATATTAATAAATTGTGTTGTACCGTTTTTTCTAAGCGTGTTTCTTTCTCCGTTGGGTACTTCTTTGCATTTCACACGCTTGGCAGTCACCTTTTTGGTCTGGATTGAGAGGCCAGTTAGCTTTCTTGAGATTCCAGCGCCCCACCAGTGGATCCTCCCCACAGCTGACCGATGACAGGACTATTGGGAAGTGGTTACTACCACACAGGTTGTCGTGAACCTTCCAGTCAAAGTCCAGCATGAGAGAAGGATCACACACAGTGAGGTCTAGAACAGAACTAGATCCTGAACCTGGGATAGAGTAGATAGGTGAGCCATCATTAAAGAGACTAATTTGAGAAAAAACATCTTCTAACATTTGACCTCTGCCAGCATAGTGGTCACTACCCCACAGTTGAGCGTGACCGTTAAAATCTCCCATGAAAATAAAGAGAGGGGGCAGCTGATCTACTAAGTTAAAAATATCATTACTACAGACCCGCAGGGATGGTGGCAGGTAAATACTGCATATGGTTATGGTCTTCTTAAAGGTAACCTGAGCTGCGACACCCTGAAGAGAGGTGTCAACACTAACGGGGCTACATAAAAACTGGTTGCTAATGAGGAGCCACTCCACCTGAGCGTCTCTCCAAATCAGAGCTTTTATGGATAGCATTAAAACCATTAAAGGAGACAGGGTCAGAAGTCTTCAGGTAAGTCTCCTGAAGAGATATTACCGAGGGGTTATAGGACTTGACTAGAAGGCATAATTCTTCAAAGTTGGTGTGAAAACCACGACAATTCCACTGAAGCAGAAAGTACATGATTAGGTTTATGTGGAGGAGAAGAGTTCCTTCCCCCCCCCCCCCCCCCCTTTCCCTGTGCTTTGGAAGGAGTCAAAGAAACAGAGGGGGGTCGACTACCGGGCCTCCTCTGGTTCCTCGGAGATGAAGGGAGAGGAGCTGCCGCAGCACCAGCTATGACAACTTCCACTCCCTCCATCTGCTCCTCCAATGCAGCCTATTTATTTTGAAGGGGGACATCAGTGTCCCGTAAATTTCTTAGACTTCTGGGCCGGGGCTGCGTTCCTGCTGCCAGAGTTAGCGGCCTTAGAAGGCTGACCAGAGCCAGAAGCCTTTGTAGTAAGAGTGCCAGGCTTGGGTGGGGGCCGAGGCTTTGGGGCAGCAGAAGGCGGTGCCACTGGACCGGTATCGTCCGCCTTCTGCGTTCCCTGGCTCCTCATCACCACCAGAGGAGGGTTACTCTCCAGGGGCGAGAGGATCCGAGGCTCCACCCCCAACCAAGAAGTTGGGGTTTGACAAGAAAAATCTTTGGTAGGGCGCTTGCCCGCCACCGCAGCACTGAATGTATACACAGAGGTGTTATTTGAGTTTGGCGCAGCCTCAGCTGCACCAGGGCCGTCAACCAGTTTTTTGGCGTCCGCAAAGGACAGCCCCTTCTCCACACGCACCTGCTGAATCCTGCACTCGGATATCCAATGAAGGCACTTTTTGTCCGAAGCCATATGCGATATGCGCCCCCTGGCAATTCACACACTGGGGGATGGCTGAGCAGGACTCAGCAGAGTGTTCGGGCTTAGTGCAACGGGCGCATAGAGCCTCTGCCTGGCGGCATGTCTTCTGCCCATGGCCATACTTTTGGCACTTAAAGCACCGGAGGGGGAGAGGGACATACTTTTTCACTTTTCAGGGAGTAGTAACCTCCCCAGATGGTAGTAGGAGCGGTGACGGATCTCCCTACCACCTTGTTTGGCGCCTGATGTAGGTCACCCCCTGTGACTTAAGGTTCCGTACAAGTTCATTTTCAGACAGTTCTGCCAATGCTTGATCTTTAATCACTCCTCTAGAAGAATTCATCGTTTTGTGGGGTGTGACCTCCACTGGAGTGTCTCCGATAGAGGAAAGCCTCAGTAGCCTGTTGGAGTGTGCCCGGGTACGGCACTCTACCAGCAAGTCACCAGACCTGAGGCGCTGGGCCTCAGGCCTGCCAACACAGCTCCTGAGGGTCTCCCCCACCAGGAAAGGGTGCAGCTTGGAAACAGGCTTCTCTTTAACTTTGCTGTGGATAATGAGAAAGCGAGGCCAGACAGTTGACACCTGAGGTGTCGCTTCCTCACCATCAGAGTCGCTATCATTCTCAAGGTCAATGTCAGTGGCTATGTGCCGCTTTGGTGCCAGTTTTTGTTGTTGTTGTTGTATATTGTTGAATAGATGATGGAGGAGCAGAATGCTCAAAGTAGACGTGTAGAAAAAGGTGTGTAGTTGGAGAACTACGAAGTGACGGGACTGACAAACCAGTGACCTTATCCACAGCCATGGTGGGCAGCGGACAGGCACGAAATTAGTCAACGGGATAAACAATTCACGCATCATTGGGTAGGTATTTGTTTGTTAAATAGTAGATTCAGGAAGTGTGTTGGTTGATTGGCTCTAGATCGGAATCCATGTGACAATTGGGCGCGCATCGGCGAATTCGTGGGTATGCAGTCGGTTGATTGGGAAGCATTTCGTTTAAGCCCATTTGATTTTTGAGTGATTCGGATCGAGCTTGAGGGGTTATGTGTTGTGCAGAAATATGTCATATTCGTCTGTGTGCATGACATTTCGAATTGATTGTTATATGATATTTTATTCGATGTCGGGAATGATCGCCAATGTCCGGGAGCCCTTGGCGGTCGTCATCGCTACGAAGCGTCGTCATTCGGGCGAAAGCAATGATCAAAACAAATGGTGGATTTCTAATTGGGAGATACAATTTTATATGTTAGATAGATGCACTCCAGGTGGGATGTTGGATAGATGCACTCCAGGTGGGATGTTGGATAGATGCACTCCAGGTGGGATGTTGGACAGATGCACTCCAGGTGTGATGTGATTCAACCTAGGTGTACGGAAGAACTGCTCAGGAGAATTGCCTCAGGTGTTCCAGGCATGTTTAATCGGTGTGTAGGAGAACTGAATTGGGCCACCGTGAGAGACAGTCCGCTCATTCAACAAGTGGTGAGGTTCAACAAGCAGCGACGATATATTCATCTTCAATTCACGGTCGAATGTAATTAGACTGTTTAAATACCTTCGAGGATCTAGTTAGTTAGTTAGTTATTTGGGTTTAACGCCGAGCAGGCAACTAAGGCCATCTCACAGTTCGAGGATCTAAAAATCAGCTTAAACAGTAGACACTTTTCAGCAGACAATGAGATGAAACATTGCAGTGGAACAATGAGTGTATGAGATATGATTAGTGCTCTGGACTTTGTGTGAATGTTTAAGTGTGTGCGTGTATTACAGGTGCGTGTATGAATTGACTGAGTAGTGAGTTGGTTTGTGTAGGTCTTTGTCTATTGTTTGTTGTGCGAAAGAGAAAAATCAAATCATTAAAAATCGAACAGAAAAATCCAACGATTCCGTGTGGTAATTAACCTTCCTCCCTGGTGTGACAGTATGCATAGATAGATCTTAACAAAAAGTATCTCTGTACCAATTTTGTGTTTAAAAGTTGTGAATAGTATTTGAGAAAAAAAACATCTTTTGTCAAAATATGGCTATTTTTTACCAATTTTCTGAGCTCTCATGACCCTTGACCTTTCTGAGGGATCAACCAAATTAGTGTGGAAAGGTCTTCCCATCAGGTATCTCTGTAACAAGTTTGAGTTTAAAGTTGTGAATAGTATTTGAGAAAAAAACATCTTTTGTCAAAAAATGACTATTTTAGACCTATTTCTTGAGGCCTTGTGACCCTTGACCTCTCCCAGGGGTCATCCAAACTAGTATGCATAGATAGGTCTTACCATCAGGTATCTCTGTAAAAAGTTTGGGTTTGAAGTTGTGAACAGTATTTGATAAAAAACATCTTTTGTCAAAATATGGCTATTTTTCACCTATTTCCTGAGCTCTTGTGACCCTTGACCTTTCTGAGGGATCAACCAAATTAGTATGCATAGAAAGGTCTTACCATCAGGTACCTTTGTTAGTTTGTACCAAGTTTGGGTTTGAAGTTGTGAATAGTATTTGAGAAAAAATAGATTATCATTATGTCAAAATATATCTATTTTTGACATATTTCCCGATCCCCTTTGACCTTGATCCTCGCGCTGGGACCATACGGCGTTGAGGCGCGTCCCCTGGGTGGTGGATAGGGGGTCCCTCGTGAGAGGGGTGCACCGAATGAAATAAGGTGCCGTGAACCAACATGGTCTAAGGGAAGGTGACCCCGACAGAAAACCCCTGGTCCTCCTAGTAAGGGGGTTGGGCGTGGGGGTAGCTTCCCCACCCTGCAAAAAAGGAAATAGCTACAAAAACGCCGACGAAAAGACTAACAGTAATTCCTTTCCTGGAGGAGGAAGGTTCTTCTACTAGAAGACTTATGACGTCCTGTGGTGAAAGCCGGAAGTCTTCGGAAGCCACAGGACCGAGCCGCCTCTCTCTATCCAGGGATACAACCATGGGCACATGGAACGTCAAGACCATGTACCAGAGCGGCAAGGCCGCCCAGATAGCAGCGGAAATGCAAAAGTACAACCTTTCCCTGCTAGGCATCAGTGAAGCCAGATGGACGCAGTCTGGCCAGAAAAGGCTGTTAAGTGGGGAGATGATTCTGTATTCAGGTCATGAAGAGGAGAATGCCCCCCATACAGAAGGAGTAGCACTCATGCTGTCACCAGTGGCACAGAGAGCGCTGATGGGCTGGGAACCTCTTGGGCCAAGAATTATAACAGCAGCCTTTAGAACCAAGAAAAAGCTCAAGCTGAACGTCATCCAGTGTTATGCGACCACCAATGACAGTGACGAGGAAGAGAAACAAGAGTTCTACGACCGACTCCAGAGTGCCGTGGACAAATGTGCGGAGCGAGACATCACCATCGTCATGGGCGATTTTAATGCCAAAATAGGGGAGGACAACACCGGATACGAAGAGGTGATGGGGAGACAGGGACTAGGCTCGGAGATGAGTGAGAACGGGGAGAGGTTTGTAGACTTTTGTGCTCTAAACCGACTTGTCATTGGAGGCAGCATCTTCCCACACAGAAGAATACGCAAAGCAACTTGGGTCTCACCTGACCATACAACAGAGAACCAAATAGACCATATCTGCATTAGCAAGAAATTTAGAAGATCCCTTCAAGATGTTCGAGTGAGGAGGGGAGCAGATGTCGCCTCAGACCACCATCTGATTACCTTAAGAATGAAGCTCAAGCTAAAGAAAAGCCGCACAGAGACAACAAGAAGACAGCGCTATAATGTAGGCCTCCTGAGAGAAACTGGAGTTAGAGAAGAGTTCAAACTGGTGCTGTCCAACCGGTTTCAAGCGCTACAGGAGCTAGTAAATGAAGAGGAGGCGGTCACCACAGAGCAGCAGTGGAAGGCAGTTAGAGAGGCGCTGAACTCAACCTGCAAAGACACTGTAGGGCTCAGGAAACACCACCACAAGGACTGGCTGTCGGCACAGACCTTGAAGAAGATAGAAGCGAGGAAGCAGAAGAAAGCAGCGGTCAACAACAGTCGCACGAGAGCAGCCAAAGTAAGGGCACAGGGGGAATACTCGGAAGCCAACCGCGAGGTGAAGAGGAGTATCAGGGCAGACAAGAGGGCCTACACAGACAGCCTGGCAGCAGAGGCAGAAAAGGCAGCAGGCAGCGGCAACATGAAACAGCTCTACGACATTACCAGAAGATTGTCGGGTAAGTATGGCCATACAGAAAGACCAGTAAAAGACAAAGAAGGCAAGCCTATTGCAGACAGAGCAGACCAACTCGACAGATGGGCCGAGTATTTTGAAGAGTTACTGAACAGACCTAGCCCACCCGACCCCCCCGACATCCAGCCGGCAGAGACCGACCTACCCATCAGCTGTGACAGACCCAGCCGGGAAGAGATCAGAAAAGCAGTGGCATTTTTGAAGAATGGCAAAGCAGCAGGGCCAGATGGCATCCCAGCGGAGTCTCTGAAAGCATACCTAGAGACAACAGTTGAGATGCTGTACCCACTGTTTGGAAAGATCTGGGAAGAGGAGGTGATGCCAGCTGACTGGAAGGAGGGGTACCTAATCAAGCTTCCCAAGAAAGGCGACCTCAGCAAGTGTTCCAACTACAGAGGAATCACCTTGCTGTCAGTACCAGGAAAGGTCTTCAACAGGATCATCCTAGAGAGAATGAAGAGCTCCGTTGACCCCCAGCTGAGAGACCAGCAAGCAGGATTCAGGAAGAACCGATCATGTACAGACCAGATCGCCACTCTCCGCATCATCGTGGAACAGTCTCTGGAGTGGAGCTCCCCGCTGTACGTCAACTTTGTGGATTATGAGAAAGCATTTGACAGCGTGGACCGAGAGACTCTGTGGAAACTCCTACGACACTATGGTGTACCCACAAAGCTCGTCCGCCTGATCAAGAGCAGCTATGATGGCATGACATGTCGCGTGATCCACGAAGGGCAGTTCACCAGAGAGCTCCAGGTCAGAACTGGTGTCAGGCAGGGGTGTCTGCTGTCTCCGTTCCTCTTCCTACTGGCCATAGACTGGGTCATGAAGATGACCACAGAGCACAGACGAAGTGGAATACAGTGGACACTGTGGACACAGCTTGACGACCTCGATTTTGCAGACGACTTGGCATTACTGTCCCACACTCATCAACAAATGCAGGACAAGACCACGAGGCTTGCTGACATCTCGTCCCAAGTGGGCCTCACCATTCACAAACAGAAAACAAAGACAATGAGGCTGAACGCAACCAGGGAAGAACCAGTCTTGCTTGCTGGCACACCGTTGGAGGAGGTGGAGTCCTTCACCTATCTCGGGAGCATCATAGACAAAATAGGCGGCACTGATGCAGATGTCAGAGCACGAATCGGTAAAGCCAGAGCAGCCTTTCTCCAGTTGAAAAAAGTGTGGAGTTCCAGAGAGCTGTCACAACACACCAAAGTCCGGATTTTCAACTCCAATGTAAAAGCAGTTCTCCTATATGGAGCAGAGACATGGAGATTGACAAAAACCACAGTCAACAGAGTACAGACCTTCATGAACAGTTGCCTTAGAAGAATTTTGAAAATCCACTGGCCAGAGAAGATCAGCAACGTCAGACTCTGGGAGAGAACAGAGCAGATAACAGCAGAGAATGAAATTGGGCGAAGAAGATGGGGATGGATCGGTCACAGTCTGAGAAAGCCATCTTCCAGTATCACTAGGCAGGCATTGTCATGGAACCCCCAGGGAAAGAGGAAAAGAGGTAGGCCGAGAAACTCCTGGCGTCGAGACCTCCAAGCAGACATCAAGAGACTGGGAACCACCTGGAGTAGAATCGAAGGAGAAGCACAGGACAGGAGTTGCTGGAGGTCTCTCGTCGACGGCCTATACCCGGGTAGGGGTGACAGGCGTAAGTAAGTAAGTTTGACCTTGATCTGTTTAGAAAGGTCTTGCCACAAAGTATCCTTGGGCCAAATTTGAAGACTGTGGCTTGAATAGTCTCTGAGAAAATGCCAACGTTAAAGTTTACCACGGACGACGGTCACGGCGGACGGACGACCACTGACCCACAACATAGCTTCACTTTTGCTTCGCACTTGAGCAAAAAATACAATCATATTTTCACATAGCAAGCAAAAATACAATACATAAACATATCATTATTACAACAAACTGAGCAACAATGCATACATGCTTCACATTTAACATTCAATCTAAGTACTGTGGGCTACAGCAAAGCTCTTTAAAAGGCCCTGATCACACGACTTTTTCTATGTAAATAACTTTGCTTCTGGAAACTTTCAGATAGCATCACGCAATAGATTTGGGTCCCATGCATCCAGTGTATTGAAACAGACTGGAGTGCGCATGGATGCTCCTGTAGAGCATCAAGCTACTCTGGCATGAACCCTGAATTATCAATATCAAGGTCAGTTTGTCTCCTTTAAGTAGCCTTCCAAGGACCACTCATTAAATTTGGCAAATGAATGGTGGATTAATATCCTGGACAAACATGCGCCATCATGTTTGTCTGGACTTTTAATCCAGTTTTTCTTGAAACATATGCAATTATCACTTACTTCTGATTTCCAAATGATGTCTATTTAGTATTATTTTTTAAAAATCTCACCTCGCAAGCAGTGACAGTGTCAGCTCCAGCAGTGGCAGCCATCATGGAAAGAAGCCCTGTACCTGTACCTATATCTAACACCCTCACTTCCTTCCCTTGATCTCGCATCTGCTGTACTGCTTTCACAATTGCTGCATAGTACTTCTGGTTCTAATGAAAGATGTGAGAAAGCCATCGGTTATCAGTAATTTACATTTTGTGATAAACAAATCATAAGTTTCCACATGATAAATTATGATAATGATATTGATAAGAAAATACATTTTCATTTTACCAATAACATATTTCTATTTTCTAAATAAAACACAATTGTAACAATAAAAATGCTACTTATAAAACAAAAACTATGAGCAAATAAACCACAACACATTGTAGACATGAATAACATTAATGTTGCCAATTACATTAAACTAAACTTACTGGAGAAATCGAAGATACTGACCAAATTATGTCAAATTACTTAGAGGACAAGATCTTGCTTATAACTGGCATATAGTCACTGTAATATAACACTAACTGTTCTACTTACTCGTTCTGTGTCATGTAACATGTCCGCATAAGCTGACCTGTATAAACCAAAAATTGAAGTATGAATTTTTCTCTAAAATGTATTTTTTTGAAAAATACTTACCGACGGCATTACTACTAGGAATGCTTCGTTCAGCTTAGCAATTTTAGCCCAAAAAACTTGGTGTGTACCTCACAACAGGGGAGGCAATCACAAGGGGTGTCATTACCAGGATACCTGAGTAGCCTCCCCTGCCTCCCTATCTGGTGGTGCGCTCACCTTTTCCCGCCAGTCTCTGAGTCTTAGCTCGACTGCGGCAAGCGGGGAAGTCGGGAGGGACCTCTGAGTAATGCTGTTGGTAAGTATTTTTCAAAAAAATACATTTTAGAGAAAAATTCATTTATTTTCTCAAAATCATTACCGATGGCATTACTACTAGGAAGAATGCCGAATAGGAGGAGGGTGCCGCAATTTGGAACACTTTTTCCCCTGCCCGAGCACTCTGCTTGTTCACTATTGAGGCCCGTCCCTACGCGCCACCCCCGACAATTTTAGCTTAGAGGCGTTTACCCATGGCGCCTGTGGCGCTGGGAGGGAGTGCTGTGCCGCCGAGATGACCCCCACTAGTGTCAGGTAGTCGCGCTGGCCAGATAGGTCTGATGGGCGAAGGTAGACTTGGCCCATCCACCCACGGCCACCACAATATTCCGCCCTGTGCCAATGCGGGCAAGGCGCTGCTAGTAGCCACTGCTTGACTTGTGTGCTCAGGTGCACATCGTCTGGGCCCCCTCTGGGGAGAGCTCTTGTATGCCGAACAAACGACCCAGCGTAGCTAGGCACCGTTTGCGCCGAGCTGTCTCATCTGCCCGAAGCCAAGGGCAGGAATAGACGTGTGCCTTTGTCTTAGTGGCGTAGTCCTGCGCCTGCCACCTTAAGGTGCCCTGACAGCATCGTGTAGGCGGGACTCCCGGGACTGGTCCATAGCCCTGAGTGGACAGACGTTCGAACTTGCGGCGAGGACGCTGGAAGGCGGTTCTTAGCCCCAAAAGTCAAGCCGGTGGGGTGCTGCACCTAGTCATCGGCCCTGATCTGGAAACCGGAGTGACACCCCAAGAAGGCGTAATCTTGCTAACTGTGAACCGAAGCAGGTCTTCCTGTTAGATCTCCAAGCCATGCAAGCGGCGGCCGGCCATCTTGCCAATGAAAAGTATGTCATCCGATCCGAGAGGTCTTTGCCAGAGCCCGGCTGTGCTAGGCGTCGATAAGAGTCTGCCACCAGGTAATCTCGAATGATGCTGGGGAGTCCAATTCTGCTTTGGAAACCCCATAAGAACTCGGCCAATAGGGGGATAGTCCGGTCCGTGCCCAGCAGAGTTGCTCTGCTGCCCATCAGGCCTGTAGTACTTGCCACTCTCCCTCGAATACAGTACTGTCAGAGACTCCCCGAGTCGCTGCAATCGCATCCACTGCCGCACCCGAGAAGCCTCTTGGTACGAGTGCTGCTTGGCCATCTCCCTGCGTGCAGCGCCAGCTGCTCTGTGCCCGTACAAACAGTTGCTGCCAAGGTTGCAATCGCTTTGGACGCAGAGCTGAGGCAGGGGGGGGCCGTAGCGCGTCTCCGAAGGACTGTGGTCTAGCCTCTGGTCCCGCCAAAAAAGGCCACCAAGGTCCTAATCACAATGCTGCCCCTGAGCTTGTGGAGCCCCTTGGTACCCGCCCTGAGGGAGGGAACGCGCTTCTGCATCTTAACCCATATCAACCTGAGGCTAACAGCTTCAATTTGTACAATGCCATACGTAGGCTATATTATAGAAAAATAAGAATACAGCCTAAAGGCCCCGCCACACGAGCCGGTTGTGCCCCGATTTTGAAGCCGATTCCGATCGGATGATGTCAATTATCCGATCCGGTCCCAATCGGCTGGGAATCGGGTGTCTAGAACCTGCTCTATTTTCCCGATCCAAATCTGCCCCGGTTGTAAGCTTCAACCAATCAGAGCGCATCTCGCAAAGCATGTCGTAGTTTGCAAATGGCGGAACACGCCTGTTGTGATCAGTACCGGCCACCGCCGTTGCTGATGTTTCGCACGCCTCTTCCTGAATATGATGCAAAACTGCTGATAATGCAAGCACATCATCATCACTGTCAAAACTAGCAGCCATTTTGCAGAACAGGTACGACTTTGATCTTCGATTCAAACTGGTCAGCTAAACAAGTTGGGAAATGTGTGGCAGTGCACACGTTTTTTTAGTCTGGCCCGATCACCCCTCGATTCGGAACTGATCGGGAATCGTCCTCAAAACTGGGCATGTGTAGCGGGGCCTTAATGGCTTTACTTGAAGGCTGGGCCAGATTAGCTTGAAGCCTAGCGGCGCCAAGCCACTCTGGCACTACATGTTAACTATTCTAATTCGAACGTACATCACCCACTGGTGAATTCAAGATGAGGGTTAAGATGATGTCAACCACACCTGTTGTTCACAGGCGGTCATTCAACCAAGGATTAACCGCACCCAAATGACTTAACTTCGGTGATCAGACAAATTGTTCAACATGCAATGGCGGTTGGCTACGCAAGGAGTCCGTTTCTCGCAGGAGCACATCCACGGTCCAGGCTTGTGGATCCGGTATTGAGGTGACAGAGGAAGCAGCTTCCTGTTCCACTACAGGAGGACCGGCCTGTCATCGGAGTCTCCCCACACGCGTAGGGTAGTTGGAAGGCAACACTCTTGCACTGCCGCTGACCCTGCCACAAGGGGAATCTGCGCGTACGTTGAGCTGGCCTCCGACACGCCGTGTCCGACGAGTGCTGTCCCGATCTCTGCACCACCAGCAGACATGCTACACGAAGAAAACCCCAACCGTTGAGTAGCTGGAGCGCACCTGTACCTCCCGTAGCGCAAGCCATGTTCCCATCTGACGCGAGTCAGCCACACCGCCTTCAACTCCAGCCAGCTGATGTATCTGCCTGCGTGTTCTCCCGTTGCTACGCGGCTGGTATCGGTCAGGTACTCCATGCTTAGGCGGCATGCTGGTCCCCCGTCGGACTTGCCTCAAACGCCCAGGAATCCGTGTTGGCAGCGTAGAGTCCGCCAGTAATCAGGGTCCATCCCACGTTTCGCCATCTGGTTCCAGAGGGCCGACCGTCCGAGTAATTGAAATCGCAGGGCCGAAGGTACTAGTAAGCGCCAAGAGGCGATACTGGACGTCAACTAGCCTCTGGGTCTGGGATCCGTAAGGGCCTACCATGGCCCGTCGGAAGTCAGGACACAAGCCCACCTCCGTGGTCTCCTTCTTGGTAGGGCTCTCGCATCCCCAAGTAGTGCTGTAGCCTTGTTCCGGTCCCCCAGTACTCACGTCGGCCGGCGGAAGTGTCCCGTGGACCGAGTTGAATAGCTGTAGCCTAAGCTCCCATCTAACTGCCGCTGACTGAAGCAAGTGGGGACAATCATGCTGAGGCGGCCAGGGATCATGCGCCGTCGCCTTACCATCTGCCAAGTCAGTCCCACCGAAGAATGTCCCCGAAAAGAGCCTTGCACAACTGTGTCTTCCCCAAAGCTGGGCGTCCCGTTGTATCCAGTCGCCGCTGGCGAACGCCGCCAAGGAGTTGGCCGCGGAGTGGTACGCCCTCATAACGCTGTCACTAGCTCTGTGCGTGTCCCATGCCGAGGGGCCGAAGCTGAAAGGTCCCAGGTGTTCTCCCGACACTTGCTCACGGAATGCGTCGCCCTCTCGAGGAAATCTCACGTAAGCCAGGGAGACGTGAACCCAGGGAGCAGTCCTGTCTGTAGGCTGCGGGGAGCCGCCGCCTGCATCAACGCCTCCTTATCCACCGCTAGCACGGAACCGCCCGGAAAAGACTCCACATCACTGCCGGCGGAGTAGATGCTCATCTCCTCTGGTCATCGGGAGTCTCAGAAGAACCCTGGTCTCTGCCACCGTCTTGCCGTGTGGTAGCCAAGCGCCTCCGCTAGATCCCGTACGCCTGCGAGGGAGCGAAGCAAAGCACTGGGCTGCCCGATGTGTCAGTCAAAGTCGCAGTCTTCCTCTCAGGCCGCAGACGGCAGGAGGAATGACGCGATGAGCTGGGGCACCTCGTCCAAGGAGTGGCGAGTCTGCGATGTGATGGCGCGCACCGACCATCTGTTAGGAGTGTCCGTTGTCTACCCCAACTCCGGACCACGTCCTCCGGGTGTAGACTTAGCCAATAGCGCCTCCTCGTCAGCCGGTTCTGAATGTAGGCCACCACTTACGAGGATTTCCTGACCCGTGAGAGTGAAACGCTGCTCCCACTTGGAGAGAGCGCGAGCCAGACTGCTTTCATCTCCAGCCTGTTCATGTGTTTGACCGCTTGATCCCTCGTCCACTTTACGAGGATTCTCTGACCCGTGAGACGCTGCTCCCACTCGGAGAGAGCGCAAGCCACACTGTGTTGAAGTGTTTGTGCTTGCTCCCTCGTCCAACTGTCCGAGTTCGTGTGCCGAAAGGGAGGGAGATTCCGTCCTGCCGCTGCCATCTCAGTGGTCCCGGCGCCTGTGTCGAGGCCGCCGTTTCCCCTGAGGAAGATCGGCCCCTGAAGATCTGGTTGGAAGATCAGCCGCTCCTGGAGGGCGCCTCTGATTCTCAGTGTCACAAAGAGATCTGCCGCTGCGCCATACCCGAGCTCGTTCCCTGGTCGGAGAGGCGGAGAGGGAAAATGAAGACGTTTCCTGGCGTTAGGTACCCGTAGCGCCCTGTCCCCAGCTGCTGCGGTCGCCCTAACGAATGTGTAGACTTCGTCTCCGTGTGTCGCAAGGCCATGGCCACTGTGAGTCCCTCTCTACCTCCTATGGCGGAGTGTGGGTGGGTGGTTGGCAGGATGGCGTTCCAGAGGGCCCGCACTCGACGAGGAACCACCTCTCGTAGGGTGTTGACCGAGTTAGTTCCTCCCAATAGGGCTTCGGTCACGTGGATCCGTCATCCGAGTCTGCTCTCGTCCGAGGTTCCACTCTTCGACTCGGGACCCCGAAGCCTGTGTCCTTCTCCATGCTCCTAAGGCGTGGGGGAGGTATCCTGGGGGTCCAATTGCAACGAGGAAGCACATCCCGGCGGCTGGCTCTAATGACCGAATGTCCGTCCTCCCTAGGGAAAGCGTCGGTCTCCATATCATTCCCTGACCAATCATGGTGGGAAAATTGTCCCGTCAGTTGGTTCGGCTGACCGAACGACCGTCCTCAGTGGGGAGGGTTCCGGTCCCGAAACCTTGCCTTGTCTGAGACTCATATCTCGCCTTCCGACTTACTGCGAGGGACCTGAGATCCATCTGCCAAGACATACCTAGGGGACGAATCCCGTCGCGGGAAGTCTTGCATATCCGGGGCCTCAACGAGGCGGAGTGGAGCTCTTGTGAGAATTCTGTGTCTCTCATTGACTGATATCTCGCCTTACGTTTCACTGTGAGGTGTCTGAGCTCCATATGCCGACATACCTAATTGATTGATTGTACATTGCTTAACGTCCCGACAGCAACAAGGCTTTCTCAGGACGTGCCTGCACTGCTTGTGAAAAAAAAAAAAAAAAAAAAAACAGAAAACTGAATGTATGTCACCAGCCGGTCAAATACGTTAAATAAACCTACAACATGGGGCCTAAATAAAGCTAAGACCATTTAGCAACACACATCCAATATCAAGAGCTACAGGCAGTGTAGACAGTAGGGAGAGTTTTAAAAAGGCAAATACAGGTGAATGGACAAAGGGTAGACAGAAACACATGCCCCAGAATAGAGAGAAAAACCCACCCTGTGGGGCTGACCAGGGTGACCCTGGGAACTAAAAAATACCTAACCCCACCCAAGTCTCCCAGGGCAGACCCTCCGACATACCTAGGGGACGAATCCCGTCGTGAGCGGTCCAGCATATCCGGGGCCTCAACGAGGCGGGGTGGATAGGGCTCCCAATACAAATTCTTAAAAATCCCTGAAAAAAAAAAAAAATCCAGTCAACGGATTTGCGCACGCGCGAGTGTTACTTTCAGAGTATAGTGTTACTTTTATAGTATAGACTGTGTTATTAAGAGGATACTAAAATCTATAATGAATCGATCAATAAAGATGTGCTGCAGTATGATTTGGATCACTTGCAAGAGTGGTCCGACACATGGGATTTGCATTTTAATGTAGAGAAATGTAAGGTCTTGCATGCTGGACGGAACAATCCTGAACATGATTACTTGATGAAAGTTAACAGTGACATTAAAAAGGTGGTATCTTGTCAGGAGGGAAGGGACTTATGTGTTGTTTTTGATAAAGTTCTATCTTTTGATCCCCATATTCAGAACTGTATCAATAAGGCCAACAAAACGGTTGGAGTAGTTAAGAGAGCCCTTAATTATTTGGATGACTCTTTCAGTAAACTGCATAAAGCACTAGTCAAACCACATTTAGAATATACATGCAAACACTGTACAGTACCCAGGTTTAAAGAGACAATCAGTTGCACTCGAAAGGGTACAGAGACAAGCAACAAAGCTGGTTAAAGAATGTAGAAATATGACTTGCTTAGATAGACTCAAATATTTTGGACTACACTCCTTACGTGGATGTAGAATACATGGAGACTTAATCCAAGCTTTTAAAATTTATAATGGCATCGATGACCTAAATTGAAACAACTTTTTTTGGCAGCACCGTTTAGTGACTGAATCCGAAACCCTGAAGGGAAAATCTTTGCACAGCATTGCAACACTAACCTGCTGAAGTTTTGTTTTTTTTAACCGATTGGCCATTGTTTGGAATGAATTACCAGTTTCATTAAAAAAGCACCTAATATAAATTCTTTTAAAAACTAGCTGGATGAATTACCAAAATTTAAAGAGATTTTCTATTGCTATGATGAATGATTTGTATGAAAAATTGCATGCATAACTGACCCATAAAGTAATTAAAGACAGGACTTTTACAAAGGCCTCGCGGCCTATTTTGTCCTCACACAACTACTACTAGACTTACGACAGCCTGGCCAACAGTGTGACACTTCAACACCAGCTGCTGTTAAAAATGGTACACCGCACACGCCAAGCGGCCAATGGTGCCACAGTTCCAGTTCCATTTATTATCACACTCTTTGTCTATATCCTTTGCTCTGGTAGAATTCTTCTCGACGATGTCTGCACACGACATGTTTGCGATGTGATCGAAATGGCAGTAGCCGTGAGGTGCGCGCGCATTGGTAACTTCTGGCCGTGTTCCGCTAACTTCTGTCGTCTGCTCTCAGACTCTGGCTGCAACTCGCAGTTTACCGTATTTTCATTATTTTAATTTCCCCCTGGACAATGTTTTTTCGCGGGTCGCAGGTCAATTTCGCGGAAATGACATTTGGTTTTTCGTGGAAATCCGCGAAACCGCAGGTAATTGGGAGCCCTGGGTGGAGCTCTTGTGTGTGTTCTGTGATCATCTTTCCTGTCCCTCCCTGAGAGGTGCGTCATAGACGCGGCCCGGTGACGGCGCTGGTCCAGCCTAAGGCTGGCAGGCACTAGCCTCTCAGAGGGTGGGATCCCTTGCTTGGGCTCTCTCTCTCCGTCTCACACTGGAGTGTGATAGTTCCGCCCAACACCTTTACTGCGGGGGGACCGAGCTCTGTATGCCGACACATACCTAGGGGACGAATTCCGTCGCTGGCGGTCTTGCATAGCCAGGGCCTCTACGAGGCGGGGTGGAGCTCTCGGTGCTGGGCTTGAATGGGGGCAAGCCCCGATCACTGCTGCTAGGCTCATTCATCCGCAGGGCGGAGCAGGTCTGCCCGAGGCACCGAACAGTATGACTCTGCCTTCTTCTTCATGGTCGTTGATGATGCTTATTCGTCAGCTGTGTGAGGGGCGCTGCTTTATCCGGTAAAACGCCCACAGCTGTGACCATCTCTCTTCATCCCACGTCACGCACTTGTCGCATGTCTGACCGGAGGAGCAGCCCAAGCATGGTAGGCAGACATCATGGCCGTCGCCAGGCCACTGGAAGATGCCACACCTGGTGCAGGTTCCAACCTGAGCACTGTAACAAAGGACAGAAGAAGACCGGTGAGAAGCCTCCGAAGAGGGACCGTGCTCCCGGTCGGCTTCCATACATCACCGCCCGGTCACCGCCGCCGACTGGTCATGGGGCGGTCCGTGGCGCAGCGGTAAAAGCGCCTGCCACCAATACAAGAGGTGCGAGATTCGATACCCGATTCCGGCGTCGGACTTTTCTCCTCTAGTAAGCGTCACCATTAATTCGGGCGGACCGTCGGGGGTTCTTTCTCCGGGTACTCCGGCTCTTTCCTCCCCCACGAATTTCGGTATTAATTTCAGTCCACTGAATCAAATTTCAAAAATATAAAAAACGATTAAAAAATTTCCAAAATGTCAGTAGCTCGCTTGAGCTTGCCCTTAGCACCACGTGAATGTTCTGTGTTTATGTACAGTGTGTGAGGGAATGTGCGTGATTCACGTGAGCGTGCTTGTTGGGTTCAGTTCGCGGCTATGTCCTGCGCATGAGATATGCGCCATATAAATACTATGTATTATTATTATAACTGGCTGGAGGCAGTAACCGCTGTTTTATCTTGTCATGGCTCAAATTGATAATCCCACAGAAAACCCAACACCAAGTAATCCACAGAACACGTAGGTAATCCAAGCACAATACACACGTCCACGAATGTCCGTAACACAAATAATCCAAAGTATCCAGAGTACACAACGGTAATCCCACCATCCACAGCTGGAGCACCCAAGATGCACACGGCCTGTCCTGGTGAGCTAAGCTTAGAGACTGGCAGGAAACGGTGAGCACGCCACCGGATAGGGAGGCAGCTCGAGGTATCCTGGTAACGACACCCCTTGTGATTGCCTCCCCTGTCGTGAGGTACACAACAAGTGTTTTTGGCTAAAATTGCTAAGCTAAGCGAAGCATTCCTAATAATAATGCCGTCGGTAATGATTATGAGAAAATAAATTAAAATTACTTAACAGGAAACACCTGTACCAATATCACATTCACACAAAAAAAGCAAAAATATGTAAATCATGACACAAAGACAAATTATTCTTTAAATGGTTCTTTGGGTTGAATTGTGCTGGGGCTCTCATCTGTCATACAAAATGCATGGACTCGGTCGAGACGTGACACTTGCGGATACATAAACTATGATAAATCTCATGCATATTATCCTTGCATACAGTCTCAAAATGCATTGAGAGATTAGGCACACGCAATAGCATGCACATGCACACACAGCATACAACTTTACGAATTCCACAGTTGCACTGTTGCAAGAATTTAGCTAAACTCTGCACACAACATTAACAGTATGATTAACTGCATTAAAAGAAAGTATTATCATGATCCTGCTAACAACATACCTGGCTATTTCTTGATGATAATCATAATCTTCAGCTTGCATGATCCACTCGTTTTTGCCCGTTACAGGGTTGGCGTGAGCCACAAAGCATTTGGTACCCAAAGTCTTGGGCCGGGCCAGGCCATCTACTCCCTTATTTTTCGCATCTTCAGTACTGGACTCTCCACTCATCTTGGAAATTAGGGGACAGTAAATATCAACTTGTACCGGTTTCGCACTGGAAATAAACTTCAGAAACGAACTTGAACTAGGAGAAAATCTTTTCATGCTATCAAAGGTCCGGTTTCACCATCCGATTTAGCATTTTCGCAAGAATATTCCAGTGAAGAAAGCAATGTGCTACGCATTGATCCCAAAGTAGGCTGCCATCTTTCGAGGGGACGCTAGTCTAACCCTACACAGACCCCTTCCGCCATTCTGCCGCAGCGATTCCAATGACCCCACATAACACCCAAATGAACCAAACACCGAGTCGATACTTGTGACACATACACTGAGAAGCACAAGTTTGCGGCTTTTACTTCAAAAATTCATAAAACATTAATGGCTCATCCGATTATAATTAACGTTTAGTGTTAGTTGGTTGGTTGGTTAGTTCGGGTTTAACGTCCACAGCACCGAGGTGATCATGGACGGCCCTGACGGGCGGGTTATGGGGGACAGGGAAATCTATTGCCTATGGAGTACGACCTGAACACTGATCAACTCAGGCGCACTCCAACTGTGCCACTTTGATTTACCAGGACCTTTCAACGGACATGCTATTGAACAAATCCGTTTTTTCCCCTGGATTGTGAGTCCAGCTACCGGGGCCGGAACGGGATTCGAACCCACGACCCAGCCATTCCCTTCGCTGACGTTTAACCGCCTGAGCTATTTCGGACTCTAACGTTTACTTTGACGTTTCCTGTCCACTTGCAAAATCGGCCACATTGTCTATTTACTACAAAATCAATGATACGACAGTTCTGTGGTAATTAGATGTTTGTGTCTGTACATATTTTTAACAACAGGTTTATCTATTTAACACAAAATCCCAGATTTGGTGGAAGTCATTAGATATTTTATTCAATTACTGCAAAATCCTTATCGACTATGTCCTAGTGCGTCAGAGGGACCGCAGTGACGTCCTCCTCACCAGAGTGATGCCCAGCACAGAGTGCCACACTGACCACCGCCTTGTTCGCTGCAAACTCAGGCTCCGCCTCAAGCTGAAACCCAAGAAAGGGGGTCCTCCCAAGAAAAAGCTTGATGTTGCCAGCCTTCAGCGTGACGACAAGAAAGCTGCCCTTCAGGCCGATTTACAGCGCATGCTCAAAGACACAGTTGATCCAGCAGACTCGCTGAAATACTCTGGGAACAACTGAAAACTGCTATTGTAAAATCCTCTGTGGAAGTCTTGGGCTTTGCTAGAAAGAGGAACAAAGACTGGTTTGACGAAAATGACGTAGAGATCCAGGAACTTCTAGCAAAAAAAAGAGCCGCCCACCAGGCCCACCTAGCCCAGCCTTCCTGCCCTGTGAAGAAGTCTGCCTTCCGCCTCATCTGCAGCAGTCTCCAGCTCAAGCTTAGAGAGCTCCAGAACGAGTGGTGGTCCAGACTCGCACAGAGGACCCAGCGCTGACAACGGTGACTACAGGGGCTTCTACGAAGCACTGAAAGCAGTGTATGGCCCTAGGCACCTGGTACAAAGTCCCCTGCGAAGCGCTGATGGACAGGCACTCCTCACAGATAATACCTCCATCTTGAACCGCTGGTTGGAATACTTTCAGGACCTCTTCGGCGCTGAACGCACTGTTCAAGAAACAGTCATCCTCCAAATCCCACACATTCCACTAAAGGTTGAATTGGACGAACCGCCCACCGCCGAAGAGACCCTCACAGCCATCCACCAGCTCAAGAGTGGCAAAGCAGCAGGCATTGACGGAATCCCACCAGAGATCTGGAAACATGGAGGCCCAGCACTGCACAACAAGCTCCACGACCTCTTTCTCTGCTGCTGGGAAAAAGGAACACTACCAAAGGATCTCCGTGATGCAGTCATCATCACCCTGTACAAGAACAAAGGAGAGAAGTCTGCTTGCTCTAATTATCGTGGAATTACCCTGCTGTCCATTGCCGGGAAAATTCTCGCAAGGTTGCTCCTGAATCGGCTGGTACCTGCCATCGCTGGACCACCTCCCAGAGGGCCAGTGTGGCTTCAGAGCCAACAGGAGTACCACCGACATGGTCTTTGTGCTGAGACAGCTTCAGGAGAAGTGCCGCGAGCAGAACAAAGGGCTGTACGTAACGTTTGTCGACCTAACAAAAGCATTTGACACTGTGAGCAGGCAAGGTATGTGGCAGATCCTGGAGCGACTAGGTTGTCCCCCAAAGTTCCTCAACATGATCGTCCAGCTACACGAGGACCAGCAAGGCCAGGTCAGACTAAACAGTGACCTCTCAGAACCATTCCCCATTCGCAACGGCGTGAAGCAAGGCTGCGTGCTGGCACCGACCCTCTTCACCATCTTCTTCAACATGATGTTGAAGCAGGCCACAGTGGACCTCGACAATGACGACGCAGTGTACATCAGGTATCGTCTCGATGGCAGCCTGTTCAACCTCAGACGACTGCAGGCCCACACGAAAACCCTAGACCAACTGATTCGTGAGCTGCTCTTCGCTGATGACGCTGCCCTCGTTGCACACACAGAGAGAGCCTTGCAGCGCATTACGTCCTGCTTCGCAGATGCTGCCCAGCTCTTTGGACTTGAGGTCAGTCTGAAAAAGACAGAGGTCCTTCATCAGCCGGCACCCAAGGAAGAGCATCGCCCTCCCCACATCACCATCGGCGAGTCCGAACTGAAGTCTGTACACCAGTTTACCTACCTTGGCTGCATCATCACGTCAGACGCCAAGCTGGACAAGGAGCTGGACAACAGGCTGGCAAAAGCTAACAGTGCTTTCGGGCGATTATTCAAGCGGGTGTGGCACAATCAACAGCTGAAAAAAGGCACCAAGATCAGCGTGTACAGAGCTGTGGTCCTCACCACCCTGCTGTACGGTTCCGAGTCCTGGGCCCTCTACCGCAGCCAACTACGACTCCTTGAACGCTTTCACCAGCGCTGCCTGCGTACCATCCTCAGCATTCACTGGAGTGAGTATGTCACCAACGTCGAGGTCCTTGAACAGGCGGAAACTGTGAGCATCAAGGCTTTGCTGCTGCGGACACAGCTTCGCTGGGTGGGGCACGTCTCCAGGATGGAGGATCATCGCCTACCCAAGATCACTCTGTTCGGCGAGCTCGCCACTTGACACCGAGACAGAGGGGCACCAAAGAAGAGATACAAAGACGGTCTCAAGAAGTCGCTTAGTGCCTGCCAAATCGACCACCGCCAGTGGTCTTCGCTTGCTGCGGACCGTGACACCTGGCGCTCCACCATTCACAAGGCAGCCGTCTCCTTTGAGGAGTCTCGCAGAGCTAACCTTAAGGACAAGCGGCTCAGAAGAAAAAACAGAGTTGTCGTAACTCAGAACCCTGACCAGACCTTCCCCTGCAGCCACTGCGGTCGAACCTGCCTGTCCCGGATTGGCCTCCGCAGCCACGAAAATGCCTGCAGACGACGTGGGCAAGCCCTATAGAATCTTCGTTCGCGAAGTCAAGCCAAGAGAGAGAAAATCCATTATATTAGTTTTGGGTAAATAAACAAGATATCTGTTTAATACAAAATCTGGCATTTGCGGTAATACATTTGTCTATTTATCAATCAATCAATCAACTTTATTGTTCCAAATATATGTTGCCATGTACAGGAAAATTTGTCTCGCCACCTGAGGTGCAACTCGCAATCACCCACACAACAGTTTACAAACAACAAATGTACAATGGCTCGGGACGACAATATTTATACAGCCCCCCCCCCCCCCACTCCCCCAGTAAACGTTCTGTTATTGCAAAATCAAGTTCACAGGCTTTCTGGTGATTAGGTATTTTGTCTATCCTAAAATCCAGGTTGTGGTAATAAGATATTTCACTAAATCCGTGTAAATTTTATTTATTTACTGCAAAGTAATTTATACTGGCGTTTACAGCAACTGAGATCAGTTTTATTTACCTCTAAAATCCTATGGTTTTACAGTAGATTTGTCTATTTACCACCAAAAAAAAAAAAACTATTTTGGGGCTTTGTGGTCAGAATGTAACTTGTTAGTGCACAAATTCCCTTAATTTTGTGCTCAGTAGACATTTTGTTGGTTTTTGCAGTAAGCAGACACTCTAAAAGTCGTACCACTCGAATTTTTTTTACAGGAAATAGTTATTTTGCCTATTTACCCCCCCCCCCCCAAAAAAAAAAAAAAAAATAAAAACAACAACAACAACAACAAAACAAACAAAACAAACCACAAATAAACAAACAAACAAAACACACAAAAAACAAACATGATTTCAAAGAAAAATACTGACCTATTTGTAGGTCTGCCCTTTCACAGCCATTTGCTGTCAGAATGTAAGGTATTTTGCAGACAGTCACGTTTTTGGCTTTTTTAAACAAGTCATAAGCATGACAGAACGTCAGAAGCCTCTGGCTTGTTCAGTTTGCACCGAGTTGGGCATTCATGGATTCATAATTCACAATCTTGCCAACTCTTTCTTCAAACAGAAACTTCAGCGTCTTTAAAGGCCCACACGAAAACCCTACTAATAAGACTTTCCAGATTTTTCACATAAAAAATATACCTCACCAGTGGACATGCTTATTGGTATACTACAAGATGAGGATTTCATCCTAAAGTCCACCTTAATGTTTTGAGCTCACGTGCGTTTTTCCATATCATCACAAGCTCCTATATAGCGTCCCAGTAGCCCTTTTGTTGACAGACAACCTTTTAATAGGGACGGCATGCGCCGCCTCCCATCTGGTTTCACTACTAAATGCCGGGCAGGGGTGGGGGTGGGGGGAGGCGGTGGGGGTGGGTGGGTCTACGACCTGTCCGGCCAACACTGACCTGTAAATTGATACACCCAGAGCAGTGGCAAAACCCGTGACGCAGATCTTTAGTTCACGGCTGCAAAGTCTGGTAACTACTGACTCCGAAACCTTCCTTTGTCAGTTTCCCAAAATTTCAGCCTTTCCACGTTGGTAATGCCGACTCAGTACTGGCTCTATTGCTAATGACGCAGTCTGGCATCTTTGTTTTTAACTCTCGTCAAATGTTAGTCTTTTTGTAATGTTTTTTTTTTTTTATCTATCCAACATTTAGCCGCCGTTTCACATCGGTATTGCCGACTACTGGCTCCATTGCTAACGACGCAGTCCGACATCTTTGTTTTTAACTCTCGTCAAATGTTTTTCTTTTTGTAATGGTTTTTTTGTGAGTTTCTTTTTAATCCATTGCCATTTCATTCAAAATGTGAGTTTGCAAAATATACTAAAGTGATAAAATTTGATTAAAATATTCTTGAAAGGACATCAATTAATGAAATAGTTTTGTTGTGAGTGTATTTTGGGTGTCCTTGATATCTCAATGGCTGCCACTTGTGACCGATTGATAGTTTCACAGTAAATTATGCATAGGGCAAGCCCACACACAAATTGAACTTTGCCATGCCACTAGACAGATACGCGCAATCGAAAATCCACCACCGGCATTCGGCCACGCTGGCTGAAACTGACACTGTAGCAAACCTGAGAGGGCAAGAAATGTGGTGCCGGCATTCGGCATCAACAGAGTTAAATATAACATAACCAGAGATGGGGACCACTAAACGTTGTGTTGACTACAGAGACTGATGAAAATCTGTGCACTGACAAAGGAGGCTGTATCAAATCACAGCCTACTTGACTTTGTCAGACTGAATTTGTAAAGCAGACCATGTAGCGGGGAGCAACGAGATATAAGCTTCGCCCGGCAAGACTAAAGATGATGAATCTTAAAGTAAAGTGTCTGAGATGCATGAACGTCTATGCTGCTTGATCAAGAGGCTGATTAAGTTTGCCATGTGGCACTGCCGGGGTTTATGGGGCCCCTAAACACCATCCACCTAAAACAAAGAAAGCATGGTTTTCGACTGCCGGCTTAGTTGTACAGCCATTGTACAGCACCAAATGTCACTAAAAAAAATGAAAAAAAAACAAACTAATCTTAAAAAAGATGCGCTCATGGTTTGTGAGATCTTGCGGTATATTTCTAATAAAGAAAACCGACTCAAAACGCAGAAACTAAAATTTTTTCTTATTAGGACAAAATACACCACTATATATTATGACTTGGATATGAAAAGACATCTTACTTCTACAGTTTCCGTCCGATTTCCCTGTTTTGATGGTCGTTTAAATCAGTCAGTCACGTGAAAGATGCTCACCAATTTTCAAGTCCATCACATGAAAAATATAAAAATTTCAGTGTGCAAAATTTGAAAATTGTTCTAAGTCCAAAAATCACTAAAAAAAAATTATAAAAAATTAACCAAGTGATTCTCACTTGTGCTTGTTTCACACCATGGTTTGTGAGGAGATTTCGTATATATCTGAATAAGAAAATCGACAGAAAACGCTGAAACTGAAAAATTTTCTTCATAGCATAAATTTTCTCACTATATATTATGACTTGCAGAGGGAAATGTATTTAAGTTGTACACTTTCCATGCGATCTGGCTGTTTTCAACATCATTTTAAACAGCTGATGAAACTGCATCCGATGGACATATTTAAAACATTGTTAACCCTATATTTGACAGAAACCCTAAGGTATAAGTGTATATAGAAATATGACTGATATACCAAATGTCACTAAAAAAATAAAATAAAAAAAACTAATCTTAAAAAAGATGCGCTATTTAGAATCATGGTTTGTGAGATCTTGCGGTATATTTCTAATAAAGAAAACCGACTCAAAACGCAGAAACTAAAATTTTTTCTTATTAGGACAAAATACACCACTATATATTATGACTTGGATATGAAAAGACATCTTACTTCTACAGTTTCCATCCGATTTCCCTGTTTTGATGATCGTTTAAATCAGTCAGTCACGTGAAAGATGTTCACCAATTTTCAAGTCCATCACATGAAAAATAAAAAAATTTCAATGTGCAAAATTTGAAAATTGTTCTAAGTCCAAAAATCACTAAAAAAATTATAAAAAATTAACCAAGTGATTATCACTTTTGCTTGTTTCACACCATGGTTTGTGAGGAGATTTCGTATATATCTGAATAAGAAAATCGACGGAAAACGCTGAAACTGAAAAATTTTCTTCATAGCATAAATTTTCTCACTATATATTATGACTTGCAGAGGGAAATGTATTTAAGTTGTACACTTTCCATGCGATCTGGCTGTTTTCAACATCATTTTAAACAGCTGATGAAACTGCATCCGATGGACATATTTAAAACATTGTTAACCCTATATTTGATAGAAACCCTAAGGGCCAAAGTTTGGTTAGGGTTACCGTTATGTTTAGTGTTAGACTGTACCTAGGGTTATAACCCTAACGTGGTATGTAAGGCACATTTTTGGTCATTTTTTTTATGGTGCCATTTGATAGCCCATGTGGTACTGAGTCCAGAAATGCAAATACAACTTTTGTATTCCAATTTAAACGTGTTATCGCCCTTGAAAAAAATCGCGGGAAGAGCACATCATCGGCTCTCGTGTCCGTATTTTATGTTCAATCTCTCCCATTTTCATACCCATACTGCGGCTGTACTATTTTTATCGATATCTTTAAAAAGCAGGTGTAAATACTTTATATATTTTTTTTATAATTTTTTTTCCAAAAACATTTCAGGTCACCTTTTTAATTCAATAATTTTCCTCCCATTCACAACACCTAGACTTAGCTTGCATCAAAACGTTCAGGTCATGCAACTGCATCTGATGAACATACATAAAACATTGTAAACACTAGATTTAACAGAAACCCTAATGACCAAGTTTACCGCGTCAGTATCAGCAAGACCAACTCTAAAAGCTATCTACCTCAGTGTTTTCCTCGCACAGTTTTCACCCAAGCTCTGAACACATTTATGACACTATTCTTATAAAGTACTTTGAAAGACCCTGCAAGTTGTGTTGCTTAGTTTTTATTTGAAAAATGTTCCACGTCTAGTGCCAAACCCTGTCAGTCCAGTTTATTATGTTCAGTGTACTCCAGCTTCTAGGCATTTCCGCAGTACCATACACTGGGGTTCAGTTGTTGTTTTTTTTTGTTTGGTTTCTTTTTGTTGCTAAAGCCAGAATCAACCTGAACACACCCACAGACACAATATCATTGCACAACCACTATCATTCAGCCACATTACTCTTAGACTAGTGGCATTTATGTGACTCACTTCACACTACAAAACACAATTGCTTTACCGGATAACTGAACCACCTAAAATGACGGCACAGTTTTAGGACCATATCAGTATCCCTTCCCAACCTTATATTGTTCCTGCAGAATCATGCAAAAACACTTTCAAGTCCCAAGGAAAAACGTTTGCATTTATATCATATGTTTACAGACATCAACAGAAATAGTACAGCCGCAGCATGGGTATGAAAATGGGAGCGATTGAACATGAAATACGGAAAATGCACCACAGAAAAGCCTGGCTAATTTTTTATAAGCATGTGGCACACACACACACACACACACACACACACACACAACACACACACACACACACACACACACACACACACACACACATTCAGTCCAATGGAATAAAGAGGGGATAGACTGTGCCACAATTAAAATCACCTATCCTTCTATTTCATGCTTAGGGCCTTTAGTCCCTTTCACTCTGTTAGTATAAACATCCGATGCGGATCGGTTTCCAGCAATGAGGGCCACATGTGGGGCCGTGTGGCTATCACTACTGGACACTGACCGCGTCCACATTCATAGGAACATCTGGGGTGGATTACGTTTGGCATACAGGACAGGATCTCACGAGCCCCTGTGACTGGTAGGGGCTAATGTGAATCTATTTCTTCTCAGGCAAAAAAAGGGCTGGGGGTGGGCAGGATGGAAAACTGCAGCGTGTGTGTTGGTGGGTTATATGAGTCTTCGCGGACTCCAAAATCTTCAGTGATTAAATTCTCCCTGCACATTCCATTTAGTTCTGTTCCCTAGTTAGAGTGTACCAGAGATGACTTTGCTAATTTCCACGTCAGTGCCCTCCGAAACTAAGCCGCATCAGCCCAAAATACACTCAAAACAAAAACTATTTCATTAATTGCTGTCCATTTTTAAATGAAATTTTATCACTTTTTGTTTATTTTGCAAAATCACATTTTGAATGAAATAGGCGATAGATAAAATCCCCCACAAGAAACGTTATAAAAAGAAAAGCATTTGACGAGAGTTAAAAACAAAGATGTCCGACTGCGTCGTTAGCAATGGAGCCAGTAGTCGGCATTACCGACGTGAAAAGGCTGAGTTTGAAATTTTGGAAGAGGAATGTCTCAGAGTCAGTAGTTACCAGACTTTGCAGCCGTGAACTAAAGATCTGGGTCAGTGCATTTGCCACTGCTCTGGTTGTGTTTCAGTACAGGTCAGTGTTGACACGTAATGAGACCTACGGCCGCCCAACCCCCAACCCACCCCTCTCCGGCCCGGCATTCAGTGAAACCAGATGGGAGGCGGCGCGTGCCATCCCTATTAAGAAATTTCTGTCAACAAAAGGGCTACTGGGACGCTTGTGATGATATGCTTTTAGAAACATTCCGAGTTGTTTCTGTTTTTAAGCTTATCCTTCTGATTCATATCTCTCCACCTAAACTCCCCCTCCCCCCCCCCCCCCCCAATCTGCAGGGCAATGGTACACGCCAGACACTGGTGCTTCCTACCAGTTATGTTGTGTGGGCTGGTGTAGCCACAGCCATTTTAAAGAACAAGAATATGCAAACACTGTATGGTACCCAGGTTTAAAGAGACAATCAGCTGCACTCGAAAGGGTACAGAGACGAGCAACAAAGCTGGTCAAAGAATGTAGAAATATGACTTATTCAGACAGACTCAGATACTTTGGATTACACTCTCTACGCGGACGTAGAATACGTGAAGACTTAATCCAAGTTTCTAAAATTTATAATGGCATCGACGACCTAAAGTGGAACGACTTTTTTGCAACACCATTCTGTGACAGAACCCAAAATTCTGAAGGGAAAATCTTTGTACAGCACTGTAACACTAACCTGCGGAAGTTTTGTTTTACTAACAGAGTTGCCATTGTTTGGAATGACTTACCAGTTTCATTAAAAAAAGCATCTAATATAAATTCTTTTAAAAACCAGCTGGACAAATTACCAAAATTTAAAGAGATTTTTTTTATTCCTATGATGAATGATTTTATAGGAAAATTGCATGCATAGCAGACCCATAAAGGAACTAAAGAAAGAAAGGACATTTATAAAGGCCTCACGGCCTATTTTGTCCTCACAATACTACTACTACAAGGTGGGATGGCCCATGCCCACAAAGCCTCTTCTGTATGAGCTTGCATGCGTTTTCCACAGTATGTTTACAATCGTCATAACAAAAATAGAGAGTCTGCCTAAATGAAGCGGAGCATCGCGTCCGCTCACATTCATGTAAAACACTTTCATGCTGGTGCTTTGCGTCAATAGGAACATTGCATAAAACACTGAGGCGTTTACTGCTTTTATGTCACCATCTGGTTCTTTTGATGAACTCGAGGAGCCTAACTTTTTTCATTTTTTTCCGCTTTGAAATTTTATTTTCGAAAAAGTTGACGAGGTACAAAGCTGCCTAACGAACTCATCCAATGTCTTTATACAAACTAGCTATATCCAACATTACAAGTGCATATTATCAAAATTACAGACTCCAATGTGGGTCAACAGACTTTCTGTAAACGGGCATTTAACTCTTCAACAAGACATCCAATTTCAATATGCTCGGATGGGCACCTAGACACCCCTTGAATGAAGCATTTCCTTTATTTTCAAACTTGTACGTAAGCCAGCTTTGGAGATTGTGTTTACATACATAGGCACACACACACACACACACACACACACACACACACACACACACACACACACACACACATATGGCCTTTCACGTCAAAGTATTTTCAACAGCAAGGTTAGAGTAGCTAGACATTGCATCATTTTGATCTTGTTACTTCTTACCATAATATGAGGCCCACCCGCCTGTTATGTCCTTTGAATTCTACTGAACGGGCTCCGATCAGCCCCATCCCAAAGTCTACTATATTTTCAATACGGTAGACACAAAATTTGGGGTTAGTTAGTTAGTTATTTGGGTTTAACGCCAAGCAGGCGACTAAGGCCATCTCACGGCGGGATGGGTAAAAATCTGGTCAGCCAGACTAAAAGCAAGGTCTTAAGACAAGATGTAAATATAGATTAAAAATCTCAGGCTAAAATGTCGCACATGTCTGGAAAATAAACGTCTACAGACTCTCAAAAAGGGCAAATAAAAAAAATTCACATAGTCTATGAATGCTCAGATCGTGTTAAAAATATTGCATTCTCTCAAAAAATTGAAGATTTTGTCCGGGGGAACATCCCGGAACAAAACCTTCAAGGAGTCTGCTGTGAAGTGTTTATATCTGGTGTCAATTAGGTCAGCACAATACAGCAAAAAGTGTCGAACAGAAAACTGCTCATCACAGGCAAAACACCATGGACGCTCATCCTGTTTAAGTAAGTAAGAGTGCGTAACATATGTGTGCCCGATGTGGAGCCGAGCAAGGACAGTCTCCTCACGGCGGCTGCCGCAGCGGAAAGGTAGACTGTCAGACAACTTAGGAAGAGCTTCATGAAGCTTGTTCCCTTCCTCTTTGTCCCACTCGGACTGCCACTCGCGGGCTATGTACGCACTAATAACAGGTTTAAAATCACTATAGACAGTCTGTGTGTCAGGGACAGGGTCACTGCGGGCACTGTTGGCAGCAGAATCTGCGATTCTGTTGCCTTCGATGCCCACATGGCCTGGGACCCAAATAAAAATGATGTCATAATATTCCTTCATCAAGTCCGCGTAGAGCTCTCTAATCTGCACCAGCAGTGGATGGTCTGTTCCCGCGCCCTGAAGGGCCTGCAGGGCAGAAAGAGAGTCAGACAGAATCAGGAAGTTCCTTTCCCGAGACTGATAGGCATGCTTGAGTGCTAGCAGAATGGCCTGCAGTTCTGCACTAAATACAGAGGAATGGTCAGGGAGACGGAGATTAAATGGGCGTCTAGGATGGCGAGAGGACACTGCAGCCGCAGCCACTCTTCCATCCTCAGACTTGGACCCATCCGTATAAAGACGACAATAGCCAGGAAAAATTGAAAGGAGTTCATTGAGGCTCTGTTGGTATATGGCTGGTGGAGTACAATCCTTCTTGTGGGCAGTCAAGTCCAGCAAGATGTCAGGAACTGGTAGTAGCCAGGGTGGAGTGACGTGTTGCAGAGAGTCCGAAACTTTGTCCAGGTCCACTCCGGCCGCCTGCAGATGAGGTCGGACACGGAAGGAAAGTGGACGGACAGCTCCCGGATGGGCATCGTAAATCTCTGCAAACGACGGGTTAAAAACACAATCATAGGCAGGATTTTCTGGATGGGCCTTCAGCTTCAGAACGTAGCTGAGCATGAGGCGGATGCGGCGGAGCCTGAGAGAAGGCTCCCCTGCCTCTGCATACAGACTAGGAACTGGAGATGTCCTAAAGGCTCCCAGACATATGCGCAGACCTTGATGGTGAATTGTGTTCAGACGCTGCAGAACAGACTTGGAAGCCGAGCCATATACCACAGAGCCGTAATCCAGTTTGGACCGAACAAGGGCCCGGTACAGTCGAAGTAAGACGATGCGGTCTGCACCCCAGTCAGTACGACCAACGACACGAAGAATGTCGAGGGCCTTCCGACAAGAGGTTCTAAGGTAGTTAACATGGTTGCAGAAGGTCAATCTTTTGTCAAAGATGACCCCCAAAAACTTAGCCTCTTCAGCCACCTTAATTGGCACTCCAGCAATGCTCAGGCTAGGTTCTGGAAAAAATTTCGTCTGGTTAGTAAAATGCACACAGACTGTCTTGGAGGGCGAGAATCTGAATCCATTGAGAGACACCCACCCCTGGATGCGATCAACGCACAGCTGCAAGCGCCTCTCAAGGGACGCAAGTCCTCGACCTCGTGCACACAAAGCAAAGTCGTCCACAAACAAAGAGCATTCAGAATCATCCTTGACGGCCTTTACAATGTTATTTATTTTAATGCTAAATAAAACAGGAGATAGAATACTGCCCTGCGGGACACCCATCTCCTGTTCAAAGGAGTCGGAGAGGGTGGAGCCCACACGGACATGGAACGACCTGTTGGACAAAAAATTGTGAATAAAAACGGGCAGATGCCCTTTAAAACCCATGTCCGACAAATCAGACATTATACCATGCTTCCAGGTAGTGTCATATGCCTTTTCAAGATCAAAGAAAATTGCATAGACATGCTGCTTGTTGACAAAAGCATCTCGGATAAAAGACTCAAAGCGGACTAGATGGTCAGTTGTACTACGGAAGCGCCGGAAACCGCACTGGAGGTCTGTGATGAGACCCTGTGACTCAAGATGCCACACCAGTCGGGCGTTGACCAAGCGTTCCATAGTTTTACATAAACATGATGTCAAAGCTATTGGCCGGTAGTTGCCCGGGTCGGAAGGATCCTTACCCGGCTTGGGAATTGGCACAACCACAGCCTGGCGCCAAGATGGCGGAAAATGACCGGTTATCCAGATATGGTTAAAGGCCTTGAGAAGTACAAGGAGTGAATCCTCAGGCAGATGTGTTATGAGCTGATAATGGATGGTATCTAATCCAGCAGCAGAGTCAGTACATTTCTGCATGGCTTGCTGCAATTCTGAAAACGTAAAAGGGGCATTATAGTCTTCCAAGTTATCCGATATAAAATCACAAGCACAAGATTCTCGCTTCTCCTTCTCTCTCTGGAAGAAAGGTGAATAATGCTCTGTTGAAGAATTATGGGCAATGGTGGAGGCAAGCAAATTGGCCACAGCCTTTTTATCTGTGACCAAACTGGCACCATCTCTAAGATGGCCAACAGAAGCCGAGCCACCCCTGCCCCTAATTCTTCGAACAGCCTTCCAGACTTTTTGGGACGGAGTCCTAGAAGATAAAGATGAGACGAAGCGTCTCCAGGAAGCACGGCGTTCACGTTTAAAAATATAACGGGCTTTCGCCCGCTGTCTTTTAAAGGTTAAAATATTTGCTTGCGACGGATTACGAAATGCACGTCGCTGAGCAGATTTGCGCATTGTTTGGGCCTTGCGGCACTCTTCATTAAACCATGGTACTCTCGGCTTCCGAGGGAGTGATGTGGAAGTTCTAGGGATGGTTTCACCTGCAACCTCCAACAAAATAGAAGTAAAACAAGAAACAGGTTCTTCAGCTGACATGACCACCTCCTCTGTAAGACGAGACTGACAGAGAGAGGCAAACAGAGACCAGTTAGCTTTCTTGAGATTCCAGCGCCCCACCGGCGAATCCTCCTCACAGCTGACCGATGACAGGACTACTGGGAAGTGGTCACTACCACACAGGTCGTCGTGAACCTTCCAGTCAAAGTCCAGCATGAGAGAAGGATCACACACAGTGAGGTCTAGAACAGAACTAGATCCGGAACCTGAGTTAGAGTATGTAGGTGAGCCATCGTTAAAGACACATAGGTTAAGTTGAGAAAAAACATCTTCTAACATCTGACCTCTGCCATCATAGTGGTCACTACCCCAAAGGTGAGCATGACCGTTAAAATCCCCCATGAGAATAAAGGGAGGGGGCAGTTGATCTACTAAGTGAAAAATATCATTGCTACAGACCCGCAGTGATGGTGGCAGGTAAATACTGCATATGGTTATGGTCTTTTTTAAGGTAACCCGAGCAGCGACAGCCTGAAGACAGGTGTCGATGCTAACGGGGCTACATAAAATTTGGCTACTAATGAGAAGAGCCGCTCCACCCGAGCGCCTCTCCGAATCAGAGCCTTTATGTATAACATTAAAACCATTAAAAGACACAGGGTCAGAAGTCTTCAGGTAAGTCTCCTGAAGAGATATGACTGAGGGGTTATAGAACTTGACTAAAAGACGTAATTCCTCAAAGTTAGCTCGAAAACCACGACAATTCCACTGAAGCAAAGAGTCCATGATTAAGTCTGATCTGGGGGTAAGGAGTTTTTCCCCCCTTTTTCCTTTACCTTGGAAGGAGTTGAAGAAACAGAGGGGGGCCGGCTCCCGGGCCTCCTCTGGTTCTTCGGAGAGGAAGGGGGTGGAGCTGCCGCAGCATCAGCAACAACAACTTCCACTCCCTCCATCCGCTCCTCCAGTGCAGCATATTTGTTTTGAAGGGGCACATCTGTGTTCCCCTTCTGGGCCCGTGCGCACAGCGGTCCCATAGATTTCTTAGACTTCTGGTCCTGGGCAGCGTTCCTGCCGCTAGAGTTAGCGGCCTTAGAAGGCTGACCAGAGCCAGAAGCCTTTGGAGTTGACTGACTAACAGGTTTGGGTGGGGGCTGAGGCTTAGGGGCAACAGAAGGCGGCACAACCGGACCGGCAGTGTCCGCCTTCTGCGTTCCCTGGCTCCTTGTCACCACCGGAGGAGGGTTACTCTCCAGGGGCGAGATGAGCCGAGGCTCCGCCCCCAACCAAGAAGTTGGGGTCTGACATGAAAAGTCTTTGGTGGGGCGCTTGCCTGCCACCGCTGCACTAAAAGTATACACTGAGGTGTTAGAGGTTGGGGCAGCCGCAGCTGCACCAGGGCCTTCAACCAGTTTTTTGGCATCCAGAAAGGACAGCCCCTTCTCCACACGCACCTGCTGAATCTTGCACTCGGATATCCAACGAGGGCATTTCTTATCCGAAGCCATATGCGCCCCCTGGCAATTCACACACAGGGGGGTGGCTGTGCAGGACTCAGCAGAGTGTCCGGGCCTAGTGCAACGGGCGCATGAAGCCTCTGCCTGACGGCATGTCTTCTGCCCATGGCCATACTTTTGGCACTTAAAGCACCGGAGGGGAAGAGGGACGTACTTTTTCACTCTCAGGGAGTAGTAACCTCCCCAGATGGTAGTAGGAGGGGTGGGGGTGCCAAACGTCAGGATGATGGTAGGGAGACGGATCTCCCCACCACCTCGCTTGGAAGCGAAGCGCCTGACGCAAGTCACCCCCTGAGACTTAAGGTTCCTTACAAGTTCATCTTCTGACAGTTCTGCCAAAGCTTGATCTTTGATTACGCCTAGTTTTGTGGGGTGTGACTTCCACAGGAGTGTCTCCGATGGAAGAGAGCCCCAGCAGCCCGCTGGAGTGTGCCCGAGTACGGCACTCCACCAGCAAGTCACCAGACCTGAGGCGCTGGGCGTCAGGCCTGCCAACACGGCTCCTGAGGGTCTCCCCCACCAGAAAAGGATGCAGCTTGGTAACTGGTTTCTCCTTCACCTTGCTATGGACAATGAGGAAGCGAGGCCATACGGCCGACGCCTGAGGCGTCGCTTCCTCACAGTCTGAATCACTGTCATGTGCAATGTCGGTGTCTATGCGCCGTTTCTGTGCTAGTTTTGGTTTTTTTGGTTTTATCCATATTATATTAGTAGAGATATTCATCCCCCGGGGGTCCCCGCCCGCCACCGAGCCCAACAAGGGAAAGTGCAACTGTCGGCGGGTCTCCAGCCGACGCACAATGGAGACTGCCCGAAAGATATACTCAAGGGGGTAAGCCCGATTGAACCGTTTGAGCCACCGCCTTCTATCACACCGTTGAATGCAGGGGAATACTGGCGTAAAGCACCTAATCAGCAGCAGAAGCTATAGCATGGTGCTCCGTATAGCAACCCGCATGTCAACAGTGGGATAGGGCTCAACGTGACAAGAGCCGATTGACTAGGCCGGTACGACTAGCCTCCCGTTTAGGTAGAAGTCAAGGCCGAAGTGGAGTGTTGGCACCAGTGAGCCGCAGCCCAAAGGGAACCTCAGCCACCAGGATCCTCTTCTCCCCCGACTACCCCACCCGGGTCTGCCCTGGGGGACTTGGGTGGGTTAGGTATGGTTTTTTTTTTAGTTCCCAGGGTCACCCTGGTCAGCCCCACAGGGTGGGTTTTTCTCTCTATTCTGGGGCATGTGTTTCTGTCTACCCTTTGTCCATTCACCTGTATTTGCCTTTTTAAAACTCTCCCTACTGTCTGCACTGCCTGTAGCTCTTGATATTGGATGTGTGTTGCTAAATGGTCTTAGCTTTATTTAGGCCCCATGTGTTAGGTTTATTTAACGTATTTGACCGGCTGGCGACATACATTCAATGTTCTGTTTCTTTTTTATTTTTTCACAAGCAGTGCAGGCACGTCCTGAGAAAGCCTTGTTGCTGTCGGGACGTTAAGCAATGTACAATCAATCAATCAATCTTCTCCCCCGACACGGGTCTCCAAGCACGGCAAACACTTGGGATCCAAAGGACCAAAAAGTCACGAGTATTTTTAAGGACCAATCCAACATGGTACGACCTAGGTTAGCACAGCTCCTTAAAAACCGGACCAGTGAACAACATATCTGCTGACATCAAGTCCTAATCCTGGACAAAGATGGCACCCGTCCGCTAGCCCACTCAGTCAGGGACTGAGCGGACTACCCACCTACGCCACGTGGAGGCCGGTGCCGGGTAGGCACAAAATTTGGGGAGCTGAATGGCTCGGTGGTAGATCATTTGACTCTCGACCAAAAGGTTGTGGGTTCTAACCCATGGGGTCAAAATTTGTACAAGCCTCTTTTTAGTGCCCTGTCTTTGAAATCATCTTCATGGTAGACAAAAGACTTTAAGCCCTAAACGTTTAAGTTTTTTAAAAAAGGTAACAAAAAAATTATGTTTTTTGAGTGTCATTGACAAAAGTGCTTTAAACCGATTGACAATAGGTCAGCTGGTAAAACTTAAGACCATAGTGTGAACTGCAGCAATCAGTCAAACATTATTTTAAAGAAATTACTCACATCATTTGTACTGGCCATATATCAAGATCGTTCCATCACAATACAGCAGAATAATAAGATGGAAAATCTCCAAAGTCCCATCATATCAATCCTGCTTTGACCTTACAAGAAAAATACAAGATAATTTAATTACCTATTTTTTTGTTTAAAACATCACGTCAAACAGATTAAAAAAGAAGAATTCTTGACTGATTATTTTGTTGTGTTGCTACAGTCTCTGATCACTAATGCGCCGTTGGACTTTAAGCGAAAGTAAGTCATTCAGTTGTTACCTACACAGATTTTCAATGATAATGTCCTGACACAACCCCAGTACACTCATAAAGTGCACTTGTTCTACAACTCTACATCAAGCAAATCAGCAGTAGAAGCTGTCAATCCTTATGATGATTAAGTAAGAAAAATTAGCTTTAGATCTCAAAAAGAATAAGTATACACCAGAGCGACGGAACTTGCAGCATCAAAGTTGAAAGCATCTGCTTGTTTCTTCGTTAAACACGCACACACACACAAACACAAACAAATCTGTTTCTACAGGCTCACCTCAAGGCTGTGTGCTTTCACTACTCTTATTTATATTGTACACAGATGACTGCAGGAGTGCACACAGTGACAAGCACTTGATTCAGTTCTCAGACCATTCTGCTCTGCTGAGACTGCTCTATGAATATGATGACGAAACCAGTCATGGTCCAGTCGTGCAGGACTTTGTGGACTGGTGCAGCGACTTCTTTCTGTGCATTAATGCTTCCTAAAGAAGAGATATCTCGGAACCACCGCTGACGACAAACTTAAATGGGAGAGATAGACACTCAGAGAGCACAAGCCCACCCATTTAATAATCAATAGATTTATTTGATTAGCTCCGTAATTAGACCAAAGGACTCGACCAATTACCACCATTTTTTTGTCTAGCTTTATTAGTTCCATTTCGGAAATAATTCAAGCAACATTTTTTTTATCAGCTGTCAACCCGTGATTCTTAAGGCAGATCCCCCACCCCACCTAAATTATTAATGCTGTCATTGACTTCTTTAAACAATGACTAATCTATCAACAGTCACAGTTAGATTAATTATAGCATAAAAAAAAATTCATTATAAAATGAATCATGACGAATTACTTCTTCTAAGCGATATCTGTGCTGTAGAGAACAAAGACTTAGACTCAAAAAAACAACGCCTTCTCTCTGTAGTTGTTTCTGAAAAATCAAAAGCTTTTCTCTGTAAACAATACATGACAGAAATATAAAATCTCTCACCACTGATGATCACTCCCCTGCTCAAACTCCTTCACGGCTTCCCATCCCCCAACGCATCCAATACAAGATTCTGTCTCTCTGCTACAAATCCCTGAACAACTGCGCTCCCGCCTATCTCTCAAACTTACTTCACCCCTACACTCCTCCCCACTCCGCCTCCGACCCTCTCCGCCTCCACATCCCCCGCACCAAACTCAGCACTTTCGGCCCCCGCTCCTTCTCAGTATACGGTTCATCCATCTGGAACACTCTCCCACTCTCTCTCCGTCAGAAACACTCTCTCTCCTCCTTCCAGTCCGCCCTCAAAACTCGTCTCTTTCAACAGTTCTAGCACTATACCACCACACTCCCCACCCTAAGCAGACTGTCATAATGTATAATGTGGTTCGTGAGGCGTTGTCTAAAGCGTGCGCATGCGTGCGCGAGTTGTGAGTGCGCGCTTAGAGTTATAATTATTATAAGATAAGCACATTATAAATACCGTAATTATTAATTACTATTATTATGATGAGCTAATCAAACTACATGCTAAATATGAAAATCACATTGCTTCACTAATGACCCGTGATTTGAGTCGATCTCTTGTCTGTCTATACACAAAAGCTGTGAGTCACTTCCTACCTGTTGATACTGACAGCTTATCACACGATCTCAAAAGCAACCCCATAGTTTCAAGTTCAATCAACAAATTAGCATGCCTCATGTTCTACAAGTTTGGAAATTACCTTGCACCTGTGGTAACCTTGCTTGTTACTGGGAGTCATATTGATTTTTCTAAAATAACTTTTAAAGCAGAAGAAAATGGACGAGACCCAGACGACTCCACAACCGAGTCCTGTCTTGACACAGGTTCAAACGGTGACTAAGACTAAAAGCCCAGGTCGGATATAGGCTGGGAAAAGATTAGCTGAATATAACAGACAAAAATAAATTACAGCTTCAGGCAATAACAGAAAAGGCTCATGTAATTGACCCACCGTCAGGGTCACCAACAGCACCAGCCCCAGCACCGGTGTCACTACCGTCAGGACCAACACCTTCACACCCTCAACAAAGTGAGAGACTATCAACCGAGTATAAACCTGAAAAAAACCAAATATATAGTTGCTGGATTTGTTGTCGGATTTGGTTACGTAGGTTACCAATTATAAAAAAATACAAACCAAACACTCGAACAGTGTCCAAAAAATCAAACACTCCAAAAACAAAAGAAGAAGTCTCCACATTACCAGCAACGTCAAAATCTTTGGACCCATTTTTCATGCAGTAAATAAATTTATTATTTTAATTTTGTGACATAAGAAAATGAGCGATGCAAAAACATAATGAACCTTGTCTATCACTCTGCCGTAAGACTAACCGTTACTTATTCTATGCTGGGAAAAAGTATTCTCAAAATGAAATCGGCAGACCTTGGTAGATTAGACTTTGAGGACAGTGAGGACAGTAGCAGTTGTAACAAAAGACTTTCTCGTCAAGCAAGGAATTATTCCAATAAATGTATCTATGTAAATAAAAAATATGGCTACACTAGCTATTATGATTGGCGGTGCGGTTGTTAAGGCATTGGCATTTAGCGGATCAAACTATCTCTTTTCAAAAATGGGTAGAGAGGAATCTGCAGAAGAAATGAAGTATCACAATGAGGCATCTGAAAAAATTGCACAAGCGCAACAAGATTACGAAAAGCAAAGAATAGAAAAACTTGATTTCATCAATGAAAAACTCAGACTTGAAGGTCATGTTTAGCATACATTTTCAAACGTCGATGATACGATCAAAAAATACTTTCTTGTTACTGGCGAAGACATGACCATCCCGCAACCAAAACTTAGCGACTATTACCAACCAAGTCCAGAACAAAGAAACGGAGAAATAATTTTTGTTCTAGTAGGAATGACATTTGTATATTTTACTGGAGTTTTTATTGCTAGAAGAATTGACCGGCATCGGAAATAAACTATCAAAAATATATTACTCTCCTGTTGGATATTGGAAAGGAAAAAACGCAATAGAAAAATTATATGCCGCTGTGGGTGGTGATGTCACACTCGAACAAATAAGACAGTGGCTGCAAAAATAGGCCATTTGGCTAATTTATTTACCTGCTCCAAGAAAAATAACAAGACCTGTTGAGGCGGTCCGTGGCGCAGTGGTTAAGGTGCCTGCCACCAATGCCAAAGGTGCGAGGTTCGAAAACGGGTTCCGGCGTCGGACTTTTCTCCTCTGGTAAGTGTCACCGTTAATTCGGGCGGACCGTCGGGGGTTCTTTCTCCGGGTACTCCGGTTCTTCCACCCCCCACCCATCCCCCCACACTTTGGTACCGGTTTCAGGCCACTTTACAAATTTCAAATACAAGCGATCAAAAATCTCTGTAAATTCAGTAGCTGAACTGGCCCTTCATCTGTCTTGTACTGTGTTTGTCTTAAATGGCGTAAATCCATGTCTGTTACGTGAGTGTGCGTGTTGGGTTTCAGTTCGCGGCGCTTTGAGTCGATTTGCCCCAAAATTGAGAAAAAGCGCCTATATAATAAAGATATTATTATTATTATTACCTCATTTTGAAAACAGTACCCCTAATGACACCCATCAAATGGATCTTTTGTTCCTGCCACATGATACGATTAGGAAAAAAACGATACAAATATGCATTAACTGTTGTGACATAGCTTCAAGATATAAGGACGCCGAAGCCATAACTGACAAGAATGCTACCACGGTAGCCACAGCGTTAACAAAAATATATAGCTGAGGCCCTTTAAAATATCCTAGACTTGTGCAAGTCAACGGAAGTGAATTTAAGGGTGCTGTTAATCAGTTATTTGCGAAGCATGGCGTGCTAGTGTGGCGAGGCATACCAGGTGTGCACAGATCACAGGCAATTGTTGAAAACTTTAACAAGCAATTATCGGAAAGACTTTTCAGCTATCAGTATTCTAAGGAACTCATGCATGACGCACGTAACACTGAGTGGGTTAAGAGATTACCATCTGTAATAAAAGCAATGAATAATGAAGGTCACCCCAAACCTGCTGATGCTATTAAATTGAAAACAATGCCGACAGGACCAGGGTCAGGGCTAAAAACAACAACACCCCTGGCGCCTGACACAAGCTTGTTTACAAAACAGGTGAGATATTTATATCAACCCGGTGAGACCGAGAATGATGTCAGACACAGGGCAACTGATCCAATTTGGTCCACGTCCATTCACAATATAAAAAAAATAGTCCCTGGCGCTAACGCGTCAATTTATTATCTATATGAGCCTGCCCCTCAGAGAAGAATTACAGATTATTCCCCCAGACACTGTTATGCATTTCATCAACTAACTCATCAATTAGTTCATCAACTAATTCATCGGCTATTTCTTCAGATAACTTAAGCACATAATGCCCAGGTGCATAAGCCTTCTCCTTAGTGTGAACTACACGTTTTGTGACCCCTACTGCAAGCGACTTCTTATGTGTTTGGATCATTTCTAGATTATGTTTGTTTGATCTCAGTGACTTGTTTGGATAATCAGGCATTAGTTCTCCATCTAAAACTTGCTTGTAGTGCTCATGACGGATGTCTTAATTTTTTATCACTGTTTTTTTTTATACCTTTGGCTTTGGACCGACTTCCCTTTTGGTGCAATATGGAATACATTTTTGATCTCAGTCCAACATACTCAACTATAGGCACTCCATTTAGTTCATCTTTAAACTTTCCTGGCACTTCTTGTTTTGTGTGCTGTACAGCGGGTGGTCTTTAGGATAATCAGACGTGTCATACATATACAACTCTGTTTTCAAGTCTTCATAAAAGTCTTCAGTAGGCACGTCTATGATCATAGAGTCAGTGTATAACAGTCGACAGTCAGGATACTTCGGTTTAAAGTAATCATAATAAAATTCAAGCATTAATAGTTTTGATAACTCAAGAATTGCCATGCCAATAAATACTGGCTTGTCCAGTTTAACAATCTTTTTTATGAGTGTCACTGCATACAATGATGGATGAAACTCTTTATACCCTGTGTACTGCGGGTTACCTGTAAGCTTAATAGCACCGGATTCAGTTGTGACCAGTCTAACATCTTTGCGGTGATGAGGATTTTCCATCGTCTTGCCAAAACAGGTTAGGTTAGGATATTTGGGTTTAACGCCGTGCAGGCGACTAAGGCCATCTCACGGCGGGATGGGTAAAAATCTGGTCAGCCAGACTAAAAGCAAGGTCTTAAGACAAGATGTAAATATAGCTTAAAAATGTCAGGCTAAAATGTCGCACGTTTTTAAAAGAAACGTCTACAGACTCTCAAAAAGGGCAAATTAAAAAATTTACATAATCTATGAATGCTCAGATCTTGTTTAAAATATTGCATTCTCTCAAGAAATTGAAGATGTTGTTCAGGGGGACATCCCAGAACAAAACCTTCAAGGAGTCTGCTGTGAAGTGTTTATATCTCATGTCAATTAGATCAGCACAATACAGCAAAAAGTGTCAAACAGAAAACTGCTCATCACAGGCAAAACACCATGGACGCTCATCCTGTTTAAGTAAGTAAGAGTGCGTAACATACGTGTGCCTGATGTGGAGCCGAGTAAGGACAGTCTCCTCACGGCGGTGCCGCAGCGTTAAGGTAGACTGTCAGTTGATTGATTGTACATTGCTTAACGTCCCGACAGCAACAAGGCTTTCTCAGGACGTGCCTGCACTGCTTGTGAAAAAAAACTAAACAGAAAATTGAATGTATGTCGCCAGCCGGTCAAATACGTTAAATAAACCTACAACATGGGGCCTAAATAAAGCTAAGACCATTTAGCAACACACATCCAACATCAAGAGCTACAGGCAGTGCAGACAGTAGGGAGAGTTTTTAAAAGGCAAATACAGGTGAATGGACAAAGGGTAGACAGAAACACATGCCCCAGAATAGAGAGGAAAACCCACCCTGTGGGGCTGACCAGGGTGACCCTGGGAACTAAAAAATGCCTAACCCCACCCAAGTCCCCCAGGGCAGACCCGGGTGGGGTTAGACTGTCAGACACCGTAGGAAGAGCTTCATGCAGCTTGTTCCCTTCCTCTTTGTCCCACTCAGACTGCCACTTGCAGGCTATATACACACTAATCACAGGTTTAAAATCACTATAAACAGTCTGTGTGTCAGGGACAGGGTCACTGCGGGCACTGTTGGCAGCAGAATCTGTGATTCTGTTGCCTTCAATGCCCACATGGCCCGGGGCCCAAATAAAAATGATGTCATAATATTCCTTCATCAAGTCTGCGTAGAGCTCTAATCTGCACCAGCAGTGGGTGGTCTGTGCCCGCGCCCTGGAGGGCCTGTAGGGCAGAAAGAGAGTCAGATAGAATCAGGTTAGTTAGTTAGTTATTTGGGTTTAACGCCGAGCAGGCGACTAAGGCCATCTCACGGCGGGATGGGTAAAAATCTGGTCAGCCAGACTAAAAGCAAGGTCTTAAGACAAGATGTAAATATAGATTAAAAATCTCAGGCTAAAATGTCGCACATGTCTGGAAAAGAAACGTCTACAGACTCTCAAAAAGGGAAATAAAAAAATTCACATAGTCTATGAATGCTCAGATCTTGTTAAAAATATTGCATTCTCTCAAAAAATTGAAGATTTTGTCCGGGGGAACATCCCGGAACAAAACCTTCAAGGAGTCTGCTGTGAAGTGTTTATATCTGGTGTCAATTAGGTCAGCACAATACAGCAAAAAGTGTCGAACAGAAAACTGCTCATCACAGGCAAAACACCATGGACGCTCATCCTGTTTAAGTAAGTAAGAGTGCGTAACATACGTGTGCCCGATGTGGAGCCGAGCAAGGACAGTCTCCTCACGGCGGCTGCCGCAGCGGAAAGGTAGACTGTCAGACAACTTAGGAAGAGCTTCATGAAGCTTGTTCCCGTCCTCTTTGTCCCACTCGGACTGCCACTCGCGGGCTATGTACGCACTAATAACAGGTTTAAAATCACTATAGACAGTCTGTGTGTCAGGGACAGGGTCACTGCGGGCACTGTTGGCAGCAGAATCTGCGATTCTGTTGCCTTCGATGCCCACATGGCCTGGGACCCAAATAAAAATGATGTCATAATATTCCTTCATCAAGTCCGCGTAGAGCTCTCTAATCTGCACCAGCAGTGGATGGTCTGTTCCCGCGCCCTGAAGGGCCTGCAGGGCAGAAAGAGAGTCAGACAGAATCAGGAAGTTCCTTTCCCGAGACTGATAGGCATGCTTGAGTGCTAGCAGAATGGCCTGCAGTTCTGCACTAAATACAGAGGAATGGTCAGGGAGACGGAGCTTAAATGGGCGTCTAGGATGGCGAGAGGACACTGCAGCCGCAGCCACTCTTCCATCCTCAGACTTGGACCCATCCGTATAAAGACGACATAACATAGCCAGGAAAAATTGAAAGGAGTTCATTGAGGCTCTGTTGGTATATGGCTGGTGGAGTACAATCCTTCTTGTGGGCAGTCAAGTCCAGCAAGATGTCAGGAACTGGTAGTAGCCAGGGTGGAGTGACGTGTTGCAGAGATTCCGAAACTTTGTCCAGGTCCACTCCGGCCGCCTGCAGATGAGGTCGGACACGGAAGGAAAGTGGACGGACAGCTCCCGGATGGGCATCGTAAATCTCTGCAAACGACGGGTTAAAAACACAATCATAGGCAGGATTTTCTGGATGGGCCTTCAGCTTCAGAACGTAGCTGAGCATGAGGCGGATGCGGCGGAGCCTGAGAGAAGGCTCCCCTGCCTCTGCATACAGACTAGGAACTGGAGATGTCCTGAAGGCTCCCAGACATATGCGCAGACCTTGATGGTGAATTGTGTTCAGACGCTGTAGAACAGACTTCGAAGCTGAGCCATATACCACAGAGCCGTAATCCAGTTTGGACCGAACAAGGGCCCGGTACAGTCGAAGTAAGACGATGCGGTCTGCACCCCAGTCAGTACGACCAACGACACGAAGAATGTCGAGGGCCTTCCGACAAGAGGTTCTAAGGTAGTTAACATGGTTGCAGAAGGTCAATCTTTTGTCAAAGATGACCCCCAAAAACTTAGCCTCTTCAGCCACCTTAATTGGCACTCCAGCAATGCTCAGGCTAGGTTCTGGAAAAAATTTCGTCTGGTTAGTAAAATGCACACAGACTGTCTTGGAGGGCGAGAATCTGAATCCATTGAGAGACACCCACCCCTGGATGCGATCAACGCACAGCTGCAAGCGCCTCTCAAGGGACGCAAGTCCTCGACCTCGTGCACACAAAGCAAAGTCGTCCACAAACAAAGAGCATTCAGAATCATCCTCAGACGGCCTTTACAATGTTATTTATTTTAATGCTAAATAAAACAGGAGATAGAATACTGCCCTGCGGGACACCCATCTCCTGTTCAAAGGAGTCGGAGAGGGTGGAGCCCACACGGACATGGAACGACCTGTTGGAAAAAAAATTGTGAATAAAAACGGGCAGATTCCCTTTAAAACCCATGTCCGACAAATCAGACATTATACCATGCTTCCAGGTAGTGTCATATGCCTTTTCAAGATCAAAGAAAATTGCATAAACATGCTGCTTGTTGACAAAAGCATCTCGGATAAAAGACTCAAAGCGGACTAGATGGTCAGTTGTACTACGGAAGCGCCGGAAACCGCACTGGAGGTCTGTGATGAGACCCTGTGACTCAAGATGCCACACCAGTCGGGCGTTGACCAAGTGTTCCATAGTTTTACATAAACATGATGTCAAAGCTATTGGCCGGTAGTTGCCCGGGTCGGAAGGATCCTTACCCGGCTTGGGAATTGGCACAACCACAGCCTGGCGCCAAGATGGCGGAAAATGACCGGTTATCCAGATATGGTTAAAGGCCTTGAGAAGTACAAGGAGTGAATCCTCAGGCAGATGTGTTACGAGCTGATAATGGATGGTATCTAATCCAGCAGCAGAGTCAGTACATTTCTGCATGGCTTGCTGCAATTCTGAAAACGTAAAAGGGGCATTATAGTCTTCCAAGTTATCCGATATAAAATCACAAGCACAAGATTCTCGCTTCTCCTTCTCTCTCTGGAAGAAAGGTGAATAATGCTCTGTTGAAGAATTATGGGCAATGGTGGAGGCAAGCAAATTGGCCACAGCCTTTTTATCTGTGACCAAACTGGCACCATCTCTAAGATGGCCGACAGAAGCCGAGCCACCCCTGCCCCTAATTCTTCGAACAGCCTTCCAGACTTTTTGGGACGGAGTCCTAGAAGATAAAGATGAGACGAAGCGTCTCCAGGAAGCACGGCGTTCACGTTTAAAAATATAACGGGCTTTCGCCCGCTGTCTTTTAAAGGTTAAAATATTTGCTTGCGACGGATTACGAAATGCACGTCGCTGAGCAGATTTGCGCATTGTTTGGGCCTTGCGGCACTCTTCATTGAACCATGGTACTCTCGGCTTCCGAGGGAGTGATGTGGAAGTTCTAGGGATGGTTTCACCTGCAACCTCCAACAAAATAGAAGTAAAACAAGAAACAGGTTCTTCAGCTGACATGACCACCTCCTCTGTAAGACGAGACTGACAGAGAGAGGCAAACAGAGACCAGTTAGCTTTCTTGAGATTCCAGCGCCCCACCGGCGAATCTTCCTCACAGCTGACCGATGACAGGACTACTGGGAAGTGGTCACTACCACACAGGTCGTCGTGAACCTTCCAGTCAAAGTCCAGCATGAGAGAAGGATCACACACAGTGAGGTCTAGAACAGAACTAGATCCGGAACCTGAGTTAGAGTATGTAGGTGAGCCATCGTTAAAGACACATAGGTTAAGTTGAGAAAAAACATCTTCTAACATCTGACCTCTGCCATCATAGTGGTCACTACCCCAAAGGTGAGCATGACCGTTAAAATCCCCCATGAGAATAAAGGGAGGGGGCAGTTGATCTACTAAGTGAAAAATATCATTGCTACAGACCCGCAGTGATGGTGGCAGGTAAATACTGCATATGGTTATGGTCTTTTTTAAGGTAACCCGAGCAGAGACAGGTGTCGATGCTAACGGGGCTACATAAAATTTGGCTACTAATGAGAAGAGCCGCTCCACCCGAGCGCCTCTCCGAATCAGAGCCTATGTATAACATTAAAACCATTAAAAGACACAGGGTCAGAAGTCTTCAGGTAAGTCTCCTGAAGAGATATGACTGAGGGGTTATAGAACTTGACTAAAAGACGTAATTCCTCAAAGTTAGCTCGAAAACCACGACAATTCCACTGAAGCAAAGAGTCCATGATTAAGTCTGATCTGGGGGTAAGGAGTTTTTCCCCCCTTTTTCCTTTACCTTGGAAGGAGTTGAAGAAACAGAGGGGGGCCGGCTCCCGGGCCTCCTCTGGTTCTTCGGAGAGGAAGGGGGTGGAGCTGCCGCAGCATCAGCAACAACAACTTCCACTCCCTCCATCCGCTCCTCCAGTGCAGCACATTTGTTTTGAAGGGGCACATCTGTGTTCCCCTTCTGGGCCCGTGCGCACAGCGGTCCCATAGATTTCTTAGACTTCTGGTCCTGGGCAGCGTTCCTGCCGCTAGAGTTAGCGGCCTTAGAAGGCTGACCAGAGCCAGAAGCCTTTGGAGTTGACTGACTAACAGGTTTGGGTGGGGGCTGAGGCTTAGGGGCAACAGAAGGCGGCACAACCGGACCGGCAGTGTCCGCCTTCTGCGTTCCCTGGCTCCTTGTCACGCCACCGGAGGAGGGTTACTCTCCAGGGGCGAGATGAGCCGAGGCTCCGCCCCCAACCAAGAAGTTGGGGTCTGACATGAAAAGTCTTTGGTGGGGCGCTTGCCTGCCACCGCTGCACTAAAAGTATACACTGAGGTGTTAGAGGTTGGGGCAGCCGCAGCTGCACCAGGGCCTTCAACCAGTTTTTTGGCATCCAGAAAGGACAGCCCCTTCTCCACACGCACCTGCTGAATCTTGCACTCGGATATCCAACGAGGGCATTTCTTATCCGAAGCCATATGCGCCCCCTGGCAGTTCACACACAGGGGGGTGGCTGTGCAGGACTCAGCAGAGTGTCCGGGCCTAGTGCAACGGGCGCATGAAGCCTCTGCCTGACGGCATGTCTTCTGCCCATGGCCATACTTTTGGCACTTAAAGCACCGGAGGGGAAGAGGGACGTACTTTTTCACTCTCAGGGAGTAGTAACCTCCCCAGATGGTAGTAGGAGGGGTGGGGGTGCCAAACGTCAGGATGATGGTAGGGAGACGGATCTCCCCACCACCTCGCTTGGAAGCGAAGCGCCTGACGCAAGTCACCCCCTGAGACTTAAGGTTCCTTACAAGTTCATCTTCTGACAGTTCTGCCAAAGCTTGATCTTTGATTACGCCTCTTGACGAATTCATAGTTTTGTGGGGTGTGACTTCCACAGGAGTGTCTCCGATGGAAGAGAGCCCCAGTAGCCCGCTGGAGTGTGCCCGAGTACGGCACTCCACCAGCAAGTCACCAGACCTGAGGCGCTGGGCGTCAGGCCTGCCAACACGGCTCCTGAGGGTCTCCCCCACCAGAAAAGGATGCAGCTTGGTAACTGGTTTCTCCTTCACCTTGCTATGGACAATGAGGAAGCGAGGCCATACGGCCGACGCCTGAGGCGTCGCTTCCTCACAGTCTGAATCACTGTCATGTGCAATGTCGGTGTCTATGCGCCGTTTCTGTGCTAGTTTTGGTTTTTTGGTTTTATCCATATTATATTAGTAGAGATATTCATCCCCCGGGGGTCCCCGCCCGCCACCGAGCCCAACAAGGGAAAGTGCAACTGTCGGCGGGTCTCCAGCCGACGCACAATGGAGACTGCCCGAAAGATATACTCAAGGGGGTAAGCCCGATTGAACCGTTTGAGCCACCGCCTTCTATCACACCGTTGAATGCAGGGGAATACTGGCGTAAAGCACCTAATCAGCAGCAGAAGCTATAGCATGGTGCTCCGTATAGCAACCCGCATGTCAACAGTGGGATAGGGCTCAACGTGACAAGAGCCGATTGACTAGGCCGGTACGACTAGCCTCCCGTTTAGGTAGAAGTCAAGGCCGAAGTGGAGTGTTGGCACCAGTGAGCCGCAGCCCAAAGGGAACCTCAGCCACCAGGATCCTCTTCTCCCCCGACACGGGTCTCCAAGCACGGCAAACACTTGGGATCCAAAGGACCAAAAAGTCACGAGTATTTTTAAGGACCAATCCAACATGGTACGACCTAGGTTAGCACAGCTCCTTAAAAACCGGACCAGTGAAAAGGCTGAATAACATATCTGCTGACATCAAGTCCTAATCCTGGACAAAGATGGCACCCATCCGCTAGCCCACTCAGTCAGGGACTGAGCGGACTACCCACCTACGCCACGTGGAGGCCGGTGCCGGGTAGGCAGATAGAATCAGGAAGTTCCTTTCCCAAGACTGATAGGCATGCTTGAGTGCCAGCAGAATTGCCTGCAGTTCTGCACTAAATACAGAGAAATTGTCAGGGAGGCGGAGCTTAAATGGTTGATTGATTGTACATTGCTTAACGTCCCGACAGCAACAAGGCTTTCTCAGGACGTGCCTGCACTGCTTGTGAAAAAAAATAAAAATAAACAGAACATTGAATGTATGTCGTCAGCCGGTCAAATACGTTAAATAAACCTAACACATGGGGCCTAAATAAAGCTAAGACCATTTAGCAACACACATCCAATATCAAGAGCTACAGGCAGTGCAGACAGTAGGGAGAGTTTTAAAAAGGCAAATACAGGTGAATGGACCAAGGGTAGACAGAAACACATGCCCCAGAATAGAGAGAAAAACCCACCCTGTGGGGCTGACCAGGGTGACCCTGGGAACTAAAAAATACCTAACCCCACCCAAGTCCCCCAGGGCAGATCCGGGTGGGGTAAGGAGCTTAAATGGGCGTCTATGATGGCGAGAGGACACTGCAGCCGCAGCCACTCTCCCATCCTCAGACTTGGACCCATCCGTATAAAGACGACAATAGCCAGGAAAAATTGAAAGGAGTTCATTGAGGCTCTGTTGGTATATGGCTGGTGGAGTACAATCCTTCTTGTGGGCGGTCAAGTCCAGCAAGATGTCAGGAACTGGTAGTAGCCAGGGTGGAGTGATGTGTTGCAGAGATTCTGAAACTTTGTCCAGGTCCACTCCGGCCACCTGCAGATGAGGTCGGACATGGAAGGAAAGTGGACGGACAGCTCCCGGATGGGCATCGTAAATCTCTGCAAACGACGGGTTAAAACACAATCATAGGCAGGATTGTCTAGATGGGCCTTCAGCTTCAGAATGTAGCTGAGCATGAGGCGGATGCGGCAGAGCTTGAGAGAAGGCGCCCCTAGCTCTGCATACAGACTAGGAACTGGAGATGTCCTGAAGGCCCCCAGACATATGCGCAGACCTTGATGGTGGATTGTGTTCAGACGCTGTAGAACAGACTTCGAAGCTGAGCCATATACCACAGAGCCATAATCCAGTTTGGACTGAACAAGGGCCCGGTACAGTCGAAGTAAGACAATGCGGTCTGCACCCCAGTCAGTATGACCAACGACACGAAGAATGTTGAGGGCCTTCCGACAAGAGGTTCTAAGGTAAGTAATATGTTTGCAGAAGGTCAGTCTTTTGTCAAAGATGACCCCCAGAAACTTTGCCTCCTCAGCCACCTTAATTGGCACTCCAGCAATGATCAGGCTAGGGTCTGGAAAAAATTTCGTCTGGTTAGTAAAATGCACACAGACTGTCTTGGAGGGCGAGAACCTGAAACAGTTGAGAGACACCCACCCCTGGATGCGATCAACGCACAGCTGCAAGCGCCTCTCAAGGGACGCAAGCCCTCGACCTCGTGCACACAAAGCAAAGTCGTCCACAAACAAAGAGCATTCAGAATCGTCCTTGATGGCCTTTACAATGTTATTAATTTTAATGCTAAATAAAACAGGAGATAAAATGCTGCCCTGCGGGACACCCATCTCCTGTTGAAAGGAGTCCGAGAGGGTGGAGCCCACATGGACATGAAACAACCGGTTAGCAAAAAATTGTGAATAAAAATGGGCAGGTGCCCTTTAAAACCCATGTCCGACAAATCAGACATTATACCATACTTCCAGGTAGTGTCATATGCCTTCTCAAGATAAAAAAAAAAAAAATTGCATAAACATGCTGCTTGTTGACAAAAGCATCTCGGATAAACGACTCAAAGCGGACTAGATGGTCAGTTGTACTACAGAAGCGCCGGAAACCGCACTGGAGGTCTGTGAGGAGACCCCGTGACTCAAGATGCCACACCAGTTGGGCGTTGACCAAGCGTTCCATAGTTTTACATAAACATGATGTCAAAGCTATTGGCCGGTAGTTGCCCAGTTTGGAAGGATCCTTACCCGGCTTGGGGATTGGCACAACCACAGCCTGGCGCCAAGATGGGGGAAAATGACCAGTTATCCACATATGGTTAAATGCCTTGAGAAGTACAAGGTGTGAATCCTCAGGCAGATGTGTTAGGAGCTGATAATGGATGGTATCTAATCCAGCAGCAGAGTCAGTACCTTTCTGCATGGCTTGCTGCAATTCTGAAAACGTAAAAGGGGCATTATAGTCTTCCAAGTTATCCGATATAAAATCCCAAGGACAAGACTCTCGCTTCTCCTTCTCTCTCTGGAAGAAAGGTGAATAATGCTCTGTTGAAGAATTATGGGCAATGGTGGAGGCAAGCAAATTGGCCACAGCCTTTTTATCTGTGACCAAACTGGCTCCATCTCTAAGATGGCCGACAGAAGCCGAGCCACCCCTGCCCCCAATTCTTCGAACAACCTTCCAGACTTTTTGGGATAGAGTCATAAAAGATAAAGATGAGTCGAAGCATCTCCAGGAAGCACGGCGTTCATGTTTAAATATGTAACGGGCTTTTGCCCGCCGTCTTTAAATGTTAAAATATTCGCTTGCGATGGATTACGAAAAGCACGTCGCAGAGCAGATTTGCGCATTTTTTGGGCCTTGCGGCACTCTTCATTGAACCATGGTACTCTCGCCTTCCGAGGGAGTGATGTGGAAGTTCTGGGGATGGTTTCACCTGATACATCCAACAAAATAGAAGTAAAACAAGAAACAGGTTCTTCAGCTGACATGACCACCTCCTCTGTAAGACGAGACTGACAGAGGGAGGCGAACAGAGGCCAGTTAGCTTTCTTGAGATTCCAGCACCCCACCGGCGAATCCTCCTCACAGCTGACCGATGACAGGACTACTGGGAAGTGGTCACTACCACACAGGTCATCGTGAACCTTCCAGTCAAAGTCCAGCATGAGAGAAGGATCACACGCAGTGAGTTCTAGAACAGAACTAGATCTTGAACCCGAGTTAGAGTATGTAGGTGAGCCATCGTCAAAAACACATAGGTTAAGTTGAGAAAAAACATCTTCTAACATCTGACCTCTGCCATCATAGTGGTCACTACCCCAAAGGTGAGAATGACTGTTAAAATCCCCCATGAGAATAAAGGGAGGGAGCAGTTGATCTACTAAGTTAAAAATATCATTACTACAGACCAGCAGGGATGGTGGCAGGTAAATACTGCATATGGTTATGGTCTTCTTCAAGGTAACCTGAGCTGTGACAGCCTGAAGACAGGTGTCGATGCTAACAGGGCTACATAAAATTTGGCTACTAATGAGAAGAGCCACTCCACCCGAGCGCCTCTCCGAATCAGAGCCTTCATGTATAATGTTAAAACCATTAAAGGACACAGGGTCAGAAGTCTTCAGGTAAGTCTCCTGAAGAGATATTACTGAGGGGTTATAGAACTTGACTAAAAGACGTAATTCCTCAAAGTTAGCTTGAAAACCACGACAATTCCACTGAAGCACAGAGTACATGATTATGTCTTATTTGGGGGTAAGGAATTTTTCCCCCTTTTTCCTTTGACTTGGAAGGAGTTGAAGAAACAGAGGGGGGCCGGCTCCCGGGCCTCCTCTGGTTCTTCGGAGATGAAGGGGGTGGAGCTGCCGCAGCACCAGTCAACGACAAATGCCACCCCCTCTATCCGCTCCTCCAATGCAGCATATTTCTTTTGAAGGTTGATTGATTGATTGTACATTGCTTAACGTCCCGACAGCAACAAGGCTTTCTCAGGACGTGCCTGCACTGCTTGTGAAAAAAAAATAAAAAAAAATAAACAGAACATTGAATGTATGTCGCCAGCCGGTCAAATACATTAAATAAACCTAACACATGGGGCCTAAATAAAGCTAAGACCATTTAGCAACACACATCCAATATCAAGAGCTACAGGCAGTGCAGACAGTAGGGAGAGTTTTAAAAAGGCAAATACAGGTGAATGGACCAAGGGTAGACAGAAACACATGCCCCAGAATAGAGAGAAAAACTCACCCTGTGGGGCTGACCAGGGTGACCCTGGGAACTAAAAAGTACCTAACCCCACCCAAGTCCCCCAGGGCAGACCCGGGTGGGGGTCTTTTGAAGGGGGACAGCAGTGTTCCCCTTCTGGGCCCGTGCGCACAGCAGTCCCATAGATTTCTTAGACTTCTGGTCCTGGGCAGCGTTCCTGCCGCTAGAGTTAGCGGCCTTAGAAAGCTGACCAGAGCCAGAAACCTTTGGGGTTGACAAACTAGCAGGTTTGGGTGGGGGCTGAGGCTTAGGGGCAACAGAAGGCGGCACTACTGGACCGGCAGTGTCCCGCTTCTGCGTTCCCTGGCTCCTTGTCACCACCGGAGGAGGGTTACTCTCCAGGGGCGAGAGGAGCCGAGGCTCCACCCCCAACCAAGAAGTTGGGGTTTGACATGAGAAGTCTTTGGTGGGGTGCTTGCCTGCCACCGCTGCACCGAAAGTATACACAGAGGTGTTAGAGGTTGGGACAGCCGCAGCTGCACCAGGGCCTTCAACTAGTTTTTTTGCATCCAGAAAGGACAGCCCCTTCTCCACATGCACCTGCTGAATCTTGCAGTCGGAGTCCAACGAGGGCATTTCTTGTCCAAAGCCATATGCGCCCCCTGGCAATTCACACACAGGGCCCCCACCTGGGTCTGCCCTGGGGGACTTGGGTGGAGTTAACTACTTTTTAGTTCCCAGGGTCACCCTGGTCAGCCCCACAGGGTGGGTTTTCCTCTCTATTCTGGGGCATGTGCTTCTGTCTACCCGTGGTCCATTTACCTGTCTTTTCCTATTTTAAACTCTCCCTACTGTCTGCGCTGCCTGTAGCTCTTGATATTGGATGTTTGTTGCTAAATGGTCTTAGTTTTATTTAGGCCCCATATTGTAGGTTTATTTAACATATTGGACCGGCTGGCGACATACATTCAATATTCTGTTTAGTTTGTTTTTTTTACAAGCAGTGCAGGCACGTCCTGAGAAAGCCTCGTTGCTGTTGGGACGTTAAGCAATGTACAATCATGTACAATCAAACACAGGGGGGTGGCTGTGCAAGACTCAGCAGAGTCACGTTCAATGTTGGTGGCTACGTGCCGCTTCTGTGCAAGTTTTTTTTTTTCATATTATAATAGTAGAGATATTCATCCCCCGGGGGTCCCCGCCTGCCACCGACCCAACAAGGGAAAGTGCAAATGTCAGCGGGTCTCCAGCCGACGCGGGTCTCCAGCCGACGCACAATGGAGACTGCCCGAAAGATACACTGAAGGGGGTAAGCCCGATTGAACCGTTTGAGCCACCGCCTTCTATCACACTGTTGAATGCAGGGGAATACTGGCGTAAAGCACCTAATCAGCAGCAGAGGCTATAGGATGGTGCTCTGTATATCAACCCGCATGTCAACAGTGGGATAGGGCTCAACGTGACAAGAGCTGATTGACTAGACCGGTATGACTAGCCTCCCGTTTAGGTAGAAGTCAAGGCCAAAGTGGAGTGTTGGCACCAGTGAGCCGCAACCCAAAGGGAACATCAGCCACCAGGATCCTCTTCTCCCCCGACACGGGTCTCCAAGCACGGCAAACACTTGGGATCCAAAGGACCAAAAAGTCATGAGTATTTTTAAGGACCAACATGGTAAGACCTGGGTTAGCACAGCTCCTCAAAAACCAGACCAGTGAAAAAGACTGAACATCTGCTGACATCAAGTTCTAATCCTGGACAAAGATGGCACCCCTCTGCTAGCCCACTCAGTCAAGGGCTGAGGGGACTACCCACCCACGCCACGTGGAGGCTCGTGCCTAGTGGGCTCGAAAAGACAAAGAAGTTACTAACCTTGCTTCATTAAATTATGTTTTAATTTTTTGACTAAAATATACATTTTTTCATAACAAATAAATGACAAGATGTGCCAATAATTATGGTAGATAATAGTACAAAGATGTTATTTGATTTTGTTAAAAAATGTGTGATTTATTATATTTCAACCCAAATATACATTATTTTGGTATTACTTTTTCACGTTTGCTTCACCTGCTTAAAATTTTTAGGAGAATGTATGACTATATATCCTCGCGCTGGGACCATATGGCGTTGAGGCGCGTCCCCTGGGTGGTGGATAGGGGGTCCCTCGTGAGAGGGGTGCACCGAATGAAATAAGGTGCCGTGAACCAACATGGTCTAAGGGAAGGTGACCCCGACAGAAAACCCCTGGTCCTCCTAGTAAGGGGGTTGGGCGTGCAAAAAAGGAAATAGCTACAAAAACGCCGACGAAAAGACTAACAGTAATTCCTTTCCTGGAGGAGGAAGGTTCTTCTACCAGAAGACTTATGACGTCCTGTGGTGAAAGCTGGAAGTCTTCGGAAGCCACAGGACCGAGCCGCCTCTCTCTATCCAGGGATACAACCATGGGCACATGGAACGTCAAGACCATGTACCAGAGCGGCAAGGCCGCCCAGATAGCAGCGGAAATGCAAAAGTACAACCTTTCCCTGCTAGGTATCAGTGAAGCCAGATGGACGCAGTCTGGCCAGAAAAGGCTGTTAAGTGGGGAGATGATTCTGTATTCAGGTCATGAAGAGGAGAATGCCCCCCATACAGAAGGAGTAGCATTCATGCTGTCACCAGTGGCACAGAGAGCGCTGATGGGCTGGGAGCCTCTTGGGCCAAGAATCATCACAGCAGCCTTTAGAACCAAGAAAAAGCTCAAGCTGAACGTCATCCAGTGTTATGCGCCCACTAGTGACAGGGACGAGGAAGAGAAACAAGAGTTCTACGACCGACTCCAGAGTGCCTTGGACAAATGTGCGGAACGAGACATCACCATCGTCATGGGCGATTTTAATGCCAAAATAGGGGAGGACAACACCGGATACGAAGAGGTGATGGGGAGACAGGGACTAGGCTCGGAGATGAGTGAGAACGGGGAGAGGTTTGTAGACTTTTGTGCTCTAAACCAACTTGTCATTGGAGGCAGCATCTTCCCACACAGAAGGATACACAAAGCAACTTGGGTCTCACCTGACCATACAACAGAGAACCAAATAGACCACATCTGCATTAGCAAGAAATTTAGAAGATCCCTTCAAGATGTTCGAGTGAGGAGGGGAGCAGATGTCGCCTCAGACCACCATCTGCTTACCTTAAGAATGAAGCTCAAGCTAAAGAAAAGCCGCACAGAGACAACAAGAAGACAGCGCTATAATGTAGGCCTCCTGAGAGAAACTGGAGTTAGAGAAGAGTTCAAACTGGTGCTGTCCAACCGGTTTCAAGCGCTACAGGAGCTAGTAAATGAAGAGGAGGCGGTCACCACAGAGCAGCAGTGGAAGGCAGTTAGAGAGGCGCTGAACTCAACCTGCAAAGACACTGTAGGGTTCAGGAAACACCATCACAAGGACTGGCTGTCGGCACAGACCTTGAAGAAGATAGAAGTGAGGAAGCAGAAGAAAGCAGTTGTCAATAACAGTCGCACGAGAGCAGCCAAAGTAAGGGCACAGGGGGAATACTCAGAAGCCAACCGCGAAGTGAAGAGGAGTATCAGGGCAGACAAGAGGGCCTACACAGACAGCCTGGCAGCAGAGGCAGAAAAGGCAGCAGGCAGCGGCAACATGAAACAGCTCTATGACATTACCAGAAGATTGTCAGGCAAGTATGGCCATACAGAAAGACCAGTAAAAGACAAAGAAGGCAAGCCTATTGCAGACAGAGCAGACCAACTCGACAGATGGGCCGAGTATTTTGAAGAGTTACTGAACAGACCTAGCCCACCTGACCCCCCAGATATCCAGCCGGCAGAGACCGACCTACCCATCAGCTGTGACAGACCCAGCCGGGAAGAGATCAGAAGAGCAGTGGCATTTTTGAAGAACGGCAAAGCAGCAGGCCCAGATGCCATCCCAGCGGAGTCTCTGAAAGCAGACCTAGAGACAACAGTGGAGATGCTGTACCCACTGTTTGGAAAGATCTGGGAAGAGGAGGTGATGCCGGCTGACTGGAAGGAGGGGTACCTAATCAAGCTTCCCAAGAAAGGCGACCTCAGCAAGTGTTCCAACTACAGAGGAATCACCTTGCTGTCGGTACCAGGAAAGGTCTTCAACAGGATCATCCTGGAGAGAATGAAGAGCTCCGTTGACCCCCAGCTGAGAGACCAGCAAGCAGGATTCAGGAAGAACCGATCATGTACAGACCAGATCGCCACTCTCCGCATCATCGTGGAACAGTCTCTGGAGTGGAGCTCCCCGCTGTACGTCAACTTTGTGAATTATGAGAAAGCATTTGACAGTGTGGACCGAGAGACTCTGTGGAAACTCCTACGACACGACGGTGTACCCACAAAGCTCGTCCGCCTGATCAAGAGCAGCTACGATGGCATGACATGTCGCGTGATCCACGAAGGGCAGTTCACCAGGGAGCTCCAGGTTAGAACTGGTGTCAGGCAGGGGTGTCTGCTGTCTCCGTTCCTCTTCCTACTGGCCATAGACTGGGTCATGAAGATGACCACAGAGCACAGACGAAGTGGAATACAGTGGACACTGTGGACACAGCTTGACGACCTCGATTTTGCAGACGACTTGGCATTACTGTCCCACACTCATCAACAAATGCAGGACAAGACCACGAGGCTTGCTGACATCTCGTCCCAAGTGGGCCTCACCATTCACAAACAGAAAACAAAGACAATGAGGCTGAACGCAACCAGGGAAGAACCAGTCTTGCTTGCTGGCACCCCATTGGAGGAGGTGGAGTCCTTCACCTATCTCGGGAGCATCATAGACAAAAAAGGCGGCACTGATGCAGATGTCAGAGCACGAATCGGTAAAGCCAGAGCAGCCTTTCTCCAGTTGAAAAAAGTGTGGAGTTCCAGAGAGCTGTCACAACACACCAAAGTCCGGATTTTCAACTCCAATGTAAAAGCAGTTCTCCTATATGGAGCAGAGACTTGGAGATTGACAAAAACCACAGTCAACAGAGTACAGACCTTCATGAACAGTTGCCTTAGAAGAATTTTGAAAATCTACTGGCCAGAGAAGATCAGCAACGTCAGACTCTGGGAGAGAACAGAGCAGATAACAGCAGAGAACGAAATTGGGCGAAGAAGATGGGGATGGATTGGTCACAGTCTGAGAAAGCCAGCTTCCAGTATCACTAGGCAGGCATTGTCATGGAACCCCCAGGGAAAGAGGAAAAGAGGTAGGCCGAGAAACTCTTGGCGTCGAGACCTCCAAGCAGACATCAAGAGACTGGGAACCACCTGGAGTAGAATCGAAGGAGAAGCACAGGACAGGAGTTGCTGGAGGTCTCTCGTCGACGGCCTATACCCGGGTAGGGGTGACAGGCGTAAGTAAGTAAGTAATGACTATATATATGAAAATGTTTGTATTCATTGTGGGTCCTTGAGTGGTCTGGCAAACAAACAAGGAAAGTGAGTTGTGCACATAAAACCTAGGTTGTAACTCTCCTCGTCTGTTCCAATCACCTCTGGGACATCTCCAGGACACTTTCGTTTCGGGCAGCCGAGTCAAGGAGTCGGTAGATGTGCGGGGCGTGCGGAACACCATATCAGCCAGACCACAACAAAAGCTCTCACAGGGAGGTGAACTGTGCACTTGAACCTGGGTTATAGCCTACTCTGTGAGAGCACGTGGAAAAAGACGAGGAGCGGACTTTGACCATTTTTGGGTCAGTCCGCGACTTGGCCTTGGTCTTTGACCTGTGTGACCTTGGTGATTTGACCCGTGACCTTGACCCGTGACCTTGGCATTTGGTGCCTGACCTTGAAGACCTTGGCCCATGACCTTGATGACCTTTGACCCATGACCTTGACTTGGTCCATGACCTGGACCCATGACCTTGACCTTGGTCCGTGACCTTGGTCTGTGACTTTAGACTTTGTTTCAGTGGCCAATGGCATTAATAATTTAGGTAGGGTGGGGGATCTGCCTTAATAATCACAGGTTGACAGCTGATAAAAAAAATGTTGCTTGAATTATTTCCGAAATGGAACTAATAAAGCTAGACAATCAAAGAAATGGTGGTAATTGGTTGAGTCCATTGGTCTAATTACGGAGCTAATCAAATAAATCTATTGATTATTAAATGGGTGGGCTTGTGCTCTCCGAGTGTCTATCTCTAATGGGGCAGACAGTATGATGTTTTGTACAAGAATGATTGTTTGTACATTGCTTAACATCCCGACAGCAACAAGACTTTCTCAGGATGTGCCTGCACTGCTTGTGAAAAAAACAACTAAACAGAACATTGAATGTATGTCGCCAGCCGATCCAATACATTAAAAAAAAACTAACACATGGGGCCTAAATAAAGCTAAGACCATTTAGCAACACACATCCAATATCAAGAGCTACAGGCAGCGCAGACAGTAGGGAGAGTTTTAAAAAGGCAAATACAGGTGAATGGACCAATGGTAGACAGAAACACATGCCCCAGAATAGAGGGAAAAACCCACCCTGTGGGGCTGACCAGGGTGACCCTGGGATCTAAAAAGTAGTTAACCCCACCCAAGTCCCCCAGTGCAGACCCGGGTGGGGGCTTTTTGTACAAGAAAAGCCAACAGCGTCTGTATCTTTTGAGGAAGCTACGCAGGTTTAATGTTGACAACTCTATTTTAACTCTCTTGTATGAGTCTTTTATTCAAAGTGTACTCACCTTCTCATGTGTTTGTTGGTGGGAACACGAGTCTAATAGATAAGACTAAGCTCAAGCACATTATCAGCATCAGTAGCAAGATAACTAGTGTTCAGCAGCCCTGCCTTTTTTCTTTGTATCAGAAGCAGGTGCGTAACAAAGCCTTCCATATTGTATCTGACGAAACTCATGTTTTATCTGAAGAATATACCTTGTTGCCTTCCTCCAGGACATACTGAACTGTGACATGCAAAACAAATCACAGACATCATTCTTTCGTCCCATCATTTATCTGTCTACTAAATGATGCCATGGCATCATTTGAAGGATAGTCAAGATGTCAGCCTCAGGTCTATGAATTTGCTGAAGAGGTGGGTAATGTCATGTGATACGCAAGTGGGTGTGTTTGTGTGTGTGCATGCGTGTGTGTTTGTGTGCGTGGTATAAGGTAGTATTGTCTCAGATTTTAAGCACATTTTTTTTCTAGGTGAAAATTAACATTACAGATGGTTGTGATGTTATACTTGCTGTAATAGGTCAGTGTGTTCTAGTCAGTAAAATTTATTTATTTGTTTTATGTTCACATTTGTTTTTATGTCTGTTTTAACAATTCCGCTGCAAACAAATTTTGCACCTTGGGACAATAAAGGTATTCATATTTGTAATTGCTTTTAGGCACATATGAATCAAACATTATAATAACATGCATGCAAAATGACACTTACATAATGTGTTACAGTAAAATTTATTTGTAGAACTCAAAACCAATATTAACGCAGGGATCAATGTAAATACAATAATTTGGATAAACAATAACTGAATGCATGACAACACCAGAAGTCAACTGCCAGTTAACTTAAACTTGAAGTATGCGTCTCATGGAAGTTTGGTGTGTAGATCTGGTGATTTACTGACCTGGAACCGATGGTGACAGTGATCAAACTACAAATAACTAGCATTATAAGTCATACATAGCACACTGCAAAGAAAAAAGTATGAAATATGAGCTGCTCTCTGATTTTGGAACTTAAACTCTAGCTGTAAGGTCCAAATTCACAGACCAGCCCACTACTGCCACAAGCAGACAAATCACAGCAAGTGCATGATTAATCATAGTTTTGAGAAAAAAGTTTATTTTCTGTTTTGCAAACTTTTCTTTTACAAGAAAGGCAAAGCCATTATGGCTCATATGTATGACCGCTTTACATATGTGTGACCTTTGTGACAAGGGCTAGCTTCTGCAGCAGCAAAATCCATGTTTTCTCAAAATGAAAGCAGTTTTCACACATCTGTCAATCCCCTGTGTCCCTTGACCTTTGTGATGAGTCGACTAAATTAGTATGCATAGGTAGGTCTTATCATACGCTATCTTTGTACCAAATTTGGTTGAAAAATGTGCAAAAATTTGGGAATACCTACAATATTATAAAAAATCAGCATTTTACACACATTTGCCATCCTCTTGTGACCAATGACATTTCCAAGGGGTCATCCAAATTAGTATGCATAGATAGGTCTTACCATCAGGTATCTCTGTACCAAATTTCGGTTTTAAGTTGTGAATAGTATTTGAAAAAAAAATCTTTCGTCAAAATATGGCAATTTTAGACCTATTTCCTGAGCTCTTGTGACCCTTGACCTTTCCGAGGGATCAACCAAATTAGTGTGCATAGAAAGGTCTTCTCATCAGGTATCTCTGTAGCAAGTTTGGGTTTAAAGTTGTGAATAGTATTTGAGAAAAAAAACATCTTTTGTCAAAATATAGCTATTTTGGACCTATTTCCTGAGCCCTTGTGACCCTTGACCCTTCTGAGAGATCATCCAAATTAATATGCATAGATAGGTCTTACCATCAGGTATCTCTGTACCAAGTTTGGGTTTGAAGTTGTGAAAAAACATTTTTTGTCCAAATATGGTTATTTTTCACCTATTTCCTGAGCTCTTGTGACCCTTGACCTTTCCGAGGGATCAACCAAAATAGTACATATAGAAAGGTCTTACCATCAGGTATCTTAGTACCAAGTTTGGGTTTGAAGTTGTGAATAGTATTTGAGAAAAAATAAATTATGTCAAAATTAGCTATTTTGGACCTATTCCCTGATCTGTGACCTTGATCTTTGAGAGAGGTCACTGAAATTGGTATGTTTAGAAAGGTCTTACCACAAAGTATCCTTGGGCCAAGTTTGACGAATGTGGCTTGAATAGTCTCCGAGAAAATGCCAACGTTAAAGTTTACCATGGACAATGGCGGACGGACGACCACTGGTCCAAAACATACTCACTTTTGCTTCGCACGTGAGCAAAAAATATGGTCAATATTTAAATGCTGTTTGAAAGTACCAAAAAAACCACAAAAAAACCCCAGCAAGTGCATAATTAATCATAGTTTTGAGACAACAGTTTTTTTTGGTTTGTTTTACAAACTTTTCTTTTAAAATATGGTCAATTTTAAAATGTTGTTTGAAAGTACCCCTAAAAACACAGTGCCTTTGTTACACTGTAATTTTGTCTGATTTTATTTTTCATTTGTGAATTATAAAAGATGAAATAAAAGTTTATGTTTTCTGCTTACTTTTGGCTCATGTGTGATGCAAAAGTCAGTCTATGTTTTGGGTCTGTGGTCGTCCATCCATTGTCCGTCGTCTGTCCGTTGACGTCCGTCATAAACTTTAACGTTGGCATTTTCTCGGAGACTATTCAAGCCACATTCTTCAAACTTGGCTCAAGGATACTTTGTGGTAAGACCTTTCTAAACATACCAATTTGAGTGACCTCTCACAAGGTCAAGGTCACAGGGGATCAGGAAATAGTTCAAAAATAGCAACATTTTGACATAATTTATTTTTTCTCAAGTACTATTCACAACTTCAAACCCAAACTTGGTACAAAGATACCTGAGGGTAAGCCTTTCTATAGGGCTCGGGAAGTTCCCCGCGTTGCCTAGCAGCGTCGGTGCGTCAGCCGCCATCTTAAGAGGATACCATAGTCATCGTATAGTAGCGAAATAGTGTTTCAACACGTTTTTCTTCATTTTTCTTCCTCTTTAGAAACAAACAAAAACAGATTCTGGCAAGCGATTTCCTACAGTGATGGCAAGACTTACTGTTATTGCTTATAGTACCTCAGGTCTATTCTGACATTATAAAAACAGCGATTTCCCTATGAGCGCTTAGTCCCGTATCCTCACAAGATGACCACCATGACTAGCGTGATGACGTCAGCTTCCCGAGCCCTATACATACTAATTTGGTCGATCTCTCGGAAAGGTCAAGGGTCACAAGAGCTCAGGAAATAGGTGAAAAATAGCCATATTTTGACAAAAGATGTTTTTTTCTCAAATACTATTCACAACTCCAAACCCAAACTTGCTACAGAGATACCTGATGGTAAGACCTATCTATGCATACTAATTTGGATGACCCATCAGAAAGGTCAAGGTTCACAAGGGCTCAGGAAATAGGTCCGAAATAGCTATATTTTGACAAAAGATGTTTTTTCTCCAATACTATTCATAACTTTAAACCCAAACTTGCTACAGAGATACCTGATGGTAAGACCTTTCTATGCACACTAATTTGGTTGATCCCTCGGAAAGGTCAAGGGTCACGAGAGCTCAGATAATAGGTCTAAAACAGCCATATTTTGACAAAAGATGTTTTTTCTCAAATACTATGCAAAACTTAAAACTCAAATTTGGTAGAGATACCTGATGGTAAGACCTATCTATGCATACCAATTTGGATGACCCCTTGGAAAGGTCAAGGGTCACAAGAGGCTGGCAAATGTGTGTAAAATGCTGATTTTTTTTTATAAAATTGTAGGTATTCCCAAATCTTTGCACATTTTTCAACCAAATATGGTACAAAGATAGCTGATGATAAGACCTTCCTCTGCATACTAATATGTGACCCGTTTCCACGAAAGGAACCATAAGTCGGAAATTTTCTTCTTCTTCTTCTTCTCGAACGCCGTCACACTTGGAGTTTGGCTCTCAAAATGAAATCTGTGGTCTTCTGTAGCGCCTCCACAGGCCCGTACAGTTTCTCTTGTAGAGTGGCGGGCTTCGGCCATATCTCCTCCCTCAGCGGCTGGTGGTTCCCACAGTCCTGGAGGATGTGTTCTGTGGTCTGCTCTGCTTCTCCACAAGGGCACAGGGGAGATGGCACGAGGTGGAAGCGTCTGTGCAAGTGGAAATTGAGTCGGTTGTGCCCGGTCCTCAGACGAAAGATGGTCACCTGCTCTTGTCTGGACAGCTGATGGTAACTGTCTAGGGGCCGTTGTGGTGGTCTGTACACAGACTTAATGATGGTCTTCATCTCTGTGAAGCTGACTCCATTTTCATCTTGTTCTTTCTCTGCGCCCACTTTTGCCATTCTGTCAGCTTCTTCATTGCCGTAGATGCCACAGTGTGAAGGGATCCACTGCAGCACCAGTCTGGTGCACTTGATGTTTTGCAGTGCCTCTTGTAGACGTGGCAGTTTGCTTGCTGTTGCTGCCTCAAGGACAGACATGGCATCAGTAAGGAAGACAATCTGAGCATCAGGGTCTGCAGTGCCACTAAGGGTGTTAGCTGCGCGGACTAGGGCTTCCACCTCAGCTCTGTAATTTGTGCAGTGAAGGCCTGTTGGTACTGCCTCTGCCTGCCATTTTCCGTTTGGGTACTGAATGTACACCCCAGCCCCTCCATCCTGAACTGCATCTGTGGCTGATCCATCGGTGTATTCCCGTATCCATGCTTCCTGGGATACTTTTCTTCGAGCATGGCCAGTGTCAGGGCTTTCTTGCTCACAGTGCTGTGCTCATCTCTGGTGGTGATGTAGGGTACCGTGGAAGAGATGGTGATGTTTTCTGGCTTACTTTCCCAAGGTGGAAGGTCGCTAGCAGGATTCAGAGCCTCTACCTGCGCAGGCAGCTTTGCCTGGTGTTTTCTCTGCAGTGCTCTCGTCTCCTTCACAAAGCTTGATCTTTTCAGTCTCCCTGAGGTTGGTTGTTTCATCCTAGCGTTCATAGGATGGTCTTTGGAAGACTTGACCTTTGTGGACTGTATCAAGGCTTTGCAATCTCTTCTCATGCGCAGGGGTGGGATGCCCGTTGTCTCTTCCATCTTTTCAATTGGTGTGGATCTCATTGCGCCGGTGATGATATGCAGTGCCTGGTTCTGAACTCTGTCAATGGTCTGCTGGTGTGACTGGGCTGCCGTCAACCATGCATTAGATCCGTACTCAAGGTGTGGTCTCACTGTGCCTTGATATACATTTTTGAGGATCTTTTCATTGGCTCCCCATTGTGTTCCAGCCAGTTTTCTCATGATGTTCAGTTTTCTTCTAGCTTTCGCTTCTGCATTCCAAATGTGCGGCTTCCACGTCAGCCTCTTGTCAAGGGTGACTCCCAGGTATGTCTGTTGGTCTTCATACCGCAGCGGGGTGTTGCCCAGTGTTAGGTTGCCAGCCTTTGCCTTGTTGGAGAGAGAGAAGAGTGTGGCTGATGATTTTTCTGTGTTGATGGTCACACACCAGTTGTTGGTCCAGTCTGTCAGCCTGTCCAGGGCTAGCTGCATCCTGTATGTAGCAGTTGTTGCATACTCTTCTGTGCACCAGAGTACCAGGTCGTCTGCGTACAGGGCTGCGTGTACTCCTTTTGGTAGCTCTGGCACAAGGTCGTTGATGAAAAGTATGAACAGTGTCGGTGACAGGACTCCCCCCTGTGGCACCCCCTGACGCAACAGCACTTTTTGGCCACAGTACCCATCCACTGTCACACGGGCTCTGCGATTGTGCAGGTATGACTTGGTCCACCGGTACATATTCCCTTGGATGCCACTGCGAAAAGTTTCACAAGGAGACCATCCTTCCACACCTTGTCGAAAGCCTTCTGTAGGTCAATGAAGGCAGCTAATGTCACCTTCTGATCTTGAAAGGCATCTTCTATGACCTGTGCAAGGTGTGTTGTCTGGTCTTCTGTACTCTTGTAGCTTCTGAAGCCAGCTTGCTCTGGCACGATAATGCTCTCAGAGTCCAGGTACCACTGCAGGCGCTTGTTGATGATGCGCTCCATGGTCTTGCACACACAACTTGTCAGGCTGATGGGGCGATAACTCAGGGCCTTGGACTTATTCTTCCCTTTCTTCAAAATTGGGATCATCCTGGCTTCCTTCCAGCACTGGGGTACCTGTCCTCCTCTCCAGCTGTGGTTAAAGATGTCCAGTAGCTTCATTAAGGCAGTGTTGCCAAGGTGTTGTAACATCTCGTTTGAGATGCTGTCTGGACCTGGAGATTTTTTCTTCTTCAGCTGTTTGATGGCCATCTTCAGTTCTGGAAGGGTGATGTCCTTCTTCATTGCATCATGGATGTTCACATCTCTTGTTCTCTCTCTTTCTTCATGTCTGATTTCTTTCGCAAGCATTCGTGGGACAGTGATGTCACTTTCTTTCGCATAGATCTGTGCAAACATGTTTGCAGCTTTCCTACCAGTCAGTGCTTTCCCTTCTTCTTCCAAGGTGATCTTCTGTTCCCTGGTGCCCTCATCGTTCAACGCCTTGGTCAGTCTCCACAACTTCGTGGTGTCCCTGTCCATGTTTAGTCTTGCAGTCTTCTCTCTCCAACTTTTTCTTGTGCACTCCAACTTCATCTTCAGATACTGGGCCTTACTGTGTTGTAGCTTGATGTTGTTTTCTTGGCTGGGGTTGGTTTCAGCGTCTTCTCTGGCCCTAGTGAGGTTGTCATGTGCTTTCTGAAGATCTGCGGTCCAGTATGGGGTGTAGTTTTTCCGGACCCCTCGAGGTATAGATTCCTTGGCTGCCTTACTGATAATGTCATTAAACTCTCTGACCACATTGTTGATGTTCCTTCCAGACACAGCGAGGTCTTGCATTAGCTCATTTGTTCGGATACTGAACAAGTGTGGTAAAAATGCCTTGTATACGTTTTTTTATCGTATTATTTTTCTTTTCTTTTTTTGTGTAGTCAGTGTGCTCACTGAGGCTTACTGCATAGTTCAGCTATTTTTGTTTCCTGCAAGCCTGACCGGAATTTAGTGTGTATTTACCGCCAGTAGTAAGAGGCGAGGCTGTGTAACACGGAAGAACGTTAGACAAAGGCCAGATGTTGTACTCAGTGACCGCACCTCGCCTAGGGTCGGTTTCTCCCTTCTTTTTAGAGCTCTGCTACGATGCCAGACAGCTGGTTACTGCGGAGTATTTTCCCTTGACAGGAGATTTGATTTGGGTTGTTAACTACGTAGTCTTGTAAAAGTACGATTTTTCATCTGCAAGAGGTTTTTGCAACAATATAGTGTTTGAAGTGCTCTAAGTGTTGGTAATAGTTTCAGAATTTACCAAAGCGTATTTAGCTAGGAAAGTAATGATCTATCCCATGGAAAAGTGCCTCACCATTTTGTAACACGTAATGATTTTGGTCGGGCGAGCGACTTTCCTCTACCTGTCAGCTTTTCGGCTAGCGAAAAGCTCCCGCTGCTGTCGGCTTTTGGCTTAGACGGCGGTGTGGTACCTGTTCTGCGGAGATAGGTGGATTTGAGCGGTTGTTATCCATGATCGCTTCTACAGTTGCTGTTTCGACTTAGCCGTTTTTCCAGAGTTCTCTACAACCCAGCATTTTGGACTCTGTCATTTTTCTGAGCCCTCCTTTGAACGGGAATCCCGGACTCTGTCGTTTTTTTGGAGTCTTCGGACTTTGCCATTTTTCTGGCGGCTCTCCTTTATAACGGGCGCTCCGGACTCTGCCGTTTTTTTTTTGTAGTCTTCCTTTGTAACGGGCGCTTCGGACTTTGCCATTTTTCCGAGGTTTCCCTTCACAAAGGGCGCTTCTGACTGCCATTTTTCCGAGGTTTCTCTTTTACAAAGGGCGCTTCGGACTTAGCCATTTTTGGGGAGTCTTCGGACTCTGCCATTTTTCCAGATAGTTAGTTATAACGGGCGCTTCGGACTTTGCCATTTTTTTGGAGTCTTCGGACTCAGCCATTTTTCTGTAGTCTTCCTTGATAACGGGCGTCTCGGACTTTGTCGTTTTTCCGAGGCTTCCCAATACCAAAGGACGTTTTAGACTTAGCCATTTTTTTGGAGTCTTCAGACTCTGCCATTTTTCCGAGGTTTTCCTTTGTAGCGGGCGGCTCGGACTCTGTCGTTTTTCCGAAGCATCCCTCTACAAAGGACGTTTTGGACTCTGTTATTTTCTGGGCTCTTCTTTTGTAACAGGTCTTTTGTAACAGGCGCCTCGGACTCTGTCGTTTTCCGAGGCTTCCCTTTTACAAAGGGGTGCTTTGGACTTAGTCATTTTTTTGTACAGGTCTTCTTTTTCCCAAAGGCCTCTCTGACTTAATTACTTTTATAGACTTTCTTTTATAAGGGCACTTTGGACTTTGTTATTTTTGCCGAGGCTTCCTTTTATCTAATGGCCTCTCCGACTTAGTTATTTTACTAGATTCTCCTTTGTTCGGACTTTGTCATTCTTTTTAGAGACACGACTTAGATATTAGTACTGTGCTGCGCTACTGTAGTAACACTTGAGTACATTGTGACCAGCAGAGAATATATTTTTCTCAAACGGCCTCATGCCGGGGCATTTGTTGTCGCTTTAGCCTTATTAGCCTGTACTGCAATATATATACCAAATGCGATCTTCGTTTCACATGTTTTATTGTAGTTAGTATCGAGTGCGAGTGACTGTGCTTGTGTGTGTGAACTTGGCATCCTGACACGAGCAAACATTTACATACACATTCACCGGTCACACAAACATTGCACACGGTCAGCGACGCTACAGATTTTGGTGTCGAAGGCTGGGGTGAGGCGACACTACATAATTTTGGTGTCAGAAGGGCGACATTACATAATTTGGTGTGCAGAAGTGGGATGAAGCTGGTGCATTGTACTTTCAGATCAGGCAGATAAGAGTAGCGTGATAGGTCTCTGGTACTTAGAGGTCCGCAGTATATTACTGACTACGTACGTTCTATTTTTTTGTGTGTATTGGTTGTGGATACCGTCTAACGTTATTGATAGAGAAGTAAGACGATAGTTTTTTTTTCTTAGAAACCGCAGACCAGGGTATAGTAGGAAGGACGGCTAAAAGCAATTAGTCGACAGCAGCAGCAGCAAAACGGATCGAAGAGCTGAGTACCATTCTGAAGTGGATGGGAAAAGCAGCAGCGGACTCTGAATTGACATAGACCTCGGTGGAGCATACACCGCAGCGGAAAAAAGCTACATCAACAACGAACTTTAGGGACACTTGTTAGTTGGCGTCATGTCATCGGCGGGTTCCGACGTAGAAGATTACGAAGTATACATCCCCGATAGGGAAGGGATCAGTATTTCCCATCCAGGCATGTGAGCGCAGCAGACCAATACGACGCTATTATACCAAGACAGTGGAGTGGGGCGGTCGCACGCAGAAATGACCGCCAGCACGCCATGTGACAGACAGCGAGAATTAGCGGAGCAAAATAGGAAACGACGACGAGAGATAGAAAAGCAGATCCCCGAGCTGAGTACCATCCTGGAGCGGATGGGAAAAGGCGCAACGGACACTACCGTCAAGGCACATCTAGACGGTGACGCTGTAGACTACGCGGTGAAACCGAAAACCTTCAGTGTGAGGAGACGCGACAGCAGGCAGATAACACGAGCAGATATTGAAGAACCGGACCAAGACCTCATCCCTTCCGGTCATGAAGGCAGAGGAAGCTCTTTGCGCTGGGCAGGTCATCACGGGGAGATAGGCCGTCATCCCCGAGAGTTCGACATGTCCAGGGCGGGTGATGAGAGTAGTGAGGAAGAAGGGGACTCGGTTTCAAGCCTTTGGAGTAAAAGATCGGCGCGAAATGAGGGGAGCTCATGCCGAAGAACGAGCTCCTCTGCACTCGCCCGAATCGCGACTGGTACCAACGGGAGGAACACACCGCCTGTTCCACTACGGGTTTACAGGTCACCCGGGCGCGCAACTTTTGGCCCCAGGAAAGGGGCCAGGGACCTGGACAGTGGTGCGAGACGTATCGGCACGTCGTCGGTAAGATCCACTGGTACAGTGGTGGGAGACGTAGGATATCTCCGGGAAAATTCCACTGGTGGCGGGGGTGCAGGGACGAGCCTGAGTACAGGCCGAGGCTGCACGGGTTACCGATGGACACTTGCGAACTTCAATGATGCGAACCGAGTACGAGAACAACTCCCTAGGAAAGCCAAGAAAGACACGATCTACAACGGGAAGTCAAGTTTCCATGACTTTCGGGTACAATTCGAGATAGCTGCCAAAATGAACCAGTGGGATGAGGAAGAGATGGCAACAGAGCCGGCGACGAGTCTAAGAGACCTGGCAGTGAGCGTATTAGCTGACTTCTGCCCGAAGAGCAGTAGTGTGACTGCCGGGCCCTCGTTCAAGCTCTGAAGTCAGACTCGAACCAGATCATCAGACGGAAATTCACAGAGAAGAACTCAAAACTAGACTCAAGAAAAGGGGAGAGTCACTGACTGAACTCGCCCAGGATTGGAACTTAAGGACCGTACGCAAGGCATACCTCTGTGGGTCTATGCTACACTATGGGACCAGTTAACGCTAGAGGCGTTCTTTGACTCCATGAACGACACAGAGCTTGAGTGGAGCGTGCGGCAAGAATGGCGACATAGCAGCCACAGCGGCCAACTATCTCAGGCCGCTGTACACTCAGAAAAGCTGCCAGACAGGGAAGGACCTGACTACGAATGATGAAGAATGCGAGGAAACGGGCGTTGGTGGAGGCTGTCCGGACGCGGAACTGCCCCATCTCCCTTTCTACGCCGGAGCAAGAGAGCACGTAAATTACCTCGGCGGTTTCTCGACTTGGCCATCCATGGTCGGTCATCACCACCGAATCGGCGACACAGGCGGACGGAGTGAGTTCCTGCTGCACAAGTCCGGGAGGCAGGGTATAGCCCGCGCCCGGCCGAAGAGGATTAGAAGCCGGGGAGGCAGGGTGGCCCGCGCCCCGCAAGACAACCAACGCTTCAGGACCGGCCAAGGACCTTCGTCGCGACGTCTTATACTAACACGGAAATTTGTTAGTGTAACTGTGTAGTGTAAGTGAGCTAAGTTAGAAAAAGAAACACTTTAGGACTGGTAAGATTAAGCAAGTGAATACTTTGGACAAGATTTGGAAAATATTTGGAAACAAGAAAAATCAACGTGAGTGACATGACTTTTTCAGTGAACAGTGTTAATTGAACTTCAAGATTATTCAAGAACTTTCGCCGACATCCACGGATAGATCGATACGGGTAACCGCGTGCCTTATACACTTCATTATTTTCTTTTAATTTTTTGTTTGCAGCCGGGCGAGTTTGGTTTTGCATGACGTGGTTGTTTTTATGCTGAATATTGATTTTTGTTGTTGCTTATATTGGTGATTAGGTAATCGTAGCTATCGAATCTATAGTTGCAGGCTTAGTAGTGATGTAGTTTGATTTCTTGTTGGTCTTATTTTGCCGGTCGAATTGTTTTCTCTCGACCGACACCTGTGTCAGACGACACACCTGAGCTGAGGTTCGTCGACGATACTTTTTTTTTTTTACCAGGTGTTTTGTTTTTACCTGGGTGGATTCTTTTGTGGTGACTGTCACCTTAAAATGGGGGTGTCGTGTTTTTTTTTAAGCATTAATTTTTTTTATGATTGTTCTGGTGTGCTTTGTAACGGCATACGTTTTGTTGATGTAACCGTAGTTTTAGTTGATGTTTTGTGCATGAAGGTGCTTAGGTTTTGATTTTTGGTTTTGTTGTTTGTTTTGAAGTGTGAGATAATGATTGATTGTGATCGTTTGCACTGAATACCTGAGGTACTATGGTATTGGAGTCAGTTGTAACACGTTAGTCAGGTGTCTTTTTGGTTATTGCAACGGCGATTTTTTTTAAAGTTTTGTTGCCGTATGACAATTCAAGTTGGTAAGAACTCACTCAACTGGGTTGTCGCGCAGCGGCTTCTGAACCAGTACTTGAATTGATTTGTGTGCGTGTTTTTTTTTCTTTGTATGCCTTGGTTGTTTTTGTAGTCATTTTTACCACTGTGTTTATAGTATGTTTTTTTTTCGATTGAGGACAATCGCTGAGGAAGCGGGGGGTAGTGTGGTAAAAATGCCTTGTATACGTTTTTTTATCGTATTATTTTTCTTTTCTTTTTTTGTGTAGTCAGTGTGCTCACTGAGGCTTACTGCATAGTTCAGCTATTTTTGTTTCCTGCAAGCCTGACCGGAATTTAGTGTGTATTTACCGCCAGTAGTAAGAGGCGAGGCTGTGTAACACGGAAGAACGTTAGACAAAGGCCAGATGTTGTACTCAGTGACCGCACCTCGCCTAGGGTCGGTTTCTCCCTTCTTTTTAGAGCTCTGCTACGATGCCAGACAGCTGGTTACTGCGGAGTATTTTCCCTTGACAGGAGATTTGATTTGGGTTGTTAACTACGTAGTCTTGTAAAAGTACGATTTTTCATCTGCAAGAGGTTTTTGCAACAATATAGTGTTTGAAGTGCTCTAAGTGTTGGTAATAGTTTCAGAATTTACCAAAGCGTATTTAGCTAGGAAAGTAATGATCTATCCCATGGAAAAGTGCCTCACCATTTTGTAACACGTAATGATTTTGGTCGGGCGAGCGACTTTCCTCTACCTGTCAGCTTTTCGGCTAGCGAAAAGCTCCCGCTGCTGTCGGCTTTTGGCTTAGACGGCGGTGTGGTACCTGTTCTGCGGAGATAGGTGGATTTGAGCGGTTGTTATCCACGATCGCTTCTACAGTTGCTGTTTCGACTTAGCCGTTTTTCCAGAGTTCTCTACAACCCAGCATTTTGGACTCTTGTCATTTTTCTGAGCCCTCCTTTAAACGGGAATCCCGGACTCTGTCGTTTTTTTGGAGTCTTCGGACTTTGCCATTTTTCTGGCGGCTCTCCTTTATAACGGGCGCTCCGGACTCTGCCGTTTTTTTTTTGTAGTCTTCCTTTGTAACGGGCGCTTCGGACTTTGCCATTTTTCCGAGGTTTCCCTTCACAAAGGGCGCTTCTGACTGCCATTTTTCCGAGGTTTCTCTTTTACAAAGGGCGCTTCGGACTTAGCCATTTTTCCAGATAGTTAGTTATAACGGGCGCTTCGGACTTTGCCATTTTTTTGGAGTCTTCGGACTCTGCCATTTTTCTGTAGTCTTCCTTGATAACGGGCGTCTCGGACTTTGTCGTTTTTCCGAGGCTTCCCAATACCAAAGGACGTTTTAGACTTAGCCATTTTTTTGGAGTCTTCAGACTCTGCCATTTTTCCGAGGTTTTCCTTTGTAGCGGGCGGCTCGGACTCTGTCGTTTTTCCGAAGCATCCCTCTACAAAGGACGTTTTGGACTCTGTTATTTTCTGGGCTCTTCTTTTGTAACAGGTCTTTTGTAACAGGCGCCTCGGACTCTGTCGTTTTCCGAGGCTTCCCTTTTACAAAGGGGTGCTTTGGACTTAGTCATTTTTTTGTACAGGTCTTCTTTTTCCCAAAGGCCTCTCTGACTTAATTACTTTTATAGACTTTCTTTTATAAGGGCACTTTGGACTTTGTTATTTTTGCCGAGGCTTCCTTTTATCTAATGGCCTCTCCGACTTAGTTATTTTACTAGATTCTCCTTTGTTCGGACTTTGTCATTCTTTTTAGAGACACGACTTAGATATTAGTACTGTGCTGCGCTACTGTAGTAACACTTGAGTACATTGTGACCAGCAGAGAATATATTTTTCTCAAACGGCCTCATGCCGGGGCATTTGTTGTCGCTTTAGCCTTATTAGCCTGTACTGCAATATATATACCAAATGCGATCTTCGTTTCACATGTTTTATTGTAGTTAGTATCGAGTGCGAGTGACTGTGCTTGTGTGTGTGAACTTGGCATCCTGACACGAGCAAACATTTACATACACATTCACCGGTCACACAAACATTGCACACGGTCAGCGACGCTACAGATTTTGGTGTCGAAGGCTGGGGTGAGGCGACACTACATAATTTTGGTGTCAGAAGGGCGACATTACACAAGCGCCAGTCTGCCTTTCGGTAGTTCCATCTTGGCCGGTGTGGCGAGCTAGCTGCTGTGCATCCTTTTAGGGTTAGGAGGATAGGGCGGTGGTCACTTCCTCCTAGCTGTGGTCCTACTGTTCTGCTGAGGCACTTATGAACATCTTCAGTGCAAAGCGCCAGGTCCGGTGTAGTGGTGTGCCAGCGGCGAGAGTAGAAGGTAGGTTGGTCCTCAGGGTCATTGGCAAGTATCAGGTGGTTTTCATCTTGCCACTCCTCAATGTCTTCTCCTCTCTTGTCCAGTGTGTCATATCCCCAACTCTGGGACTGGCCGTTGAAGTCACCAGTGATGAGGAATCCACTGTCCGGAACCTGGATAGTGTCGAGGGACAGCAACTTATCATTAGGGCAGTAGTAGTTGACAAGGTCAAGGGTGCTGTCACTGGTGGTTACCTTGACCTGGATGTATTCTGCCTCTTCCATGAATCTCCTGGTTTTGCTGGCATTCAGGTTGTTTCTAACTAGGGTCATAACCCCCCCCTTTCTTCCTCCCTTGGCGATCACTTCGGAAGACCTGATATCCTCTGACCATAAAGGGTTTCCCTTCTTGCAGGTGTGTCTCTTGTATACAGCAGATGTTTATGCTGTTTTCATGCAGAGAGTGCTCTAGTTCTGTTTTCTTGTTGGTAACCCCTTCGGCATTCCAGTGCATGATGTTCACATTGGCTTTTTCTTTGTCTCTGGTCTTGTTTTTTCGCTGGCCAGTCGCTCTACTTCCCAGTCCCCTGGCTCCTCGAGACAGTCGGGAAGGTCCTCCAGTCGCTGGGGGTGGGCTCTGAAGAGGCGCAGAGCCCGGTACTGCACCTGCCTGGTGAGACTCCACAGGGCGAGCACCATTCCTCTTGAATCCATCTCCAAGTGTCATATGGCTGTATATGCATGGTACTGTGGTTTATTAGAGTGCGCTGTGCAGCCCAGTACCTCCGTCTTCAGCACTCGGGGTTTCTGTCGGGGTTACCTCACCCTTAGCTCCTGGTCAAAAGGCCTTTCCTGGGAGCACAGGATGGTTTAGTTTTGGAGTATCCTTCTCCTAGATGGATTGCCGACCAAGGCTTATGGGTCCCATCTACTCAGGTTTTTCCTCGGAGTTTTCCTTCTCGAAGGAGATCTGCCAACCAAGGCTATCGAGCATCCCTGCCCGGATTTGTATAGGGTTTACTCCCCTAGCCTTTGCCTCTCCCAAGGCACCCACAAGGCAGTGGGGCTATTTACCCATAGCTGGGGATCTGGTTCATGGGCATCAGGGCTTGTCCACACATCGATGGGCCTGCATGCCGCATGTCTGGGGGCCAGATCTCCTCCGAGTCCTCTGTAGTTCAGCCCGAGTCCGTAAGGTGCTCGGTTACCATGAGTCACCACGAGGAGGCACTACATGAGGCTTGTTGTTGGAGAGGCTGTGTACTGGCAGGGAGAGACTGACATGTTCTGCTCCCCTTTTCGCAAAACTGCTAGCCAGCGGTGGGAGCTGAAAGCGAGAGCGACAAGCACAGACGCTACACTACCACACTAGACGCATCACAACAACCATTTGACCCACAGTCGGAAATTTTGAGTTTTGAGATATTTACACCATTTCAATCTACTAGCAATACAAATTAATTTGATGCAAAAACTATTGTTGTCGACCTGTTATTAAGCGAGAAACATGCATTTAAAGTTGATCACTCAAACTGACCCAAGATGACCCCCTGCACACTTTTCGGCCTGTAGCTCCATTCGGCGGAGCGCAACTTAAGGTCCCTTTCATGGGAACAGGTCACATATAGTCGACTCATCACAAAGGTCGGGTCACGGGGGGTTGACATGTGTGAGAACTGCTTACATTTTGAGAAAACATGGATTTTGCTTCTGCAGAAGCCAGCCCTTGTCACAAAGGTCACAAATATGTAAATCGGTCATACACGTGAGCCATAGTGGCTTTGCCTTTCTTGTTTCAGGTGATACTGACTGATGAAAAGGCCAGCAAAACGAAGTATAAATGGCAACATTCTGCACTTTGCCTGCTGTTTGCTGGACTTCAGTCTAGGACGGTACAGGACAGAAAGCGCATTTCTTGTGAAAAGCAATACATGTATTTTCATTGTGCTACAATGAAAATCTCAATTTTCACAAAAATGCACTTGCTGTGTTTTGTCTGCTGTTATGCTGGTAAAAGCAAAGGCACAACAAAAGACAGCAAGTGCATTTTTATGAAAAGCGATATTTTCATTGTATTTACACTGAAATATTGCTTTTCACAAAGGTGGACTTGTTATGTTTTGCCTTCATGCGGCGGTAACTTTGATCTGTCTGCAGACTGCAGAGTGATGCCAAAAGAAGAGACAGACAGTATCAGAAGTTTGCCGCGTAAAGACAAAACAGCAAGAATTTTAAAATTCTTCAGACAAATTAAGTATTTTAAAACAATAAAATATACTAGAACGGCAAAGCCCTTATGGCTCATGTGTATGACCAGTCCACATAAAAATCTGACCTTTGTGTGTTCATGTGTCTAAACATAAGGGTTGCTTTTTGTAAGAGTGAAGTTCAAGTTTTATCACTATCAATGCATTTTTCACACACTTGTCAACCCTCTGTGACCCTTTACCTATGTGAGGGGGCAACTAAATTAGTATGCACAGAAAGGTGTTATCGTCAGCTACCTGTATGCCAAGTTTGATTGAAAAGTTTGCAAACAACTTCGATAAAAACTACAATTCTATCAAAAATTGACATTTTTCACATACTTGCTGACCTCGTGTGACCCTTGACCTTTCTGAGGGGGTCTAGTATGCATAGGAAGACCTTATAATCAGGTATCTCTATACCAAGTCTAGCATTAAAGTTGAAAATAGTATTTGAGAAAAAACAGTTTTTGTCAAAATATGGCAATTTTTTTGGGACCCCTTTCTGGACCCCCGATGACCCTTGACCTTTGCGAGGAGACCAAGTAATTAGTATGCATAGAAAGATCTGATCATCAGCTATCTTTGTGCCAAATCTGCGTGAAAAGTTGGCAAAAACTTTTGATAAAAACTACAATTCTATAAAAATGGCATTTTTCACACATTTGCTGACCTCATGTGACCCTTGAACTTTTTGAGTGGTCATCCAAATTAGTATGCATAGAAAGGTCTTACTATCAGGCATCTCTGTACCAAGTTTGGGTTTGAAGTTGAAAATAGTATTTGAGGAGAAACAATTTATGTTAAAATATGGCTATTTTGGACCCCTATCTGGACCCCCTGTCACCTTGACCTTTGCGAGAGGTCACTGAAATATTTATTTTTCTCTAAAATGTATTTTTTCGAAAAATACTTACCGATGACATTACTTTATGGAAGTGTCTACTACTTACTCAATTTCAGCCTAAGAACCTGTTGCGTTCCTACACAACCCGGAACCCTGAACAGTGCCGAGAGTTGCCTCCCGCCCCTGCCCATATGGTCACGTGACCAGTCAGTCATGATACTAAGCTTACCAGCGGCAAGCAGGGCAGGTGGGAGGGTCCTCCGAGTAATGTCATCGGTAAGTATTTTTTGAAAAAATACATTTTAGAGAAAAATTAATTTGTTTCCTCAAAAACATTACCGATGACATTAACTTTATGGAAGAATTGGGAAAAGGAGGAGGGTGCCGTGCCCAAGTTACCCCCTAAAAAGGTCTATAGACAGAACCATCCACCCAGTCGCAAAACTCGCGACAATTTCATCTAAGTTCGTACCTACGGCGCCTCTGGCGCCGGGAGGGAGTGTTGCGCTGCAGCGATGTCCCCCACCAGTGCGAGGTTGTCTCGCTGGCCCATCAGATCCCTGAGGTAGAAGCGGGTGAAGGTTGATTCTGCCCACCAGCCCACTGCTGTCACGATGTCTCGAATGGCACAGTTGCGATCGAAGGCGACGCTCGTGGCCATGGCTCGAACCTCGTGTGCGCGTATCTTGAGCCTCTTCGCTTCCTCTGGGGAAAGGTCCTGCAGGTGGACCGTATGACCCAGCGTAGCCAGGAAGATATCGTCTGGGCTGTAATGTCATCTCTGCCGGGGGCCAATGGCAGAAAGAGGCATGACCGTCCTCTATGGACGGGCTTGGAACGGCGTAGGTATACGCATAGGGCGCGCACTGGATCTTGCGGCCTGGTCTCCCAAGGAAAGTTTACATCTTTCAGCGGCCGTACGGTTATCACCTAGGGCACAGTCAAGGGAGACCTGGTCTTGGCGAGGAAGGACGGGTCTGTGAGTAGCTGCACGGAAAAATCCGACCTGAACTGGAAGCAGGCAGGGCTTGCCGACAGCGCGTGTAGCTCGCTTACTCTGGCTGCCATGCCAAGGGCCAACAGGAAGCAGGTCTTCTGTGTCACATCCGCGAACCGAGCCAGGGACAGCGGTTCAAACCTGTTAGAGTTAAGCCACGTCAGTACCCAAGGAAGGTCCCAGCGAGGAATCAGCGAGCGGGGGACCGGACGCTGAAAGCCAAAGTGCATCATAAGATCTGCGAGGTCTTTGCGTTTGCCGGGGTCTGAGCGGCCGAGGTGACGGTAAGTGTCAGCAATCATGGACAGGTATCCTTGGATTGTGATGGGGGCTAGACCTTGGTCTCCTAAGAGCCAGAGGAAGAAGTCAGCGAGCTGTGGAGTAGTCAAATCGGTGGGGGAGAGTTGTTGGTCAGTGCACCAGGACTGTAGTACTCGCCACTTTCCCTCGTATACGCGTCTGGTTGAAGGTCTATGGGCTGTAGCGATAGCTTCCACTGCCGCACTCGAGAAGCCTCTAGTGGTGAGGGCTTGCCGCACAATCTCCAGGCATGAAGGAGAAGCCGCTCTGGGCACGGGTGGAACAGTGGCTGGCGGGGTTGATTGAGCATCGTCCTCGGGATGGGCAGTCAAAGAGGGGGGCCCGTGGTGAGACTGAGGAGGTCGGTGGTCCAAGATCTGTTCCAGGAGAACGGGGCGACCAGCAACATGACCGATTTGCATCCTCTGAGCTTGAGTAGGACTTTGGGGACGAGAACCGTTGGGGGGTAAGCGTACACGATAAGCCCATCCCACGGAATGGAGAGTGCGTCGACTGCCCAGGCTAGGGGGTCTGGAATCGGGGAGACGAAGAGGGGAAGCTGGCGATTCCACCTCGTGGCGAATAGGTCAATCATGGGCATCTCCCAGTGAGTGCAGATCATCTGAAAGATGTCCGGCCGTAGCGTCCATTCCGTGTGGAGCAGCTGGCCGTGTCAAGAGAGGGAGAAGGCCAAAACGTTCAGGTGTCCTGGAATGTGGCGAGCTCGGAGGGAGATGCTGTGGTCCTCGCACCAGCGCATCAGTCAGTAGAGGAGAATGCACAGCTGGGGGGGAGTGCGTTCCACCCTGTTTCTGAATGTAGGAAACCACTGTGGCATTGTCTGAAAGGACGATTAGCTCCTGGTGGCGAAGGAGCGCTTCCCACTGGATGAGGGCTTGCCAAAACGCTTGCAGCTCTAACCAGTTGATGTGTCTGTTTGCTAGTTCCAGAGGCCAGAGGCCGGATGTCGAGAGGAACCTCGGTAGCAGGTGAACACCCCACCCAGAGAGACTTGCATCCAGGCATAGAGAGAGCTCAGGGGGCGGAGAGGCGGGAGGAACTCCTGAAGCGAGCCACGAGGTGTCCGTCCAGCGCTGCAGATGGGGGCGAAGAATCTGAGGCACAGGCACCAGGGCATCTATGTCACCGGAGGACGGACGCCAATGAAGGAGGAGGTGCAGCTGGAGCGGCCGGGAGTAAAGACGACCGAGGGGGAGTAGATTCGCTGCTGCATTCAAGCCAAGCAGTTGCAGCCAAACTCTGGCGGGGACTGAATCCGCCTGTGCTACCTGGGCGGCTAAGGCGGCTAGCTTCTGGATCCGAGGCTCCGGCAATCTCGCCCTGTTGAGGTCGGTTGCAAATTCCATGCCGAGGTGAATAAATCGGCGTGAGGGAGAGAGATCCGACTTGCCCGCGTTGACCAGGAACCCCAAACGCGACAACAACAGGAGTAGGGCATCTCTGTCCTTCACCAGGGCGGCCTCTGACTGGTTCCTCAGGAGGAGGTTGTCTAAGTAGTTCGAGGTCAGACTTGAAGATGACTGACTGGCCTTGGCAACGACCGCATCCATGATGCGAGTGAAAACCCAAGGGCTGAGGTTGAGACCGAACGGTAGTGCCCGAAACTGGTAGATCACGCCGTCGAATGCGAAGCGGAAATACCTCCTGGAGGCCGGGTACATGGGGACATGAAGATACGCGTCAGACAGGTCCAGGCTGACCGCGAAGTCCATGGGCTGCACGGCGGCCCTGAGAGCCCTGGCTGTTTCCATAAATCTGTTCAGCGCCGAGAGATCGATGACAGGACGCCACTTGCCGCCCGGCTTGGGAACCATGAAGAGGCGGATGTAAAAGGCTGGGGAGTTGGGATGAGACACTACCTGCGTGGCGGCCTTCTGCAGAAGCGAGTCGACCTCTCCGCACAGAGCGATGGCCTTGAGCTCGTCTGTCGGAATCTAGGTCCACAAGCGTCTCAGCGGCGGTGGCGAACGAAAGGTTATCAAGAGTACCTCAGTGATGGTGGAGAGAATCCAGGGGTCATCCAGAAGCAGCGAACGCCACATGCCGCTGCAAAGGGCGAGCCTCCCACCAACAGGAGACCCCGGAGCGGTCGGCGGGGGCTGGAGCGAGGGTGAGTCAGGGGGCCCGCCTGCGCCCAGGGCGGCGAGCAGGCCTGGGCCAGGCAGAGGCAAGGGTCCTAATGGGTCTGGAGCGGCCGATGGCGGGGACCCGCCGGGGAGCCCTAGCGTGAGCGGGAGTGGAGGACGAAGAGGGTCTGGAGGTCCGCAGGGCGCGACCCACAGCCTTGTGGGCTGCTTGAAAGTGGGCGGGAGCCACCCTGCTAGGCCAGCGGTTCGAGTTCACGTCCTTCACCTTCTGCCAGGAATCGCCGAAGAGGAGGGGGCCGCCAAGGGGAGCGCGACAAAGCTGAGTCTTCAGATTGGGGGGCATTCCGCGGCAGGCTTGTAGCACAGCATCCCGACGCATCAGGTCACAATTGGAGGCTTCCGCCAAGGCATTGGCTGAGGGGTAATATGCTGCCTGGTTGTACGCGAGGGCGAGGAGGTCTCCTAGGAGGGACGAAAGCTTGAGTGAGGAGCTCCAGGAAACCCGAGCAAGCCAAGGTGTTCCGAACCAAGCCGCGTGAAAGGGCGCGTCTCAGCTGAGTGCTGCCGCCGACCTGCACTACCGCCGGAGGGTCCAACGAGGGAAGGGGACAGGTGAAAGTCTGGGAATGGCCCGCATACCAGGACTGGCAGAAGGAGATGTCGAGTCCAGCTGGCCACTTACGATCCGTGAAGAAGGTGAACTACTGTGAATTGGCTTGGAGATGGGCGGAGAAAGCGTCTCTAAGATCCTTAAAGCTGGGTGGCTGAGGCAGACACTTGAACCTCTTCTGCTGACGTCCTGTGTCGACAAAGGTGGACACCTTCTTCTTGAGCGGGGGGGACGGCGGGCACGCCTTCGCCGATGACGATACCTGTCGGGCGAGCTCCTACTATGGCGCCCGAGAGGCGAAGGTAACGATTGACATAGCCGGTGAGGAGAGGCGTACCAAGACGAACGTGATGCGGGGCGCGGGAATGAAGCTCACGAAGTGGTCGATCGCGACGAGGACGAGGAGGGTTGGGGGCTGCGTCAGCCGTCACATAGGGCATCATGATTCTTTCTCCGTTTCGTTGCCGAACGCGCGAGAGTGTCTGGAGCTGCTGGCTGAGTGGGAGGTGTCAAGAGTGTCAGTAGTCCTCAGAAGAGTGGACACAGGTCTCTGCTGGTCTGCTTCCGTAAGGCGGGCGCTCTGCTGGCATATCGACTCTCCATAAGAGTATGCGGGCTTCTCCAGGCGAGACCTATCAGGACTGTCAATGGACAATTGACGGCGCGAAGCCTGTCTCTGCAGGCCTGCCTCCGTAAGGCGGGCACTCTGCCGGCATACAGACTCTCTGTAAGAGTCAGCAGGCTTTGTCCGGGCGGGCATCACGGATGCCGCAGTCCTGTGGTAAGAGCTGGGTTCATGTGTCCGGTGTGTCGTCCGTTCCACAAGGTCGGAGTGGGCGCGTCTGGAAACTGCTCTGGGCATGGAGGAGGGCACCAAGATGGACGTTCGGTCACCTGCCGGTGTCGGGCACTCGCGCCGGTAAAAACTCCAAAGCTGCGACTAACGTTCTTCCGGCCAGGTGGCGCAGACATCGCAGGCGTGGTCGGAAGCGCAACCAGCACAGGGAAGGCAGACCTTGTGATTATCACTCGGCCATTGGAAGTCGCCGCACTGCGAGCAGGTGAGCACTTGGCAACTCTCCGTAGTTGCGGGGATGGGGGGGCAGGAACCTCCATACCACCCACAGAGTGCATCAGCGGGAAGAAGTCCCGGGCAGGTCCGACTAGTATCCCACACGCAACCACAAAACCACAATGGAGAGAAGCGCAGGTAATCCAAACCACACAGCTCCCAAGAACCAAGCACCCAAGTAATCCAGTAGCGCACAAGTAAATCCAAGAGCGCACAAAGTCCAAGGAACACAGTAAACCAAAGGCGACCGGCCCTTTAAGAACCGGTTGCACCCAGTCAAGGTCCTGTAGGCTACATACGTCTGAACAGCATGAGCTAAGTAGAACAACTGACTGGTCACACCAAGTGGCATATGACCGGATGGGCAGGGGTGGGAGGCAACTCTCGGCCCTGGTCAGGGTTCCCCAAGTGCCTCCCTGGTTGTGTAGGAACACAACAGGTTCTTAGGCTGAAATTGAGTAAAGTAGTAGACACTTCCATAAAGTAATGTCATCGGTAATGTTTCTGAGGAAACAAATGAATTTTTCTCTAAAATGTATTTTTTCAAAAAATACTTACCGATGACATTACTATTAGGGAATGTGTCTTAGCTAGCACAATTTCAGCCAAAATTGGTTGTGTACCTGTATGGCAGGGGAGGCAACTAGGGGCATCCTAACCTAGCCAGTATCCCGAGTAGCCTCCCGTCCATCTCCATCCGGTCACGCACTCACTGAATTCCCGCCAGTCTGTTTGCTTATCTGACTAGCGGCAAGCAGGGCAGGTGGGAGGGTCCTTCGAGTAATGTCATCGGTAAATATTTTTCGAAAAAATACATTTTAGAGAAAAATTCATTTGTTTCCTCAAAATACATTACCGATGACATTACTATTAGGGAGAATAACGAATAGGAGGTGGGTGCCGCGTAAAACACCACTAACCCCTGAATACTGCCAACGAGACCCGCCCTCCCTTGAGCAACCTCCCGACAATTTCAGCTAAGAAGTACCGATGGCACCTGGGGTGGCTGCGACGTCTCCCACCAGCGACAGGTTCTCGCGCTGGCCGGAGAGTTCCCTCAGGTAGAATAGGGTGAAAGTCGACTCTGCTCCCCAGCCCATGGGCGCCACAATGTCTCTGATGGCACAGCTGTGGTCGAATGTGAGGCTTGCGGCCATGGCTCTGACCTCGTGCGTCCTGATGTTCATTCATCTGGTTGCATCAGGGGAGAGGTCCTGGTAGGCGCAGCGTATCACCCACCCTCAGGTCGGCGAGGTCTTTGCTGTCACCAATGGCCGGCCAGCCCAAATGGCGGTACATGTCAGCGATCACAGCCAAGTGGCCCCTAATGGTGATCGGCGCCAAATGCTGGTCGGCGAAGAGCCCGGGGCAGAACTCGGCCAGCTGGAGAACGGTCAGGTCCGTAGCAGAAAGGCACTTTTTGTCACACCAGGTGCACAGGCCTCGCCACTTTCCCTCGTAGACTCGTTGGGTCGAGGGTCTGCGGGCTGTCGCGATAGCTCCCACTGCTGCACTTGCGAAGCCTCTATTGTCAAGGGATAGCCGGACCACCTCCAGGCGTGGAGGGGAAGACGCTCGGGGCACGGGTGGTACAGCGCCTGCCCAGGTAGCTTGAGGGGCGGGGCGCCCATGTGAGGTTCAGGAGGCCAGTGGTCCAGCAGAACGGAGCCACCAGAAACAGGACTGTGTTGCAACCCTTGAGCTTGAGCAGGACCTTGGGGACGAGCACCGCAGGTGGGTAAGCATACGCGACGAGGCCGTCCCATGAGATGGAGAGCGCGACGACTGCCCAGGCTAGAGGGTCTAGAATGGGGGAGACGCAGAGTGGTAGCCGGCGATTCCACCTCGTCACGAAGAGGTCGATCACGGGGGTCTCCCGTGCTGCACAGATCATTCGAAGATGTCCGAATGGAGAACCCCCTCAGAGTAGCGGAGCTGGCCACGTCGTGAGCGAGTCGGCTCAAACATACAGGTCGCCCAGGAAGCATCTCGAAGAAGAGAGATGCCGCGAACCTCGCCCCACTGGAGAACCTGGTAGAGGAGGACGCAGAGAGACAGCTGGGGGGGGGGGGGGGGGGGGCGAGCAGAGGGGAACTCCTGACGTAAGCCAGAAGGGATCCGCCCAGCACCGAAGATGGGGACGGGGCACCGGAAGCCTGGAACCTGGGACTTGGGGCCGCCGTCGAGGGTCGCCAGTGGAGCAGGTACAGCTGATGCGGGCGGAAGTAGAAACAGCCGAGTGGAAGGAGGTCCGCTGCTGAGCCCAACAGGCCCAGGAGTTGTAGCCACACTCTGACGGAGGCGGCTTCCTCTTGCGACACCTGTCACGCTAAGTCCGCCAACTTCTGTATCCACTGCTGCGGGAGCAACCCCTCGTTGAGGTCGGTGCAAAATTCCATGCCCAAGCAGACGAAGTGGCGGGACGGCGTGAGGTTGGACTTGCCCACGTTGACCAGGAAGCCAAGCCGGTCGAGTAGATCTAGCAGCTCATCTTGGTCCTTCTCCAAGGAGGCCTCTGACTGGTTCCGCAAGAGAAGACTGTCCTGGTAGGTCGAAGCGGGGCTCGAAGACGGCCATCTGGCCCCGGTGATGCCGACGTCCATGCCGGAGGAGAACACCCAGGGGCTGAGGTTGAAGACAAGGGAAACGCACAAAACTGGTAGCCCCCGCTGCCGAAGGTGAAGCACAGTTAACGTCTGGAGGCGGGGTGCAATGGGACGTGTAGAAGGCCACTGACAAGTCTAGGCTGACAGCAAAGGCCAAGGGCTGCACTGCAGGGGAAGAACTTGGTCAGCGTGGAGAGGTCGATGACGGCGCGCCACTAGCCGCCGGGCTTGCGACCAGGAAGGGGCGGCTGTAGAAGGCTGGGAGTCATGACGCGTCACAGTCCCAGTGGCAGTCGACCGAATCAAGCGGCGAACCGGCCGCGAAGGGCGTGGGCTCTGAGCTGGAGCGTTGAAACGAGGTCCAGAGGGGGCGCAGGGGGGAGGGAGACCAAGGAGAACGGAAGTCCCTCGGAGATGGTGGAGAGCCAAAGAGGAGCCATCCACCAAGCGATAACTGCTGGAGCTGCTTCCACAACTCGGTTGGGCAGGAGCACAGAAGGCATCCCGACGCATCAGATCCCAGGAAGCGGCCGGAGTCATCACGTTGACGGAGGCGTGGAACGCCGTGTGGAAGGCGGAGACCGCTAGAGCCAGGATGTCCTTCCACAGCGGCGAGAGCGACGGGCGCCAAGGCACCCTGATGCATCGAGGAATAGCTGCGTGCCTAGGTCCAGGGCCGGAAAAGCGATGTCCGTGTCCGCTGAGCACCTGGAGTTGGAGAAGAACCCGAGTCGCCGAAGGAGCCCTGCAGCAGAAGAGCAGAGAACACGTTGCGCAGGTCCCCGAAACCAGAAGGCTGGGGAAGCGACTTGAACTGCTTGGTCCGCCGAGGGCGGCAGCGCAGGCCGATGCTTCCTCTTGGGCGGGGGAAAGATTGATTGATTGTACATTGTTTATGTCCCGACAGCAACTAGACTTTCTCAGGACGTGCCTACACTGCTTTTGAAAAAAAACACACTTAACAGAATACTGAATGTATGTCACCAGCCGGTCCAATTATGTTAAGTAAACCTATGACATGGGGCCTAAATAAAGCTAAGACCATTTAGCAACACACATCCAATATCAAGAGCAGAGCAGACAGTAGGGAGAGTTTTAAAAAGGCAAATACAGGTGAATGGACCAAGGGTAGACAGAAACACATGCCCCAGAATAGAAGGGAAACCCACCCTGTGGGGCTGACCATGGTGACCCTAGGAACTAAACAGTAGTTAACCCCAGTTTGCATGGTGGTGGCTCAATATCGAGATATATATATATATCTATATAAACATATAGAAATATACAATACGCATGTAACATGTGTACAGGTCCCCAGAGCCACATGCTTACCGTATAATCTGGACACCCAGTTATATTTGCAAACTTTGCCTGGTGGTGGCTCAAAATCGAGATAAATATATATATCGATATATACATATATAGAAATAGACAAATACACATGTAACCACATAGCCGCGTCCGTCCAAGAGGGAGGCCTAGTGTGTCGAGTGTCCAGGCCACGGTAAGCACTCCTCGGGCGAGAAGAACTATCCCGTGACGTACAGGGTCGGGCACGGGAGCCCGCTCGGACTTTTCCCCCACATGCGTTTAGCAGCCTAGTCGAAGTGCGAGGCCGAAGAGGTGGGGGGTGGGGTGGGTCGAGCAAACTCGCTGGGCCAGACTCAAGCTCTTTACTGGCTAGCGGGTGCACCCTGGTCCAGCAGTCTCGTCCAGCCTAGGGTAACCGTCACTGACCCTCGGGCGGAACGCTGCATGTCTGTGCTGGACTTGATGATCCGAGGGTTCGGAGGGTCGTACTTCCGCAGCCGCGTCGATACCCGAACAGGCTAGACTGGGAGGAGGCGCGAGCAACTCGCAGTGGGCTAGGCTCAGAATGGAAACTCTCATTACTCACCGAGCGGGAGCCCAATCCGGCCAATGTCCTAGGATAGGTAACTGTCCTGTGGGCGTGGCTCGATGTTCTTCCTTATTTGGCGATCAGCCGCACACTGGTCCAGCAGTCTCGCCCGGCCAAAGGTACTTGTCACTGACCTGGGGCGGAACGCCATACACCTGTGCTGGACTTGTTCAAAGGCTGTGGAGGCCTATCTCATGAGCGTGCATGCAGCCGAGGCACAGGTGTCTGTCCTGAACATCTATCCCCGAGTACCCTGCCCGCACCGATCTCCCTGGGGACTAGACTCGACAGCACCTGACGAGCGTAACCCCACTTCAATGGTCTCGCCAGGCCCATGGTACTTTTTAACGGCCCTGGGGCTAGGAGCGTATGAGCGTGCCGGTCTTGTCGTGAAGGTCTGGAAGGTTGAATTCCAGCAGCTGCGCCGATCCCCGGGCCAGCTTGGGTGGGGAGGCGGGTCGTGTAAGCACGCTGTGGGCCAGGCTCCAAACAGTTACTCACATTAGTTCGGGAGCTGGCATGCCATCTGTCCGAAGTCCTAGGATCGGAAACGCCCGTTGTAGCTCATGTTGTCCGAGTGTCCATCTCCGGGGGGCAAACGTCTCATCGCATCCACCGAAGAGGTGGGGGGGGGGGGGGGGCGGGGGCGGTAGCCAGTGCTTGCTCTCGGGCTGGTGTCGGCCGTTTGCAGCTATAAAAGCCCCAAAGCTGCGACCACTGTTCCTCCTGCCCGGGGGCGCAGGTAGCACATGGGTGAGTGGAGGCTCAGCCGGATCAAGGCATGCATATGGCATGCTGGTCACTCGGCCATTGGAAATCTCCAGAACGTGTGCGGAAGCGTACTTGCAAACTGCAAAACATAGTGCACAGTGAGAGGAGGTCGAGCATGGCTCACGGAGGCCACGTAACCATGTACACGAGAGAAGGCAAATCGAAAAGAAGCAAATTGCACAAGTAGTGCCGACGCCCAGCGTTCTACTCTCCCACCCAGAGCGCTGGTCGAGGGCAGCAACCGCGGTTTTAGCTTGCCATGTCTGAGAGGTCGGCGCCCGCCCAAGTCAAGGTACCACCATGTCGCAGAGGCATAGAGGCATAGAGGCAAAGTCCCTCCGCACCCGGTGGTAGAGGTCCCTCAACGAAGATGCCAAGCTCGCACCGTGAAAACAGAAGACCCCGCAGGCACCGCACACGGTAAGCAAGTCCAAGTTGCCAGCACCACAAGTCCGCGGAAATCCTCGAAGGCTGCACTAATGATGGTAAATCCAAGCTAGCACAGTGAACAGCATAACTCAGGCTAGCACAGAGCACATGGGAGCAACCCCAGTGAAGCAACCGGTCACACCATACACAGTCCATGCGCAGAGAGTAGGTACACAACCGTCCAAGGCTAGCTAAGAAACAGACAGGCGGGAATCCGGTGAGCGCGTGACCGGATGGGGATGGCCAGGAGGCTACTCGGATTACTGCAGACCTGTTTACCACTTTTTTGTTGAAAGTGTAATCACTGGTCCCCAAAGTGTAGTTTAGGGTCCCCAAAGTGTAGTTTAGGGTTCGACCAACCTACAGCTCCACGCCAACTCTACACGCCTTACGGCGCAGCACTCTACACGCCTTACGGCGCAGATTGCCAACCCGTCGCAGCAACATACAGCACACAGACAGCTATCATGCTGCACTTCTACCCGGCACTACCCGGACTCTACAGTACACGCAATGAACGTGTGACTAAACAGACCACCAGCCTGCCGGACATCAAGTGAAGCCAACAAGACTGCAAAATGAAAGCCGAAATGGCAACCAACACTCTAATAGAGTGGACAAGATCATCAACTTTCAACGCAGGGAAACAAAAATCCACATAAACGTGGTCAGGCCTGGTCCGCTGACGAGAGTAGTGCCTGGCAAATAAAGCAAAATCTTACTCGAAATACACAAAAGAAAATAAATGACAAAGTCAAGACCAAACGTCAGCCAGTTTTGTGTATACGGCCGGCCGAAACAAACAGGCCATTTCATCGGATAGTGTGCGATGTGATACACTTTATTACAAACAAATCGAACTTGCCACCATGGGCGATGGAAAAGTCCAACTTGCACACTCTGCAATGTGCATAGGTTCCGCCCCTCGACGAAACGGTGACGCATGGAAAGTCAGCAGCATAGCTTTGCAGGAAACGTTGGCATGCAACCTTCTTCTTTTTCGGCTGTTCTTTCTTCTTTACTGGAGGCCGAAAGTCACCGGCTTCAATACCATCACTGTCGTCTGTTTCATGTTCTTTAGAACTGCAACCTCGTTTCATGTCTTTTGCCCAAATTCACACTGACAGTTTGAAAAGAATAATATCAGTAGCACGCTTCCACCGCAATTTTTGCAATGGCGTCTTCACAGGTAGTAGAAGCATGCTCATTGGCTACTGCGGACCAATCAGAATCAGGCTTTTGTAGCCTATTTTGCCGAGAATGTCTTTTCACACAAAAAAGTACAATATCAGCGAAAACGTACTTTTAGCGATCTCCAAACCGTATTTTTAAAACGGTGGTCGTAGTAGCGTAGTCGGGGGTGTGAAATCGTAGAAACTACGCCGGGAGCGTAGTGGTAAACAGGTCTGTTACTGGCTAGGTTAGGACGCCCCTAGTTGCCTCCCCTGCCATACAGATACACAACCAATTTTGGCTGAAATTGTGCTAGCTAAGACACATTCCCCAATAGTAATGTCATCGGTAATGTATTCTGAGGAAACAATGGTATGTTTAGAAAGGTTTTACCACAAAGTACCCTTGGGCCAAGTTTGAAGTCTGAGGCTTGAATAGTCTCTGAGAAAATGCCAACGTTAAAGTTTACCATGGACAACAGACCCTGGACAGACAACGTATGGCCCATTACAAAGACTCACTTTTGCTATTGCTATGTGAGCCAAAAAGAAGTGCTGGCATAAATAAAGTCAAGGTGCAAATGATGGAAGAAATATTGGACCTCACTGTTTTTCCACTGGTGAATAAATTATATGTTTTTGAAAAAAATAAAGCACAGCAATGATGAAGGAATAAGATTGCCAGCCAACTTGAAAAAGATCAATTACATGAGCAACAAACTGACGTCATCATAAGCATCACATCATAACATCGTTACAGACACGTCAATGTGTCCACAATGATAGGCTTTTGATGCTGGTTGCGTATGTTTGACATGCAAAGAACATTGTAATGATGCAAAATCCACAATAAGGTCATTTTGCTACTCAAGCCGTGCACATGCTATTTTGCTCCAAAGAATGGCTCAGAATGGATTTCTTCATAATAGTGTAAATAAAATAAATAAATAAATTAAATGAAACAAACAAACAAATAAATAAACAGTTAATTTTCCAGTTGAGGACATATTTGCATCCATATGAATTTGTGATCACTGGCACCTAGACTGATTAAGAAACGCGCAAACGATGTAATTTGTATCAATTCAGCGACATCAATGATAATAATTTCACCAGCTACGTACATTTGCATTTCTTTGTGAATACGTACATCAGATCAGTGAATATGTTTAGACTGGTATAATAAGTATTATGGTAGATCAAGTATCTTTGACTAAATTGTTTTATTTCCAGTTTGAAGTGGTGGTCAACACAGACAACACTTTCTTCTATACACCTGCATTGTAGACAGAAACAATCTGACATGATTTTTTAATGTAGATGTCATTTATCCAGAATACTGCAAATTTACCTCTGACAGGATCAGCAAAGCTAGTTTTCTGCTGCTTTTTATACGTTTCAAAAGTGTTCAACTCATTCCAAAAAAAAAACTAGCGAAACACGGCAAGTCCACTGCACTGAAAAGTGTGGTTCCCATTGTAATGCAATATCAATTTCACTTTTCATAAAAAAATGCACTTGCTGTGTTTTGCTTGCTTTTCCCCGTGTAATTTATAAGAAAAACTGCAATATGCACTTACCACCTCCATGTCTCAAAAACTATGAATGCTACCAGGACAAAATTTTGGTAGAAGAAGCAAATTGGCTTCCTGTGATTGATGATATATAAACAAATTTGAAATTTTAGTGCAGCAGTGGGCAATGCTGTGATACTATCTGCTTATCATTTAGACCCACTAGTAGGAGCTGTCAGTCATAGGCCTATCCTCACCTTCACAGAGTGAAGAAACAACAAACATGCTAGGAAGCACATTGTTGCTATTTGATCAACAGGTACAATTGTAAAACCTGTCACTTCTGTACATATGTCAGCATGTTAAGTTTATTTGTTTAGCACAGAAAAAGAGATAAAAATGCATCTTACAAAATTTTTAAAAATCCATTTGTGGAGTACTTACTGGGGTGTTTTTAGTATTCTTGTTGGTGACACACCCACTGTACCTGAAAGTAAAGGAAACTTGACAGTCAGATCTGAGTTGCAGACCTGATATGAAATACTTTCAAGCCTGGAACAAAATCTGGGAGCTAGACTACTGTGTACTCGTAGCAGGAGACGGACAGCAATGATAGTTCAAAGATGGTGCCAGGTTAGTTTGGCACCTGGGAAAGCACAAAACTAATCTGGCACTATCATTGAACTACCATGATTAACGCTTCTCCTTTACAGTTTGTCAAGTGTGAATGAGTTTATCAATTTAAAGCTTCATGACTCTAACTCTCAGATGCAGTATGTATTTAACTCATTTTGTCCCAGGTACGAAATACCCACATTCTGGAGTTGTCCTCTGAGGACTGCATTACAATTTAGGAGATAGATCGACCATGATAGTTCAAGTGTGGTGCAAGAATAGCTTAGCGCCTACAGGCACCAAGCTATTCTGGCACCATCCTTGAAATATTAATTTTTCTCTAAAATGTATTTTTTGGAAAAATACTTACCGATGACATGACTGTCAGGAAATAGTCTACTTGCTTACCAATTTTAGCCTAAGACCCGAAGGGTCCCCCCAGGAGGCTCTCGGGGATCCCTAAAAGGGACGAGAGTAGCCTCCCATGCCCATCCGGTCACGTGCCACGTGGTGCATCCTTTAGCCAGTTGTCTACGGAGCTACCAGCGGCAAGTGGGGAGGAGGGAGGGACCTCAGAGTCATGTCATCGGTAAGTATTTTTCGAAAAAATACATTTTAGAGAAAAATTAATTTGTTTCCTCAAAAACATTACCGATGACATGACTGTCAGGAAGAATGACAAAAAGGAGGAGGGTGCCGCACAATCCCTTCAGAAACCTCTCCAGGGATGAAAACGGCCCGTCACTCCTGATCACACACTCCCGACAATTTTAGCGAAGTGCATACTTAAGGCGCCGAGGGCGCCTGGAGGGAGTGTTGTGCCGCTGAGATGTCGCCCACCAGTGTGAGGTTGTCGCGCTGGACTGTCAGGTCCCGGAGGTAGAAGCGGGCGAAGGTAGATTCAGCCCACCACCCCACTGCAGCCACAATGTCCTTAACAGCACAGTTGCGGTCAAAGGCGAGACTTGCGGCCATAGCGAGAACTTCATGGGCGCGGATCCTGAGTGTCTCAGCTCCCTGTGGGGAGAGGTCGCGATAGGCGGACCGTATGACCCAGCGGAGTCAGGAGGAGATCGTTTGGGCTGAAATGTCGGTTCTGCCGGTGGTCAGCGCCAAAAAGAGACGAGTCCATCCCCTCCGGAAGGACTTGGAGCGACGCAGGTAGATATGAAGTGCACGCACCGGATCTTGCTGCCGAGTCTCCCGAGGGAAGTCGGGCCCTTTAAGCGGCCGAATAGTGATGACCTGAGCCGCCGTCAAGGGAGATCTAGTCTTAGCGAGAAAGGAAGGATCGGGGAGCAGTTGAACGGAGCCATCCACCCGGAACTGCATGCAAGAAGGTCGCGACGAGAGAGCATGGATCTCGCTGACGCGAGCTGCCGTCGCGAGGGCCACCAGGAAGCAGGTCTTCCAAGTCACGTCCGCGAAGCGAGCCAGGTGGAGCGGTTCAAAACGGTCCGAATTCAGCCAGGTGAAGACCCAGGGAAGGTCCCAGCGCGGAACTAGCGAGTGGGGAACCGGACGCTGCAAGCCAAAATGCGCCATTAGGTCGGCCAGGTCCTTGCAGGCACCGGGGTCGGGACGGCCGAAGTGACGGTAGGTGTCGGCAATCATAGAAAGGTAGCCGCGGATCGTGATGGGAGCCAAACCTTGGTCCTGGAAGAGCCAGAGAAAGAAGTCCGCGAGCTGAGGAGTTGTCAGGTCGATGGGGGAGAGGCGACGGTCACAGCACCAGGTACGGAGCACCCGCCACTTTCCCTCGTAGACACGTCTGGTGGAAGGTCTGCGAGCTGTAGCGATAGCGTCCACTGCCGCACTCGAGAAGCCTCTAGCAGAGAGGGCTTGCCGCACAATCGCCAGGCGTGTAGGAGAAGACGCTTGGGGCAGGGGTGGAAGAGCGGCTGGCGGGGCTGTTTGAGCATCGTGCGCGGGGTGGGAAGCGGGAGGGGAGGGTCCGTGGCAAGACTGAGCAGGTCGGTAGTCCACGATCTGGTCCAGGAAAACGGGGCCACCAGAAGAAGGACTGCGTTGCATCCCGGAGCTTGAGCAGGACTTTGGGGACCAGGCCGTCGGAGGGTAGGCGTAAGCGACCAGCCCGTCCCAAGGGATCGAAAGCGCATCGACTGCCAAAGCCAGAGGGTCTGGAATCGGGGAGACGAAGAGGGGAAGCTGGTGGTTCCACCTCGTGGCAAAGAGATCGATGAGGGGAGTCTCCCAATGGTCGCAGATCAGGGGAAAGATGTCCCAGCGCAGGGTCCATTCCGTGTGAAGAAGTTGACCCCGCCGTGAAAGGGAGTCGGCCAGGACGTTCAGGTGACCTGGAATGTGACGCGCTTGGAGGGAAATGCCGCGGTCCTCGCACCAGCGAAGGAGTCGGTAGAGGAGGATGCAGAGGTCGGGGGAGCGGGTCCTTCCCTGCTTCTGTATGTAAGCAACGTCTGTGGAGTTGTCGGAGAGGACTAGGAGGTCCTGTGCCCGAAGATCGGATTCCCAAGCGCGGAGGGCCTGCCAAACTGCATTCAGTTCCAGCCAGTTGATGTGCCGGGAAGCCAGGTTCACGGTCCAGCGGCCGGCCGTTGAGCGAAAACTCGGAAGAAGGTGCGCGCCCCAACCGGCGAGACTGGCATCGACGCAGAGAGAGAGACGGGGCAGTGGCGAGGTCAGGGGGATCCCGGAGCCGAGCCAAGAAATGTCCGTCCAGCGAAGCAGATGGGGCCGCAGCATAGGAGAGATAGGCACCAGGGTAGAGAGATCGCCGGAGGACGGTCTCCAGTGGAGGAGAAGATGCAGTTGGAGAGGACGGGAGTACAGACGACTGAGGGGAAGGAGATCTGCCGCCGCACTCATCAGGCCGAGGAGCTGGAGCCACACTCTGGCGGGGACAGCCGCTTACTGAGCTACCAAACGGGCTAGAACGGCGAGTTTCTGGATCCGAGGCTCGGGAAGCCGCACCAGGTTGAGGTTGGTCACAAACTCCATCCCCAGGTGAACAAAGTGGCGTGAGGGCGAGAGGTCCGACTTGTCTGCGTTGACCAGGAAGCCCAGGCGAGATAACAGGAGGAGAAGAGCATCCCTGTCCTTGAGAAGAGAGACCACCGACTGATTCCGCAGAAGCAGGTCGTCTAAATAGTTGGAGATCGGGCTGGAGGATGACCGTTGGGCTCTGGCAACCACAGCGTCCATGATCCGCGTAAATACCCACAGGCTGAGGTTGAGACCAAACGGGAGGGCCCGAAACTGGTAAACGGTCCCGTCGATGGCAAAGCGAAGGTATCGGCGGGAAGCGGGATGCATGGGGACGTGCAGATAAGCATCGGCCAGATCCAGACTGACGGCAAAGTCCATGGGCTGAACGGCGGCACGAAGGGCCCTGGCTGTCTCCATGCGGAAGGACGGGGCGGCAATGAACCGGTTCAAGGCGGAGAGATCGATGATCGGCCTCCACTTGCCTCCAGGATTGGGGACTAAGAAGAGACGGCTGTAGAAGGCTGTAGAAGTCGTGCCGAGCGACGACCTCTGTCACAGCTTTCCGTAGGAGAGCGGAGACCTCCCCGTGAAGGGCGTCGGCCTTGGTCTGGTCAGACGGGATCTCGGTCCACAAGGGGGAGCGACGAAGCGGAGGCGGGGACCGAAAGGAGATGAGGAGACCGTCCGAGACAGTGGACAGGATCCATGGGTCGCCTGGAAGCAGGGAACGCCAAGCGTCGCCGTGCAGGGCGAGCCTCCCGCCGACAGGAGACCCCGAAGTGGTCGGCGGGGGCGGAGGCGGGAAGTAGTCAGGGGGCCCTCCTGCGCCCAGGGCGGCGGGCGGGCTTGGGCCAGGACGGGGCGGCAGGGCGGACAGGATGGGCGCGGCCAAGGGCGGGCGCACGAGTAGAGGCGTGGGGCCGGGAGGCAGAAGCGGAGGCCGCCGCGCAGGGTCTGACGAACCACAGGGTGCGACCCACAGCCTTGTGGGCTGGCGGAAAGCGAGGAGGGGGAGCGCTGGGCCAACGGTCCTTGTTAGCTTCCTTCAGGGACTGCCAGGAGGGGCCGAAAAGGAGCGGGGCGTCAACAGGAGCACGGCGGAGCTGCGACTTCACATCGGGGGGAAGGCCAGGGCAGGCATGGAGAACCACATCACGCCGCATCAGGTCACAGTTGGCGGCGGCTGCCATGGAGTTGACGGACGAATGGTAAGCCGCTCGGATGGCCGCAACAGCCAAGGTATGGAGATCCGACAGCAGGGGAGGAAGAGAAGGGATCCAGTCCGCCTCGATACGGTTAATGAAGGCGTGGGTGAGAAGCTCTAAAAACCCCGAACAGGAGAGGGAGTTCCGGATGAGGGAGGCGGTGCGTTCTAAGCCGCGAGGTAAGGTCCGCTTGAGCTGGGAAGGGCCGCCCGTGAGCACAAACGCAGGCGGATCCACCGGTGGCAGAGGGAACGAAAAGGATTGCGAGTGGCCAGAGTACCAGGACTGCCGAAAGGCGATGTCGACACCGGAAGGCCAGCGGCGATCGGAGAAAAAGTCCGAGTCAGACACGGAATCTCGTTGGAGGTGAGCAGAAAGAGCGTCAGCCAGGTCACGGAAGGCAGGCGGCTGGGGAAGAGACTTAAACTTCTTAACTTGACGGGCAGCGTCTACAAAGGCAGCAGCTTTCCTCTTGAGCAGGGGGGAGGGAGGGCAAGCATCCGCGGGAAGGCAAGCCGCAATGAGACGGGCCGCGTCGTCCAAGGCGCATAGAGTCTCGTCACGAGGAGTGGACAGGGCAGCAGGAGACGCCGGGTCATCCACCGGAGAGGGCGAACGGCTGCCCGAGCCAAGAAAGGCCGAAACGGAATCCTCCGGAAGCAAACTTAAGGTCTCAACGTCGACGGCAGGCTGAGGTGGTGGACGAGGAGAAGACCGAAGAACGGAGGGCGGAGGCAACCTGACCCGCAGGGGAGGCGGTGGGGGGGGCCTTAGGGCTAAGCCGCCGACGCTGCGGGGATGCTGGAGGTGAAGGGCGCCGAGAGCGAGGAAGACGGCGGTCCGGAGAAGAACGACTGCGACGAGCACGAGGTGAAGGAGTCCAGTCGTCCCTACGACTCCTACGGGAGGAGCGCGGAGGGGAGGGGCGCCGAGAGGACACCCGCCGCGGAGAACGACTATGCCGACGGGAAACACAGGAGGAAGTCGAACGGGAGGACGACGAATGCCGGGCGCTGCGTCTATCCACGCGACGAGGGCTATAACGTCAATCCACGGAGCGGCGCCTGGAGGAACGGGAAGTGTGGGGACGGACCGTCCTGTCACGAGGTGTACGAAAAGGCGACAAAGGTCGCGGTGTCCGGGACTCAAGGAGGGGGGCATGAAGCCGGCTGGGCGACTCGCCGTAGGAGTCAGCGGGCTTAGAAGGAGGGGCCACAAGGCCGACGTGTTCACTAATAGGCGACAAAGGTCGCGGTGCCCGGGGCTCAAGGAGGGGGGCACGTAGCCGGCTTGGCGACTCGCCGTAGGAGTCAGCGGGCTTAGAAGCTGGGGCCGAAAGGCCGACGCATGTACTAATTGGCGACAAAGGTCGCGGTGCCCGGGGCTCAAGGAGGGGGGCATGAAGCCGGCTGGGCGACTCGCCGGAGGAGTCAGTGGGCTTGGGAGGGGCCACAAGGCCCACGCGTCTACTAATAGGCGACAAAGGTCGTGGTGCCCGGGGCTCAAGGAGGGGGGCACGTAGCCGGCTAGGCGACTCGCCGGAGGAGTCAGCGGGCAAGGTCTGTGCGGACACTGTAGCAGAAACAGTTTTACCAGGAATACGAGGCGTGCGTTTCCCCCAAGTCCGAGGAGGGAAGCTTGAACAAGTCCCGGCGCGCCGCGGTAGGTCCCAAGGAAGGCGGACAGTCGCGGACAAGTGTAGGCCGCTTGCGCCGGTAGAACTTCCAGAGTTCAGACCAAAGATCCTCCGGCCACGAAGAGCAGACAGCGCAGACGAGGTCAGAGGAGCAGCCGGAACACGGTAGACACACTGTGTGCCAGTCACTAGGCCACTGGAAGTCGCCGCAATGGGGACAGGTGTGCACTTGGTAACTGCAACACATACCCAAACATGAAAGACGACCGGCGGCGGGTAACCTTCAAAGTTCCGAAATAGGTAACGAGTGAAACTTACTGCGAAACGCGGAAGAAAACAAAGCAGGGGTGGGATTCTAGTAACAAAGAAAATGCGGAAAATCAAACGACGGGGGGGAGGGGGGGGGGGGGGGGTAGGCGCGTGTCCACCGTTCGCCAAAGTATCCAAAAACTGACAGGGGGAGCGAGACCAAACACACCCAAAAATGGACTTTGTTATGGCACTCCTGATCTGCAGTGTAAAAATGGAATGTGCGTACCAGCACACTAAACGGCACTCTGTCTTGAACAATATCCTTTTTCACCGCCATTTTCCACTGCGACCTAAAGCTACCGGAAGTGTTGGGCGATAGTGAACCAAACTACATACAAATCCAACCCATTTGAGATTTTTTGAGATTTTTTTGCCATTTAAGAAGAAATTTTTTTTTTCGTCTTTTTCGTTGTTATTAGATGTGGAAAATAAATATGCTTCAGCGGAATTGTGAAAGAATTTCCGCGGAAATCCGCGGAAACGCGGAAGAATTCCACCCCTGCAAAGAGTAGTTGGAGTCGAGACCGACGTCCGGCCCAGCCGGGCGAGACGTAGAAAGCGGCCGAGACTTTACCTTTCCATGGCGGAGTGGTGGAGCGTCGACTCACAAACCACCGCTTGCGACGGGAGTCTAGACGGCTCCAGGCCCAGCAAACAGTACGAGGCACAGACGAAGCTAGGCAGAGAAGAAGGAGGCCACGCAAAGCAGAGGAAGACGGAAGGCAAGGAGAAGGACGGCCGGTGAGGGACGGTCGCACCGTACACAGCCTCGGAAGGTCAGGGTCTAGGCTCTACAAAACGCGTGCGTACGCTAACAGTGAAGTAGACAACTGGCTAAAGGATGCACCACGTGGCACGTGACCGGATGGGCATGGGAGGCTACTCTCGTCCCTGTTAGGGATCCCCGAGAGCTTCCTGGGGGGACCCTTCGGGTCTTAGGCTAAAATTGGTAAGCAAGTAGACTATTTCCTGACAGTCATGTCATCGGTAATGTTTTTGAGGAAACAAATCATGGTTGAACCGTATCTTGCTGTGGTGTGTCGGGACTGTATGAGTTAAACCCCTTTTGACTGCTGGTGGCTGTTGGTAGTGCTTTTTGTCATGATGATTCCTGCAGGAATCTTTGTAACAAAAGGTATGTGCTACTGACAGCCTATGGGTCAAATGCCCATACATCAGCTTAAAACAACAATAACAATTACAGTTTCAATATTTGCAAAGAGCACTCACTGAGTCTGCACCACTTTTATCACTGCTGTTACTTTAAAGTGACCTACTCCAGGTAGTAAACGGTTAATATTTCTCAATATCTCCTTTATAAATGTTCATACTGTGTCTTACAATTACATGCAAAGGATAACTTAAATTTTGAAGCCTGAGTGACATAAAATGAAACAATTTACATTTTTGCTCTTCTTCTCCTTTGTACACGGGAGAGTTCATTCCATTACGCTCAAAAACAGTAGAAAACCTCTGGTACCTAGACCTACTCACGTTTGTGAAATATAGCTGAGGCAAGACAACACTGACATCCCGCAGTATCGGCAAAGTTTAGCAACCAAAGCCAGACATGGAGCAGATCACTTTAATCATTATTATTACAATCATTATCATTATTATTACAATCATTAAAAAAATTAACAGGGCAGTGCACAGTACTCACAGTAGACATTGAATTAATTTTTGAATTGAACTGAATTGAACTGAATAAACTTTATTGTCCATTACACGACAAGCATAAAATGGAAATTTTTCTTTAGCTCACAGAAACATAAAACACACGAGCACTAACATTAACAAAAAACATTCAACTGATAAGTTACCCATTCTTCCCCCTGATGGCGGTGTTCTGGCGATCAGTCTTCCTGGCGTTATACCTGAGTTCACCTGGCAAAAAGATTTATAATAAAGGAAACAGGGTTAAATTTTGACAAGAAAAGGGTGATAAGTACAGATGATTTGACTAATTGTTCAGATTAAATTTTGACAAGAAAAGGGTGATAATTACAGATGATTTGACTAATTGTTCAAATTAAAATGCATTTTAACAAATCAAAACTGCTGATCCGCTGCACAACACATATGCAACCATACTGAACACTTAATGAACACACATTCTTACCTGTGACACTTGTGATGAACTGATTTGTGATCTAAAGATGGAAAATAATTTCCATTACTTAGTGTAAAAAAAAAAAAAGAAACAAGAAAGGCAAAGCCATTATGGCTCACTTGTATGACCGATTTACATATGTGTGACCTTTGTGACAATAAGTAAAGGGTTGGCTTCTGCCCCAACAAAGTCCATGTTTTCTCAAAATGTAAGCATTTTTCACACATCTGTCAAACCCCCTTGACCTTTGTGCTGAGTCAACTAATTTAGTATGCATATGAAGTTCTTATCATCAGCTACCTTTGTGTCAAATTTGAAAAAATTGCAAAAATGTTGATAATACCTACAATTTTATTTTTAAAAAATTGGCATTTTACACACATTTGCTAGCCTCTTGTGACCCTTGACCTTTCTGAGGGGACATCCAAATAGCATGCATAGGTCTTACCATCAGATATCTCTGCACCAAATTTGGGTTTGAAGTTGTGAATAGTATTTGAGAAAAAACATCTTTTGTCAAAATATGGCTATTTTGGACCTATTTCCTGAGCTCTTGTGACCCTTGAACTTTCCGAGGGATCAACCAAATTAGTATGTATAGAAAGGTCTTACCATTAGGTATCTTTGTACCAAGTTTGAGTTTGAAGTTGTGAATAGTATTTGAGAAAAAATAAATTATGTAAAAATATAGCTATTTTTGACTTATTTTCTGATCCCCTGGACCTTGACCTTTGTGAGAGGTCACTCAAATTGGTATGTTTAGAAAGGTCTTGCCACAAAGTATCCTTGGGCCAAGTGTGAAGATTGTGGCTTGTATTGTCTCCGAGAAAATGCCAATGTTAAAGTTTACCACGGACGATGGCGGGCAGAGGCACGATGGCGGACAGATGATGGACAATGGACGGATGACCACTGGCCCAGAAAATAGACTCAATTTTGCTTCGCACATGAGCCCCAAAACGTGATTCGTAAAAAACAAAACAAGCAACAACAAGAACAAAAACCAACTAAAAAACAACAAATGAAACTGAAAACCAGAACATTAGCAGGAGTGATACAGTCACTGGAACTACTGCTAATAATAATGACTACTTATATAGTGCTTATCCTAAAATAAGCTCTAAGCGTTTTACAAATCGTGGGGGGGTGGGGGGGGGGTGGGGGGGCCAGGCAATAAAGCCCAAAAACTTGAATAAAGTGCACAACTCCTTCAATGATGGATTAACCAACAACTCCTTCAATGATGGATTAACCAGCACTGAGTTAAAAGCTATGAAATGAAAAGAAAAATTACTCTAAACAGTAAATGACACCTCTAGATAATACCTTTCAGCCTGACACACAACAAGATATGGATTGATCATGATTGGTTTAAGGGTGGTGCCAGAACGGACTGGCGCCCAGAAGCAACAAGTTAATCTAGCACCACGGCTGTTCAAGGCCTCCCATTTAGTTTTATGGCGCACGCACGTGCGGCGCCTTAAGATAAGGAGCTGCGCAGCATATCGCCTCTGTCAATACCGCCGGCTGGCAGCACAGAGCTGAGCACAATCTGTTACAGTTGAGCTATCTTGTCACTGTTTTACGTGAGCACGCTATGTGCGTACACGCTCAGCACTGACCGTGTATGGCACGGGATACATTTTAATGGTTCCGGTCATTTACGGCATTTTGTTTAAGCTGTACTGAATGTATGTTGTATTTATGACAAACACTTAAAAGCTAAGAAAATGAACTTTCTGTAGACACTAGACATGCTTAGGAAAATGAAGATGAGCAATGCATGCAATGAACTAGAAGACAGACAACCGGCACGCAGTTTACCGTGAAGACAACGCAAATCTGTTGCAAATGACACGTCTTTGAACTGTTCTAACACATGCAAAGTACTTTTGTGAAAAATGAATTTTTCTTTAAAATGAATTTTTTTCGAAAAATACTTACCGATGGTATTACTGATAGGAAACGTTACCTAGCTAGCCTAATTTTAGCCAAAATTTGGTTGCGTCCGTACAAGGGAGTGTTGGCAGGTGAGGGGCGCCATAGTCCAGGCAGTAACCCGAGTAGCCTCCCTTTCGCCCCATCCGGGTATGAGCTCACCCGATATTCCTCAGTTTAGTTTCTTAGCGAACTGCCGGCAAGCGGGGCAGGTGGGAGGGACCTTCAAGTAATACCATCAGTAAGTATTTTTCGAAAAAATTCATTTTAAAGAAAAATTCATTTGTTTCCTCAAAACACATTACTGATGGTATTACTGATAGGAAGAATCCCGAAGAGGAGGTGGGTGCCGCTATAGCGCCCCAAAGCCCAAGACACTGTCCCTCAGACCTGCCCTCCCGAAGCAAACTCCCGATAATTTTAGCTAAGATACTTACGGCGCCTATGGCACCCGGAGGGAGTGTTGCGCCGCTGCGATGTCTCCCACCAGCGAAAGGTTCTGCCGCTGGGCGGAGAGGTCCCTCAGGTAGAAGAGGGGCGAAGGTAGTCTCAGCTCGCCATCCCACGGCCATCACAATGTCCTTGACAGCGCAGTTGCGGTCGAATGCGAGACTTGCGGCCATGGCTCTGACCTCGTGCGCCCTGATGTTCATACGTATGGCTGCATTAGGGGCGAGGTCCTAGTAGGCAGAGCGAATCACCCATCGGAGCTAGGAGGAGATGGTCTGGGCTGAGATGTCATGTCTACCTGGGGACAGAGGGAGAAACAGGCGGGTGCGTCCTCTGCGCAGAGGCTTGGTCCGGCGCAGTTACACACGTAAGGCTCTCACCGGGTCCTGTTGTCTGTCTCCCTGGTGGAATGTCACTCGTAAAGGGCGAATAGTCATCATCTGTGGGGCGTTCACGGTGGTAGAATCCCCAAAGCTGGGACCATCTCTCTTCCAGCCAGGGGACGCATACAGCACAGGGATGCGTTGTCTCACAGCCAGAACAGGGCAGGCAGACTGCATGCTCGTCACAGGGCCACTGAAAATCGCCACAATGCGTGCAGGTATGAACCTGGTAACTGCAACATAGAGGCCATAATGAAGAACGAGTGAGTGTGGCCACCGAGGCCGCGCACCAACAATTACGCGCGTGTGGGTGAGAACGAACTCAATCAAGAGCACAGAGCGTGCCGACACCCGGCGCTTTTCCCTTCCCCTGAGCGCCGGTCGAGGGCAGTCACCGAGATTTTACCTGGCCATGACGGATCGAGAAGCAAACCCACGCCGGTTGGAAGCGACGTCCTGAGGCGCCACTGGACTCACAGTCACCACCCCGGTCAAGGCCGTCCACAGGCACGCTAAGTCCAAGTCACGCCGCACAGATCAAAGTTCGAAACAGCACAAGGCACAATTCGAGTGAGCTCCAAGCTAGCACAATCCAAGTCAGCTCCAAACGAGCACAAGCCACGCAGCCAAGTTTCCAAACGAAGCAAGAACAGTTAGGTAAAGTCACAAGACGACCAGTCACATCCACACAGTAAGATCCGAAGAGCGATGTACGAACACAACCATCTACAGGCTAGCTAAGAACTAAACTGAGGAATATCGGGTGAGCTCGATGGGGCGAAAGGGAGGCTACTCGGGTTACTGCCTGGACTATGGCGCCCCTCACCTGCCAATACTCCCTTATACGGACACAACCAAATTTTGGCTAAAATTAGGCTAGCTAGGTAACGTTTCCTATCAGTAATACCATTGGTAATGTGTTTTGAGGAAACAAATTATGGTTCAAGCCAGCGATCCTCGTATACAGCCACTACAATAAGCACTACTCAAAATGTCAGATAGATTTACCTTGCGATCTCAGTGGGTCCTGAAATGGGATGATGCATCATTGGTAATCCAATGTTAGACAGACGGAAAGTTCTTGGGTGAACCGGCGTAATCTCCACATGTAGTTTTATTTCGGAGGCAGTGAAAATGTTCCAAATAATTCACAGTTCATATGCAGGGTTAGCGGCAGTGTCAGTTGTACACTTTGCATAGGTGAAGTTGTCTTTAGCATTCCACTAAATCTTATAAAATCGGAAGAGCAATCCACTTTACTAACAAATCGGATGGGAGACCGGCCAATGAAAAACACTCTAATGGTGATCAAATGGGTATTTTGACTATGCGTAAATCAGATAAACACAGAACAGTGCAGGCTAAAATGTATCAGTCTCAAGACAGTTTATTTCACAGAGATACTTTTTTTCTGTGTGTACTTGGTACTGGCAGCTCTCTACACATTCCTTCGGATAGTGTTTGTCTTCTTCATCTTTATATACGTCAATACCATGTAAAGCAGAAAGATCGTCTACATAATCAACGCACAGTTTAAAGTGTTAAAGTCTGTCTTTCCTTTGCCTTTCAAGTTACTTGCTCTGCACGAATCCTGCACAAACTACTCAATCGTTCCATGTGGTTTGAATAGGAATATTGTGTGTCAGACTCCATTTTAAACGTCGGCGAACTACACTCATATTCTGGTCTATAAAACTGTCTATAAAAAAATCACAGGTAAATCTATCCAGTAAAAGAAAAGCAATTACTTGTAGCACTGTTACACTAACACATATCACTCATTGAAAATTAAAAAAAAAAGTATTTTGAAAGCATAGTAAAGCTTTAAAGCCAGCACAAATTTGGCACTCTACCCACATAAAATAGTAATTGTAAATAAGGCCTACTATCAGGCGGTACCAGATGCCCATCGGAATGCACTGTAACTAGGTCACCTCGCCACCTGATAAGCTAGCGCGGCACTCCTTAACTAAATGGGTGGGTTTGCAGAAGAACTGAACAGCCGTGGCACCATCCTTGGACTATCGCGGTCGATCTGTCTTCTGAGCCATCATGTAGTTCTCAAAATTAATTTAATCAAAATATTTTAGCCTAGGGTGCTTAGAAAAAAATCTTAACAAAAGAATGTAAGGTGACATTGTGACTTACAGATAATTGGAGCCTGGGCGAGTTGTCGATCCAGTGTAAGGCGAGAAGCGCATGGGAGATTTGTTTGGTGAACCTAAATAAATACAAAGTTTTTGCAAGAGAAATAATTTTTCATCTGTTACTTACACATGGCGAGTGTATTATCTATGATGTCATGTTATTTTGCTGGACAATAAAGGGACGACTAAATGGGCCGTTCAATCAAATCCTACATATTACTACATCAAGAATGTAGAAGTACGAGTCATAAGTTCATTATAATGGAAGAGATTGAACATGTTATGTCCAAGAAAACTAGTGTCGAAATAATGGGGAAAACTTTTGGCAAATGAAGACATCAAAATATAAATAACACTCACTTCTGTATCCTGTTGGTGAACACCCCGTGCGAGGAGAGGGCCTGAAACACAGCACCATCTTTATAACAAGGTTCCCAGTGAGCAAAGCGTCGTCATGCTGACTCTGGCTACAGTTTTTAAATCCCTTCTATTAGGCCTAAACCTCTCACAATTGAAGTAACAAGATAAAAATTACCTTATGTCTAGTTACGCTAACCTCGCTGCTGAACGTACATTTGGCACGAAGTGCTGTGTGTGTGTATGTATGTATGTGTGTGTGTGTGTGTGTGTGTGTGTGTGTGTGTGTGTGTGCGTATGTATGTAAACAAGAGAATCTCCAATATTTCTGTACACACAAGCTTGAAACTTGGCGAAATACTTTCTTAAAGGGGTGGCTAAGAGAACCTCCGAGTATTTTGTAATTGAATGTCAACTGTTTATAGGAAGTCGCTTGACCCAGATTAGAGTCCGTAATTTTTGTGATATTTACTTGAAATTTTGGATATAGCTAGTTTGGATAAAGTCACTGGATGACTTCTAGAGAAAGTCAGACAGTGGTGGTGATGTAAAAGAGGTAATTCCGTCACCACACAGACATTGACATAATACTCTAAATATGACGTAATTCTCATTAGTGCATGTCGCACTCTCTCTCTCTCACAGACATCTCCAAGAGGCATAGATCCTCATGCACATGGAGAGTGCATGAGGATCTGTCTCTTTGAGATGTTTGGAGTGTGTGCGCATGCACGCAGTAACATGCACACACACACACATCGTCACGCTTTCAGAAGAGCATTCAGGTGACCTGAAATAGCTAGTTTGGAGAAAGACACTGGATGAGTTTGTTAGCCAGCTGTGTACCCTTTCAACTTCTTCAGTAAAAATTAATTTTTTTCAGAAAAAAATTAAAACAGTAAAAAACCTTGACATCTGGATAAAGTCAGACAATGGCGGTGACGTAAAAGAAGCAACTCCGTCACCACGCAGACATACTCTAAATATTGCGTAATTCTCTCTCTCGCTCGCTCTCTCTCTCACATGTGCGTTTATCTCCAAGAGGCATAGAGGGCGCATGAACATCTATGTCTTTTGAGGATGTTTGGAGCGCGCGCATGCATGCATGCACACGCATACACACACATCGACGCGCTTTCAGAAGAGCATGCAGGTGTACTTAGTATAGCATGTAGCTAGGTAAAGTCAACCTGATTTCACACAAATTATAGCAAGACTGAAATTGTACAGTGAAATTCTAGTTTTTGTCACCATTTTCCCCCAAGTCTTGAAGTGAAAGAGAAACTCATATCACGTTAAATATAAAATTACGTAAAAACAAAAAAAATACGTCATGACAAATGACGTTTGACAAACCAATAACGTGTATGCACTGCATGTGCCCTTTATAGAGTTCACTATGATGCATTGGCACATCTGCGAGGCTTTTTCAAAAGGAGACATTTCAACATCAGAATAATTCAAAGACAAAAGGTAGAGACCCTTGACAGCGAAGACAGATCTCATATTGAAGGGACTTTGCGGGTTATGGTTCATCCCATCTTGTTATTAATCTCAGTTGGTCTGTGCACCAGCCAACTACAGCCAATGTCAGCCCCAGCCCCAGCAACTTTTGTTTTACCAAGGTTTCTGCTTGGAACTGGTCAGTTTTTGCACACACCCACCCCTGTGAGGACCAAATCCACTTGCCTGTCAACAAGCATGAGGAGATTTCTTGTCAGCCGAGGCAAAGTCATGTTTCTAGCAGCTAAAATGGTGAAAGAAAATTTCACAACACATTCACACAAATTTGTTCCAGCTACCAGAAAAAAATTAAGTCTCCCAGATTTCACTTGGATGGTAGTCCAAATGGCTACTAGGGTCCTAGACTATTTGGCCCCCCCCCTAACCCAACCATACTTCCACCCCCATCCACCCCCCCCCCCCCCCCCAACGAAACAAAAAGACAGTTTTTTCGTCCATCTGAACTGTACACTTCAATCACACTTCCGGAAATGTGTGTGGAGTAAACTATTGGAAGTGTCAAAAATGAGAAAAAAATGAATTTTCTCTAAAATGTATTTTTTCGAAAAATACCTAACGATGACATTACTAATAGGAAGATACACCTAGCTTACCAATTTTGGCCTAAGAACCTGTTGTGTCCCTACACAACCAGGGAGGCGACTCTAGGGCGCTGTAACCATGAGCCCTGAGTAGTCTCCCGTCCCTCCCTATCTGGTCACGTGTCCAGTGGTGACACGCCAATCGGAAACGCTTAGCTTACTGGTGGCAAGCGGGGTAGGTGGGAGGGCCCTCCGAGTAATGTCATCGGTAAGTATTTTTCGAAAAATACATTTTAGAGAAAAATTAATTTTTCTCTAAAATGTATTTTTTTGAAAAATACTTACCGATGACATGACTGTCAGGAAATAGTCTACTTGCTTACCAATTTTAGCCTAAGACCCAAAGGGTCCCCCCAGGAGGCTCTCGGGGATCACTAACAGGGACGAGAGTAGCCTCCCCTGCCCATCCGGTCACGTGCCAGGTGTGTCTCCTTTAGCCAGTTGTCTACGGAGTTACCAGTGGCAAGCGGGGAGGAGGGAGGGACCTCCGAGTCATGTGATCGGTAAGTATTTTTCGAAAAAATACATTTTAGAGAAAAATTAATTTGTTTCCTCAAAACACATTACCAATGACATGACTGTCAGGAAGAATGACAAAAAGGAGGAGGGTGCCGCACAATCCCTTTTAGAAACCTCTTCAGGGACGAATACGGCCCGCCACTCCTGATCACACACTCCCGACAATTTTAGCGAAGTGCCACCTAACGCGCCGAGGGCGCCTGGAGGGAGTGTTGCGCCGCAGAAAGTTGCCCACCAGCGTAAGGTTGTCGCGCTGTACCGTCAGGGCGCGGAAGTAGAAGCGGGCGATGGTAGATTCGTCCCGCCACCCCACTGCAGCCACAATGTCCTTAACCCCACAGGCGCGGGCGCAGGCGAGATGTGCGGCCCTAGCGCGCACTCCATGGGCGCGGATCCTCAGTGCCTCGGCTCCCTGTGGGGAGAGGTCGCGATAGGCGGATCGTAAAACCCAGCGGAGCGAGGAGGAGAACGTTTGGGCTGAGAAGCCGGTTCTGCCGGCGGTCAGCGGCAAAGAGACGAGTCCGTCCCCTCCGCATGGACTTGGAGCGACGCAGGTAGATACGACGTGCCTGCACCGGATCTTGCTGCGGAGTCTCCTGAGGAAGCCGGGCCGTGTAAGCGGCCGAGTGGCGATGACCGGAGGCGCTGTCAAGGGAGACCTAGTCTGAGCGAGAAGGAAGGATCCGGGAGTAGCTGAACGGAGCCATCCACTCGGAACTGCAGGCAGGTGGGGCGAGAGCGTGTGGAGCTCGCTGACGCGGGGCGCCGTGGCGAGGGCCATCAGGAAGCAGGTCTCCGAGTCACGTCTGTGAAGCGGGCCAGATGGAGCGGTTCAACGGTCCGAAGTCAGCCAGGGGAGGACCAGGGAGGTCCTAGCGCGGGACAAGGGAGCGGGAGACCGGACGCTGCATGCCGAAACGCGCCATAAGGTCGGGCAGGTCCTTGCAGGCACTGGGTCGGGACGGCCGAGGTGACGGAAGGCAACGGCGATCAAGAGGGGTAGCTGCTGAACCAGAGGGGAGCCAACCCTGGTCTTGGACGAGCCAGAGAAGAAGTCCGCGAGCTGAGGAGTCGTCAGGCCGACGGAGGAGAGGCGGCGGTCAGAGCACCAGGCACGAAGCACGCCACTTTCCCTCGTACACACGTCTAGTAGAAGGTCTGCGGGCTGAAGCGATAGCGTCCACTGCCGCACTCGAGAAGCCTCCAGCAGAGAGGGCTTGCCGCACAATCGCCAGGCGTGTAGGAGAAGTCGCTCGGGGCAGGCGTGGAAGAGCGGCTGTCGGCGCTGCTCGAGCATCGTGCGGGGGGTGGGAAGAGGGAGGGTGAGCCCGTGGCGAGACTGAGAAGGTCGGAAGTCCACGATCCGGTCCAGGAGAACGGCCACCAGGAGAAGGACTGCGTTGCATCCCCGGAGCCTGAGCAGGACTTGAGGACCAGGACCGCCGGATCGAAGGGATCGAAGCGCATCGACTGCCCAGGTCAGAGGTCGGGAAACGGGGAGACGAAGAGGGGAAGCCGGAGGCTCCACTTCGTGGCGAAGAGATCAAGGGGGGAGTCTCCCAACGAGCGCAGAACCAGCGAAGGATGTCCCAGCGTAGGGCGTAATCCGTGTGAAGAAGCTGACCCCGTCGCAAGAGGTAGTCTGCCAGGACGAACAGGTGACCTGGACTGTGACGGGCTGGGAGGGAGAAGTCGCTGTCCTCGCACCAGCGAACGAGGTGATAGAGGAGGAAGCAGAGGTCGGGAGAGCGGGTTCCTCCTGCCTCTGAAGACAAACCACGAATGAGGAGTTGTCAGAAAGGACGAGGAGGTCCTGTGTCCGAAGATCGTATCGCCAAGCGCAGAGGGCCTGCCAACTGCAACCAGTCCCAGCGGGTTGACGTGCCACGAAGTCAGGTTCGCGGGCCAGGGGCCGGCCGACGAGCAAAATTCGGAAGAAGGTGAGCGCCCCAACCGTCGAGACCGGCAACGACGCAGAGAGAGAGACGGCAGTGGTGAGGTCAGGGGAATCCCGGAGCCGAGCCAAGAATGTCCGTCCAGCAAAGCAGATGGGCCGCAGCACAGGAGAGATCGGCACCAGGGTAGAGAGATCGCCGGAGGACGGCCTCCAGAGGCGGAGTACAGAAGACCGAGGGGAAGGAGATCAGCCGCCGCACTCATCAGGAGGAGGAGCTGGAGCCGCAGTCAGGTGGGGACCGCCGCAACCGCAGCTACCCACGGGCTAGAATGGCAAGTACTGGATCCGAGGCTCGGGAAGACGCAACAAGTTGCGGTCGGTCACCAATTCCACCCCAGGTGAACAAGTGGCGAGAGGGCGAGAGGTCGGACTGTTGGCGCTGACCAGGGCGACCAGGGGAGCAAACCAGAGGAGGAGAGCATCCCTGCCCTAAGAAGAGGGACCACTGACTGATACCACAGAAGCAGGTCGACCAAGGAGGAGAACGGCTGGTGGAAGACCGAAGGTCTCGGGCAACCAAGGCATCCACGATCCACGCAAGGACCCAGGGCTGAGGGAGAGACCACACAGGAGAGGCCGAACTGGAAACGGTCCCGTCGACGGCAAGCGAAGACAACGGCGGGGGCGGGAGGCATGGGGACGCGTAGAAGCAACGGGCAGATCCAGGCTGGCAGCGACGACCAAGGGCTGAAGGCGACGCGAAGGGTCCGAGACGGGGGAGCCGTGTCGAGCGACGAGCACCATCGCAACTTCCCAAGGAAGAGCGGAGACCTGCCCGCGAAGGGCGAGGGCCTTGGTCCGAACGGGCGGAAACTCAATCCACAAGTGGCGCTGGGCCCACAGGCCTAGAAGGGTTCCTTCAGAGACTGCCAGGCAGGGCCGAAGGGCGCGGGTACCCAAAGGAGCACGGTAGAGCTGCGACGTCGCATCAGGGGAGATGGTCAGGGAAGGAGCCAGGCCGCCACGAACGAAGGAAGGCAAGGGGCGGAGGGTTCGAAGCCACGCGGAAGATCCGCTAGAGCTGGGAAGTGTTGCCGCAAGCACGAGCGCTGGCGGAACCACCGGAGGCAGCGAGCACGAAGGGGAGCAAGTGGCCAGCGAACCGGGGAGCCGAAGGCGAAGACGCCAGCAGGCCAGCGGTGAACGCAGGACACCGAGCCATCCACCGGAGAGGGTCGGGGAGACGCTGGAGGCGAAGGGTGCAGAGAGCAGGGAAGAGGATGTCCCGAGGAGAACGACAGTGCCGAGCACAAGGCGAAGGTCGACAGGGACACCGGAGGGAGTCTATCGGGCAGGCGACGAACGTCGGGCGCCGCAACTATCCAGGCGACGAGGGCGAAGACGTCGATCCCCACTTGCACTGGGTGTGCCCAAAGGGGCACCCATCCAAGGCTAACCGAGCGCGACGTAGCTTCACTTCGGTGGACAGACGAGAACCGGTGAAAACAATGTGGAAAGGCCGTAGGCGCCAGGAGAAACGGCCCGAAGTCCCGAGGTATATGAAAGACGATCCAGACGCAGTGCCCGAGGCTCAAGGAGGGGGCATGTAGCTGGCTGGGCGACTCGACGAAGGAGTCAGCGGGTTGGAAGGAGGGCCATAAGGCCGACTAGGGTACCAACAGGCGATAAGGGTCGCGGTGCCCGGGGCTCAAGGAGGGGGGCACAAAGCAGCTTGGCGACTCGCCGTAGGAGTCAGCGGGCCCAGAGACTGAGGCCGAAGTGCCGAAGTGAGAACGAAGGCGACAAGGTCGCGGTGCCCAGCTCAAGGAGGGGGGCACATAGTCGGCTAGACGACTCGCCGTAGGAGTCAGCGGACTTAAAGCTGGGGCCGAAGGCCGACGCGTGAACTAATTGGCGACAAGGTCGTGGTGCCCAGGGTTCAGGGCGGGGGCACATAGCGGCTCGGCGACTCGCCGGAGGAGTCAGCAGGCTTAGGAGGGGCCGCGAGACCAACGCGTCTACAATAGGCGACAAGGTCGCAGTGCCCGGGGCTCAAGGAGGGGGGCACGTAGCCGGCTTGGCGACTCGCCGGAGGAGTCAGCGGGCGGAGAAGGTCCGAAGGCCGACGCGTAAACTAATTAGCGACAAAGTCGCGGTGCCCGGGGCTCAAGGAGGGGGGCACATAGCCGGCTAGGCGACTCGCCAGAGGAGTCAGCGGGCTTAGAAGTAGGGCCAAAGGTCGATGTGTAAACTAATTAGCAACAAAGTAACAGTGCCCGGGGCTCCAGGAGGGGGGCACGTAGCCGGCCAGGCGACTCGCCAGAGGAGTCAGCGGGCTTAGAAGTAGGGCCGAAGGCCGACGCTTAAACTAATTAGCGACAAAGGTCGCGGTGCCCGGGGCTCAAGGAGGGGGGCACGTAGCCGGCTTGGCGATTCGCCGGAGGAGTCAGCGGGCTTAGGAGGGGCCGCGAGGCCAAGCGTCAACTTTTTTTTTTTTCTTCTTCTTTTTTTTTGTATGTAACAGGCGACAAGGTCGCGGTGCCCGGGGCTCAAGGAGGGGGGCACGAAGCCAGCTAGACGACTCGCCGGAGGAGTCAGCGGGCTAGAGGTTTGGCCGAAAGGCCGACGCGTGAACTAAAGGCGACAAGGTCGCGGTGCCCGGGGCTCAAAGGAGGGGGGCACGTAGCCGGCTTGGCGACTCGCCGGAGGAGTCAGCGGGCTTAACGCGTCTAAGAATAAGCTACAAACTTACCAGGGATGCGAGGTGTGGGCTATCCCAAGACCGAGGGGAGCTTGACCAATCCCACCGTGCCACGGGAGGTCCCAAGGAAGGCGGACAGTCGCGGGTCGCTCGGCGGTGGAACACCAGAGAAGAGACCAAGAACCTCCAGTCAAGAGGCGCAGCCAGCGCAGCCGATGACAGAGGAGCAGCCGGCACCCGGTCGACACACTGTGTGGCGGACACCAGGCCACTGGAAGTCGCCGTCCTGGGCAGATGCGCACTTGGTAACTGCAACACATACCCATACATGAAAGGTGACGGGCGGCGGGCAACTAACGCCGCCAGTTAAAGCTCCGAAGTAAGTAACGAGCGAAACTCACCGTGAAATGCGGAGAGAAAACAAACAGAAGTCCGAGCCAAGCACGACGTCCGGCCCGGCAGGGCGAGACGTAGGAAGCGGCCGAGACTTTACCTTTTCATGGCGGAACGGCAGAGTGACGAAGCACAAAGCACCGGACACTAGGTCACTGGAAGTCGCCGTACTGGGGAGAGGCGCACTTGGCAACTGCAACCAAACCCAAATATGAAAGGCGACCGGCGGCGGGTAACAAACCCCGCCATTTAAAGCTTCGAAAATTAAGAAACACGCGAAACTCATAGTGAAAAGCAGAGAGAAAACAACAGTAGCTCGAGCGAAGCCCGACGTCCGGCCCAGCCAGGCGAGACGTAGGAAGCGGCCGAGACTTTACCTTTCCATGGCGGAACGGCAGAGTGACGAAGCACAAAGCACCGGACACTAGGTCACTGGAAGTCGCCGTACTGTGGAGAGGCGCACTTGGTAACTGCAACCCATACCCAAACATGAAAGGCGACCGGCGGCGGGTAACGAACCCCGCCATTTAAAGCTTTAAAAATTAAGAAACACGCGAAACTCAGAGTGAAATGCGGAGAGAAAACAACAGTAGCTCGAGTGAAGCCCGACGTCCGGCCCAGCCAGGCGAGACGTAGGAAGCGGCCGAGACTTTACCTGTCCATGGTGGAATGGCAGGGTGACGAAGCACAACCACCGCGCGATGGAAGCCTAGAAGGTTCCAGGGCCAGCCAACTGCACGAGGCACAGACGAGGGCTAGCAGAGAAGATGGAGGCCACGCCAGAAGCAGTAGACGAGAGGCTAGGCGAAGGCAGGCCGGAAAGGACGGTCGAACCGTACACAGTCTTTCCAAGGGTCAGAGGCTCAGGTAAACGCGTCCAAACGCTAACAGCGAAGTAGACAACTGGCTAAAGGAGACACACCTGGCACGTGACCGGATGGGCAGGGGAGGCTACTCTCGTCCCTGTTAGGGATCCCCGAGAGCCTCCTGGGGGGACCCTTTGGGTCTTAGGCTAAAATTGGTAAGCAAGTAGACTATTTCCTGACAGTCATGTCATCGGTAATGTGTTTTGAGGAAACAAATTCATTTGTTTCTCAAAACCCTTACCGATGACATTACTAACAGTAAGAATAGCGAAGAGGAGGCGGGTGCCGCCCACCATTGTACCTCCTTAAAGGTTAGCCAGAGCCGCCCTCCCCATAGCAACCTCCCGACAATTTCAGCTAAGCTTTACCGACGGCGCCCCAGGCACCAGGAGGGAGTGTTGCGCCGCCGCGAAGCCCCTCACCAGGGCGAGGATTCCGTTGGCCCGAGAGGTCCCTGAGGTAGAACCGGGTGAAGGTGCATTCTGCCCGCCAGCCCACGGCCGCCACAATGTCCATGACAGCGCAACTGCGGTCGAAGGTGATGCCGGTGGCCATGGCTCCAACCTCATGTGCTCTGATCTTTAGCCTCTCAGCTCCCTCCGGGGAGAGGTCCTGTTAGTTATTTGGGTTTAACGCCGAGCAGGCGACTAAGGCCATCTCACGGCGGGATGGGTAAAAATCTGGTCAGCCTGACTAAAAGCAAGGTCTTAAGACAAGATGTAAATATCGCTTAAAAATGTCAGGCTAAAATGTCGCACGTCTTTAAAAAAAACGTATACAGACTCTCAAAAAGGGAAATAAAAAAATTCACATAGTCTATGAATGCTCAGATCTTGTTAAAAATATTGCATTCTCTCAAGAAATTGAAGATTTTGTCGGGGGGAACATCCCGGAACAAAACCTTCAAGGAGTCTGCTGTGAAGTGTTTATATCTTGTGTCAATTAGATCAGCACAATACAGCAAAAAGTGTCAAACAGAAAACTGCTCATCACAGGCAAAACACCATGGACACTCATCCTGTTTAAGTAAGTAAGAGTGCGTAACATACGTGTGCCCGATGTGGAGCCGAGGAAGGATAGTCTCCTCACGGCGGCTGCCGCAGCGGAAAGGTAGACTGTCGGACACCGTAGGAAGAGCTTCATGAAGCTTGTTCCTTTCCTCTTTGTCCCACTCGGACTGCCACTCGCGGGCTATGTACGCACTAATCACAGGTTTAAAATCACTATAAACAGTCTTTGTGTCAGGGACAGGGTCACAGCGGGCACAGCGATTCTGCTGCCTTCGATGCCCACACAGCCTGGGACCCAAATAAAAATAATGTCATAATATTCCTTCATCAAGTCTGCGTAGAGCTCTCTAATCTGCACCAGCAGTGGGTGGTCTGTTCCCGCACCCCGAAGGGCCTGCAGGGCAGAAAGAGAGTCAGACAGAATCAGGAAGTTCCTTTCCCGAGACTGATAGGCATGCTTGAGTGCCAGCAGAATTGCCCGCAGTTCTGCACTAAATACAGAGGAATGGTCAGGGAGGCAGAGCTTAAATGGGCGTCTAGGATGGCGAGAGGACACTGCAGCCGCAGCCACTCTCCCATCCTCAGACTTGGACTCATCCGTATAAAGACGACAATAGGCAGGAAAAATTGAAAGGAGTTCATTGAGGCTCTGTTGGTATATGGCTGGTGGAGTACAATCCTTCTTGAGGGCGGTCAAATCCAGCAAGATGTCAGGAACTGGTAGTAGCCAGGGTGGAGTGACGTGTTGCAGAGATTCCGAAACTTTGTCCAGGTCCACTCCGGCCACCTGCAGATGAGGTCGGACATGGAAGGAAAGTGGACGGACAGCTCCCGGATGGGCATCGTAAATCTCTGCAAACGACAGGTTAAAAACACAATCATAGGCAGGGTTGTCTGGATGGGCCTTCAGCTTCAGAACGTATCTGAGCATGAGGCGGATGCGGTGGAGCCTGAGAGAAGGCTCCCCTGCCTCGGCATACAGACTAGGAACTGGAGATGTCCTGAAGGCTCCCAGACATATGCGCAGACCTTGATGGTGAATTGTGTTCAGACGCTGTAGAACAGACTTGGAAGCCGAGCCATATATGACAGAGCCGTAATCCAGTTTGGACTGAACAAGGGCCCGGTACAATCGAAGTAAGACAATGCGGTCTGCACCCAAGTCAGTACGACCAACGACACAAAGAATGTTGAGGGCCTTCTGACAAGAGGTTCTAAGGTAGTTAACATGGCTGCAGAAGGTCAGTCTTTTGTCAAAGATGACCCCCCAAAACTTTGCCTCTTCGGCCATCTTAATTGGCACTCCAGCAATGATCAGGCTAGGTTCTGGAACAAATTTCGTCTGGTTAGTAAAATGCACACAGACTGTCTTGGAGGGCGAGAACCTGAATCCGTTGAGAGACACCCACCCCTGGATGCGATCAATGCACAGCTGCAAGCGCCTCTCAAGGGACGCAAGTCCACGACCTCGTGCACACAAAGCAAAGTCGTCCACAAACAAAGGGCATTCAGAATCATCCTTGATGGCCTTTACAATGTTATTTATTTTAATGCTAAATAAAACAGGAGATAGAATGCTGCCCTGCGGGACACCCATCTCCTGTTCAAAGGGGTCAGAGAGGGTGGAGCCCACATGGACATGGAATGACCTGTTAGACCAAAAATTGTGAATAAAAACGGGCAGGTGCCCTTTAAAACCCATGTCCGACAAATCAGACATTACACAATACTTCCAGGTAGTGTCATATGCCTTTTCAAGATCAAAGAAAATTGCATAGACATGCTGCTTGTTGACAAAAGCATCTCAGATAAAAGACTCAAAGCGGACTAGATGGTCAGTTGTACTACGGAAGCGCCGGAAACCACACTAGAGGTCTGTGAGGAGACCGCGTGACTCAAGATGCCACACCACTCGGGCGTTGACCAAGCGTTCCACAGTTTTACATAAACATGTCAAAGCTATTGGCCGGTAGTTGCCCAGGTCGGAAGGATCCTTACCCGGCTTCGGGATTGGCACAACTACAGCCTGGCGCCAAGATGGCGGAAAATAACCGGTTATCCAGATATGGTTAAAGGCGTTGAGAAGTACAAGGAGTGAATCCTCAGGCAGATGTGTTAGGAGCTGATAGTGGATGGTATCTAATCCAGCAGCAGAGTCAGTACATTTCTGCATGGCTTGCTGCAATTCTGAAAACGTAAAAGGGGCATTATAGTCTTCCGAGTTATCCGATATAAAATCACAAGTACAAGATTCTCGCTTCTCCTTCTCTCTCTGGAAGAAAGGTGAATAATGCTCTGTTGAAGAATTATGGGCAATGGTGGAGGCAAGCAAATTGGCCACAGCCTTTTTATCCATGACCAAACTGGCACCATCTCTAAGATGGCCGACAGAAGCCGAGCCAACCCTGCCGCTAATTCTTCGAACAGCCTTCCAGACTTTTTGGGATCCTAGAAGATAAAGATGAGACGAAGAGTCTCCAGGAAGCATGGCGTTCATGTTTAAAAATTTAACGGGCTTTTGCCTGCTGTCTTTTAAATTTTAAAATATTCGCTTGCGACGGATTACGAAAAGCACGTCGCTGAGCAGATTTGCGCGTTTTTTGGGCCTTGCGGCACTCTTCATTGAACCATGGTACTCTCCGCTTCCGAGGGAGTGATGTGGAAGTTCTAGGGATGGTTTTACCAGCTACGTCCATCAAAACAGAAGTAAAACAAGAAACAGGTTCTTCAGCTGACATGACCACCTCCTCTGTAAGACTGACAGAGGGAGGCGAACAGAGGCCAGTTAGCTTTCTTGAGATTCCAGCGCCCCACCGGCAAATCCTCCTCACAGCTGACCGATGACAGGACTACTGGGAAGTGGTCACTACCACACAGGTGAACCTTCCAGTCAAAGTCCAGCATGAGAGAAGGATCACACACAGTGAGGTCTAGAACAGAACTAGATCCTAAACCAGAGTTAGAGTATGTAGGTGAGCCATCGTTAAAGCTGAGAAACAGTAAAAAAAACTCCGCCCCGCACGTGTTTTAAAAAAAACTTTGCAGGACCCAGCGAGGGCCCTCTTCGTGAACGTTCGGCTAACTTTGGCAAACCGGTTTGCAACTGACTCAGTTGACTGAGTTTTCAACTGCGTTTGTCGTGCTGGCAAAACTCCCGTGAAAAAGACAGGCCACTTCCTGTATCGCAGCGAGTAAGCACCGCTATCACTGATCTAAACCAGCGATATTTTTACTGATATCAACAGTAGCAGACGACACTCGACCACCCGACGGACAGAGCAGGCCATTTGTGTCTTGCCTGGACGCACACTGGATATGGACCAGGCCGAGCTATCCGTAAGTTACACAGCACAGCCTGAAGCTTTATTTGATATCGGAAGGGTGAGAAAGGAGGGGTTATTTGTCGTTATGTGTTTGTTGTTATATCTTTTCATCTGGAGTGGCCTACAGCACATTTTTTTCTCCATACGAAGGGCAGCTACTAAAAATCAGCTTGACCCACCCATGGCGACCTTGTATCTTTTGGCATCTATGTAAACAGTCGATTCTCTCTCTCTCTCTCTCTCTCTCTCTCTCATCCAATTTACTGTGTTGGTTGTACATCACAATGCTTCTTTATTTATTTATATTAGCCTATATTGGACTGGAGGTACGTGTTGAAAACATTCGTTCACAACTACAAAGTGTCAGGAGTCATACTTACAGCATGTACAGCCGTACATTCTGCCATCATAGTCCCCAACGCGTAAAATCCGTGGCTGTTGGTCAGTTTCAAAGTGTCACAGAATCGTCTGCTGTTGTCCGATCTGCTAATCGCGATGTTTTCCGTGCAACAGGAAATGGTCTGTCGTTTTCCGAGAGTTTTGCAAGCTCGGGATACGCAGTTGCCAACTCTGTCAACTGAGTTACGAACCGATTTGACCCACTTAGGGGCAGGGCCCAAGCTGGGTCCTGTAGAGTCTTTTTAAAACACGCGCTGGGCGGGTTTTTCTCATTGCACCTCAGCTTTAAAGACCTACCCCAAAGGTGAGTGTGACCGTTAAAATCCCCCATGAGAATAAAGGGAGGGGGCAGTTGATCTACTAAGTTAAAAATATCATTACTACAGACCCGCAGGGATGGTGGTTATGGTCTTCTTCAAAGTAACCCGAGCTGCGACAGCCTGAAGACAGGTGTCGATGCTAACGGGGCTACATAAAATTTGGCTACTAATGAGAAGAGCCACTCCACCCAAGCGCCTCTCCGAATCAGAGCCTTTATGTATAACATTAAAACCATTAAAAGAAACAGGGTCAGAAGTCTTCAGGTAAGTCTCCTGAAGAGATATTACTGAGGGGTTATATAACTTGACTAAAAGACGTAATTTCTCAAAGTTAGCTTGAAAACCACGACAATTCCACTGAAGCAGAGAGTACATGATTATGTCTTATCTGGGGGTAAGGAGTTTTTCCCCCCTTTTTCCTTAGCCTTGGAAGGAGTTGAAGAAACAGAGGGGGGCCAGCTCCCTGGCCTCCTCTGGTTCTTCGGAGATGAAGGGGGTGGAGCTGCCGCAGCATCAGCAACGACAACTTCCACCCCCTCCATCTGCTCCTCCAATGCAGCATATTTGTTTTGAAGGGGGACATCAGTGTTCCCCTTCTGGGCCCGTGCGCACAGCGGTCCCATAGATTTCTTCTGGTCCTGGGCAGCATTCCTGCCGCTAGAGTTAGTGGCCTTAGAAGGCTGACCAGAGCCAGAAGCCTTTGACATTGACAAACTAGCAGGTTTGGGTGGGGGCTGAGGCTTAGGGGCAACAGAAGGCGGCACTACCGGACCGGCAGTGTCCGCCTTCTGCGTTCCCTGGCTCCTCGTCACCGCCGGAGGAGGGTTACTCTCCAGGGGCGAGAGGAGCTGAGGCTCCACCCCCAACCAAGAAGTTGGGGTTTGACATGAAAAGTCTTTGGTGGGGCGCTTGCCTGCCACTGCTGCACTGAAAGTATACACAGAAGTGTTAGAGGTTGGGACAGCCACAGCTGCACCAGGGCCTTCAACCAGTTTTTTGGCATCCAGAAAGGACAGCCCCTTCTCCACACGCACCTGCTGAATCTTGCACTCGGATATCCAACGAGGGCATTTCTTGTCTGAAGCCATATGCGCCCCCTGGTAATTCACACACAGGGGGGTGGCTGTGCAGGACTCAGCAGTGTCCGGGCCTAGTGCAACGGGCGCATGAAGCCTTTGCCTGGCGGCATGTCTTCTGCCCATGGCCATACTTTTGGCACTTAAAGCACCGGAGGGGGAGAGGGACGTACTTTTTCACTCTCAAGGAGTAGTAACCTCCCCAGATGGTAGTAGGAGGGATGGGGGTGCCAAACGTCAGGATGATGGTAGGGAGACGGATCTCCCCACCACCTCGCTTGGAAGCGAAGCGCCTGACGTAAATCACCCCCTGAGACTTAGGTTCCGTACAAGTTCATCTTCTGACAGTTCTGCCAAAGCTTGATCTTTGATTATGCCTCTTGACGAATTCATAGTTTCGTTGGGCGTGACCTCCACTGGAGTGTCTCCGATGGAAGAGAGCCTCAGTAGCCCGCTGGAGTGTGCCCGGGTACGGCACTCCACCAGCAAGTCACCAGACCTGAGGTACTGGGCGTCAGGCCTGCCAACACGGTTCCCGAGGGTCTCCCCCCACCAGAAAAGGATGTAGCTTGGTAACAGGTTTCTCCTTCACCTTGCTATGGACAATGAGGAAGCGAGGCCATACGGCCGACGCCTGAGGCATCGCTTCCTCACAGTCCGAGTCACTGTCATGGTCAATGTTGGTGGCTATGTGCCGCTTTTGTGCACGTTTTTTTTTTTTTTTTCCATATTATAATAGTAGAGATATTCATCCCCCCGGAGGTCCCCGCCCGCCACCGAGCCCAAGGGAACGTGCAAATGTCGGAGGGTCTCCAGCCGACGCACAATGGAGACTGCCCGAAAGATATACTCAAGGGGGTAAGCCCGATTGAACCGTTTGAGCCACCGCCTTCTATCACACTGTTGAATGCAGGGGAATACTAGCGTAAAGCACCTAATCAGCAGCAGAAGCTATAGCATGGTGCTCCATATATCAACCTGCATGTCAACAGTGGGATAGGGCTCAACGTGACAAGAGCCGATTGACTAGGCCGGTACGACTAGCCTCCCGTTTAGGTAGAAGTCAAGGCCAACGTGGAGTGTTGGCACCAGTGAGCTGCAACCCAAAGGTAACCTCAGCCACCAGGATCCTCTTCTCCCCCGACACGGGTCTCCAAGCACGGCAAACACTTGGGATCCAAAGGACCAAAAAGTCACGAGCATTTTTAAGGTCCAATCCAACATGGTACGACCTGGGTTAGCACAGCTCCTTAAAAACCAGACCAGTGAAAAAGACTGAACAACATATCTGCTGACATCAAGTCCTAATCCTGGACAAAGATTGCACCCCTCTGCTAGTTCACTCAGTCAGGGACTGAGGGGACTACCCACCCACGCCACGTGGAGGCCGGTGCCTAGTGGGCGGGAGAGGTCCTGGTAGACGGACCGGATGACCTAGCATAGCCAGGAGGATATCGTCTGGGCCGAGATGTCCTGTCTGCCTGGGGATAAAGGCAGAAGGAGGCGGGACCGTCCCCTCTGGATGGGTTGAATCGGTGCAGGTAGACCCATAAGGCTAGCACTGGGACTGGCTGACTGGTCTCCCAGGAGGAAGTTCAACCTTGTCAGCGGCCGTATGGTGATCACCTGGGGCGCGGTGAAGGGAGACCTAGTCTTGGCCAGGAAGGATGAGTCAGTGAGGAGTTGACAAGAGCCATCCGAACAGAACTGCAGGGCGCGCAGAGAGCGCGAGCAGCTCGCATACCCGGGCAGACGTGGCGAGAGCCACCCGGAAGCAGGTCTGCCGGGTCACGCCTGCGGACCAGGTCAGGGGGAGCGGTTCAAGTGGTCCGAATCCAGCCACGGAAGCACTCAGGGTAGGTCCCAGTGTGGAAACAGCGCGTGGGGAACAGGCCGCTGGAGGCCGAAGTGGACCCTGAGATCGGCAAAGTGCTTGCCGGCGCCGGGGAACGGGAGGCCCTGGTGGCGATATGGGTCAGCTATCAAGGCCATGTAACTCCTGATGGTGATAGGTGCAAGCTCTGCTCGCCAAAGAGCCAGATGAAGAACTCAGGTAGCTGGAGGGGGGGGGGGCGGGGAAGAGGGAGGGGGGGCGGGGTAGTCCGATCTGTGGGGGAGAGGTGCTGGTCGGAGCACCAGGACCGCGGGCATCGCCACTCCCCGCGTAGACGCGTCTGGGTGAAGGCCTGCAGGCTGTAGTGATAGAGTCCACTGCTGCACTCGAGAAACCTCTAGCCGTGAGGGTGTGTCGCGCAGTCTCCAGGCGTGTAGGAAAAGTCGCTTCAGGCATGGGTGGTACAGCGTCTGTGGGGTCGCTGAGCATCGTGCGCAGGGTTGGGAGCCGCATGGGGGAGGGTCTGCGGCGAGGCTCGGGAGGTCGGTGGTCCAAGAGCTGGTATGGCAGAATGGGGCCACCAGTAACAACCACATCACAACCCTTGAGCTTGAGCCAGACCTGGGGGCCCCGTACGGTCGGCGGAGAAGCATATGAGCTGACGAATCCACCTCGTCACGCGGAGGTCGATCCTTGGCATCTCCCGCCATGCGCCGATCGTCCGAAGATATCCGGGCCGAGGGCCCACTCGGAGTGCAAAAGCTGGTCGCACTGAGAGAGGGAGTCGGCTAGGGCGTACAGGAGGCCAGGGATGTGTCGCGCTCGGAGAGCGATGCCGCGATCTTCGCACCACCTTCGGAGATGGACAAGGAGGTCCCGATGTCGGAGATGAGATTCCCACGTGGTGAGGGCTCGCCGACCGCCTGCAGTTCCGATCAGTAGAAGCGCCTGTCCGCAAGGTCCAGAGGCCGGGCGCCGTGAAGAACATCGGTTGAAGACGCGCGCCCCATCTGGCGAGACTTGCCTCCACGCAGAGGGACAGCTGGGGGGGGGGGGGGGGGGGGGGGGGGGGGGGGCGGTGAGGAGAGGGGTATTCCTGACGTGAGCCATGTGGGATCTGTCCCGCAGAGCAGCGGGAACTGGTACCGGGGATACGAGGTCGCGGAGGACGGAGGCCAGTGGGGAAGCCAGAGCAGCCGAAGAGAGCGGGAGTGCAGCCTGCCGAGGGCTGTAGCCAGACTCTGGCAAGAACCGCGTCCTCTTGAGACACCTGCCGGGTTAGGGACGCCAGTTCTGGAGGTCTCCCCTGGTCGAGGTCGGTCAGGACTCCATGCGCAGGCACCCAGACCGGCGAGCGGGAGCGAGGTCGGCCTAGCCTAACCTGAACAGGGAGCCGAGGCGAGATCGCAGAAGGAGCAGTGCCTCTCTGTCCTTGTCCAAGGCGGACTCCGGCTGGTTTCGTAGGAGAAGTCATCCAAGGAGTCCGCAGGTGAGCTCGAGGGAGCCAGTCTGGCCCTGGCAACGACGGTGTCCAAGATGCGAAGCAAACATCCACGGGCTGAGGTCGATGGCGAAGGGCAGCACCCTAACTGGAGACGACGCGCCGGAGAAAAAGCGATGGAAGTGCCGAGCGGGGGTAGCATGGGGACGATCCAATAGGGGCCGACAGGTCCAAACTGACGGTGCAAACCAAGGGTCACACCGCCACCCTGAAGTCCTGGCCGTCGCCATACAGCACGTAGGCCCTGCGATGTACTTGTCTTGAGTCGAGAGGATGAAGACGGGGCGCGACTTGCCATCGGGCTTGGGAACCAAGGAGGCGGCTGCTGAAGGCTGGGGGGGCGCCGCGGGCCAGAGATCCGAATGCGCGTCCTTGACCACCTGACAGGTGGGCCGAAGAGGAGCGTGCCCGGAGTGGGGCCTGACGGAGCTCCTCAATGAGGAGGGCAGGTCGACGCAGGCCTGGAGTACAGCATCCCGCCGCAACAGGTCGTAGTCCGAGGCAGTGGCTATAGCATTCGCGGAGGAGAGATACGCCGCCCCAAAGGGGGGCCTCGGCTGGGGCGAGGAAGTCTCTCAGGAGAGGCGAGAAGGACGGGTGCCAGGAGTCCTCGACGCGTCGGACCACCGCTGCGTTACACGCTCCAGAAATCCCGCGTAGGCCATGGAGTCACGGACGAAGGTCACTGTCCTGTCCAGCCGCGGGGGAGGTTATGCTGTGAAGTCTGGGCGCCGCCCACCTATATTTGCGCTGCTGGATCCACTGCAGGTAGGGGGCAGGAACAGCCTGGGAAGGGCCCGCATACCTGTCCTGGCGGAAGGAGATGTCCAGTCCGACCGGCCGCCTGTAGCCAGAGCGAAGGTGGACTCACCGCCGCTGCCCTGCTGCACATGCATGGACGAGTCCGCGAGGTCCTGGAAGCCCAGAGACTGGGAGAGGGACTTGAACTTCTTGCCTGTTGGGTGGCAACAAGCGGGCTGACATCTTCGTCTGGGGTGGGGGAAGGACTCCGGGGGGAAGACAGGCTGCAAGCAGACGCGCCGACCCGTCCAGGGACCGCGGGGAATCCGTCCTAAGAGCCAGGAGGGCTGCTGGTGACGCAGGGCTGTCCGGGGGACACACGCCGGAAGAAGTAGGCCAACTGCTAACACCGAAGAGTGCCACGACGGAGCCCTCTGGTAACCAGCTGGGGGCCTCGTCGCCGTCGGGGGAAGGCCAGTGGAGCGGGGAGACAGCCGAGATCCGTCGCACGGTCGAGGTTATCCGCGAGGAGAGACAGGACCAGCGGAGCGGCTTGGTTCGGCGCAGGTACACACGTAAGGCTCTCACTGAGGCCTGTCGGCAGGCCTCCCAGATTAGGCTTATCCCCGTCAGCGGCCATACGGTAATCACCTGGGACTGCGTCTTGCCCAGGAAGGCTAGGTCCATCAGTAGCTGCACAGATCTGCCCGTGCAGGAGGGGAGCGCCAAAGGCACGTGCAGCGCACTCACTCTGGGGGCCGTGGAAAGGACGAGAAGAAGCAAGTCTTCCGCGTTACATCGGCCAACGTCGCTAGGGGAAGCTGTTCGAAACGTTTCGAGTTAAGGCAGGTGAGTACCCAAGGTAAGTCCCAGCACGGGATCAGGGAGCGGAGGGCCGGCCGCTGTATACGGAAGTGGGCCATCAGGTCAGCAAGGTCTTTGCACTTGCCAGGGTCCGAGTGGCCCAAGTGTCGGGACGAGTCGGCAATCATGGCGAGGTAGCCCCTGATGGTGATCGGTGCCAAATGCTGCTCGGCAAAAGGCCAGAGGAAGAACCCAGCCAGCTTGGGGGATGTCAGATCGGTAGGTGAGAGGTGTCGGTCGTCGCACCCAGACTCCAGGACTCGCCACGTTCCTTCATCGACTCGAAGGGTCGAGGGTCTGCGGCCTGCAGCGATAGCGTCCACTGCTGTACTCGAGAAGCTTCTAGCGGCGAGGGCGTGCCACACAATCTGCAGGTGTGTAGTAGGAGTCGCTTGGGACACGGATGGTATAGTGCCTGCCGTGGTTGCTTGAGCATCGAGCGTGGTGTGGGAAGCAAGGATCAGAAGATCGGTGGTCCCAGACGTGGTCCAGCAACAGGGCCATTAGCAGCAGAATCGTGTTGCATCCCTTGAGCTTGAGCAGGACCTAGGGGACCAGCACCGTGGGAGGGTAGGCATACACGATGAGACCTTCCCAGGAGATGGAGAGCGCATCGACTGCCCAGGCTACGGGGGGGCGGAATGGGTGAGATGAAGAGGGGCAGCTGGCGGTTCCACCTCGTAGCGAAGAGGTCGACCAGAGGAGTCTCCCACGCCATACAGAGCATCTGAAAGATGTCCCGAACTTCGCACCACCTGAGGAGCCGGTAGAGAAGAATGCAGAGGGTGGGGGAGCGAGTCCCGCCCTGCTTCTGGGTGTAGGAGACCACAGTGGAGTTGTCGTAAAGTACGAGCAGTTCCTGGCATCCGAGAGACGTTTCCCATGCGAGGAGGGCTTGCCTGTAGCTCCAACCAGTTGATATGCTTGTGCACGAGGTCCGTGGCCAGCTGCCGGAAGCTGTGGCGAACATCGGCAGCAGGTGCAGCTGGCGTCGATGCAGCGGGACAACTGGGAGGGTAGTGTGTAGAGAGGCACTCCTATCGTGAGCCAGTCGGGGCCCGCCCAACGGAGGAGGTGCGGGAGGAGCATGGGAAGTACCGGCAGGCGAGTCTTGATGTCGTCAGCTGAGGTTCGCCAGTGAAGAAGCAGGTGCAGTTGAAGCGGACAGGAGTAGAGACAGTCAAGGGGATGGAGGTCTGATGCCGTACTTATCAGGCCCAGGAGCTGTAACCACACTCTTGCAGAGACCGCCTCCTCCTGAGACACTAGGCGAGCCAGGTTCGCCAACTTCTGAATCTGCGATTCCGGGAGTCTCACCTGGCTGAGGTTGGTTCGGAACTCCATGCCCAAGTGAACGAAGCGGTGGAATGGGGCGAGGTCTGACTTGCCCACGTTGACTATAAAGCTGAGGATGTCGAGAATAGCCAGCAACACATCTCGGTCCTTCTCCAAGGCGGCCGCCGATTGGTTGCGCAGGAGCAGATCGTCGAGGTAATTCGAAGTTGGGCTCGAGGCTGTCCGTCTGGCCTTGGCAACAAGGCTGTCCATGATGCGGGTGAAAACCCAGGGGCTGAGGTTGAGGCCGAAGGGGAGAGCCTGAAATTGGTAGACTACGCCGTCGAAGGCGAAGCGCAGATAGCGTCTGGAGGCCGGATGAACGGGCACATGAAGGTAAGCATCCGAAAGGTCCAGGCTGACGGCGAAGTCCATGAGTTGCACTGAGGCGCAAAGGGCTCTGGCGGTCTCCATGCGGAAGGACGGAATGGAGATGAACCTGTTCAACGCCGAGAGGTTGATGATTGGGCGCCACTTGCCTCCGGGCATGGGGACCAGGAAGAGGCGATTGTAGAAGGCGGGAGAGTCATGACGCGTTACCACCTCCGTGGCGTTCTTCTGCAACAGGGCGGCGATCTCTCCTCGAAGAGCGGCTGCCTGGAGTTGGTCTGAAGGGGCGGAAATCCACACGAGACTGCATCGCAGGGACGGCTGCGTCGCAGGGATGGCGGCGTCCAGAACGAGAGCAGGAGGCCCTCGGAAACGGAACGCCGATAGGAACCTGTCGCAGCTGTCTCCGTAAGTCCGGCGGAAGATCAGGGCAGATGGAAGGGACGGCATCCAGGTGGAGAAGGTCACAATTCGCAGCAGTGGCCATGGCGTTGACGGAAGCGTGGTAAGCCACCCGGTTGGTGGCCACGGCCAAGGCAAGGATGACCCCTAACAGCGGCGAGATCAACGGGTGCCAGGCCTCCTCCACTCGAGAGACAACAGCTTGCGAGACTAAGTCGAGAAATCCAGCATAGGTGAGAGCGTTGCGGATGAGGATTGCTGTCCGTTCAAGACCGGGTGGGACACAACGGCGCGAAGTCCACCTGCTTGTAGCTGTGCTGGCGGGTCCACCGCTGGGAGGGCGGTAGCGAAGCTCTGCGAGTGTCCAGCGTGCCAACTCTGCTGAAAGGCGATATGAAAGAAGACCGCATCGGAGCCGGAGCCCTGCTGTAGGAGAGCGGAGAAGGCGTCGCGAAGACCTTGGAACCTAGGAAGTTGCAGCAAGGACTTGAACCTCTTAGTCTGCCGATCCGCACCCACAAGGCCGAGAGCTTCCTCTTGGGGGCCGGGGAGGGAGGGGCAGGCTTCCGGGGGAAGAGACGAAGCAACCCGGCACGTGGCCTCATCCAGGGAGCACAGGGTCTCCGCCCTAGTTGTCCGAAGCGTAGGCAACGAAGGAGCCTTCGGCAAGCGAGCGTGTGGCTAAGAAGCGCTGAAGCGGAATCCTCTGCGGAGATGTTGAGGGTGTCATCCTCCTCAGGCGGCGTGGGAGGACGGCGCTGAGGGGACAAGGCAGCGGGCTCCACCGCGACGAGGAGCGAGTCCGAGGACAGCGACTGCGATGGCATGAGCGGGAACGGCGAGTCCGGTGGGGCGAGCACCCATGGGGGGAGGAGCAGCAGTGAGAGCGTTGCCGAAGGCATGACGGGGAGGGGGGATGGGGGCAGCGGGGGGAGCCCCGCCGGGGAGGGAGAGGGAATGGTCCAGGCCGAGAAGCAGGAGAGGGGGAAGGGCGGACGACGGAAGAGGCCACCAAGCGGGAAGCGCGACGACTGCCAGAACGATCCTCCGAGGCCCGTGGGGGAATCCGAGGATGAGGTCGAAGAGTCCTTGAGCCCGGAGCAGACCAGGACACCGGGCGAGGAGAGCGAGAACGGTGGGAAGAGACCGAAGAGCCGGGCGGGCGAAGACGCTGGGGGTCCGGGAACGAAGAGCCGCGGGGCTGCTGGCGGGAGTCCGCAGTCCGAGAAGAAACGCGTGGGCGAGGGCTCCGTTTGCGAGAGCGGGAATCCAAGGTCCAGAGGCTGTGTCCGGTCTGTCGCGTTCCAGGGGTCGCCTGTCGTGGGCCGCAAGACGAAGCTGAAGGTCCGTTGTCGGGACGGCGCATGGCTTACTTTTCTCCTTGTGATGCTTGTGTTCCGCAAGGTGGGGCGAGTGAACTCGCTGCGGGCCAGGCTCGAGCGAACTGGTGCGCAAGGGGGGAGTCGTCCGTCCCCTATCGTCAGGGCTTGGCAGCCGTTTGTTTTCCTCAAAGCGGGGCGAGCGAACTCGCTGCGGACCAGACTTGAGCAAGTTGGTGCGCAAGGGGGGATCCTTCATGTGCTGTCTCCAAACAGCAGCACGGGTGCGTCTTGACCGGTCTGGGGCCGAGGCATGTGTGAGGCTGCGGGACGGCGTAGGTCGTTCACGCCGATAAAAACTCCAGAGCTGTGACTATAGCTCTTCTACCCAGGGTGCACAGATGTCACAGGTGCGGCCGGAGGAACAACCGAAGCAGGGGAGGCATACCACATGCGTATCACTCAGCCACTGGAAATTGCCACAACGGGTGCAGGTGCGGACTTGACAACTGCAACATATAGGCGAAAAGAAAAGGCGACCGGGCGTAGCTGATAGGCCACGTGACAAGTGCAACCGAGCACGAAACTCCGCGATGAGTAAACGAAATTCCAAGAGTGATGCCGCCGGCCGGCGCCAAAGGCGCCTGTCGCTGGCAAACACCAAGACCTTACCTGGCCATCTCACGGAGGGCAGGGGGAAGGAGAACCTGACACGAAGAAGGAGGGGGCGCCACTGAGGGGCCGAGGGCTGCACACAACGGGCAAGGTCGCCGAGTCCGCGACGTAAGTCCCAGAAGTCCGTCAAAATGCGAACTTGTCAGAGGGCACCAGAAGAAGAAGCACACAAGGGCTCCAAGGCCGGCACAACACATGGCCGGGAACAAGTTTCTAAGTCGAAGGTAAACTGGTGCAGAACACCAGAAGAAGAAGCACACAAGTAACAACAGTTCAAGGGCCCCGAGGCAAGGCTACTAATACACAGCCTGGAACCAAGTCCCTAAGTCGAAGGTACAATCGGTGCAGAACCATACACAGCCGTAGGCTAAACACTGCAGCAGGCTAACACACGTCTGTACTCCGTAAGCTAAGAGAATAAACTGGCGTGTCTGCACAGGGCAGTTACCCGTATGGAGTGGGACGGGTGGCTACTCGGGGTACTGGGTCACTGCGCCCCTAGGTTGCCTCCCTTGGCCCTATAGGTACACATCGTAAGTTTTTGGCTAAAATTATGTAAGCTAAGAGACAGTTCCTTGTAGTAATGGCATCGGTAATGTTTTTGAGGAAACAAACCTCGACATCTACTTTGTAGTACTTGGGCCTGCACAGGACAATATCGTATAATCAGAACAGCTCGGAAGATCAGTGGCCAAAGCAAAATGCACTGCTGAACCATTGAGGTTACCCCAAGCGTGGTATCGATCTACGGCCCCTGGCAATGGCCGAGCACACTTCCAACGCGCAACACTGCTTCACCACGCGTTCGAAAATTTCTTCTTCTCTTAGTTAAGGATCGTACGAGCAAAAGCGCCCACGGTCGATGCCGCCGCCCGGGCCATCCACCGGTCGAGGGCATGAACTGAGGTCTTATATCTTATCATAGCTGCGAGGCCGGAGGGAACCTGCCACAAAGGGTGCACAGCGCAGTCCCTGATGACCCGTGTGTCTCGGCACCGGTTGCTCACTCCCTGAGTGAAAAAAGACCTCGCAGTAGGTTCCTTGGTGAAGCCACCGGCCGAGAGGCAGGAGTCCAAGAAGGCACAGCCAACCAAGCAGAGGCAACCCTTGCCGCAACGGAGTCCAAGAGCGAAGGAAACCACGAGTAATGAAACGACCGGTCACACTGTACACAGTCGAAGATCCAATAGGCTTGAACACAACCGTTCACGGTAAGCTAAGCGAAAAGACTGGCGTGTCACCATTGGACACGTGACCGGATAGGGAGGGACGGGAGACTACTCAGGGCCCATGGTTACGGCGCCCTAGAGTCGCCTTCCTGGTTGTGTAGGTTCTTAGGCTGAAATTGATAAGCTAGGTGTATCTTCCTATTAGTAATGTCATCTGTAAGGGTTTTGAGGAAACAAATACAAACACTGACAAAATAAAAATGCATTTTTCTTTAAAAGGTATTTTTTCGAAAAATACTTACCGATGACATGACAAATGGGAGTGTCTACTACGTGCTCAAATTCTAGCCTACGAACCCGTTGTGTGCACACACAACCCGGGAGGCACTCGGGGAACCCTCCAGAGGGGCCAAGAGTTGTCTCCCGGACCTGCCTATCCGGTTCCGAGTCACCTGACTCGCCAGTCAGATACTAGGCTCACCAGCGGCAAGCGGGGCAGGTGGGAGGGTCCTCCGTGTCATGTCATCGGTAAGTATTTTTCGAAAAAATACCTTTTAAAGAAAAATGCATTTATTTCATCAAAAACATTACCGATGACATGACAAATGGGAGAATCACGAATAGGAGGAGGGTGCCGCCCCGGTACTACCGGAGACCAAGACCGTCCTCCCATTGCTAATTCCCAGGTAACGAGCTAGGTGCGTACCTACGGCGCCCGCAGCGCCGGGAGGGAGTGCTGTGCCACCGTGAGGTCCCCCAACAAGGCGAGGTTGTCTCGCTGTCCCGCCAGATCCCGAAGGTAGAAACGAGCGAAGGTAGATTCTGCTCGCCAGCCCACCGCGGCCACGATGTCCTTGACAGCGCAGTTCCGATCGAATGCGACGCTCGTGGCCATGGCGCGTACTTCGTGTGCGTGGATCTTCAGTCTCTGCGCTACGCGTGGGGAGAGATCCATGTATGCCGATCGTATTACCCAGCGCAGCCAGGAGGAGATCGTCTGGGCTGTGATATCAGTCTTGCCCTGGCGTATGGGCAGGAAGAGGCGGGAGCGCCCTCTACGGGTAACCTTGGTACGGCGCAGGTAGATGCGTAGGGCACGCACGGGATCCTGTCGCCGAGTCTCCGGAGAGCAGGCAGGCCCTCCCAGGGGCCGCAAGGTGATGATCTGTGGAGCAGTTAGGGGCGACCTTGTTTTGGCAATAAAGCTGGGGTCCGTTAAGAGCTGCACGGAGCGATCTGCCCTGAACTGGAGGCAGTCTGGGCGGGTAGAAAGAGCGTGTAGCTCGCTAACTCTGGACGCGGTGGCCAAGGCTAGAAGGAAGCAGGTCTTGCGTGTCACATTTGCCAGAGGGGCTAGAGCGAGTGGCTCGAACTGGGAAGAATTCAGCCACGTCAGGACCCAAGGTAGGTCCCAGCGAGGAACAAGAGAACGCTGAGTCGGACGTTGGAGGCTGAAGCTGGACATGAGGTCGGAGAGGTCCTTACAGGCGCCGGGGTCTGGAAGGCCGAGATGACGGTACGTGTCGGCGACCATGGATAAGTATCCCCTGATGGTGATGGGCGCCAAACCTTGGACCTCGAAGAGCCATAGGAGAAAGTCCGCTAGCTGTGGGTTAGTCAGTCCGGTGGGTAGGAGGCGACGGGCGTCGCACCAGGCACACAAGACGCGCCACTTCCCTTCGTAAACACGCCGGGTGGAAGGCTTGCGGGCTGCAGCGATTGCCTCCACTGCTGCACCAGAGAAGCCTCGAGCGGTGAGGGCGCGCTGCACAACCTCCAGGCGTGAAGAGACAGGCGTTCGGGACAAGGGTGGAAGAGAGCCTGCCTGGGCTGCTTGAGCATGGAACGGGGCGTGGGAAGGCGCAGGGGAGGAGAGGTGGCGAGGTTGAGTAGGTCGGTGGTCCAGGACCGGGCCCAAGCCAGCGGGGCGACCAGAAGCAGGACTGCGTTGCTCCCTCGAAGTTTGTGGAGGACCTTGGGAATGAGGACTGTTGGGGGGTACGCGTAAGCGATGAGGCCGTCCCAAGGAATCGAGAGGGCATCGACTGCCCAGGCCAGCGGGTCTGGAATCGGGGAGACGAAGAGGGGAAGCTGGCGGTTCCACCTCGTAGCAAAGAGGTCGATTAAGGGAGTCTCCCAACGGGCGCAGATCATCTGGAAGATATCCGGGCGCAACGTCCATTCTGTGTGGAGCAACTGGCCGCGGCGAGAGAGCGAGTCCGCCAACACATTCAAGTGGCCAGGAATGTGTCGTGCGAGGAGTGTAATGTCGCGTTCCTCGGCCCAGCGCATCAAACGGAAGAGGAGCATACAGAGGTCGGGAGATCGGGTGCCCCCCTGTCTCTGGATGTAGGCCACCACCGTAGAGTTGTCGGAGAGGACGAGAAGCCGCTGGTTCCTGAGCTGGTTCTCCCAAACGAAGAGGGCTTGCCAGACTGCCTGCAGCTCTAACCAATTGCTGTGCTTGTCCGCAAACTCCGGGGGCCAGAGGCCGGAAGCCGAGGAGAATTGAGGAAGCAGGTGGGCTCCCCACCCCGAGAGGCTCGCGTCGACACACAGGGAGAGGTGCGGGGGAGGGGAGGACAAAGGGACTCCCGAAGCCAACCAAGCCGTGTCGGTCCAGCGTAGAAGGTGAGGGCGAACCAGGGGGGAAACCGGGACCAGGTGGGTAAGGTCGCCAGAAGAGGGTCTCCAGAGAAGCAGGAGGTGCAGCTGAAGGGGGCGGGCGTAGAGGCGACCCAGGGGGAGAAGGTCCGCCGCTGCGTTGATCAGTCCGAGGAGTTGAAGCCAAACTCGGGCGGGAGCTGCTTCCTGCTGAGCTAGCTGGTTGGCGAAGGTGGCCAACTTCCGAATCCGGGGATCCGGGAGGCGAACAACGTTGAGATCGGTGGCAAAATCCATTCCGAGATGAATGAAGCGGCGCGAGGGCGTGAGATCTGACTTCCCGACGTTGAGGAGGAACCCCAGTCGCGACAGCAGACGCATCAGTGTATCCCTGTCCTCTTCCAAGACGGACTCGACGTGGTTCCTCAGGAAGAGATCGTCGAGGTAGTTGGACATAGGGCTGAGAGACGACTGCCGTGCCTTGGCCATAACTGCATCCATCAAGCGGGTGAAGACCCAGGGGCTGAGGTTGAGGCCGAAGGGTAGGGCTCGAAACTGGTAAACGGTTCCATCGAACGCGAAGCGCAGATACCTCTGGGCGGCCGGATGTATGGGTACGTGTAGGTAAGCGTCGGAGAGATCCAGGCTGACGGCGTAATCCATGGGTCGCACCGCGGTACGCAGGGCTCGGGCCGTCTCCATGTGGAAGGAAGGAGCCACGATGAAGCGATTTAGGGCTGAGAGGTCGATCACTGGGCGCCACTTGCCGCCAGGCTTGGGGACGACGAAAAGTCTGCTGTAAAATCCCAGCGAGTCTGCGCGGCGCACAACCTCTGTGGCATCCTTCCTCAAGAGAGAGTCGACTTCCCCCCGTAGGGCGCACTCCTTGAGCGGGTCTGCGGGGATCTCGGTCCACAGCGGAGTCGTACGCAGAGGAGGAGGGGAACGAAAGGAGATCCGTAGGCCGCCGGAAACAGTGTCTAAAATCCACGGGTCTTCTGGAATCAGTAATCGCCACTCGTCGCTGAAGAGGGCGAGCCTGCCGCCGACTGGAGGACCCGAGACGGCCGGCGGAGGCGGAGGAGGGGAGGAGTCACTGAGCCCGCCCGCGCCCAGGGCGACGGGCGGGACGGGGCCAAGCGGGGGCGGGGGCGTGAGCTTGGCCGGGGCGACCGAAGGCGGGGCGACGGCGACGCAGGGACTGCAGCTGGGTTGTTGACGTCGGGGCGACGGGTCTGGAGATCCGCAGGGGGCGACCCACGGCCTTGCGGGCTGCCTGAAAGCGCCGAGGAACAGACTTGGGAGGCCACCTGTCCGCATTGGAATCCTTGACGGCTTGCCAGGTGTCACCAAAGAGAAGGGGTCCCCCGAGGGGGGCCCGACGCAGCTGGGTCTTCAGGTCGGCAGGCATTCCCCGGCAGGCCTGCAGGACAGCGTCGCGGCGGAGTAAATCACAATTGGCGGCTGCAGCCATAGCGTTGACCGAAGAGTGATACGCGGCGCGGCTGGCCGCTTCAGCGAGGACGAGGAGGTCGCCAAGAAGAGGGGTCAGGGACGGGTGCCACGAATCTTCCACGCGCCGGAGGAAGGCTTGCGTAAGGAGCTCCATGAAGCCGGCGCAGGCCAAGGAATTCCTGACAAGCGAAGCCGTCTTGTCCAAACCCGCGGGGAGCGCGCGTCTGAGTGCAGAGGCCCCACCCGCCTGAACCACGGCGGCTGGATCCACCGGAGGGAGAGGGCAGAGGAAGGCCTGGGAATGGCCGGCGTACCACTGCTGGCGGAAGTACATATCGAGGTCCGGAGGCCATCTGTGGTCCGAGAAGAAATTACTGTCTCTTGAGTCAGACAACAGGTGGGCCGAGAACACATCCCGAAGCTCACGAAAGGAGGGGGGCTGAGGGAGAGTCTTGAACTTCTTTACCTGTCTACCCGCGTCGACGAAGGCAGAAGGCTTCCTCTTCAGGGGGGGGGATGGAGGGCAGTCCGCTGCCGGAAGCGTGGCGGAGATGAGGCGAGCGACCTCGTCGAGGGCCAGAAGAACCTCTGTGCGGGAGGAGGCCGGTAACCCGTGGGCTGTCGACGCATCCGAAGGAGAGAGCGGCGAAGGAGAGCGGCTGAGACCTCCGAGGAGAACTGAGATGGAATCATCAGGGAGAAGACTCAACGAATCGTCGTCCACGCCGCCGAGAGCCGTCGAAGAGGGACGGCGACCGTGACTCCGAGAGCGAGCAGCTCGACGAGGACGAGGGGAGCCATAAGGCGCCGAAGCACGCAGGGGAGAGCGACGTCCGCGACGGCGACGCGACGCACTAGAGGAGCGGGAACGGCGGCGGCGACCAGACGAGCGACTACGAGCTGGAGACCGTGATCCTCGGGAACGAGGAGGAAGGAAGGAGGCTGGGGGAGGGGAAGGGGAACGGGCGGGACGAGGCAGACGGCGGGGAACGTGGGACGAACGCCGCGAAGAGGTAGAGCGCGAAGGTCCATGGTCCAGATGACGAGAAGAATCCCGAACTTCACGACGCTCACACGAAGGAGCGCGAGAGTGGTGGTCCGACTTCGATCGCAAGGAGGAACTGGACACAGGTAGTGGTGTGGTGAGTGTGCGCGAATGTCTCCGCGAGCCGGACTCTGTGGCGAGGCGGGCTCGCAGCGGCCGAGGGGGATCCAAGGCCTTCCTAGGAGACGAGTGGGGACCGGTTGACCATGGACGGCGCGAGGCACGTCTCTCCGAACTGACCTCTGTCTCGAGATGGGTTCTCTGCCTGTCGTAAGGCTTGGTCCAAGCGCGTTCCCTCCTGGGAATCCGCGCCTCGAACTCCCGACTCCGCACACTACCTTGCTGTGTCCGCTGTGGAGATCTTTCCAGACTGGGGCCATCGGGGGCAAGAGCGGTCGGTGTGTCTGAGATGACAGCCGGCACTTCCGCAGGTCTTGCAACAGGCACAGGTGTCGGGCGTTCACGTCGGTAGAAGCTCCAAAGTTGGGCCCAGCGGAGCTCCGGCCAGACGGCGCAAACGTCACAAGAACGCTCAGATGTACAGCCGACACACGGCAGGCAGACCTTGTGCGAATCCGAGGGCCACTGGAAACCTCCACACTGCGTGCAGGTCATCAGGAGGGCACTGCAACACACCAAACAAACAACGTGCCGGTACGTGGTCGAGACCAACAGGGCTCGTCCTACCAAGGGGAACCGTACCGAACGATATGGACAAACGGGCTGTGCCCCCAGGCTATACTGTTATAGCGCCCTAAGCTAAGCTTGCGTCTTTAGAACAAAGCCTACCCCAGCCAGGCTGGAGAGGAATGTGCGCCAAACAACAATAGGTTTAGTTTAGTTTAGGTATTTGGGTTTAACGCCGCGCAGGCGACTAAGGCCATCACACGGCGGGCCAAACGACAATAGGGACGAAAGGCCGTGCCCCCAGGCAATAATGCTGTAGCGCTCTAAGCTAAGAGTGCGCTCTCGAAACAAGCATACCCCAGCCAGGCCGGAGATGCAACATGAGCCACGCGCCGCAGCTGGTTTAAACAATGCTCCCCGAAGGCTACCAGGGGAAGCCAGTAATTTCACCCCAAAGGGGAAAGGCGAGGGCACCAGGGCCCCGCCGAGCTAAGAGTCCCCGCTCAACGAAACCCAACAACACGAACAAGGTAGAGTCCAAAGGCACAGGCCGGTACCCCGCCCGGGGACCGGCTTCGGGCCCAACTAACTATCCTACCTCTCTGCCGAAGCGGTAGCGGGAGAAGAGACGTCCATGTCGCCACCGGCGAAATGGCGGGAACCAGCAGGTCCGCCAAGCGAAGCCAACCAAGGAGGACGCCAAGCGAAGAAGCGCAAGCGAAGCTGCAGCGAAGCAAGAAGCGAAGCAGAAGCGAAGCAACAGGCGAAGCCAAAGTCACGGCGAACTCGAGCACCAAGACCGACCGGTCGAAGGGAGCGCGAGGCTAGAACACGTCCGAAGGTCGTGAGCCTACGTAGCTGACTGGCGAGTCAGGTGACTCGGAACCGGATAGGCAGGTCCGGGAGACAACTCTTGGCCCCTCTGGAGGGTTCCCCGAGTGCCTCCCGGGTTGTGTGTGCACACAACGGGTTCGTAGGCTAGAATTTGAGCACGTAGTAGACACTCCCATTTGTCATGTCATCGGTAATGTTTTTGATGAAATAAAAATATTACCTTGAGCTATTTCCAATGCCCTGAAATAAAACACAGAGCATTTTTAAGAAAACATGTGACTTTTATGGTCACAGACACACATAATAATTTTAACTTTGGTCATGATGTTAGATACATTGGGTATATCAAAAGTCACACATACGTATAATGAAGCTTCTTCAGAGATCCTGCATGACCACAAATAATTACATGTATCAATATTAAACAAAGTTCACTGTATAAGTAAACAGCACACCCTTGCCATCCAAATGCACCTTTCTGCAGATAAAAGTTTTGCATGCATTTTTCTAGATCTAGTATAGTCACACTGTTACCTTTTCATGCAGCAACTTTTTCAGGTAGACATTTTCCTCTCTCAGCTTGATAACCTCTCTGTGAGAGAAACAGCAACGTTATGCACATGTTAAGTTCCACTCACTGACACAGATGAAAGCATACATTGTAAATGTTATTGTGAAACAGAAAACACGTTAAAAGAAAGAACAAGAATGGCAAAGCCCTCAAGGCTCACATGCATGACAGATCCACATAATTAATTACCTTTGTGACCTTGACCTTCCAATAGGTCACTGAAATTCATTTTTCTCTAAAAGGTATTTTTTCGAAAAATACTTACCGATGACATGACTACATGGGAATATCTACTTCTAGGCTCAATTTTAGCCTACTTGCCCGTTGTGTGCCCACACAACCCGAGAGGCCCTCGGGGAACCCCCAGAGGGGCCGAGAGTTATCTCCCCATACCTGCCTTCCCAGATCCGGTCACGAGACCATTCAGTCTGATACTTCGCTCGAAAGCGGCAAGCGGGGCAGGAGGGAGGGTTATCCGAGTCATGTCATCGGTAAGTATTTTTCGAAAAAATACCTTTTAGAGAAAAATGAATTTATTTCCTCAAAAACATTACCGATGACATGACTACATGGGAGAATTGCGAAGAGGAGGCGGGTGCCGCCCACAACTCCCCCAACAGGACAACGCCGTCCACCCCGTGGCACACTCCCGACAATTTTAGCGAAGTGCAACCTACGGTGCCGGTGGCACCAGGAGGGAGTGTTGCGTCGCGGCGATGTCCCCCCCCCCAGTGCGAGATTCTCTCGCTGGCTAGCCAGGTCCCGGCGGTAGAAACGGGCAAGACCGACTCGGTGTTTCAGCCCACGGCTGCCACGATGTCCTTGACAGTGCCGTTTCGCTCAACGCGACGCTCGTGGCCCTAGCTCGTACCTCGTGTGCGAGAATGTGCGGCCTCTTAGCTCCCTCAGGGCTATCTCTTGATAAGCGGAGCGTATGACCCAGCGGAGCCAGGAAGAGATCGTCTGGGCTATAATGTCACGCTGTTTGGGTCTTAGAGGTAGGAAGAGGCGCGACCGCCCCCTGCGGACGAGCTTAGATCGCCGCAGATAGATTTTAAGGGCGCGCACGGGATCCTGTAGCCTGGTCTCCTGGGACCGGGGTCGGTCTCTCAGCGGCCTAATGGTGATCACCTGAGGCGGAGTTAAAGGCGACCTGTTATTTGCCAGAAAGGCCGGGTCCGTGAGGAGCCGGACGGAGCCGTCTGTTCGGAACTGCAGACCGGCAGGGCGTGCTGAAGGCGCATGTAGCTCGCTCCCGCGCGAAGCGGTAGCAAGTGCCAGCAGGAAACAAGTCTTGCGTGCCAAGTCCGCGAGCTGGGCCAAAGGTAATGGTACGAAGCGGGCGGAGTTCAACCACGTGAGCACCCAGGGTAGGTCCCAGCGAGGAAGGAGCGAGCGGAGTGTAAGGCGCTGGGTGCCGAAGTGTCCCATAAGGTCGGCTAGGTCCTTGCAGGCGCCCGGATCGGGTCGTCCCAGGTGACGATAGGTGTCCGCCATCATGGACAGGTAACCGCGTACCGTGATGAGGGTTAGGCTTTGGTCTCGAAGAGCCAGAGAGAGAAGTCCGCCAGCGGAGGATGAGTCAGATCCGTGGGCGTAAGGCCAAGATCGGTACACCAGGAACAGAGGACTCGCCAGTTCCCTCGTAGGCTCGAAGGGTCGACAGTCCCCGGGGCGCAGCGATCGCCTCCATAGCTGCATCTGAGTCTACTCTAGCTCCGAGGGTTTGCCGCCCAACCTCCAGGCGTGAAGGAGGAGCCACTCCAGGCAGGGGTGGAACAGCGGCTGGCGCGGTTGCTTGAGCATGGTCCACGGGGTGGGCAGCAGCAGGGTCGGGTCTGTGGCGAGGCTGAGCAGGTCGGTGATCCAGGCGCGGTTCCAGACGAGCGGTGCGACCGACAGGAGGAACGCCGAAGAGCCCCGCAGTTAGAGGAGGACTTAGGGCACGAGGACGGTAGGGGGACCGGTATAGGCCACAAGTCCGTCCCAGGGAAAGGAGAGCGCATCGACAGCCCAGGCAAGGTGGTCGGGAATCGGGGAGACGAAGAGGGGAAGCTGGTGGTTCCACCTCGTGGCGAACGACTTGGCCTGGGGAGTCTCCCAGCGGGCGCAGATCATCTGAAAGATGTCCTGTCGCAGGGTCCATTCCGTGTGTAGGAGTTGGTCGCGGCGAGACCGAGAGTCGGCCAAGACATTTAGGCATCCGGGAACGTGCGGGGCTTGAAGGATAATGCTCCGGTCCTCGCACCAACGCATCTTCCTGTAGAGGAGCGTACACAGGTCAGGGGAGCGTGTGCCACCCAGCTTCTGGATGTAAGCGACCACGATCGTGTCGTCCGAAAGCACGAGAAGCTCCTGGTGTCGGAGGAGGTACTCCCCGGCGTGAAGGGCTCGCCATACGGCCTGCATCTCCAGACAGTGGGTGTGCTTTTTTTTTTTTTTTTTTTTTTTTTTTTCCCCCCTTGGTGTGCGCCCAGTGTGAGGGCCAGGGGCCCGCCTGGAGGGGGAGAGGCTAAGGGAACTTCCGACGCTAGCCACGTAGGGCCGGTCCACCGACGAAGGTGCGGCCGGAGCATCTGGGGCACTGGGACCGCGGCCGTCAAGTCTCTGGAAGACGTGAGCCAATGGAGAAGATGCAGTTGAATTGGCCGGGAGTAGAGACGCCCTAGAGGGATAAGATCCGCTGCGGCGTTCATCAAACCCAGCAACTGAAGCCAGACTCTGGCGGGGCCTGCATCCTCCCGAGCTAACTGGTCGGCTAGAGCAGCAATCCTCTTGATCCGGGGCACCGGAAGGCGTACCGTGTTGAGGTTGGTAGGGAGTTCCATACCCAGATGCACAACCCGGCGGGAGGGAGAGATCCGACTTGCCGTCGTCTACTAGGAAGCCCAGGTGTGCCAGGAGGTGCAAGAGAGCATCTCTGTCCGTGGCTAGCGCGGTCTCCGATTGGTTGCACAACGGAGGCCGTCCAGGTAGTTCGACGTGGACTGGAGGAGGACTGTCGGGCTAAGGCGACTAAGGCGTCCATCTGCCAAGTGAAGACCCAGGGGCGGAGGTTGAGTCCGAACGGCAATCCTACCGAAGGCGCTCGAGCGGTGCGCACTAGTGTCCTGAACAGAAAGCGGAACGGAAGGAGTCGGGGGCGCGACCGAGTTGCGCAAGCTAGGGCTGACGTCTCTCCTGGCCAGACTCAGTGAGTAGGGCGCTACGCCGGCGTACAGATCCTCTGGAAGGATCAGCGGGCTGACGGGGAGAGACGGGAGAGGAAGGCCAGTCACGTTGGACGGCACATGGCGGACTGCTGCAGGCCGGGCTCAGTGAGGCGGGCGCTGTGCCGGCAAACAGACCCTCCGGAAGGGTCAGCGGGCGTGGCAGCAGTGGCAGTCCTCTGATCAGCCATCAAGTGACCTGAAAGTGGAACGGAGGGAGTCGGGGCGCGACCGTGTCGCGCAAGCTAAGGCTGAAGCCTCTCTTGGCCAGACTCCGAGAGCAGGGCGCTATGCCGGCGTTCAGATCCTCCGGGGGGAGCGGCGACGATCCCGGCGAGGCGAATGATCCCTCCAGCGACGCTCGAGGGGCGAGCGTGAGTGTCTAGAACTGACAGTGGAACGGGATGAGTCGGGGGCGCGACCGTGTCGCGCAGGTTGAGGCTGACGTCTCTCCTGGCCGGACTCAGTGAGAAGGGCTCTATGCCGGCGTTTAGATCCTCCGGAAGGATCAGCGGGCTTCTCGGGGAGAGAGAGAGGATGAAGGCCAGTCAACGTGGGACGGCTCATGGCGGACTGCTGCAGGCCGGGCTCAGTGAGGCGGGCGCTGTGCCGGCAAACAGACCCTCCGGAAGGGTCAGCGGGCGTGGCAGCAGTGGCGATCCTCTGGTCAGCGCACAACGCCGGGTCCCGACGAGCAGACCGTTCCGAGGGCCGATGCGAGGAAGGGCGGTCGTTACCGAAGGGGCGGCGGAAGTGTCCACAGGAGCCGGACGAGAGATAGTAGACGGAGGTCGCTCTCGCCGATAAAACTCCAGAGGTCCGACCAAACGTCTCCGGCCAAGTCGCACAGACATCCCGAGGAACGAACCGCCGACCCGTAGAGACTGAGTCGCCGAACAGCAAGGGTCCACCCAAGGGGGCACGGTGAAGTTGCGCTCGCAGGTCCGACGGCAACGTACTGCAGGGGCGGAGCCGGGCATCTCGACGCATGAGGTCGCAGTTGGCCGAAGCCACCATCACGTTGACCGAGGAATGGTAGGCGGCGCAGTTGGCGGTCTCCGCGAGGACCAGCAGGTCTCCTAGGAGGGGAGAGATGGAAGGATGCCAGGATACTTCCACCCGACGAACCAAGGCTTGAGTGAGGAGCTCCATAACACCCGAGCAGGCTAAGGTGTTTCGGACCAAGGTCGCTGTCTTGTCCAGGCCCCGCCGCGGGGACCGCCGCAGCAGAGTCAGACCGCCGGCTAGGGACACCGCCGAAGGGTCCAGCGTAGGCAGAGGGATGGAGAAGGCCTGGGAGAGTCCAGCATACCCGTCCCGCCGAAAGATGTCTAAATCCGCGGGCCAGCGACGGTCGGAGAAGAAGACCGGCTCCTGGGACGTGGCCAGCTGTAGGTGCGACGAAAGGACGTCTCGAAGACCCTTAAAGCCGGGCGGTTGGGGAAGCGACCTAAACTTCTTGACCTGCCTCTCCGCGTCAACGAAGGCGGCGACCTTCCTCTTCAGCTCCGGGGAAGCTGCCGCGTGCGAGGTCGAGCGATCCTCCTCGTCCAACAGAGCCGAGACCGAGACTTCGGGTAGCAGGCGGAGCGCATCGTCCTGCAGGGGGCGTCGAGAATCCCGCTGACGGTGCTCGCGAGGCGAGCGAGAGCGCGGGCGTCTGGAGGAGGAACGGTGAGGATCAGGGTCGCGGCTGCGTCGCGACGGACGGTGCTGACGTCTCTCCGGGTCCTACTCCGGAAGTAGGCCACTATGCCAGCAAGGCGATCCTCCGGAAGGATCAGCGGGCTTGGTGCGGGGAGAGTGGTGAGGACGGCTCGTCAACGACGGACGGCTCAAGGCCAACTGCTGCTGGTCACTCTCAGTGAGACGTGCGCTAAGCCGGCAAACAGACCCTCCGGAAGGGTCAGCGGGCGTGGCAGCAGTGGCGGTCCTGTGGTCAGACAAAACCGCGAACCCCGAAGAGGGGACCGTTCTGTGCGGGAGTGGCCGAGGAAACAGCCAGGGCGGCCAACGTGTCAAAGGGCGCTGAATGCTCGTAAGCCGGGCGGGCACGCTCTCGGCGGTAAAAGGACTAAGGTCCGCCCACATAACCTCAGGCCAGGCCGCACACCGCTTACACTCTGGTATCAGATTCAGTCCACCCAATTTCAAATGCAAACGATTTTGAACTTCCAAAAACTACAGCAGCTCGCCTGAGCTTGCCCTTAGCACCACGTGAAGGTTCTGTGTTTACGTTCCGTGTGTGAGTGAATGCGCGTGACTCACGTGAGCGCGCTTGTTGGGCCCAGTTCGGGGCGGCGCTTTGAGCCGATTTTCAATTGGGATAAAGCGCCTATTTAATGTGCTTATTATTATTATTATTATTATTATTATTACACCTGCGGTCCGAGGAACCACCGAACGCGGTAGGGAGACCGAGTGAGTGTCCGTCGGCCACCTAAAGTCATCGCACCGGGAGCACAACGACATTATCGAAGCGTAGGCGGGCTCCCGGTGAAAGCGTAATGGGGCACTCTCGGAGGGCTAACGGGGCTTTAAACGGGCTAACACACACGGAGCCCAAGGCCCACGTGCAAAACGGGCGCGACACGGCAACAGCCGACCGTGAGCTAATCAGGCACTACGCACTGAAACGAACCCCAAAGCAAAAGCAGGGAAGCACCCACAGGCAGCCGGCTCTCAGCCCGAGGGCCGGCCGAGGGAACTACCGCTGCCTTACCTCTGCAACGAAGGGAAGGGGGGGAAGGGCAGTCAAACCGCCGTCCACAGAAGCAGAAGAATCCCCGCAAGTGGCCCAACGAAGCAGGAAGAGAAGGCCAGGTAGAAGGCAGGGTAGAAGCGGGCGCAGAGCACACGAAGTCGGCAACAAGCGTCGGTAGGCAGAAGACCGGTCGGGGCAGCGAGAGCGCGGGCCAGACACGTCTTCTCTCCACGAGCGAAGTAGAAAGACTGAATGGTCTCGTGACCGGATCTGGGAAGGCAGGTATGGGGAGATAACTCTCGGCCCCTCTGGGGGTTCCCCGAGGGCCTCTCGGGTTGTGTGGGCACACAACGGGCAAGTAGGCTAAAATTGAGCCTAGAAGTAGATATTCCCATGTAGTCATGTCATCGGTAATGTTTTTGAGGAAATAAATATGGAAGTGTTCTAACATTACATAAGGGAAGGGTTGGCATTTGTACCCACAAAATCTGTGTTTTCTCAAAATTTACATTTTTCACTTTTGTCAACATCCCATGACCCTTGACCTTTCTGAGTACCGACAGTGAACCAAACTAGTATGCACAGAAAGGTCTTATCATCAGCTATCTTTCTGCCAAATTTGGTTAAAACGTTTTGCAAAAATCCTGATTTAAACTAACATTCTACAAAAAAATGAATTTTTTTCCTAAAATGTATTTTTTTGAAAAATACTTACCGATGGCGTTACTATATGGAATACACTCTATAGCCTAACGATTTCAGCCCAAAGTTGTGTCCCTACACAACTGGGGAGGAGACACCGGTGATCCAAGTATAGGAGCCCGGGTGGCCTCCCCTTACCACCCTATCCCGGCATGCGTGTGGCGAACTCACCTCAGTTTCACACTTAGCCAAAAACACTTAGCCAAGGAGGCAAGCGGGGCAGGTGGGAGGGCCATGCGAGTAATGCCATCGGTAAGTATTTAAAACAAAAATACATTTTAGAAAAAAAATTCATTTGTTTTTTTCAAAATACATTAACCAATGGCATTACTATATGGAAGAATAGCGAAGAGGAGGAGGGTGCCAACACCCAACCCCTTATACCTAACACCATCCGCCGGCCCACAAGGAGCACTCCCGACGATTTCAGTTAAGAAGTGCCTATGGCGCCTGTGGCGCGCGGAGGGAGTGCTGGGCCGCGGAGATGTCACCCACCAAGACCAGGGAGTCACGCTGGCTGGATAGGTCGCGGAGGTAGAAGTGGGCGAAGGTGGAAACTGCACACCCGCCTACCGCCGTCCCAATGTCTTTAACCGAGCAGATGCGGTCAAGGCCACTCTGGGGGCTACTGCTTGTACTTCATGCGCCCGGATCTGTAACCGTCTATCCCCGTCCGGGGAGAGGTCTTGGAAGGCCAACGAGTCACCCACCGCAGCCCGGGCGAACTGTCTAGGCCGAGATACCCCGCCTGCCTGATGAAGGAGGTAGGAAGAGGCGGGAACGCCTTAGACGGTGTGGCTGTGAGTGACGCAGGTAATTCTGCAGTGCCCGGACTGGGTCCTGTTGACGCGATCCGTGGGGTCAGTCGTCCCTCTGAATGGACGTACGGTCAGCGTCTGGGGCGCAGCCGAGGAAGGCCGGCTCTTGGCCTGAAGAACGGGTCGGTGAGAAGCTGCGCTGAGCCAATGGCTTGAACTGCCAACCATTGGGGCATACCGATAGCGCATGAAGCTCGCTCACGCGGAAGTCGTGGCGAGCACCAGGAGGAAACACGTTTCCGGGTCAGGTCGGCGAACTGTGCCAAGGGCAGGGGTTCGAAGCGGTCTGTATTTAGCCACGTCAGTGCCCAGGTGAGGTCCCAACGAGGTATGAGAGAACAGGAGAGAGGACATCTGAGTTCAAATGAATGAACAGGTCCGAAGGTCTTTGCAAGGGCCGGATCCGATAGGCCCAGGTGGCGGTAAGTGTGTACGGTAATAGGTGCTAATCCTTGGTCGTCGAAGAGCCATATGAGGAATTCCGCCACTAGGGGTTAGAGAGACTCGTGGGGGTGGGAGCCGCTGGGCGGCACCCCATAACTGGGAGATCCTCCACTTGCCTTCGCACACATTCCTGGTAGACAGTCTGCGGGCTGCTGCCATCGCCGCCACTGCCGCATCCGAGAAATCTCTAGCGGCGAGGGCTTGCTGTACAACTTTCAGGCGTGAAGGAGGAGGAGCTCCGGGCACGGGTGGAAGAGAGCCGGGCGGTGCTGCTCGAGCATCGTGGGCGGGGTGGGGAGCACTAGGGCCGGGTCCGTTGCTAGAACGAGCCGATCCGTGGTCCAGCTCTTGGTCCAAATGAAGGCGGGCCACCAGGACCGCGGAGCAATACAGAAGTTTCCGCAGGATCTTCGGCACCAGCACCGACGGGGGGTAGGCATACGAAATCAGTCCATCCCAAGGAAGGAGAGCGCCTCTACTGCCCAGGCGAGAGGGTTCGGGACTAGAGAGGCAAACAGCGGAAGTTGGATGTTCCATCTGGCAGCAAAGGTCGACTAGCGGCGTCTCCCATCGTGAGCAGATCAGACGAAGGATGTGTGGGCGCAGGGACCACTCCGGGAAGTGGCGGGCTCAAAGAGCAATGTCCCGGTCATTGCACCAGAGCAGGAAAAGGTAAGGAGGAAGCACCGGGAGGGTGAGCGAGTGCCTCCTGGTTCTGTATCAAGGCCGCCACTGTCAAGTTGTCTGGTAGACGAGGACCTCCTGGTTGGTCAGAGTCTCCGGCCAGGCGTTGAGGGCCATCCCAACTGCTTATAACTCCCAGTTGATGGGATTGTCTGCGAAGTCCCAAGGCAACAGGTCCGAGGCAAAGTCCGGGAACAGTTGTGCGCCCCAGCCGGACTGGCTCGCGTCGGTGCAGAGAGATCACCGGGGCGGAGGGGAGCACAGGGGAACGCCCGTCGCCCACCACGCGAGATCCGCCCACGTTCGAGGTGGGGGCGGGAAAGCGGGGTAACAGAAACGGATCCGTCAGGGCGCCAACAAAGGGGCGCCAGCGTAGGTGGAGGTGTAGTAGCCACGGCGAGCCTTCTCACTTTGTATCCTCTAGCACCGGCCGAAGGAGAACGAGTCCGCTGCCACGTCGAGCAGTCCCAGGAGCTGAAACCAGACACTGTCCTTGAAGGAGACCCCTAACTCCAACCACCGAGCAAGTTCGGCGAAAATCTGCTGCCGAGCCAAGGGCAGGCGGAACAAGTTGAACTCGGTCAGGAGTTCTGTCCCTACGTGCAGAAACAGCGCGAAAGGGTGAGATCGGACTTGCCCGGGTGGACTAAGAACCCGAGGCGGCGAAGGAGGGAGTGCTGGGCGGCTCTGTTCTCTTTGAGAGTCGCGGCGACTAGGTTGCGCAACAGCAAGTCGTCCAGGTAGTGAAGGACGGATTCAGCAACCGCTGGCATAAGCTGGCCATCACCGAGTCGAGGATCCGCATGAAGACCCAAGGAATGAAGTTGAGGCCGACGGGGAGGGCTCGGAACTGGTAGACGATCCCACCAAGGCAAAGTAGGTACCGGCGCGAAAGACGGAAGAATCGGCACGTGAAAAACCTACTGAAGATCGAGGCTGATATCAAGATCCATCGGCCGGACTGCTGAGTGCAGAGTCTGGCTGTCTCCATCCGAAGGGCGGCGCCTAAAGGTGACCTCTATAGCGCCGATGACTGGGTGCCACCTGCCCAATGGATCGGGGACGAAAGGAGGCGGTTGTAGAACGCCGGCGAGTCGCGTCGGGAGACCACTTCTGTTGCTGTTTTGTTAAGCCAGGCCTTCACCTCTCCGTGCAAAGCGACTGCCTTGAGCCGGTCGAGGGGTCCACGAGGTGGACCGGCGTAAAGGTGGAGGGGACTTAAACGACAGCTGCGGGCCTTTGAAGGCGAAACGAAGAAGAGCCAAGGCAGGCCGAGGCCAAAACGTAGAAGCTTCCGTCACCGACAGCCCGTGTCCCCGAAAAGCTTGAACCTCCGAGCGGGGTCTGGCAGAACTGAGGCTTCACAGTCAAGGGGAGATCCGAGCCGAGTCCCGACGCCAGAGGTCACAATGGCGGCTGCCGCCATAGCGTAGTACAAGACTGGAAGGCAGCCCTGCTAGCAGCCACAAGGGTGGATCGGACGTCGCAGAGCAGGGACATGGGCCGCAGGTCGTAGGTGTCCTCCAACAGCGCAGACGGAACGAGCTAGGGAAGACCGCACAAGTCCTGCGATCCTGACTAGTGGGCGAGACCAAGCCTCTTGGACCACCCTGCAACCGCCCGCCTGGTTGCTGGCCGCTGAGTCCCCGAGAAGCCGGAGAAGGTGTGGGAGTGTCCCGTGTACTAGTCCTGGGAAGCTCATAATGACACCCGCTGTACACCGCGAACGGTGAAAATCCCGTTGTCACTAAAGCTGTACTGGCGGAGCTGCGCCAAGAAGAGTCCGCGCGGCCCCAGAATCCGGTTGGTAGCGGGAGCGCCTTGTGACGCTTAGTAGCCTCAAGGCAACCAAGCCGGAACTCGACTCTTCACTGGGGCGACGGCGGGCAGTAGCGGGAGGTAGTACGAGGTAAGACGGGAGGCCTCTACAAGGGCGCCAAAGGTGTGAGAGCCGGGCGAAGGGCCGTCATCTCTGAAGTGGCGGACGGCGACAAAACCGCCGAGCGAGAGGTTGGGGAGCCGGCGGGAGAGTCCCGCAGGCAGATCGCCGAAGCACAATCCCCAGGGAGTAAGCTGAGAATGTCCTGATCCAAGTCCGAGGCTCGCCTGTCACGCAGAGTCACAAGAAGGGGCGACTGGCTACGAGAGCGCTGGTCCGCCGAAGGTGACGGCCACGGCGCAAGGTGAGACAGGCGAAGCCTGTCCAGAAGGGCATCGCGGGGAGCGAGGGACCGCAGTCGAGCGACGGCCAAAGGCAAAGCCTGGCTCTGGACGCCCCCTACTCGCCACAAAGGCGGGGGGAAGGGGGGCTGCCCCAGTCGACTACGACGCGAGGTCGGCAAAGGGAATGTGGGTTACCAAGAAGCGCGCTCCGCTTAAGGGAGTCGGAAGGGAACCCTGGCTACCCAAGCCCGCTCGAGAGACCGCGAGTGAGGGGAGCCGAGTTCGAATCTAAGTCACACTGGGCCCGCCTGGAAAAAACGGGGCGGGGGTGGGGGGGGGGGGGGGGGACGTTACCGTGGCTCGCCAAGACCGCTCAAAAACATCGAAGCGGGGAGGGAGCAACACGGGTTTGTTGGCCCATCTCAGAACTCTCGGAACAAGGAGAGAGCGTACTAAGTCTCACCGGGCCCGCCTGGAATAACGGGGCGGGGGAGGGGGGGGGGGGGGGGAACATACGTGCGGCTCGCCAGGCCCACTCGCAAACCGGAGTGGGGGACGGCCCAATTAAAGGTCCGGGTCACACTCAGACAAATGGAGCATGAGTCTCTGTCTTACTTTGCTTCTCTCTCTTCTAGTGTGTGCGCTCGTCGTGCCGTGACCGCTCTCAAAAAACGGCGCAGGAGGGTGCTGACATACTCTCTGCTCGCCAGGACCGCTCAGGGGAGCGGAGCGAGGGGAGAGCAACTTCTTATATCTCCTTTTTTATTCTTTTCATAACCTCTTTAGACTTTTTTCCTCTCTTTTTAATCTTATAAACTTGGGTCTCACCTGACCATACAACAGAGAACCAAATAGACCATATCTGCATTAGCAAGAAATTTAGAAGATCCCTTCAAGATGTTCGAGTGAGGAGGGGAGCAGATGTCGCCTCAGACCACCATCTGCTTACCTTAAGAATGAAGCTCAAGCTAAAGAAAAGCCGCACAGAGACAACAAGAAGACAGCGCTATAATGTAGGCCTCCTGAGAGAAACTGGAGTTAGAGAAGAGTAAACTGGTGCTGTCCAACCGGTTTCAAGCGCTACAGGAGCTAGTAAATGAAGAGGAGGCGGTCACCACAGAGCAGCAGTGGAAGGCAGTTAGAGAGGTGCTGAACTCAACCTGCAAAGACACTGTAGGGCTCAGGAAACACCACCACAAGGACTGGCTGTCGGCACAGACCTTGAAGAAGATAGAAGCGAGGAAGCAGAAGAAAGCAGCGGTCAACAACAGTCGCACGAGAGCAGCCAAAGTAAGGGCACAAGGGGAATACTCGGAAGCCAACCGCGAGGTGAAGAGGAGTATCAGGGCAGACAAGAGGGCCTACACAGACAGCCTGGCAGCAGAGGCAGAAAAGGCAGCAGGCAGCGGCAACATGAAACAGCTCTACGACATTACCAGAAGATTGTCGGGTAAGTATGGCCATACAGAAAGACCAGTAAAAGACAAAGAAGGCAAGCCTATTGCAGACAGAGCAGACCAACTCGACAGATGGGCCGAGTATTTTGAAGAGTTACTGAACAGACCTAGCCCACCCGACCCCCCCTCCGACATCCAGCCGGCAGAGACTGACCTACCCATCAGCTGTGACAGACCCAGCCGGGAAGAGATCAGAAAAGCAGTGGCATTTTTGAAGAATGGCAAAGCAGCAGGGCCAGATGGCATCCCAGCGGAGTCTCTGAAAGCAGACCTAGAGACAACAGTTGAGATGCTGTACCCACTGTTTGGAAAGATCTGGGAAGAGGAGGTGATGCCAGCTGACTGGAAGGAGGGGTACCTAATCAAGCTTCCCAAGAAAGGCGACCTCAGCAAGTGTTCCAACTACAGAGGAATCACCTTGCTGTCAGTACCAGGAAAGGTCTTCAACAGGATCATCCTAGAGAGAATGAAGAGCTCCGTTGACCCCCAGCTGAGAGACCAGCAAGCAGGATTCAGGAAGAACCGATCATGTACAGACCAGATCGCCACTCTCCGCATCATCGTGGAACAGTCTCTGGAGTGGAGCTCCCCGCTGTACGTCAACTTTGTGGATTATGAGAAAGCATTTGACAGCGTGGACCGAGAGACTCTGTGGAAACTCCTACGACACTACGGTGTACCCACAAAGCTCGTCCGCCTGATCAAGAGCAGCTATGATGGCATGACATGTCGCGTGATCCACGAAGGGCAGTTCACCAGAGAGCTCCAGGTCAGAACTGGTGTCAGGCAGGGGTGTCTGCTGTCTCCGTTCCTCTTCCTACTGGCCATAGACTGGGTCATGAAGATGACCACAGAGCACAGACGAAGTGGAATACAGTGGACACTGCGGACACAGCTTGACGACCTCGATTTTGCAGACGACTTGGCATTACTGTCCCACACTCATCAACAAATGCAGGACAAGACCACGAGGCTTGCTGACATCTTGTCCCAAGTGGGCCTCACCATTCACAAACAGAAAACAAAGACAATGAGGCTGAACGCAACCAGGGAAGAACCAGTCTTGCTTGCTGGCACCCCATTGGAGGAGGTGGAGTCCTTCACCTATCTCGGGAGCATCATAGACAAAAAAGGCGGCACTGATGCAGATGTCAGAGCACGAATCGGTAAAGCCAGAGCAGCCTTTCTCCAGTTGAAAAAAGTGTGGAGTTCCAGAGAGCTGTCACAACACACCAAAGTCCGGATTTTCAACTCCAATGTAAAAGCAGTTCTCCTATATGGAGCAGAGACATGGAGATTGACAAAAACCACAGTCAACAGAGTACAGACCTTCATGAACAGTTGCCTTAGAAGAATTTTGAAAATCCACTGGCCAGAGAAGATCAGCAACGTCAGACTCTGGGAGAGAACAGAGCAGATAACAGCAGAGAATGAAATTGGGCGAAGAAGATGGGGATGGATCGGTCACAGTCTGAGAACGCCAGCTTCCAGTATCACTAGGCAGGCATTGTCATGGAACCCCCAGGGAAAGAGGAAAAGAGGTAGGCCGAGAAACTCCTGGCGTCGAGACCTCCAAGCAGACATCAAGAGACTGGGAACCACCTGGAGTAGAATCGAAGGAGAAGCACAGGACAGGAGTTGCTGGAGGTCTCTCGTCGACGGCCTATACCCGGGTAGGGGTGACAGGCGTAAGTAAGTTTAATCTTATAGCTCAAGCCGGAGCATCGGAGGCGCGAGGCCAAGTCACGCCCAGCCCCCCCTGGTACGCACGGGGCAGGGGGGGGGGGTCCAATGTAGCTCGCCGGTTCCGCTCGGTCAAGCTCAGAGGACTCGGAGCGTGAGGGAGAGTCTCTATTCTTACTACGTTTGCGCTTGCCGCGCCCAGCCTGCTCCGACGAAGGGAGTGGGGGGGCATGGACGAACGCTGAGCTCGCCTGGCCCACTCGGACAATATGGAGCGGGGGGCAAACTCAAGGAGCTCAAGCCACGCTCGGAAGAAACGGAGCGTGGGGACCGGGACTCCAACACTCGCCTGCCCCGCTCAGAAGACTTGGAGGGGGGGGGGGGGGGGGGGGGGGGGTTTACTGTCTGCTGTTAAAATTTAAGGAAGGAGACTTACCTGCAGGCCGGACCGGCCCGGATGACGGAGCGAAGTGGGGTCCGCCGGCTGACGGAGCGACGCTATCCTGCGCGGAAGTTCGGGGAGCCAGCAGGGGTCGGGAAGGATGGTCACATCTGTAGAAGTCCCAAGCCGGGACCACCGGTCTACTCTCCAAATGGTGCAAACGTTACAGGTCCTGTCCAAAGAGTAGCCCGAACATAGAAGGCAGGAGTCGTGAGCATCCGAAGGCCTTTAGAAATCTCCGCCACTAAAGCAAGTTCTCATAAGCGAATCTGCCAACAGTCCATAGCACACAGTCCGCCAGGAAGTGCTCACTGAACACTCGCTCCCCAAGATCACAGTCATGAAGGAGAGCAAGCTCTCATAAGCGAAACTGCCAAAAGTCCGTAGCACACAGTCCGCCGGGAACTGTTCACCGAACACTCGCTCCCGAAGGTCACAAAGTCACGAAGGAGAGCACAAGTCACAAGCCAAGGCCACAGGCCGCCGCCAACATAAGGGTACACAGGAAAGTCAAGCACCGGGCAGAAGCACCGGAAGGTGCCACGTCCCACTAAGTACACTCAGCCCTACACAGTAGAATAACCAAGGCAAAGCCAAGGAAGATCGAAGAATATCCAAGAACTGGTCGTAACACGGAGCAAGGCTAACGCCCGACCGTACACGGTCGAGCTAAGAGTGAAACTGAGGTGAATTCGCCACACACATGCCAGAATAGGGTGTTAAGGGGAGGCCACCCGGGCTCCTATACTTGGAGCCCCGGTGTCTCCACCCCAGTTGTGTAGGGGTCACAACTTTGGGCTGAAATCGTTAGGCTATAGAGTGTATTCCATATAGTAATGCCATCGGTAATGTATTTTTAAAAAACAAATAGACATTTTTCACATCATCTGCTGATCTCTTGTGCCCTTTGACCATTCCAAGACATCATCCAAGTTAGCATGCATAGGAAGGTCTTGCCATCAGGTATTTCTGTACCAGCTTTGGGAAGGAAGTTGTAAATTGCATTTGAGGAAAAACTTTTTTGTCAGAAAAGGGCTCTTTGTGACCTATTTCCTGACCTCTTGTGACCCTTGACCTTTCTGAGGGGTCATCCAAATTAGTATGCATAGGAAGGTCTTACTAACAGGTATTTCTGTACCAAGTTTGGGTTTGAAGTTGTAAATAGTATTTGAGAAAAAACATCTTTTGTCAAAATATGGCTATTTTTTTACCTATTTCCTGATCTATTGTGACCCTTGACCTTTTCAATGGGTCAAGCAAATTAGTATGCATAGCAAAGTTCTTACCATCAGGCATCCTTGTACCAAGTTTGGGTTTGAAGTTGTGAATGGCATTTGAGAAAAAAATCAATTATGTCAAAATATGACAATTTTTTACCTATTTCCCCTGTGACACTGACTTTTAAGGAAGGTCACTCAAATTTGTATGTTTAGAAAGGTCTTACTACAAAGTATCCTTGGGCCAAGTTTGAAGAATGTGGCTTGAATAGTCTCCAAGAAAATGCCAACATTAAAGTTTACCATGGATGACAGCGGATGGACGACGACAGAAGGATGACCCTGGCCCAGAACATACTCACTTTTGCTTGGCACGAGGATCTACATCTCTTGCAGTCAATTCATGTTAATGTTTTTTCAGCAATGAAGGGGTTAAATCACCTTCACTTGGGGAGCCTAAGGAATCACATTTTTAAATTCTAGGCATATGTAGTTGAGTTGTTGAAGACTGGATTGATCATGACAGCTCTGAAGTACCTGAGGTTAGCTATAACAGTATAAGCACCTTTCCTAGGACCAAGTTAATCAAGTGCTATACTTAGCTATTATGAATGATCCATGTACCACCTCTGGCACTGATAATCAGACTGTTGAGGTATTAACAAATTGCAAACCTCTCCAACGCCTGTAAAGTAGATGTCATCTTCTTGGCTTCTATCAGCATCTTGGTTTGCTCCATCACCTTTCCAGAGAGGTAAGAGAACAACCTCCTTCGATGGTTCCTCTGAAACTCCCAGGTCTGGTAAATGGAAAATAAAATGTTAATATGCATATTAACCCCCGGGTGCATGTAGCCACCGGTAGCAGAAACAGTACTGATGACTACATCTACAAGGGGGTTAAACTCATTCGAGACGAACAGTATCCGGATACACAGCTAAAGCCGCATATCAGGATGCCATTTATTTAGAATATATACAATAATCAATATAGATTCAAGATTCAAGAAATTTATTGTCCATTAAAGGATAGTTGTCTTTGCCTGCCAAGTGTAGGTCAAGGTTAAAAACATAATATCTCAATTACAAATCAAACAAACAACATGGTTAAATCTCTGACTAGACAAAAATATAAAATAGTACATTTTGACACTAACATCATACGCACGCCCAGACATGTGCACAGACTCACAAACTTAGTTTATGGCAGTACAGACAGTACAAAGCAAAACACGGCAAGTCCAGTATGACTATGTTGGAGCTACCCTGTCTGTCCCCAAAGGGAACTGTAGGTCAGCAGGCGTGAGTCTGCTCATCTGGAAAGTCACGTCCGCTGGAAAGTCACGTGCAATCCTGAGGGCTGGGGGTTACACTTTAGACTTGTTCAACAACTGTATTGCCTGCGGAATGAAAGAGAGTTTGAATTTGTTCCTGTTACATTTTGGGCAGCGATAGCGTCTTTTGGGGGGAAGGAGTTCAAAATGCGAGTGAAGTGTGTGGGTTGGGTCACTCGTGATTGCACGTGCTTTCCTAGCCAGCGCTCTCTCAGTCAGTTGTAGGAGGCGGTTGGTAGATAAGCCGATGATTTTGGTGGCCGTGGTATAGTTACAGCCATGTAAACTAGATGCAGGTATAACCAAGGTATAGTTACAGCCATGTAAACTAGATGCAGGGTTCATTCTGAGAATTTACGCACAAGGGCTATTGGCCCACAGAGTACAAATCCAATGGATCATTTCTGAAACAGGATGGGCAAAACGTGTGTGAGCAGCTCCTCACCAACTGCTGTGGGGGAGGCATACATGTGTGAGCATCTTCTAACCAACTGCTGAAGAGGGAGTGGGAGTGTATGCGGGCACCTTCTTGGCAGCCACAGAAATATCAAAAAGAGGGAGCTTTGAGGGGAAGGCAGCAAGAGAGTAAAAAAGATGGGTGGACCTTTAGGAACACCTGAAAAGAAGGGCCACGTTGCCTACAGAAATCTATGGATCATTGACTCCTCACCTCAAAATGTTTATGGGTCATTTGGGAAAATTATGCGCCAATGGTGAAGGGTGCACTCACAAAAATGAACCCTGTAGATCTGATGTACTTGAATGATGCGTTTAATTACAACTTTCTAGGCTGGACTTGTACAACATTTCCTCCCTATGCACAAGATCTTTAGCCATGACAGCTAGTATAGATCAGTGCATACTTGCATGCATAAAGCTGCACATGCACTGGTACACAAATGTGTGAGATATTTATTTAAATCCTTTTCCCTTTCTTTCTTTTTAATGTGTCTTCTCCTTTCTAATCAATAATTTGTCACCTGCATAAACTTTTTGAAGGCTTTGTTGAGGAGTTCCAGTGGATCCAAAAAGAATGCCTCAATGTCAGGTTTGATCTGAAAATGAAAATAAACGTATTTATATTATTATCTGTAGGAATGAAAATTATAAGTTATGGTGGAAATTTATATATAAAATATATGCATGATAGAAAACAGCTCTACATAAAGACATACAAAGCTAATGAAATGAAAAAAACAAACAAACAGAAAGTGGGGAAAACCAACTGGCCCATGCAATCAACACCACTTTTCTGAAATGTGTAGAAAATTACCTTCCCCCTCAATTCAAGTTTTGAACACTTGCTTCCACACATCTTACAGCTGTCTTTTGATCCTGTTTGAGACAGATGGCAGTACAATAAATAGACCAGAATAGAAATTGGTGATCATTTTGGGGTCACAGACAATGCATATTTATTATTGGACAGAGCAAAATTTGGGCTAGATAAATAGCTCTGCACATTTTCACAAAAGTTGCTGCACATATAATATGGTCAAAATGCTGGCCAGACCATGCCTGCCAGCCAAAAATCATGCAGCTATTTTATTTTTCTGCTGCAATTATATATTTAGCAATAAACTGGTTTAAAAAGGTGGCCTAATCAACCTGCAGACTAATTAATGTGAGAACCCTAAGTACTGAAATCAACATCACATCTGAACATTGTGTACATGTCTTAATGTAATGTGCTAAAACATACTTTTACATTCACATTATATGTTTGATCAAATGAAATCACTTAATATGATTACAGCATTATACTCAGTGCCCAAAAAGTCCTTGAGCTGACATCAAACAAGGGACATTTTACGCATTGGGTACGCATCTCGTCGTTATGACTGATGCACCATACCTTTTTCTACACACTTATCACAGTAGATATGACCACAGCTGGTGATGTGAAATGGAGTGCCATCACCTGGCTGCAAAAAGCACAGGTTACAATGAAGCCAGTCTGTCATTGCCAGTACAGGATGCGCATCTGTTGACCTAAATGAGCAGCTGATCACCTGTGGGTAAATAGTAAACTTCCTCTATAACTGACAAAATTCAAGTACAACAGCTTTTATATTAACCCTGAAACTATACTCCTTCTGTGCAATTTACTTCACTTATAACAATTTTTTGACGTTATATATATAAGCAAACGTACTGCAACAAGTTTGTGTTTCAAAACGTTTTGCCTCATTGATAAAGGTGTAACTGTAAGTGCATCAGTTATAATTTGTCCATTTCTCTCTGTATGTCTTTCATTTGATAAAAGTCAAACCCTGAATTTAAATAATTGTGTTGCACTTGTCCTTATCAGCGTTTCCTTTCTTCGTTGGTAATTTCTTAGAAATGACATAGATCTAAATAATTGCACAATCTGTCAACTGCACTATCAATCCACTACTGAAGTAGATCTAATGATATATATCAGTCGAGATGAGATATTCTATTTGAAATGTCTGAGCAAAATGCACAACCAAACATAAAACAGTTACACGAAATTACACAGACGCTTGAAAGTTAAGTCTATTTTGGGAAGATGGAAATGTACCATTGCAAAAAGACATTTGATGTTTCGAAAAGTGGCTCATTTGCGCCGCATTTGTCGTCTGCTTTTGAACGAGTGATTTCCCTTATATGGATGACGTCATATAGATAGTGTTAAAAAGTTAACTCAATAATATTTACAATTACAACTGTTTACACGCATAATTAGGTAAATACACATATACTCTGATTAAGTAGATTATGATAAAATATATTTCATCCCGTGAACTATTTCTTATCGAATTTATGCAATCCCCATTTTTAATGTATGATTATGGGATACAATTATGGCGGAAGTACGTCTTTTTCAGAGACTAGTATTTTTACCGAATATCTCGAAGATGTAGCTTCAATACAGTGCAGTTACGTTGTGGTAGACAAAAGTAACAGCTGTGTTAATCCTAAAGGTAAGTTAATCGCAATGATAGTTTATGTTGAACAAGATTGCTCAACCTGTCCCGGGTTTGTTTTGCTTGTCTGAGGACGATCTTCACAAATGAAACAAACTTTTTTTGGTCGTGTTTGTTAAAACAAAAACAAATTATACAGCGTCAGAATATAATCGGACAGTGTACGAACACACACCCCCACAATAAAATACATTTGTGTTATACGTGGCATCACGTGGTTCATCTCTCCGGCTCCTTTTCTGATCTGTAGGCCTAATTCCACAACCGCAACTATACTACTACTAGTACTAGATCTCTATACAGTGGAATCCAGTTACAACGAAGGTAATATTATTTTCCCAACATTTTATAGTATTTTCACCTGTTTAACATGAACAACCATCCCACGGACCAAAACGATACCGTCCTCCGTGTAACACTGCACGCGGAAGATTAGTTTACAGAAGTACCCGTGAACTCGGTTACGCAACAGTTAATATGCCTGAATTAGCTTTCATACCTTGGTCCGATCTGCATCGCCAATGGCCAAGACTATCCACTGTTTTGAACCGTTAGTGCTCAACACGCGCGCTCAAGTGTTTCGGTGCACAAGTGACTGGGGACATTGACGGACACGTGTCCGCCGCAGGTTCCGAACACACACTGCCTAGTAAGAGGGTGAAGGGTAGTAGTGGTGGGTAAGGGAGATAGGAGGCATGGGAGGGCTGCACATTTAGTACATAGAGCCCTGTTTCTGAAAATGATCGGTTGGTGGTAAGCATAGGGAGTTAGTGTAGATGAAGATGAGATTCTTCCTTTTCCATTCTTCATTCAACCAAAATTCAACCAAAGACAAAGACTGACCATGTGATGTGCGGCGAGATGTGGGAACTGCCACCATCTCGACTGATAGTGTTTAGAGAACTGTATTCTGCCGATCTTGTACATATGTATTTATTCATTCAACGTCAGTTATTCAGCGCATGATTTTTCATTTAAACACATACAGATCTGATTTGTAACAAGCAGTAGACGCAAATTGCTACAGAGGGTGAAAACAGCAGTTCCATTCAAGGATCGCGACACTGATCAACGTGAAGCATTCATAGTATTGCCCATACACATTGGTACACAGCTAAAAATAGCACACTAGCTCCTACACTGCACGTGGTTATGGAGAGGCTCTGTTGAATTGGATGGATTATTGTTTTCCTGATGGATTGTACATTAATAATTTAAATTCATGAGCTGTACGCATGTGGTCTATTGTCCTAATGAGATGAGATTAAGCAGGTAAAGTATGATACTGTGCACTTTTAACCTTGAGGGCAGGGCACACTCGCATGTACATCTCCCACACACTCTCGCTTCAGACTATGAACAAGTTTTAGTCTAAAGGCAAGCAGTTAACACGAAATACGTTTTTATACAAACTAATTTTCTCTGTCCCCAGGACTCCACTGTAGTTGTTGGCTGATGGGGGCAATCTAACAAATTACTAAACAGCACAGGAGTAATGGTTTTGTTTTTTTTGAGTAAAAATCACACATTTATTGTGAAAATGTCTGTTCATTTAAACACTTTTTTGGGGGTCACATGCGAAGCAAAAATGAGTATGTTTTGGGCCAGTGGTCGTCCGTCATCCGTGGTAAACTTTAACATTGGCATTTTCTCTGAGACTATTCAAGCCACAGTCTTCAAACTTGGCCCAAATATATTTTATGGCAATACCTTTCTGAACATACCAATTTGAGTGACTTCTCACAGAGGTCAAGGTCATAAGGGCTCAGGAAATAGGTCCAAAATAGCTAATTTTTACATAATTTATTTTTTTCTCAAATACTATTCACAACTTTAAACCTAAATTTGGTACAAAGATACCTGATGGTAAGACCTTTCTATGCATACTAATTTGGTTGATCCCTTGGAAAGGTCAAGGGTCACAAGAGCTCAGGAAATAGGTCGAAAATAGTCATTTTGACAAAAGATGTTTTTTTCTCAAATACTATTCGCAAAGTCTTCAAACCCAAACTTGCTACAGAGATACCTGATGGTAAGACCCTTCTATGCATACTAATTTGGTTGCTTCCTCGGAAAGGTCAAGGGTCACAAGAGCTCAGGAAATAATAATAATAATAAATAGTATAGCGTTCTCCTGAAAAACACACTGGACTTGCTGCACATGCACAACAGCACACTCTCTCTCAGACACACGCACATTTATACGCTACTTTAATCCACCCCATCCCTTCCCAATACCTTATATCCACTTCCCTCCAGAATCACAAGCTAAACGTTAAATGCCCAACAAAAAAGAAAAGTCTTTAAAGTGAGCTTTGAACTGTGACAATGTAGGCAGATTCCACATTTCAATTGGCAGTGAGTTTCACACACTTGGGGCTAAAAAGGTGAAAGAACGCTCCCCGACATTTTTTGGCTCACGTGCGAAGTAAAAGTGAGTATCTTTCGGGCCAGTGGTTGTCCGTATGTCATCTGTCCGGCGTCGACCATCGACAGTGGTAAACTTTAATGTTGGCTTTTTCTCAGAGACTATTCAAGCCACATTCTTCAAACTTGGCCCAAGGATACTTTGTGGTAAGACCTTTCTAAACATACCAATTTGAGTGACCTCTCACAAAGGTCAAGGTCACAGGTGATCAGGAAATAGGTCCAAAATAGCTATATTTTGACATAATTAATTTTTTCTCAAATACTTTTCACAACTTCAAATCCAAACTTGGTACTTGAAGATACCTGGTGGTAAGACCTTTCTATACGTACTAATTTGGTTGATCTCTCGGAAAGGTCAATGGTCACAAGATCTCAGGAAATAGGTGAAAAATAGCCATATTTGACAACATCAAGCCCAAACTTGGTGCAGAGATACCTGATGGCAAGACCTATCTATGCATACTAATTTGGATGACCCCTTGGAAAGGTCAAGGGTCACAAGAGGCTGGCAAATGTGTGTAAAATGCTGATTTTTTTATAATATTGTAGTTCCCAAATTTTTCAACCAAATTTGGTACAAAGATAGCTGATGATAAAACCTTCATATGCATACTAATTTAGTCGACTCATCACAAAGGTCAAGGGTCACGGGGGGTTGACAGATGTGTGAAAAATGCTTACATTTTCAGAAAACATGGATTTTGCTGCTGCAGAAGCCAGCCCATCACAAAGGTCACACATGATGTAAATCGGTCCCACAAGTGAGCCATAATGGCTTTGCCTTTCTTGTCATGTTAAGCTTCGGGATTTTAAAAGTTTTTCACTGGAGGAACGGAGGGTATGTGATGGCTGATAAACAGTGTGGCAGAAAGGTACGGCGGGAGAGATCCGTCAAAATGTCAATAGGCAAAAATTGCAATTTTGTACTGGCACAAGTGGCAGCGGAATTTCATGGGCAGCCAGTGCAGCTGCTTCAGCAGAGGCGTAACGTGGTCTCTCTTTCATTTTTTCAAGATGAGATGTGCCGCATTGTTCTGAATCATCTGCAAGCATGAAATCTGGTCTGCCGGTAAACCTGCCAGTACCGAATTGCAATAATCGAGCTTGGGGACCTAATGAATGCATTTACAAGTCTTGAAGCCACCCTTTCTGTGAGATATGGTTTGAGGAAAGAGATTCTGCGCAACTCAAGGAAACCAGCCCAGCAGACACTACTGATATGATCATGCATGGAGAGCGTTGAATCAGTCTTCACACCCAGATATTTGACACAGTTCTGGAAGCAAACGCTGCAGCCAACAATGTTTGTGAACTCGCTGTCAATCAGACTAAAGCGAGACTGAGAGCCAGCAGGCATGACTTTGGATTTGTCAGTGTTAAGCTTAAGTTTGTTGCTAGTCATCCAGGACAGGACGTCATCTATCTATACAACACTGTACGCTCACCTTAGCGGAGCTGAAATGGCTAGGCACACTACATTTTGACAATTCAGTATCGCCAGCATACTTGTGAAAATCACACTCATGGGCGGCAATTACATCAGATGGAGCTTGTGAATATAAAGTGAACAAAACAGGCCCTAATATGGAGCCCTGAGGGACTCCACACAACAAAAGACTAGAAGCAGATAGCTGACCATTAACAATAACAGTCTGAGAACGATCTTTAACATATGAAGTGAACCAGGCCAGGGCAGTACTTCGGATGCCAAAGGTCACCTGTAACCTCTTTAGCAAAACAGAATGATCGAGCGTGTCGAATGCTGCGCTGAGGTCTAGAAGAGCAATGAGAGAGACAAGTCTCTTGTCTGCCTTCACTAGCAGACCATCCAGGACGCTCAGCACAGCAGTCTCCGGGCTGTGATCCTCTCTGTATCAGAGCATGAACTTTTCCTCTTTTTGGCAGATTTCCACTTAAATGAAGCTCTCAATCCGCCGATGAAAAAAATTACGCTAAAAAAAAATATCGTAAAGTCACTATTCCAATACTGTATTTCGCGATCTTTACGTGGCAGATCTATATCCCCAAACCGCATTATTCTAAATTGAGTGAGGCGTTAGCTTTAGCTCGCACAGACCTGTCACTTCCGGTCTTTAGTGGTAGTCGTAGTCTGGTCGATATGCCGGAGAGAAAAATACCTAACCGCGGAGACAGAATAGACGATTCTGGAGCCAGGAATATTTGGAGATGGACTTGGCTCGAGAAAACCGTAAACGTCGAGCTCCTCGCTCAGTATATTCACAGGTTAGCGGCCTGTGGGCTGGCGTATTCCGAACTGTGCGGAGTTGATATTAACTACGCTGCACGCGGACGCGGACTTTGGGTTGCAGAAACTTGAGAAAGGCAATGATGTTTCAATGCCAAAAGTGCATTTGGCCCATGCTTCTAAAAATTTATGTTTGGAATTGTTTGTTTTGATGTGTTTTATGTGTCCTCTTTTGTGACATGTTTCAAATGTTTGGCAAATTCACTATTTTAGTTTGTGAATATTTAAAAAAAAAAAAATTTTTAATGCCCTTGAAGTTTACCTGTTCAGCAATTTTATTTAATTTACGAATAAATTAATTACAATGTATTTCCAGTAAAGTGTGATCAAAGTATGTTGAAAATCTATATAACCTTTCTCCAGTTCAGTGACCATGGTACATAGTATTAAATAAGAGAGAAAAGAAATCCATGTTTACACCTGATTAATCAGAGATTATTAAAGAAAAAAATATATAAGAAAACTCAAAAATAAAAAAATGGAAATACATTCAGATGTATTTTGAATAAACATTTAGATCTGTTGAATACTTTTAGTATTAGTAATTTTAAACCTTTGACACAAAAAAATGAAAAGTGCACCCAAAAAATAAGAAAAAAGGCACAATTTTTAGGTGCTTAAACTGTTCAGTTTCTCTCTAAAATGCACCAGATTGCACAAATTTTAATGTAAATTTTCACAATTTTCCCGGGTGGGGGGGGGGGGGGGGGGGCATGCCCCCGGACCCCATAGTAAAAATGGGTTTTCCTCTTTTCAGTACAGGTAAATCCATGCTCTGCTGTATGCCGACTGATTCATTTCTAAAAGACCGTTTCCAGACAAATGGCTTTTTAGCTGTTTCAAAACAACCTTATCCAAAATCTTTGAAATAAATGGAAGGTTAGAGACAGTTCTAAAATGTTTCAAGTCATTTGGGTCTAGTCCAGGCTTTTTCAAGAGTGGTGTCACAACAGCATGTTTAAAATGAGTGGGCACTGCACCATAGAGAGAGAAACATTAACTATGGTGATAATCTGTGGGAGGAGATCATCAGTACACTGTTGCACGAGGGACGTGGGGATCAAGCACACAGCTCTTTGTTGGTGACTTCATAATAAGTTCATGGATCTCCTGCTCAGTGCTCAAAATGAGACAGTGAAGGACCGTTGTACACGCCAAACGTAGGGGGATCACATGAACATGAGTCTAGTTCAGAGCAGATGTGATTAGTCTTATCCAAGAAAAAGTCACAGAAACGTTATGAAAGGATAGATGTCTTGGCACATCCGTCAGAAGTGGTGTGGTACAGGGCTTGCCCTGCAGCTTACTGAAGACTGAGAAGAGTTGCTTGGGTGACAAGCTGGAGTCGATCCTGTCCTTGTAGAACTGTCTCCTGGCAGACTACATGACCGCTGTTACTTCAACCCTCACTTTCACATAGATCCCTGTCTGTGGACAGTCAGACCAATCCGTCTCCAATGACGCTCCGCGTGTCTCAGTCGGCGGCGAGCTTCTCTGACATCGTGTAACCACGGGGTGGATGGTCGGTCCCTCACCAGCCTGGTGACAGACGGGGCGTGTCGGTCGAGCACCTGTCAAAGCCTGTTGTTGTAGGCGTCCACAAGCAGCTCAGGCTCCAATGTAGGTGACTGACCCACCTCTGCTGCTGCTGCCATCTCCTTTACATCGGACTGAAAATCAGTAGACGAAATAGCGCGAATGTTCTGTGACGTCACAAGTCGTTTACAGGGGCGAGGTCTGGTAACTGCAATAGTGCAAGTGTCAAGACTGTGGTTGGAAAGACCAGGATAGTCCTGAACTGCTTTAAGGGACAATATGCTGCCCTCACTACGGACCACAGCCCAGTAGAGTGTGTGGCCATGCTTATGTGTAGGGATGTCAACAAGCCATGCCAGATTGTGATCACCCAACAGTCTTCAGACGGCTCACCTGGCAGTTGGTACTGTCATCAAAAGTTAAAGTCGTTTAAATATATGTCTAAAATAGCCATATTTTGACAAGATTTTTTTTTCTCAAATACTATTCACAACTTCAAACCCAAATTTGATACAGAGATACCTGATGGTAAGACCTATCTATGCATACTAATTTGGATGACCCTTCGGAAAGGTCAGGGTCAAAGTCTGGCAAATGTGTGTAAAATGCCAATTTGTTATAAAATTGTAGGTATTATTGCATGAACATTTTTGCAAATTTTTCAATCAAATTTGGCACAAATGTAGCTGATGATAGCATCTTCCTGTGCATACTAATTTAGTCGACTCATTGCAAGGGTCGGGGGGGGGGGGGGGGGGGGGGGGGGGTGGAGGGGGGGTTTGACAGATGTGTGAAAAATGCTTACATTTTGAGAAAACATAGATTTTGCTCTTGCGGAAGCCAGCCCTTTACTTATTGTCACAAAGGTCACACATATTGGTTGTCCACATGAGCCTTTACTTATTGTCACAAAGGTCACATATTGGTCGTCCACATGAGCCATAATGGCTTTGCCTTTCTTGTTCACTAGTTAAGTAGTTTGATAATGATATGTTATTATTTTCTCAAAATCATTACCGATGGCATTACTACTAGGAATACTTCGTTTAGTTTAGCAATTTTAGCCAAAAAAACTCATGTACCTTCCAACAGTGGAGGCAATCCCAAGGGGTGTCGTTACCAGGATACCCCGAGTGGCCTCCCCTGGTTCCCTATCATGTGGCGCGCTCACTGTTTCCCGCCAGTCTCTTCGCTTAGCTCATCAGGACAGGCCGTTTGCATCTCGGGTGCTCCGGCTGTGGATGGTGGGATTACCGTTGTGTGCACTACATACTTTGGATTTCTAGTGTTACGGACTTTCGTGGATACAGTGTGGTGCATTGTGTAGTGTGATTGGATTACCTATGTGTTTTCGGTGGATTACTTGGTGTTGGGTCTCTGTGGGATTACCGGTTTGAACCAGGACAAGGTAAAGATTAGGTTACTGATTCCTGTCGGCTATGATCGGGCAGCAGCGGTGACCGGGCAGTAATATATAAATGCAAGCCGACCGGGAGTGGGGTCCGTCTTCGGAGGCTCCCCGCTCTCTCTCCGGCCTTCTTCTGTCCTTTGTTACAGTACTCAAGTATGGACCTGCACGAAGTGTGGTGCCTTCCAGTGGCCTAGTGACGGCCATGATGTCTGCCTACCCTGCTCGGGCTGCTACTCCAGTCAGACATGAGACAAGTGCGTGACGTGGGAGGAAGAGAGATGGTCGCAGCTGTGGGCGTTTTACCGGAGGGATAGACCGGCGCCGCTCACACAGCCGACGACTAAAGCAGCTGCGCAGAAGAAGGCAGAGCCTAACATCTTGGACTGGTCGGCACGTAAAAGGGGCCTACTCCCCCCTCCGGTGCCTCGGACAGCGCTGCTCCGCCCTGAGCGGATGAATGAGCCTAGCAGCTTGAAACGGGGCTTGCCCCCCATTCAAGCCCGGGCACCAAGAGCTCCACCCCGCCTCGTTGAGGCCCCGGATATGCAAGACCGCCAGCGACGGGATTTGTCCCCTAGGTATGTGTCAGCATACAGAGCTCGGTCCCCCTGCAGTAAAGGTGTTGGGTGGAATTATCACCCTCCAGGCGCGGGACCCCCCCCCCCCCCCCCCCCTCTGAAAGGTTAGTGCCTGCCAGCCTTAGGCCGGACCAGAGCAGTCACCGGGCCGCATCTACGATGCACCTCTCAGGGAGGGACAGAACGGACACAAGAGCTCCACCCCGCCTCGTTGAGACCTCGGAGATGCAAGACCACCCATGACGGGATTCGTCCCCTAGGCATGTGTCGGCATACGGAGCTCAGGCACCTCGCAGGAGAAACGTAAGGCGAGATGTGAGTCCCAGACAAGGCAATGATTTTGGGACCGAAGTCCTCACCACTGAGGACGGACGTTCAGTCAACCGAGCCAACCGACGGGACGTGCTTCCCTGTCGTGATCAGACCTCTGGAGCACATTCTCCTCATCATAGGAGCTTGGGGAGGGACACCCAGAGGTTTTGGCCCCCTTGACGCTTGGGGGGCCGATACGGTGCGACCAACTAGGGCGCACCTGCAGGAGGAGAGGGATGTAACCTTAAACAGACATATCAGCATAGGTCACGTATGGAGTCGACGCTCGGTAGACACTCCTCATGACGGGATGACTCGTCAATCTCCTCCTCCACGGTTTGGCAGTCGAAATCAGGTACGCGATGGAGCGTTTCGCGGCATCGGGCGACTGCCTCGCCTAGGTTTAGCCCTTCGTCGGATCGGACAACCAGGGATGGGTCGACGTCGTGGCCTCGGCGCCCTCGAAGTCGATACAGGAGCCGCTCAGGTGGCAGCAGCGGTACGCAAGCATCTTTCCCTTGACGCTTACCCGGCCCCCTGCGGCGGTCTGCAGTGGTTACTAGGGATTCTTCAGTCCTCTCTATGTGATCGGCATTTAGGCCTGCGGCTCTTCCGCTTACGCGGACCCCGGTGGACGATGAGGAAGTGCTCGGCCTTCACCCAGAGGATTCAGAATCGGCATTGGGCGGAGGCGACGTTTCCCCTTCTTCGCCTAGCAACCCTCGGTCTTCACCTGCAGCAGCAGTTGACGCGGCGCCAACCAGACAGGTTCGTCACTACTTGGATGAGGCGTCCCGCTTCATCGCCTCCTTCCTTCCCCCGGAGTGCTTCCCTCCATCTCCGCCCACTAAGAGGAAGGCTTCAGCGATGATTGACGTGCCCCGGCAACCCAAGCGGTTCAAGTCTCTGCCTCAACCTCCGGGCTTCAGGGACCTAGCAGAGGCTTTCTCAGCGCGCCTGCTACAGGATACTTTCGGGAGTCAAGGCTTTTTCAGCACGCCTGCTACAGGATGACTTCGGGAGTCAAGGCTTCCTTTCGGACTCCAGGTGGCTGACGGGGATGGACATCAGCTTTCGCCAGGACTGGTATGCAGGGCACTCCCAGACGTTTTCCTGTCCTCTTCCGGCTGTGGACAAGGAGGCTTTGGTACAGACAGGGACACCCCGCGGCCAATGGACGCAGGTATAATAATAATAATAATTACGGTATTTATAATGCGCTTATCTTATAATAATTATAACTCTTAAGCGCGCACTCACAACTCGCGCACGCATGCGCACGCTTTAGACTACAAATAATGACTCACGTACCACAAATAGTGAAATACATTACGACGGTCAGCTTGGGGTGGGGAGGGTGGTGATATAGTGCTAAAACTATAGGTATCCAGAGCCTCAGACAAGACGGTGTTCCTCGCCCTCAACTCATTGGCGTGCTCGGGGTTCCTGAAGAGGGCGACGCAGTCCGTAGTCAACTTCCTGGAAGACACGTGGGATCTCTCCTCTTTGGCACAGCTGGGAGATGTTCACAAGGTACTCGTGGCAGCGAATAGGGTGGCTTACCATTCCTTGGCTAACTAAATTGCGGCGGCGGTCATCTGCGACCTTCTGCAGCGGGACGAGCTGCTCGGACATTGCCACGCACTCCTAGCTTTGGTGAAGACGCAACTGCGCCAGGCGCCCGTCGGCGGGGAGCTGTTATTCGGACCAGCATGGCAAAAGGAATCGAATAAGGAGCTCTGGCCAACCCCAGCAGGATCAGGCTCCGCTCGCTTTCATTTGGCCCGCAAAGCCCTGGGTCGCGTCCTGCGTTTCACCAGACCCACCGCCTCCAGGCCCCCTAGGGGCCGTGGTGGCACCCGTTCCTTTCCTGCGCGTTCGCATGCTTTTCCCACGCCCTCTCCTACCTGGGCCAGCTATGCTCGGAAGCGAGGGCGCGGCGGGGCTTCCTGACCCGCCTCACGCCCTCCCGCCAACTCCTGTAGGGTCTCCAGTCGGCTGGAGACTGGCCGTCTAGAGCAGCCCATGGCACCAGCTGTTTCAGGATGACCCTTGGATTCTATCGACCATCACGGAGGGGCTGAGGATCTCCTTCCAGTCTTTCCCTCCTTTGCGACACTTCCCCCTGTGGACTCGGGTTCCGGGGGATGAGGACAAGGCCGCAGCACTTCACGACGAGTGTTGATGCTACTTTGGAAGGAGGCCACAGAGGTGGTCGACGGGCACGATACCCCAGCCTTCTTCAGTCGGCTGTTCTTCGTTCCCAAGCCTGGAGGCAAGTGGCGACCGGTAATAGACCTCTCGGCATTAAACAAGTACATTGTGGCCCCACACTTTCGGATGGAGACGGCCAGGGCCCTGCGGTCAGCAGTACAACCCCAGGATTTTGCCGTGAGCCTCGACCTAGCGGACGCGTATCTTTACATACCCATGCACCATCGTCGCTGTGGTATCTGCGCTTCACCTTCCGCAGGGTGGTGTATCAGTTTCGGGCTCTCCCGTTCGGACTCAACCTCAGCCCATGGGCCTTCACCAGGATCATAGATGGAGTCATGTCCAGGTTCCGACGGTCGGCCTCCAGCCCAGCCTCCAACTACCTGGACGATCTACTCCTGCAGAACCAGGCGGTGCAAGCGTTGGAGAAGGACAGAGATGGCCTCTTGACACTGCTAGTGCTACAGAGTCTCGGGTTCCTGGTCAACGGAGGCAAGTCTGATCTCACCCCGTCGCGCAGGTTTATCCACCTCGGCATTGAGTTCTTGACCGATCTCAACCAAATCCGACTCCCCAAGAAGCGGATCCTGAAGATAGAGGAGATGGCGCTACAAGTCCTACGCGCTCAGGCGCTTCCGGCAAGGGTCTGGCTCCAGCTGTTGGGACTTCTAAGCACAGCGGCGGACCTGTTACCCCTCGGCAGGCTCTACACCTGACCGATACAGCTCCATCTGCTCTTGCACTGGTGCCCCGCTTCAGGCGAGATGACTATACTGGTACCGGTCTCAACGCTCGTCAAGTCTCATCTCCAGCGGTGGACGGACAGGTCATGGCTAGCGTCAGGAGTTTCCCTAGCCTCCCCTCTGACTCTGCTCTCCATCTGCATGGTCGCGAGCCTCTCCGGTTGGGGGGCACATCTGCTTCCGGTGTTTGTCACGACCTCGGGTGGTTGGACGAGGGATCAAGCGGACAAACACATCAACTAGCTGGAGATGAAAGCAGTGTGGCTCGTGCTCGTCGAGTGGGAGCAGCGCCTCGTGGGTCAGGAAATCCTCGTACTCTCCGACAACTCGACAGTGGTGGCATACATTCAGAATCAAGGCGGGACGCGCGCGCCCTCCCTCTGCATCCTGGTGTACCAGGTCTTCCTGTGGTGCAGAGATCGGGGCATTAAGCTACGGGCACGGAACATCCCGGGACATTTCAACTTCCTCGCGGATTCTCTCTCCCGCCACAGCCAGCTACTTCACATAGAGTGGTCTCTGCGACAAGACATCTTCCAGATGATCTGCACGTTGGGAGACACCAGTGATTGACCTCATTGCCATGAGGTGGAACAACAAGCTTCCACTTTTCGTCTCCCCCCATTCTGAACCCGCTAGCTTGGGCCGTAGACGCACTCTCTGTTCCGTGGGACGGACTTTTGGCGTATGCGTTCCCCCCGACAGTACTGGTACCGAAGGTGCTCCAAAAGCTCAGAGGCAGCAACGCGATCATGATCCTCTTGGCCGCCTTCAGCTGGTCCAAGAGCTTGACCACCAAGCTCCTGAGCCTCGCCACGGATACTCCAATGAAGCTTTCCGCGCCTCCAACAATGCTCAAGCAACCCCAACAGCTGCTGTTCCATCCATGCCCGGAACAACTGCTGCTACCCGCCTGGAGACTGTCAGGCAAGCCCTCGCAGCTAGAGGTTTCTCGGGTGCAGCAGTGGAAGCTATCGCAACAGCGCGGAGGGCCTCTACCCATAAAGTCTATGAGGGAAAGTGGCGAGTACTCCAGGCCTGGTGCGCAGAGGAGCATCTCTCCCCCACGGATTTGACTCGCCTCCAGCTGGCCGAGCTTTTCCTGTGGCTTTTCACCAACCAGAACTTGGCCCCATTACCGTACAAGGATACCTAACAATAGTGGCAGACACTTATCAACGCTTGGGCTGCCCGGACCCTGGTGCCTGCAGAGACCTTGCGGATCTTATGGCACACTTTGATCTGCAACGACCGGCATCCCGCTCGCTAATTCCATGTTGGGACCTGTCCTGCGTCTTCACCTGGCTCAACTGAGACCGGTTCGAACCTTTGTCAATGGTGCGACTTGGGGATCTAACCAGGAAGACCTGCTTCCTACTCGCCCTCGCCTCAGCCTCGCGAGTCCGCGAGATACATGCCTTCTCGGTGTGACTTTCATGTCTCCAATGCCGGGCTGACGGCTCGGTGCAGCTCCTCACTGACCCTACGTTTCTGGCCAATAATCGCCTCCCAGTCTCGGCGCCTCAAGTTTTGACCATCCGTCCGCTCAGGGCGATGGAACAGATCGGGGAGTCCCGCTTACAGGACCCCGTCAGGGTGCTTAAAGTGTACCTGCGCAGAACAAAGCCACTAAGACAAGGGCACTATTCCTACCCTTGGCTCCGGGCAGACGAGACATCTGTGCAGACAATCTCTTCCTGTCTCTGCTGGGTGATACGGGAGGCATACAAAGAGCTCGCCTCTGTGCAGGCCAAGGCCATGCGTATCAGAGCACATGAAGTCAGAGCAGTGGCAGCGAGCATCTCCTTGACCGTGCAGTCAGCGACATTGTGGCAGCCATAGGGTTGGTGGGTCGAGTCTACCTTCGCCTGCTTCTACCTATGAGACCTATCCGGCCAACGCGACAACCTGACCATACTGGGGGACATATCGGTGGCGCAGCACTCCCTCCCGACTCCTTTGGCACTATAAGTGATGCCTAGCTAAAATTGTCGGGAGTGTTCGCGTAAGGGGGGAGCCTCAATATTTTCATGCTGAGGCGCTTGGGTGTAGGACAGGTGTTCCAAGAAATGCAGCACCCTCCTTCTTTTCGCCATTCTTCCTAGTAGTAATGCCGTCGGTAATGATTTTGAGAAAATAAATGAATTTTTCTCTAAAATGTATTTTTCGAAAAATACTTATCGACGGCATTACTCGGAGGTCCCTCCCACCTTTCCCGCTTGCCGCAGTCGAGCTAAGACTCAGAGACTGGCCGGAAACAGTGAGCGCGCCACCGGATAGGAAACCAGGGGAGGCCACTCAGGGTATCCTGGTAACGACACCCCTTGGGATTGCCTCCCCTGTTTTGAGGTACACAACAAGTTTTTTTGGCTAAAATTGCTAAGCTAAGCGAAATATTCCTAGTAGTAATGTGTCAGTTAGTATTTTTCAAAAAAATACATTTTAGAGAAAAATTCATGTTTCAGACTCTTGGACCAAAACCTTTTTCTGTTTCAGTCTTCGGTTAGGGCCATGAATAGGTGTCCATCTGTGCTGTTATTACTACATAATGTAGTTTTAGTTAATACATTAGATTATTTAAGGTATATGCACTTTTTTGTACTTCATTATGTTTCATAAGAGTAAGCTACGCTTGTGGGTGCTTGTCAACTGACATCTGACAAAATTCCAATTACATAAAACAAATGTAAGTAAACTTATATCTTATCTTATTCCCCCAGGAAAAGATGGCCAGCCAGTCCCATGCCAACCCAGGTTACGATAGTGATGATCAGCAAGTTCCGGGTGCAGGAGACTCAGCAGCACACTGCAGGATGCTGGCTGTGAACTCGAACACTGACAAAGGCAGCAGGGAGGGGCATCAGGCCGCACGTGTTGTCCCTGTTATTGTCAATGGCCTCGGGCATGCACACTCCACAGAGTCGGATGAGGGAACAGATTGTGTCAACCACAATGACGTCAATGGTGTTGAGCACCCAACACAGTCCCATGATTCCTGCGTAGATGATTGTGTCAGTCACAGTGGTGCACAGCATTGTCTGAATGGCTTTGTGTCCAGGCATTTTCAGGCTGCTGCTGCACTGCCCTTGCAATCCAACAGCTTTGTGTGCAACAGTGGGAGTTCGTTGAGAAATAGCAAGAGTGTGAGTCTGGGGACAGGTGGTGTGCTGCATTCCAATGGAAATGGCCATTACTCAAGTGATGAGGATGTTGGTCTGGGAGATGACAGTAGCGACCAGCTAGTGCCAGAAACAAGAGGAGGCCAGTTTTCCAGTGATGGGCAAAACAATGGTGCCAAGCCAAAAAGGAGTAAGAGACGTAACCACTTGAATGAGAGACACAGTAGAGATTGTGTGAATGGTTTGTCGCCATCAGATGAGGAAGAAAATGGTGGTAAATTTGCCCGGAAGAGTACATGGACATGTGCTGAATATTCTGGTTTTGAACATGACTCAGAGCATGTTGATGTAATGGGCAATGGTAGCTGCCAAGACAGTTATAGCCGAGTTAATGGATCAAGAAGACGTCACCAGAGGCATAATAATCACTCACCCAGACAGAACAATGTTCACTATCCAGAGCCGCCCATACAGAGACGGGAAGAAGACCCTGATTTGCTTGATATGGTGGATGAAGGGGCAGTGTGTGATTTTGACAGAAATGTTTTTGTGGATGAGAATTCCTATTACTTTCCTGAAGATCCCATTCTTCCAACATCTGTGGCCCACAAAAATATTGGTGCTGATTATCACAATGGTCATTTGACCTCAAAAGACGCTAAGCAGAATCAAGGAATGAGACATCAGAGGAGACGGCCTTGTCCGGAACTAGCACCACATTTTCGGTACTGCTTTGACTCTGATGATGACAGTCTAGTCCAGGTGTGTCCGGAGGAGGTTGGACTTGGAGGTTTGACAAGCCCAGGTGCACATCTGGACAGAGACAGGCAGGACATGGGAGAAGACAATGGTGATTTCATTGATGCTGACCTTCCTGCTATGCCTGGACAGCTGTTATCGAGCTCGGCTGACTCTGCCTCTCTGTCTTCCAGCAATGGGGACCTGGCAGAACAAAACTTGGTTCACTACCCAGGCACCCATCTGGCTGCTAGACAGGAGAACAATCTGTCAGGTGGTTCTGATAAAGAACTCAACCACAGGCCAGACTCCCCAGATGCTCGTGCAATTCCTGAACGTGGTGCCTCCTTCAGGACATCCTACTCTAGTCATGATGGAGGCTTTGACAACTTCCTCACCCCTCATGAGCTGTCCAGTTCAGACGGCATGTTTGGCAACAGCAGTGAAAGTGAGAATGAGGAGGAGATCAGTGAGACTCTGCCACTGGATGGCCAGGATGAGCTGATGCCAGCGTTTGAAGGTGCAGGGGTTGCAGAGGCCACATCTGCTCCCCACGCGCCAGACCCAGGTCCAGACGGACATCATTTTGGGGCAGTCGGTGATTTGTGCTTCCATTTTGATAGTGCTTGCAACCTGAGGGAGAACGAGTGGCAGCCAGAACACACAGCCAGTGGTATACCCCCATCTTTTTTGGCTGGTCAGAGTGCCGCTCGCCACGACCCATGTTCACATGACCCACCCATAGAGGAGGCAGGAGGAGCATGTGCTCCATCCCCACCTGTCAACAATCTTAGTCGCTTGCACCCTATCACTCCAGCTGCCCGGGCGATGGAGTCCATGGCAAATGGTTTGGACGATGTGGCACCATCCAACTTTATCAACGACGAGAGCAACCGCCAGCAGAAAGTGTTTGTCAAGTTCCCCATGGTGCAGGATGGTCGTGAGGGGGCATGTGGGGGGTCTGGCGCCGTGCAAGCCAAATGTGAGGTGGACAATGTGCGCTGCCCCTGCCCTGCCCAACAGATGTCTGCATACAACAGCAGTGCAGACACTGGGTTGGAGCCTGACCAGGCCAACATGCAGGGAACACTTGGCCCCAATGTAGAGTCATTTGGTGCTATACCACCACCCGACCACAAACACTTGTACAAGGAGAATGGCTGGATGGTACATGAGTAAGTGCATATTTTCAAGTTTCAGTTTACAGTTCAGTTATACAGGAAAGGGAGTTTTTGCCCATTTAACCCATTCCACTTTTGTGGACTATAAATTATAATACTATATTATTAATAGTCTGTAAACTACTGACTACCATGACCTTTGTTTTAATTTTAATACTCTAACACCAGTTTGATCTATTGATAATTACAGTATTAACTTTTAAGTATTATGGTCAATCTGTCTCCTGAAAATAGGGAGATTTAGATTAAAGCCCCTAAGTTTCTATCTGGGCTAAAAAATGGTTGAAAAAAGCGTTTACCGAGTATGCACAAACCCGCGAACTGCTTCGTTTTGCAAAGCAAACAATGTGTCGCTCAAACTCGTGCGCGGCCATTTTTATCTCGGTTGGCGGTCCGTCTTTTTACCTAAATGAACCGGAGTAAACCCAAAAGACACTGTCAGAGTAGTATTAAGCATGTCTGGTCACGGTGTGTCAGTCTTCCGACCAGTGTGTGTGTGTGTGTGTCTGGGAACGGGGTAGGTTATCGGGCATAGCCTAAATGATGTGTGTGTTGCATGCACAATGTAACCATGATGGCACTGGGGTGCAAAAGCACAACTTACGTGCATGTGAATCGTGGGCAGCACTTTACAGATTTCACTCTGTAAATGACGATATGCACGTACCTTTATCTGTAGTGCTGAACACACACGCACACACACACACGCACGCGAACATGCATAACCACACACAAATACACGAGCACACACACATTTGATGCAAACAACCTTGCACACACACCACTTGCATGAGTACACAAATATGCATGTGAACACATACATGTATGAGTCCACACACACACACTTCACAGATTTCACTCTATAAATGACAATATGCACATACCTTTATCTGTAGTACGCACACACACACGCACGCGAGCTAGCATGCGTACTAAGCACACACAAATATGCAAACAACCTTGCACACAAACCGCATGCATGAGTTGAGTACACAAACATGCATGAGAACACATGTTTGAGTGCACACATACATACACACACACACCACTGACACAACATGCTCCAGTTTCTTGCAATTTTTTAAACAAACAATCAATGTTTCTCTGATTTATTGATTAAAAAAAGAAATCAAAACACTGATCCCGACAGCCACTGTAAATCACATCCCATCCTCTGCAACGGGCGGAAAAGAGATTTCCAAACCGTGCATGACTATTACAGCATTCCAGTAACGACACAATGCAATTCTGTGAACAAGTATAGTTTTACCCTAACTTTAATTGTGCGTGTGTCTAACCCTCCCCTACAATACAGACAGGTACAAAGCAGTAGTATTTCAAGATAAAGCCATACACTTTTGGGACTATATTTTTACACCATCAGTCAAATCCTTATCAGTCCCAAAAATGTTTTGTATGTTTGATCACTCTTTATGTGATATAAGCAAAACCTGTAGAGTAATCTCTGGAGACACACTGTTTCATCATTCTGCAGCATGTAGCAATACTAAATAAGTGGTTTTTAAGCAGAGAGACTACAACAGCCACTGGAGAGACACTATCGCAGTTCTAATAAGTACTGTCTGTGGCATCCAGTCCCAAACGTATCAAATTCCGCTCTTTGAGTTCTTGTCAGCCTCAGCGCTCTTTGGAGTCTGAAAAAAATGAAGCATAATGGTGAGTAACTGGTCATGGAGGATTATGTCCTGATTTGTAAAATCACCCTAAGAATTGGCGAAAGGGAAACAGCTTGGAAGAGTACAGTGCAAAACGGTGTTATTAATGAGGCAAGGTGCTGCATACGTCTCAAAATCACCTGCACCTGCAACTGTAAATGATAAAGTAATGCATAAACATAACTCGGGGTGATAATATCATAATGACATACTACAAGGTACACTAGGAACTATTTTAAGTGCAACACATGGGATGGGTGTGTGTGTGTGTGTGCTACAAAAATTGCACACACACACAGACACGCACACACACACTTTGATACAGAGAAAGCAAGTGCACACAGGTACAGACTGTATGCACATAATAGTCAACATTACCAAAGCCAAGAACAAAAGGTGAGATCAGGTTACATCAAGTGAACGGTACAAACTGTCATGTACACTTCTATTTTTTCTTGTTTAGTTGAAATAGATGCAACTGTATAGTATACAGTTGTAGTATACAGTGACAACCAAATGTGTAAGCTAATTGCATCTTGTGTACCATTTCGGATACTCTATGGAGAACACTCTACACATTACAAATTTTAAAAGACAGGCAAAAACATTACTGTGTTATAATTCACAATCACTGTTACTGCAGAAATTATACTTCTCATCCAACTACACTTCAAAAAAGTCTGTATTGCACAACTGTCAGTATCATTTGAAAATGGATTCCTGGTATGAAAATTGACTCATGGTACATTATGTAACATTTACACACATAAAAGACATTAGTGAAAGGTAGTACAGTGGAGTCCGCTTAACACGAATTTCTGGGGACATGGAAAATCACTTCGTGTTAACCGTATTTCGTGTTAACCAATATATGGCCTCAAAATTGATCACGGCCCTCCCGGCAAGGAAAAAGTGTGTAAGAGATGCGTGCATGAATGAGTACGAGGTTAAAAGTGCACATTATTGTACTAAGCTTACATTACGTTCAGCTCGCTAGGAAAACACAAGGATATGTGTACAGCTCACGTAGTTAATGTAAAATTCATCAGGTAAAATCCATAGTAAAGTAAAAGCAACACGGGCATCTGGCATCGGTAAAAGCAACACAGTCAAAGTCATTTAAAAAACGGGCCATGATCGAAGTCGGTCTTGCGTTATTGACAGCCTGTGTAGAGAGACAATCGTGGATCTCATTAATCTTGTTTTTTCACTTCAAGCGTAGTCGACTTCTGTTTTACCTTGGGGGTAGCCGTGATCGGTAGTTAACTGAATTGAGGGAGTGTTGGTACACGAATGATGTATGAATTCAGTTCAGAAACACTAGCCAATGAGAAGACGGATTACAACGACTGAAGGCTATTCAGCCAATCACAGGCTAGAGTTCGTTCATGTGTCGTGTGTACTACAGCATGAGAGCGACACGTGCAGTGCCCCTTTCATGAATCGGTTTTCGGTGTTTGAGACTGGAATGTGTGTTCGTGTTAAACAGGTGAATAATAGTGAAATTGCTCTGGTCGGGAACTGAAAACAGCTTCGTGTTAAGCATTTCGTGTTATCAGTGAAATTTTAATACATAATAAGAAGGCCGTCAGCCGGGAATGCAAAAGCGGTTCGTGTTAACCGGAAATTCGTGTTAAGCGAGTTCGTGTTAACTGGACTCCACTGTACTAACCTGACTGGTATTGAGTCTTGGCAGACTGAGTTCTGTGGGGTCATTGGCGAAATATATCTGAAAGAAAATCATGTGACATTGTCAGCTGTACACATCCAGACCTACAACTACACACACACACACACACACACACACACACACACACACACACACAAACACACACACACCATGCGATCAATAAACGGAATGCTCAGAATTGTAAACCGTGAATACTTTTGAACAAGAATAAACTGTATCTCCTGAAGCCGACCAGTCGCCACTTGCTGAAAGGTTACTGTGGTTACTGAATTCTGTTACGTAGGCCACTCATACCATACTGACTGACTAGAAAGCGTTTGTACATGCCTGTTCACAGGCGCTCAACTGCCAGCCCACAGCCGGTAACTTTCCAACATCACGCCTTGTGCGTATACTGCCATTACTGTGACACATTTGTAGGTGTAACGAATACCTGTGGTTCACTGCAGGTCTTCTGCCAGTTTCTGATGTAATCTTGGCTCAACACACGAGCGTGAAATGTGTCGAATCAAGGGAACACAAACGACGACGTAGCGTACACGGGTCATATAAAATGTTCGGAATGATTTACAAGTCAAAATGTAGCCTTGTTTTCCGGCATCTCTGCGTCGATCGGTCTCAGTCACTCTCACCGGCCAGGAACTTGATTTTTCTCCTATCCTCGAATCGGTCTTGCCCGATCCTCACTCGGCACTGATCTCGCACCAACGGCCCTGTCAATCTGGCGCAGTATTTCAAATCTCAGCCGCTACTACTAACTTCCGTTTGCTAGGCTCTGTATCGGTCACCAAGCTGATTCCTTGCAAGGAATGTCATTCTAGTTGTACAATCACTTTTGAAGGTACACCGCCAAAGAAGCGTCTGCATGACAGAATCACTGTGATGCCATATTTTGTATTCAATGCGCATGTCTGTAGCAGCCGAAACTATCACCGTATTTGTGTCATCTGCTGCTAATCTATTTTTAAACGAGAACGATTACACGTCAGATGAACTAGGTTTTTGTACAGTGTTCAGATGTCACATTGTCTTGAGGGAAATGAGTACCTGTGGTGTTCAAATGGACTTAGTCTGTAATGAAATACAACAATACACGGCTGTTTCAAGCAGTTCCCCACGGAAGTATAGGGCCTTTAAGAACGAACAATCAACTTCGCTTCGGTCTTATATGAAAACGGCTCTGCAAACTGCTGATGCAGCTTAGATGGCTAACAAAAGAAGTTCCTTTGGTGCAAGGAAGGTAGCTCTTTACAGTCACGCACTCTACTTGTAGCGGTATCGCTACATCAGATATCAATGTCAATTTCTGCCTACTGATGCCAACAAAGTAAACAAATAAGTCGTGTGCATTAAAAAATTTGTATAGGTTAATACAAGTGAATTATCAACTATGCCAAATAAATTTGTGAGATGTTGGGTGTGTAAACAGCGAAAGTCAAAATGAATCAAAGCAGCCGGCTTGAAATGACCGCCATCTTGTAGGCTTCGTAGCGAGAGCCGATAAAAGTGGGGTTTAGAAAACTGACAAAAGCATATTTTAGTGTTAGTGTTACTTTAATGATAATTGTTGACAGAGTCCATTTCTAAAATGACCCTGGTGCTTAAATCTTAAAAGATGGTGTCACATCAAGGATTTTTAGCCGCAATCGACGTGCGAGTCGTTTCGTGAGAACTAGCGATCTGACAAAGATTTCTGACACAAGTCATACGTTTGTAAGGTGGTACACACAGTCTGGTGACGTCACTAATGAAATGGGCTAAAAAAATGCATTTCGTTTGTCTTAATCTCCATAATGAAATGTAATGTCTTCAGAAAACTTCCAAATTTCTACCCATTGTTGAACATTTTTATGCTCACAAACCAGATAGGTGAGGCTAGCGCTGGCAGAATTGTACACAAACCAAGAGGAATCACTCAACTGTTGTCTGTCCGGCGCTGAGTGATTCCTCTTGGTTTGTGTAACATTTTTATGGCTTGTAAGTTACTGTAGAATGTAGCACTACTAGCGCTAATCATATCAGTTTCAAAATGTTGTTTTTATCTTGTTTATTGTTATCCTCAAAATGCTCTCAGAGTAAAGCTTTCTTTTCTCCACACACTATAAATTATAATCTAAGTTGTTCTTGTGCTTTGTAGAGCAAGTTTCCAAGTGTTTTGCATAGTGGTTTTGTCCTGCAGGTCTGGTGTTGCAGAGCCAATTTACGAGGAGATTTGTGATTACCCTGAGTGTCGTGACACTGAGTGTGGCATCTCGTACAATGCTCTCCACCCTGGTGCACTGGCCAAGAAGGCATCCTGCAAAGAAGGGAAGAAGGTTGGTTAAATACTTATAATATTTTCTATATATTTTTTTATATATTTCTGCACCATCTGTGAGCTCAACCACAAGTGTGCAAGGGTAATGCTTGGTTAGCTTTTCACAGGCACCAGAAGTTGATGGCCTTGGGCTTGCATTGACTGCAGTCCCCTAACCCTGTGGCTAACGGTAACATTTTTGTCAAGGTGATTTTGCAGGAATCACATTGATGAAGACTTTTGCTGACAGCCAATAGGTCAACCAGCCCCATATCAGCATGACATTCTTATGGACCCCTCCAGGCATCTGCAGCTTTACTAGACCTAAGAGGTGTCTCCTGCTGATCAAGATGTGCTGAAATGTATCTTTCTGAAAGTGAAATCTTTGTTCATTCAATGACCAAAGCTACAGCTGTCCAAGAAACATGGATACAATTGGTCTCAGTGAGACTGAGAGGCAAATGGGGCTCATGAGGATCTGTCTCCAGCAGTTGGATTGTGTTCACTTTTCTTGGCAATGAAGGGGTTAACGTCCAGAGTAATTCTTCCTGATCCTATCCATTTGATGGTTTTGACACTTGTGTAGAAAAGGTATGTCAGAACTTCTCGAATAAGCCTACTTGTGGGTTTTTGTTATCTTCTTATACAAAGTTGATTATGTTTTTCTCAGAAGCGAGTGCTGTGTCGGCCAATTGAGAACGGAGTGGACACATCATCGGTGGATCGTGTGATGATCTGGAATGAGTATGAAGCCTACCTTCTCCAAGTCAAGCAGATCGGACTGTCAGCCTGTGGCCAGACCGCAGTTCTCAACCTCCTGGTCTGTCAATTTTCCCGAAGTACAAAAGGCCATCGGGCTGCTATTGTCCCACATGCAGGCCAGCGGCAACCTGATGGCCTTGTGTGCATTACACTTAGTCTCCAGACTCGAGTTTGCACTGCCATGAACCTATAGGGAGCATGAGCATTGCGCTATTCTACGCCGCAGAGCCGGGACGGTCGTCAAATTGCGCTTGTTGACAGCCAGATTTTATCCCGGCTGCATAAACATAGCACCATAGAGCTGCCTCACTAGCCAGCAAGATACATACAGATTCTTATGACCGCGCCTACTCCTAGACGCGTATGAGCATATGTGATTCTTGCAGCTGTCGACGTTTTGCCTGTGTTCTTTTCATCACCACAACCAGATTAAACTGTGTAATCATAGCAGGCATGAAGGTAATTCAACTCAGAAATACAATTAGCTTCTCACAAGCCCCCGCACTCTGCACAGAACTCATGAAGATCTATGTCCCTTGAGGAGTTTTGTCTATGGTTATAGACGAACATTGCTAAACAGTGAATGCTATCCGTCTGATGTAAAACAAGAATATATTTATCCTCATGAAAGTATGCGGTAACGGTGGAATAAATGTTTCTGGATAGGTTCATTTGTCTCTGTGCACATCAGACGGAACAGAGAACCTTCTGCTGTACCATCTGACGGCAGTTCCGCTGAAAGCCTTCAAGGCTGGCTCTAGCCTTGTACTGCCCCGAGCCCTCAACTAAATAACAGCCATGTCCAAGCCCATGTCAGTATTAATTTGTAACCTGCAGGCATCAGAACTGTCCGATTTTTGGCGATTTTCCGATTTTCCTGGCCCCTGTTTAATAACACTTTTGACTTGGAAATGGCTTTAAATAACTCTACAATTCTTCAAAATCGCCATTTTCCGATTTTTTTTGGGTGAACAGTTCTGATGCCTGAACCTGGCTTTTAAATTTCTGAGTTTTCAGAAATAAACCTGCCCGTATATGTGCCTCAGCAGATCCAAGTATATTCTGTAGTGAACCCGACTCTGTCTTTACCAGAACGAAAGAAGGGGGGAAAAGTGTGTTCATTTATATGGTCATTGATGTACGGTTACTAATAAACAAAAGATACGGCTGAAACCATAGAGCGTATATTTGCATGATCTCATGAGAATCTATGCATTTTGTCCCTGTGTAGAAAGGGCTCAATCTCACACTGTACTATACCATTCACTAATTAACAACTATTTCCGTCTGGGGCAGGCATAGATCCTCATGCTGCCCGCTCATGCAAGAGCTAACGAGAATCCTGCCTCATGAATACATACTGTTCCTCACATTGAGGATGCTGCGCGAGATTATTCAGTGGACACCTGCCATTGTCTCAGTGTAAGACATGAAATATGTCCAAATGGGGCTGCTAGGTTTCATGAGAATACATATACAGTGGAGTCCGCTTAACACGAATTTCCAGGGACACGGAAAATCACTTCGTGTTAACTGTATTTCGTGTTAACCAATATGGCCTCAAAATTGATCACGGCCCTCCCGGCAAGGAAAAAGTGTGTAAGAGATGCGTGCATGAATGAGTACGAGGTTAAAAGTGCATATTATTGTACTATATATGCTTACATTACGTTCAGCTCGCTAGGAAAACACAAGGATATGTGTACAGCTCACGTAGTTAATGTAAAATCCATCAGGTAAAATCCATAGTAAAGTAAAAGCAACACGGGCATCTGGCATCGGTAAAAGCAACACAGTCAAAGTCATTTAAAAAACGGGCCATGATCGAAGTCGGTCTTGCGTTATTGACAGCCCGTGTAGAGAGACAATCGTGGATCTCATTAATCTTGTTTTTTCACTTCAAGCGTAGTCGACTTGTGTTTTACCTTGGGGGGTAGCCGTGATCGGTAGTTAACTGAATTGAGGGAGTGTTGGTACACGAATGATGCATGAATTCAGTTCAGAAACACTAGCCAATGAGAAGACGGATTACAACGACTGAAGGCTATTTAGCCAATCACAGGCTAGAGTTCGTTCATGTGTCGTGTGTACTACAGCACGAGAGCGACACGTGCAGTGCCCCTTTCATGAGTCGGTTTTCGGTGTTTGAGACTGGAATGTGTGTTCGTGTTAAACAGGTGAATAATAGTGAAATTGCTCTGGTCGGGAACCGAAAACAGCTTCGTGTTAAGCGAAATTTCGTGTTAAGCATTTCGTGTTATCAGTGAAATTTTAATACATAATAAGAAGGCCGTCAGCCGGGAATGCAAAAGCGGTTCGTGTTAACCGGAAATTCGTGTTAAGCGAGTTCGTGTTAACTGGACTCCACTGTACCTTACAAGTTACACACACTTTATATACGTCTATGACCCTCATTCGGCATCGGAATCGGGTCAATCCAATGTAATGCATGACACTCGTCACTTGTTGACAGCAAGTTAAACAAGCCGCTTGGTCGGCCTGGTGGGGCGGGAAAGAGAATAGCGTGAGCGCACATTCCATCGAATCAAAATGATGTCTGAGTTAGAATTAGGTTCTTTTTGGTTTGGATGATTTACTAGTCACACACACGGTGCATGTGTGCATACATGTACTTGCGCGCGCACACACACACTAAAACACCCACACCATGCAGCTTCTTAATTAGGTAGGCTGAATAAGGGGTATGTATATTATGTGTTTTTTGGTGAAATAAAAAAAAAAAGTACCCTATCTTCAGTCAAATCTAAATTTGAAATAACCATAGGGATTCCGTTGAAAGGAATAGCATTTTTTACTTTGAGTGTTTATGGGTACATAAGTTAGTTAGATTCTGAATTATAACTGAATACCTGGTTTTCTGAAATTTTGTCACATCAACCACCTTGACTTCAGAGTCTTTAGTGTTTAACTTTTATTTTTTCGTAATAAGTAATGTGTCTTTTCCATTACAGAAAGCATTTGAGTTGCCAGCAGAGAAGAAGGACGTTTGCTGTAAAATCCACGTCAACCTGCGTAAGGAAAAGGCTTCAGTGGCAGAATATTTGGCGTCAAGAGCTGTTGCAGGTACAGTATAACCCCCAATGAACGGTCACCCCTGTTGCCAAGACAAAGTGGCCATAAACGGAAGGTGACCGTTCACGGCAGGTTTGATGGAAACAGACCTAGGCGTTCTTGTGACACTCAGATAGGAGCTTACAGATGTGCCACCACCAAAACGGGACCACTGTCGGCCTCTTCACGCTACTGTGAAAAGTGATACATGTGGTAGTGACGGCGATGTTTCCTTGTCTTCAGTGATGAAAGAAAATGAAATTGTGCTTGTGTGTACTAGTATGGGATGGAGAAAGAGCGACGCATGTCGATGTGTATCGCTGCTGTGTTCTTGACTTAAGAGATAGGATAGGAGGGGGCGCGTGGCAGAGTACAGAGGGCATGGCACTGACACGAGGCGGGGTCAATATCCTGTTGCCTTATTGTCCCGATAATTACTGAGTGAAGGCAAAATGCATTGCACTTTTTTTCCAGCCTGTGTGTAACCATTTTCTTTTTCCCTCCATTTTTTCCTTGGCTATGCACCCACATGTGTAGCATGGAATCGTTAGAACTGACTGACTTAACGGTTTGTTCCCGGCGTATAGAAACCAATAAGTCAGGACTAACTGGCAGCCACTGATTAGTTTTGATGCCGTGATTTTTGGACTAGCCGTGGAACTCATAAATCTCCAGAAGAAGCGAATGTTTTGGATACGCATTAGTCTCCAGAAAATACAAACACGAAGACACGTGTATCGGCGCAAATACGCACTAGATTCTCATGAGCCCCTGCAGTCTGCTGCAGGGGCACATGAGTCGGAATGTCAGTCCACAGGCCTACAAGTCGATCTGTCTCGGCACTGTATAGTGTACGAGTGCTGAGATGGATTTGGAGGCCTGTGGTACTGACGCGCGTTTGCACACATACTCGCTCAGTTCTCATGAGCCCCTTCCATCTGCAGGGGCGCGTGAGAGTTTCTGCCAAGCTGGCACCCAGGGCAAACTTACTTACGCCTGTCACCCCTACCCGGGTATAGGCCATCGACGAGAGGCCTCCAGCAGCTCCTGTGCTTCTCCTTCGATTCTACTCCAGATGGTTCCCGGTCTCTTGATGTCTGCTTGGAGGTCTCGACGCCAGGAGTTTCTCGGCCTACCTCTTTTCCTCTTTCCCTGGGGTTCCATGACAATGCCTGCCTAGTGATGCTGGAAGCTGGCTTTCTCAGACTGTGACCGATCCATCCCCTTCTTCTTCGTCCAATTTCATTCTCTGCTGTTATCTGCTCTGTTCTCTCCCAGAGTCTGACGTTGCTGATCTTCTCTGGCCAGTGGATTTTCAAAATTCTTCTAAGGCAACTGTTCATGAAGGTCTGTACTCTGTTGACTGTGGTTTTTGTCAACCTCCAAGTCTCTGCTCCATATAGGAGAACTGCTTTTACATTGGAGTTGAAAATCCGGACTTTGGTGTGTTGTGACATCTCTCTGGAACTCCACACTTTTTTCAACTGGAGAAAGGCTGCTCTGGCTTTACCAATTCGTGCTCTGACATGTGCATCAGTGCCGCCTTTTTTGTCTATGATACTCCCGAGATAGGTGAAGGACTCCACCTCCTCCAACGGGGTGCCAGCAAGCAAGACTGGTTCTTCCCTGGTTGCGTTCAGCCTCATTGTCTTTGTTTTCTGTTTGTGAATGGTGAGGCCCACTTGGGACGAGATGTCAGCAAGCCTCGTGGTCTTGTCCTGCATTTGTTGATGAGTGTGGGACAGTAATGCCAAGTCATCTGCAAAATCGAGGTCGTCAAGCTGTGTCGTGTCCACTGTATTCCACTTCGACTGTGCTCTGTGGTCATCTTCATGACCCAGTCTATGGCCAGTAGGAAGAGGAACGGAGACAGCAGACACCCCTGCCTGACATCAGTTCTGACCTGGAGCTCCCTGGTGAACTGCCCTTCGTGGATCACGCGACATGTCATGCCATCGTAGCTGCTCTTGATCAGGCGGACGAGCTTTGTGGGTACACCGTAGTGTCGTAGGAGTTTCCACAGAGTCTCTCGGTCCACACTGTCAAATGCTTTCTCATAATCCACAAAGTTGACGTACAGCGGGGAACCCAGGGCAAAAAAGCAGTCAAATTGTGGTCACATCGGTAGATTATGTGATCGCACAGTAAACCGACTTGAAAAAGACACGTGGACACATTCGGGTAGATAGCGCAATACCTCTGTTACGGACTGCATACACAGCTGGCGAGCCGATGGCACATCCATTATTGCGTAATGAAATAATGTCGGGGCTTTGTCTGAGTGTGTAGCTGTTGGCTAGGTGTCGAGTGAGCTGCCAATGACCCGTCGGCGTGACGGCTTTACCACGCCAGTCTGGCCGTGGACGTAAATTTCAGGTATTTTTGCCGTTTTTGTCTCCAATACGCGTTCAGCAGGTGACCTTCAATCCGGGTACTTTATATAGTAAACATGATCAGTACATCGCGAAAGTGACTGTAAACGGCAGGTGACCTTAAAATCGGGTGACTGTTCAAAAGAGGTTCTACTGTACTTATCTCTTTATTTCCTCAAAAACATTACCGATGACATGACTACATGGGAATATCTACTTCTAGGCTCAATTTTAGCCTACTTGCCCGTTGTGTGCCCACACAACCCGAGAGGCACTCGGGGAACCCCCCAGAGGGGCCGAGAGTTATCTCCCCATACCTGCCTTACCAGATCCGGTCACGAGACCATTCAGTCTTTCTACTTCGCTCGTGGAGAGAAGACGTGTCTGGCCCGCGCTCTCGCTGCCTCGACCGGTCTTCTGCCTACTGACGCTCGTTGCCGACTCTGTGTGCTCTGTGCCCGCTTCTACCCTGCCTTCTACCTGGCCTTCTCTTCCTGCTTCGTTGGGCTCCTTGCGGGGATTCTTCTGCGTCTGTGGACGGCGGTTTGACTGCCCTTTCCCCCCCTTCCCTTCGTTGCAGAGGTAAGGTAGCGGTAGTTCCCTCGGCCGTCCCTCGGGCTGAGGGCCGGCTGTCTATGGGTGTTTCCCTGCTTTTTGCTGGTGGTTTGGTTTCAGTGCGTAGTGCCTGATTAGCTCACGGTCGGCTGTTGCCGTGTCGCGCCCGTTTGCACGTGGGCCTTGGGCTCCATGTGTGTTAGCCCGTTTAAAGCCCTGTTAGCCCTCCGAGAGTGCCCCATTACGCTTTCACCGGGAGCCCGCCTACGCTTCGATAATGTTGTGCTCCCGGTGCGATGACTTTAGGTGGCCGACGGACACTCACTCGGTCTCCCTACCGCGTTCGGTGGTTCCTCGGACCACAGGTTTAATAATAATAATAATAATAATAAGCACATTAAATAGGCGCTTTATCCCAACGGAAAATCGGCTCAAAGCGCCGCCCCGAACTGGGCCCAACAAGCGCGCTCACGTGAGTCACGCGCATTCACTCACACACGGAATGTAAACACAGAACTTTCACGTGGTGCTAAGGGCAAGCTCAAGCGAGCTGCTGTAGTTTGGAAGTTCAAAATCGTTTGTATTTGAAATTGGTTGGGTGGACTGAATCTGATACCAGAGTTAAGCGGTGTGCGGCCTGGCCTGAGGTTATGTGGGCGGACCTTGGTCCTTTTACCGCCGAGAGCGGGCCCGCCCGACTTACGAGCGTTCAGCGCCCTTTGACACGTTGGCCGCCCTGGCTGTTTCCTCGGCCACTCCCGCACGGAACGGTCCCCTCGTCGGGGTTCGCGGTTTTTGTCTGACCACAGGACCGCCACTGCTGCCACGCCCGCTGACCCTTCCGGAGGGTCTGTTTGCCGGCTTAGCGCACGTCTCACTGAGAGTGACCAGCAGCAGTCGGCCTTGAGCCGTCCGTCGTTGACGAGCCGTCCTCACCACTCTCCCCGCACCAGGCCCGCTGATCCTTCCGGAGGATCGCCTTGCTGGCATAGTGGCCTACTTCCGGAGTAGGGCCCGGAGAGACGTCAGCACCGCCCGTCGCGACGCAGCCGCGACTCTGATCCGCACCGTTCCTCCTCCAGACGCCTGCAGGACGATGCGCTCAGCCTGCTACCAGAAGTCTGTCTCGGCTCTGTTGGACGAGGAGGATCGCTCGACCTCGCACGCGGCCCTCGAGGATGTTTCCCCCTCGGCGCTCCCGTCTTCTTCCCAGTCAGAGACGCTTCTAGCTCCGGTGGAAGCCGCCAGGATCGTGGCCGTGACGCTGCCGGCGGACGCCTGCCCAGCTTCCCCACCGCTGAAGAGGAAGGTCGCCGCCTTTGTTGACGCGGAGAGGCAGGTCAAGAGGTTTAAGTCGCTTCCCCAACCGCCCGGCTTTAAGGGTCTTCGAGACGTCTTTTCGTCGCACCTACAGCTCGCCACGTCAAGCAGGAGCCGGTCTTCTTCTCCGACCGTCGCTGGCCCGCGGATTAGACATCTTGTTTCGGCGGGACTGGTGTGTTGGACTCTCCTAGCCTTCTCCATCCCTCCGCCTACGCTGGACCCTTCGGCGGTGTCGCTAGCCGGCGGTCTGACTCTGCTGCGGCGGTCCCCGCCGCGGGGCCTGGACAAGACAGCGACCTTGGTCCGAAACACCTTACCCTGCTCGGGTGTTATGGAGCTCCTCACTCAAGCCTTGGGTCGTCGGGTGGAGGTATCCTGGCATCTTTCCATCTCTCCCCTCCTAGGAGACCTGCTGGTCCTCGCGGAGACCGCCAACTGCGCCGCCTACCATTCCTCGGTCAACGCGATGGTGGCTTCGGCCAATTGCGACCTCATGCGTCGAGATGCCCTGCTCCGCCCCTGCAGTACGTTGCCGCCGGACCTGCGAGCGCAACTTCACCGTGCCCCCTTGGGTGGACCCTTGCTGTTCGGCGACTCAGTCTCTACGGGTCGGCGGTTCGTTCCTCGTGATGTCTGTGCGACTTGGCCGGAGACGTTTGGTCGGACCTCTGGAGTTTTATCGGCGAGAGCGACCTCCGTCTACTATCTCTCGTCCGGCTCCTGTGGACACTTCCGCCGCCCCTTCGGTAACGACCGCCCTTCCTCGCATCGGCCCCTCGGAACGGTCTGCTCGTCGGGACCCGGCGTTGCGCGCTGACCAGAGGATCGCCACTGCTGCCACGCCCGCTGACCCTTCCGGAGGGTCTGTTTGCCGGCACAGCGCCCGCCTCACTGAGCCTGGCCTGCAGCAGTCCGCCATGAGCCGTCCCACGTTGACTGGCCTTCATCCTCTCTCTCTCCCCGAGAAGCCCGCTGATCCTTCCGGAGGATCTAAACGCCGGCATAGAGCCCTTCTCACTGAGTCCGGCCAGGAGAGACGTCAGCCTCAACCTGCGCGACACGGTCGCGCCCCCGACTCATCCCGTTCCACCGTCAGTTCTAGACACTCACGCTCGCCCCTCGAGCGCCGCTGGAGGGATCATTCGCCTCGCCGGGATCGTCGCCGCTCCCCCCGGAGGATCTGAACGCCGGCGTAGCGCCATGCTCTCGGAGTCTGGCCAAGAGAGGCTTCAGCCTTAGCTTGCGCGACACGGTCGCGCCCCGACTCCCGCCGTTCCACTTTCAGGTCACTTGATGGCTGATCAGAGGACTGCCACTGCTGCCACGCCCGCTGACCCTTCCGGAGGGTCTGTTTGCCGGCACAGCGCCCGCCTCACTGAGCCCGGCCTGCAGCAGTCCGCCATGTGCCGTCCCTCGTGACTGGCCTTCCTCTCCCGTCTCTCCCCGTTAAGCCCGCTGATCCTTCCGGAGGATCTGTACGCCGGCGTAGCGCCCTACTCACTGAGTCTGGCCAGGAGAGACGTCAGCCCTAGCTTGCGCGACTCGGTCGCGCCCCCGACTCCTTCCGTTCCACTTTCTGTTCAGGACACTAGTGCGCATCGCTCGAGCGCCTTCGGTAGGATTGCCGTTCGGACTCAACCTCCGCCCCTGGGTCTTCACTTGGCGGATGGACGCCTTAGTCGCCTTAGCCCGACAGTCCTCCTCCAGGCCACATCGAACTACCTGGACGGCCTCCGTTGTGCAACCAATCGGAGACCGCGCTAGCCACGGACAGAGAATGCTCTCTTGCACCTCCTGGCACACCTGGGCTTCCTAGTAGACGACGGCAAGTCAGATCTCTCCCTCCCGCCGGGTTGTGCATCTGGGTATGGAACTCCCTACCAACCTCAACACGGTACGCCTTCCGGTGCCCCGGATCAAGAGGATTGCTGATCTAGCCGACCAGTTAGCTCGGGAGGATGCAGGCCCCGCCAGAGTCTGGCTTCAGTTGCTGGGTTTGATGAACGCCGCAGCGGATCTTATCCCACTAGGGCGTCTCTACTCCCGGCCAATTCTACTGCATCTTCTCCATTGGCTCACGTCTTCCAGAGACTTGACGGCCGCGGTCCCAGTGCCCCAGATGCTTCGTCCGCACCTTCGTCGGTGGACCGGCCCTACGTGGCTAGCGTCGGGAGTTCCCTTAGCCTCTCCCCCTCCAGGCGGGCCCCTGGCCCTCCCACTGGGCGCACACCCACACCCACTGTCTGGAGATGCATGCCGTATGGCGAGCCCTTCACGCCGGGGAGTACCTCCTCCGACACCAGGAGCTTCTCGTGCTTTCGGACGACACGATCGTGGTCGCTTACATCCAGAAGCTAGGTGGCACACGCTCCCCTGACCTGTGTATGCTCCTCTACAGGAAGATGCGTTGGTGCGAGGACCGGAGCATTATCCTTCAAGCCCCGCACGTTCCCGGATGCCTAAATGTCTTGGCCGACTCTCGGTCTCGCCGCGACCAACTCCTACACACGGAATGGACCCTGCGACAGGACATCTTTCAGATGATCTGCGCCCGCTGGGAGACTCCCCAGGCCGAGTCGTTCGCCCCGAGGTGGAACCACCAGCTTCCCCTCTTCGTCTCCCCGATTCCCGACCACCTTGCCTGGGCTGTCAATGCGCTCTCCTTTCCCTGGGACGGACTTGTGGCCTATACCGGTCCCCCTACCGTCCTCGTGCCCTAAGTCCTCCTCTAACTGCGGGGCTCTTCGGCGTTCCTCCTGTCGGTCGCACCGCTCGTCTGGAACCGCTCCTGGACCACCGACCTGCTCAGCCTCGCCACAGACCCGCCCCTGCTGCTGCCCACCCCGCGGACCATGCTCAAGCAACCGCGCCAGCCGCTGTTCCACCCCTGCCGGGAGTGGCTCCTCCTTACGCCTGGAGGTTGGGCGGCAAACCCCCGGAGCTAGAGTATACTCAGATGCAGCTATGGAGGCGATCGCTGCGCCCCGGAGACTGTCGACCCTTCGAGCCTACGAGGGAACTGGCGAGTCCTCTGTTCCTGGTGTACCGATCTTGGCCTTACGCCCACGGATCTGACTCATCCTCCGCTGGCGGACTTCTCTCTCTGGCTCTTCGAGACCAAAGCCTAACCCTCATCACGGTACGCGGTTACCTGTCCATGATGGCGGACACCTATCGTCACCTGGGACGACCCGATCCGGGCGCCGGCAAGGACCTAGCCGACCTTATGGGACACTTCGGCACCCAGCGCCTTACACTCCGCTCGCTCCTTCCTCGCTGGGACCTACCCTGGGTGCTCACGTGGTTCAACTCCGCCCGCTTCGTACCATTACCTTTGGCCCAGCTCGCGGACTTGGCACGCGAGACTTGTTTCCTGCTGGCACTGGCTACCGCTTCGCGCGGGAGCGAGCTACATGCGCCTTCAGCACGCCCTGCCGGTCTGCAGTTCCGAACAGATGGCTCCGTCCAGCTGCGCACGGACCCGGCCTTTCTGGCAAATAACAGGTCTCCTTTAACTCCGCCTTAGGTGATCACCATTAGGCCGCTGAGAGACCGACCCCGGTCCCAGGAGACCAGGCTACAGGATCCCGTGCGCGCCCTTAAAAATCTATCTGCGGCGATCTAAGCCCGTCCGCAGGGGACGGTCGCGCCTCTTCCTACCCCTAAGACCCAACCGGCGTGACATTATAGCCCAGACGATCTCTTCCTGGCTCCGCTTGGTCATACGCTCCGCTTATCAGGAGATCTCCCCTGAGGGAGCGAAGAGGCTGCACATTCACGCACACGAGGTACGAGCTATGGCCACGAACGTCGCGTTTGATCGAAACCGCGCTGTCAAGGACATCGTGGCAGCCGTGGGCTAGAAAACCGAATCGGTCTTTGCCCCTTTCTACCTCCGGGACCTGGCTAGCCAGCGAGAGAATCTCGCACTGGTGGGGGGACATCGCCGCCCGCGCAACACTCCCTCCCGGTGCCACTGGCACCGTAGATGCACTTCGCTAAAATTGTCGGGAGTGTGCGACGGGGAGAACGGCGCTGTTCTGCTGGGGGAGTTTTGGGCGGCACCCGCCTCCTCATCGCAATTCTCCCATGTAGTCATGTCATCGGTAATGTTTTTGAGGAAATAAATTCATTTTTCTCTAAAAGGTATTTTTTCGAAAAATACTTACCGATGACATGACTCGGATGTCCCTCCCTCCTGCCCCGCTTGCCGCTTTCGAGCGAAGTATCAGACTGAATGGTCTCGTGACCGGATCTGGTAAGGCAGGTATGGGGAGATAACTCTCGGCCCCTCTGGGGGGTTCCCCGAGTGCCTCTCGGGTTGTGTGGGCACACAACGGGCAAGTAGGCTAAAATTGAGCCTAGAAGTAGATATTCCCATGTAGTCATGTCATCGGTAAGTATTTTTCGAAAAAATACCTTTTAGAGAAAAATGAATTTTACAGTAGAACCTCTTTTGAACGGTCATAGAATTTTACAGTCACCTGCCATTTATAGTCACTTTTGCAATGTACGGACGATGTTTACTATATTAAGTACCCTGATTGTATGGTCACCTGCAGAACATGGCCAACGGTCAGTGTATCGAAGCCAAAAATGGCAAAAATGCCTTAAATTTATGGCCATGGCCAGACTGGCGATATAAAGCCATCAGGCATGACAGGTCAGTGACAGCTCGCTTTACACGTAGACAGCCGCCGCACACTCTGACAAAGCCAGATGTGTCATTACACAATGACGGACATGCCATTGGCTCACCTGCGGCTGTGTGAAAGATCGCGCTATCTACCCAACCGTGTTCACATCTCTTTTTCGAGTCGGTTTACTGCACGGTCATATAATCTTCTGACGTGACCAAAATTTGACCTCTCCGGCTTTGCCCCAACCAACTTGGCAGATACTTTCACGTGCCCCTGCAAAAGGAATGGGCTCATGAGAACTGAGTGCATACGTGCGTAAACGCGTGTGTCTGTACCACAGGACTACATATACATTCCAGCTCTCTTACACTAATACAGAGCGTGTTGTATAAAACTGCTGAAATTGAAATTGACTTGTGGACTGATTCAGATTCATGTGCCTCTGCAGACTGCAGGGGCTCATGAGAATATAGTGCGTACATGCACCAACGCGCATCTTTGTGTTTGTAATTTTTAGAGACTGATGCGTATCCAGGACATTCGCTTCTTCAGGATATCTATTAATTTCACGGCTCCGTAAGTAAACAAATCATGGCATCAGAACGAAATCAGTGGTGGTCAGTTAGTGCTGAAATGAGTGACTTAACAGTTTCTATGCGCTGGCCACAAACTGTGAAGTCAGTACTATTACTAGTACTAACGATTCCATGCTACACATGCAGGTGCTTAACCGAGGAAAAAATGGTGATAAGAATAAAATAGTAACACATAGGCCTTAAAAAGTGCAACGCATTTTGCCTTGGCTCAGTAATTATGGAGACAATATGGTGATGGGATATTGACCCCGGCTCACGTTAGGGCCACATCCTTCTTACACCACCTTTTCTATTTCAGTATTTAAAACACAAACAAAGCAGCGACATGCCTCACTCCTTCTCCCTCCCTACCAGTACACAGGAACAAAATTTTATTTTCTTTCCTCACTGAAGCTAACAAAACATCAGCATCACTAGTACATCTATCACACTTCACGGAAGCATGAAGCGGTGGGCAGAGGTCCTGTTTTGGTGGAGGCATTATATCTATATGCTCCTATCACAAGCATGCCTAGGTCCTTTTCCATCAAACCTCCCGTGAACGGTCCCCTGCTGTTTATGGCCACTTTCTCAACAGGGGTGTCCATTCAAAGGAGGTTTCAGCTGTATAAACATGGATAAATTGCTGTTTTCAGCAGCACAAATTTAGCAATTAAAGTGTACACAGAGTGTAACTCCATTCAACCCTTACACACTATATAACAAGATGCTGATCAGCGATGATAGTTCAAGGGTGATGCCAGAATAGCTTGGTGCCTGGTGGCACCAATCTATTTTGGCACCACCCTTGAACAATTGAGGTCGATCACTCTCCAGATCCGGTATGTAGTCTTCATGGGACAGCCCTTTAATTTGGAATTGCGAACATTAAACTCATTCTGTTAAAGCCAGCCTGTATTTTGCTTACTGTGGTCAACCCTTTTACTGCAGCGGACACGCACTAAATGTGAGACAGTCACAGAATGGATACCTGAAAATTGTGCTGGGTGTGAAGAGAGCCAGCAAGAGGCATAGATCCTCATGAGCCCCAGTGGACATTGGGATTTTGCAAGGATTATATCTCTTGTGATTGGATAGTTGATGTATCCAGTAAGCACAGGCAGTGAAGGGTTAACTCATTAGAGATGTGCTACATACATATGGATACATGGCATAATGCAGCATGTCTTGAATGTGACAAGAGACAGTGAGAGTTGTCAAATGCACCTTAGCAGCCCATCAGCAGTCCAAATGACCTTTGTACTGTTGATAGGGCTGCAAAAGGGTTTGTTTGGTACTAAACAGTAAATTAAAAATTGTTTCATGTTTCAAGGCACAACAGCGGAAGAGTTGCTAGCAGGAGTGGAGCGTCTGACCAAGGGGGAGATAAGGGGGCGCTTTTTCCACTTTTGGCCTCCCAGGGATGTGCAGCTCTTGTCCTGGATCTCTGACTGGATGAAGAAAGGTATGGATGTTGAAGAGAATTCATCCCTAAGTGATAATTAGGTCTGAGATGTGAAGACTGAAAGAACACAATGCATGCTGCCAGTGGTAATATCAACTTCAAGCCATCAGTGCAAGATTAAAAGCATATGGTTTGTAGCTCCTGCAACCTTTTCACTGCTGAGGAGAAGTAACTGTTACACGGCTGCAACAGAGGCATAGTTTGTTTCCTCAAAAACATTACCGATGACATGACTAATAGGAAGTGTCTAGTACTTGCTCAATTTTAGCCCAAGAACCCATTGTGTTACAACACAACCCGGGAGGCACTCGGGGAACCCCCAGAGGGGCCGAGAGTTGTCTCCCGTCCTGCCCTACCAGTTCCGGGTCATGTGGTAGACCAACCAGTCGGAATACTTAGCTCGCGCTGTGAAGACGTGTTCAGCATTAGCCTGAGACTCTACCTGTGTGCTTCGACCGGTGACCGGTCATCTTGCTTACGCGACTTCGGGACTTCGTGTTCTCCTCTGCCTGTGCTGCAGGGCTTCTCTCCTGCGGGTTCCTGCTGAGGGGGCTTCGTTTGCCTGGGCTACCATTGCCTCTTCTGCGCCTGCCTGGTGTGGCCCGCTTCCCACCTTGTGACGGGCCGGTGTTTTGGAGGTTCCCCTCCCCCCCCGTCCCCGCTTCGTTGGAGAGGTAAGGTAGCGGTAACAGCCCTCGGCTGGGCCCCGAGCCGGGCCCCAGCTGCACCTCGGGCACCTTGTTTTCTCTTTCATACGTCATATTTTCTGACACCCGACGCTTGTCTTAGCTTGGCGAGGCCCCTCGTGCCCACGCAGTTAGCGGGTGGTTAGCACCAATTCTTCAGCGGCGCTACGTTTTGCTTGTACTTTGTTGTACCATTGCACGCCCGATGCTCGTCTTAGCTTGGCGGGGCCCCTCGTGCCCTCGCCGTTAGCGGGTGGCTAGCGCCAATTGTTCAGCGGCACTACGTTTTGCTTGTACTTTGTTGTACCATTGCGCGCCTGACGCTCGTCTTAGCTTGGCGGGGCCCCTTAGTGCCACCGTTGGTCAGCGGCGCTTCATTTCGTTTGTACTTTATTGTACCATTGTGTGCTCGACGATTGTCTTAGCTTGACGTGGTCCCTTGTGCCCTCGCCTTTTTAGCGTGTTGTGTCGGACATGTGTTGCTGTTGATTCGACCAGAGGCACCTCTTGTCCCTGGTATTATGCTCTCAGGTGCCCAGACCTGCCAACCACTACCCTTTCGCCGTATTTTCCTACGCCAACGTTCCCAATACTATGCTACTACGGTCATTAATGAAATTCTACGCTGAAGAAAAAAAAAAATAACCCCCAAAAATTTTCGTGTTGTTTTCGGTTTGTAGTTGGTAAGAACATGCGGTTGGGGCCAATGAGAATGAGCGGAGCGAACTTCCGGGTTTCCCAGCGTGCATCATTTTATTCAGAAAGTGCGTCAGATAAACTACGGTCTGAACCATGCTGAAGAGAAAGGAGCCGGAATCGATGTGTAAAGATGTGTTTGACATCGCACACTATATGATGCAATGGCCTGTTTATCGGCCGACCGTACACACTGGAGCAACACAAGTCAGTCTGAATTTGTATGTCTAGTTCATGTGTGTTTCGAGGACGTTTTGCTTTGAATTGCCGGTATGGCGGTCTGAGATAGGGTCGGTTTGAGACAGGGTGATCGGAGTTGACATCGGAGTTGACAGCCACACGGGTACTCCTCATCGTCAGCGGACCAAACCATGGAGATGAAAATTTAGTGTAGCTTTCTGCTGCACGTATCTCGATCTCCGTTTAATCCTATTCCCCGTATTGGCTGAGGATTAAGATTGATAGCTCTAGGGCTTTCCTACTGACTTGTCACAGTAGGTCGTTGGCTCACTTTCGGTAGGATGCTCGCATGGAGTTGTATCCTAGTGTTTGTGGGTTCAACTTTCGTGTCGGACAATTTTCCATCATTGCGCTATTTTTTTTTTTTCTCCCTTTTTCACATTTCCTTTCCCCTTCCCCTCCACCTTTTATTTTCTCCACTCTCCTTCTCCCCCTGTTTTCGGGGTGTCATTTAGATATCCCTTTGGTCACTTCAAAGGAGGTAGAGATTTGATGTCTGTGTCCTTTTTTAAACACTATGAGTATGAGTAGGTATCACAGGTTTTCTGTGGATTTGTTGAACTTAATCCGTTCAACTGTTTTTAGGGGTGAACTCGTAAGGTTCATTCGTGTGTAAAGATGTGTTTGGCATCGCACACTATATGATTCAATGGCCTGTTTATCTGAACTGAATAAAGCATTGCCACCTTAGCAACTTGCGCGTTAAACTACTCTTGACTCTCCAAAACTACTCCCACTTGTCCAAAATACTACTCCCATAACCGTGTATGGGTTGGCAGGTCTGGGTGCCCACGCTTGGTCGCCTAGCGATGTATGTTGCAGCTTCCAGGTGCTTACATGCTCTCTGTGTGGCGACTCCCAGTGGCCGACGGATGACCATGCGGTCTGCCTCCCCTGTGCTGGCTGCTCCTTGGACCACCACTGTGATGTCAGCTCGTCCTGGCTCGAGCTACGGTGGTCTCACCTTTGGAGTTCTACCGGCACGAGTGCCCTGTTCCAGCTAGCGACCGACTGGCTCCTTTGCTACCCCACCCGGGTCTGCCCTGGGGGACTTGGGTGGGGTTAGGTATTTTTTAGTTCCCAGGGTCACCCTGGTCAGCCCCACAGGGTGGGGTTTTCTCTCTATTCTGGGGCATGTGTTTCTGTCTACCCGAGGTCCATTCACCTGTATTTGCCTTTTTTAAACTCTCCCTACTGTCTGCACTGCCTGTAGCTCTTGATATTGGATGTGTGTTGCTAAATGGTCTTAGCTTTATTTAGGCCCCAAGTGTTAGGTTTATTTAATGTGTTTGACCGGCTGGCGACATACATTCAATGTTCTGTTTAGTTGGTTGTTTTTTTTCACAAGCAGTGCAGGCACGTCCTGAGAAAGCCTTGTTGCTGTCGGGACGTTAAGCAATGTACAATCAATCAATCAATGGCTCCTTTGCCGCCCCCATCCGCTTCCGGAGAAGTGACCGCTCCTACCCGACCCGGCCTTTTGGAACGGACGACACGTCAGACACACGCCAAAGGTGCTTACCACAGTACTGTGTCCACTGCCAAGCCCGCTGACCCTTCCAAAGGGTCTAAATGCCGGCAGTGTGCCCGCCTCACTGAGCCCGGCCTGCAGTATCGTGCCTTCGCCATGCCTTAGTAACTGGCAGTCCTTGTATGTCTCTCCTTGGAAAGCCCACTGACTCCTCCGAGGGGTCTAAATGCCGGCAGAGCAACCGCCTCATTGAGCCCGGCCAGCAGAGACTTGTGCCCCGGCGTTGGAAGTCCAGCCACGGACCCGACACCTTCCATTCCACCACCAGCTCCAGACACTCTCGCTCGTCCGACGGGCTCCATCGGAAGGACAGGACCATACACCACGATCGCGGCCGCAGCCCCTCGACCCTCCTCATCCTCTTCGCACGCCGCTTCGTCGCGCGCTCCCTCCTGATTTTCAGTTCCCTCGCCCCGGCGCCCTCGGCGGCGTTTGTCTTCTCTCCGGAGTTCGCCAGTGAGGGATCGTCGTCCCCGCTCCCAGCATCGCAGTCGCTCTCCCCGTGACAGAAGCCCGCCGCGCTCCAGCCCCCCCCGTCGCCTCGCCGCGACTCGCTGCGTTCGTCGCCCTCTCGCCGTCGACACGTCTTGTCCCTGGAGAGCCGTGGGCCGCAGGATAGCCTTTTTTACGTCTCGTCGGGCCCCTACTACTGAGGGCTCCTCCCACGTGCCCGCCCGCCCCTTGGAGGACTCCGTCTTGGCCCTGTGCGACGTTGACAGCCGCTTGCCCTCACCCCGCTCCCGCGATGACCCCGACTCCCCTAGGCTTCCGTTGGCTTCTCGTGCAGAGACACTGCTGGCCCTCGACTAGGCCGCTCGGTTCTTCTCTGCGTCCCTTCCTGCAGATGCCTGCCCCGCGTCCCCCCCCCCCCCCCCCCCCCCCCCTGTAACACCCTGGCTTGTTCGGGATTCCTGAAGCTCCTGTCCCAAGCCTTCGTTCACCGCGTTGAGGACGCCTGGCGTCCTTCGCTCACACCCCGACTGGAAGACCTCCTCGCTCTCGCGGTAGTGGCCAACCGGGCGGCGTACCATTGAACGCCATGGCAGCTGCCGCCTATTGCGACTTGATGCGTCGGGATTCCTTGCTTCAAGCCGGCCATGGGATGCCTGCCGATCTGCGTACTCGGCTGCGTCACGCCCCCCCCCTTGGAAGTGCTCGGCTCTTTGGCGACTTGTGACAATCAGTGAAGGACGCCATCTCCGACCGCTGGCCCCGCAGCGCTGCCTCCTCTGGATCGTCTTTCGCTCGCCGCTGCCGCTACGACGCTCCCCACCTTGGCCCGAGATTCTGAGCGACCACCTCAAGGCCTCCGCCCTGTGCGGATAGGTGACCTCCCTTCTGCAGAAGGCCGCCACAGAGGTAGTGCAGCGCCCCGACGCTCCAGCCTCCTACAGCCGCCTCCTCGTCGTACCAAAGCCAGGCAGGAAGTGGCGACCTGTCAGCGATCTCTCGGCTCTGATCAAGCATATTTCGGCCCCGACCTTTCGTATGGAGACCGCCAGGGCCCGGAGGGCCGCCGTGCAGCCCGGAGACTTCGCGGTCAGCCTGGACGTGTCCGACGCATATCTTCATGTCCCGATGCTCCAGGCCTCCTGGAGCTGCCCTGGTGCCAGTGACTCAGATGCTGCATCCTTTTCTTGGTGCTGGGTGGACACTTCTTGGCTCGCCTCGGGAGTCCCCCTGGCCTCTCCGCCCCTGCAGCTCTCCCTCTGTGTAGATGCAAGTCTTCCGGTTGGGGTGCCCAACTACTGCCGCGGTTCCTTATGACATCAGGCTCCTGGCCACCGGAGCTGGCGGACACTCACATCAACTGGTTGGAGATGCAAGCAGTCTGGCAAGCTCTCATGGTGTGGGAAGCTCACCTCCATCACCAGGAGCTACTTGTCCTCTCAGACAACACGACGGTGGTGTCCTACATTCAGAAACAGTGCAGGACGTGCTCCCCCGACCTGTGCATGCTCCTCTACCGTCTGATGCGCTGGTGCGAGGACCGCAGCATTTCTTGCCGAGCCCGACACATTCCAGGACACCTGGACGTTTTGGGCGACTCTCTCTCCCGGCGGCGCCAGTTTCTGCACACGGAATCGACGCTCCGCGGGGACATATTTCTGATAATCTGGGATCGTTGGGAGGCCCCTATGATTGACCTGTTCGCTACGAGGTGGAATCACCAGCTTCCCCTCTTTGTCTACCCGATCCCTGACCCCCTTACCTGGGTGGTTGATGCGCCCCCTATTCCCTGGGACGGACTCATCGCATACGCTTACCCCCCGACGGTTCTTGTCCCCAAAGTCCTCCTCAAGCTTCGAGGATGCGATGCGGCCGTCTTGCTGGTTGCCCCGTTCCTCTGGAACCACTCTTGGACCACCGACCTCCTCAGCCTCGCCACGGGTCCCCCCCCTGCTGCTGCCTACGCTGAGCATCATGCTCAAGCAACCCCGCCAGCCGCTGTTCCACCTGTGCCCGGAGCAGCTCCTCCTTCACGCTTAAAGATTGTGTGGCAAGCCCTCACCTCTAGAGGCTTCTCTAGTGCAGCAGTGGAGGCGATAGCTACTGCCCACAGACCCTTGACCAGAAGCGTCTACGAGGGGAAATGGCGAGTCCTATGCGCCGGGTGCGACGCCCAGTGCCTCTCCCGCACCGAACTGACCATCCACCAGCTCGCAGACTTCTTCCTCTGGCTTTTTGGAGACCAGGGGTTGGCCCCTGTCACCATCAGGGGGTATCTGTCCATGATTGTGGACACTTACCGGCACCTCGGCCACCCGGATCTCAGCGACTGCAAAGACCTCGCCGACCTTATGACTCACTTCGGCCTGCAGCGACCAGTTCCCCGCTCGCTCATTCCTTGCTGGGAGCTACCCTGGGTTCTGACGTAGCTTAACCCTGCCAGGTTCGAACCGCTGCCCTTGGCCCACTTTGCGGATGTGACTCATAAGACATGCTTCCTGTTGGCCTTGCCACCGCGGCCCGAGTTAGCGAGCTACACGTGCTGTCAGCACGCCCTGCCTGCCTGCACTTAAAGCGGATGGTTCCATGCAGCTCCTCACGGACCCTGCCTCCCTTGCCAAGTCTAGATCTCCTATGACTGCGCCACAGGTGATCACCTTACGGCCGCTGAGAAACGTGAACTCTCCCCGGAAGACCAGGCAACAGGATCCTGTGCGCGCCCGTCGCGTTTCCTGCGACGATCCAAAGCCATCCAGAGAGGATGCTCACGCCTCTTCCTACTGTTGAAACCCAGCAGATCTGACATAACAGCCCAGACGATATCTTCCTGGCTACGCTGGGTCACACAGTCCACCTACCAGGACCTCTCCCCACAGGGAGCAAAGAGGCTTCACATACGCGTACACGCGGTACGAGCCATTGCCACGAGCGCCGCTTCCGACTGGAACGGCGCTGTCAAGACATGGTGGCGGCCGTGGGCTGGAAGACAGAATCAACCTTCGCCCGCTTCTACCTCAGGGATCTGGCAGGCCAGCGAGACAACCTCGCACTGGTGGGGGACATCTCTGGGGCGCAACACTCCATCCTAGCGCCACAGGCGCCGTTGGTGCGCACTTAGCTAAAATTGTCAGGAGTTTGCGACAGGGAGGACGGCTCTGATTTACCGTTGGTACGCGGCACCCGCCTCCTTATCGCAACTCTTCCTATTAGTCATGTCATCGGTAATGTTTTTGATGAAACAAATTAATTTTTCTCTAAAATATATTTTTTCGAAAAATACTTACCGATGACATGACTCGGAGGACCCTCCCACCTGCCCTGCTTGCCGCTGGCGAGCTAAGTATTCCGACTGGTTGGTCTACCACGTGACCCGGAACCGGTAGGGCAGGGATGGGAGACAACTCTCGGCCCCTCTGGGGGTTCCCCAAGTGCCTCCCGGGTTGTGTTGTAACACAACGGGTTCTTAGGCTAAAATTGAGCAAGTAGTAGACACTTCCTATTAGTCATGTTATCGGTAAGTATTTTTCGAAAAAATATATTTTAGAGAAAAATTAATTTCTCATTAACCCCCGCAGCTGCATGGCCTCAAGTGGATCTATGCCTTTTGCTGACACCATTGGTATTGTATTAGTTAAGTTATAACATGATTAAGGTGGTGACTGTTTATGCCGGAGCGAATGTCTAATAGCCGGCGCTGTTCTTATAGCGACGGGCCCCCAGGTAGCAACTGTGAAAGTATAATTCGTCTTTTTGTTTTGTTGATGCATATTTCTCATTTGTGTAACTAGTCTCAGCCAAGCAGAAAGTTTAAAAACATTATATTATGTGTTTAAGAGATACTATGATAGGGCTGTCCTTAGTTTGCTTTGTGTTAGGGAGGTTCAGGTCGGGTTGGGGCCGCTGGCGCCGGCCATGAGACGCCTTGGCGACGGGCTTCACCCGTCCCGAGCCACTGTCCATTTCAGTGTTGTGTGTGAACTGTTGTGTGAGTGTGGGTGATTGCGAGTTGCACCTGAGGTGGCGAAACAAATTTTCCTGTACGTGTCAACATGTATTTGGAACAATAAAGTTGATTCATTACTGTTAGGAATAGTGTCTTAGCTAGCCTAATTTCAGCCAAACTTGGTTGTGTACCTATATGGCAGGGGAGGCAACAAGGGGCGTCATAACCTAGCCAGTATCCCAAGTAGCCTCCATTCCATCCCCATCCGGGCACATGCCCACTGGATTCCCGCCAGTCTGTTTCTTAGCTAGCTGTGAACTGTTGTGTACCTACGCTTCTGCGTCTTGGATGTGTACAGTGTGACCGGTCACTTTGTGGCTTGGAGTTCTGCCATGTTCACTGTACTAGCCTGGGATTACTGTGTTCACTGTGCTAGGTTGGAGTTTACCTTCGTTGGTTTTACGTGTGGGGGCTTCCGCCAGACTTTGTGGTGTTGGGAATTTGGATTACTTCCCGTGTTTTCGCACTAGCCTTGGATTATTGTATTACGGTGCTAGCTTGGAGCTACCTTCGTGGTGTGGCCTCTACCGTTGGTGGTGTGGGGCTTCGCTTCTGCGACACAGTTGGTCCCCTACGGCCCTTGGTCTGGCCTCCGGCCTCTCTGACATGGTAAGGTAAAACCTCTGTTGTTGCCCGTGACCGGTGCTCAGGGAAGGGAGGTTAGAGCGCCGGGCAACAGCACTGGCCGTGGATTTGGCATTGGGTACGAAGTTTACCTTTGCTCGCATACGCTCATCGCGTGGCCTCGGAGAGCCACGCACGCTTGCCTATCACTGTTAACTATGTTTTGCAGTTTACAAGTCCACACCTGCACTTGTGGGGACTTCCAATGGCTGAGGGATGAGCATGCCGTCTGCCTATAGTTCTGTTCCGGCTGGGCCTCCACTCATCCGTGCGTTGTCTGCGCCCCTGTCTAGTGATGAGCAGTGGTTCCAGCCTGGGGTTTCTATCGCCGTGACGGCCGACACCAGTCCGAGAGCAGCCGCCGGCTAACGATCATACCACCTCCGCGTCTGTGACAGGACGTATTCCTCGGATGTATTGACTGGGACTGCACAGGAGAGGCCATCCCGTACCGATCCTAGGACTTTGGCCGATTTCGCGCCAACTCATAACGTACTGAGAGTATCCGGTATGAGTCTGGCCCGCAACGTGCATGCACGACCCGCCCCCCGACCTCCGGGTCCGGCAACGGCTTATGGAGTATGGCCCTCCAAACTGTCGGGACCAGTCCAGCACAGGCATACATCGTCTCGCTCCTAGGGCAGTGACAAGTACCCTCGGATGGACGAGACTGCTGGACCAGCGACAGGGAGAGTAGATGAACCCGACAGCAAGCAAGCTCGACTCACCTACTTCCCGATTGGACACTCGGGCTGCATGGGCTACGCCACACACATACCGGCCCAGCACAGGCGTATGGCGTCCAACCCTGGGATAATGCCGATACCCTGGACAGGACAAGATTACTGGGCCTTTGGGCGCCCGCTCGGCACATAGAGTACTACGAGCTCAGCCACAGCAGTTGCTCGCCACGCCTACCCTTCCTATGCGGCGCTAATCCGTGGGTGTACGGCGCCCCAGCTAAAGTCAGTGACTGGTACCCCGGGACGAGACTGCTGGACCAGGGTGCGCCCGCTCGTCAGCTAGAGAGAGTACAACGAGCCTGGCCAAGAAAGAGAAGGAGTTATCGTCCTGCCTAACCCCTGGTTGCGCCACAATGCTTGGCGTTAGGAGTTCCAAACGGACACCCGTGCCCCAACCTTCTTCACGCTTACGGGACAGGTCGCCTCAACCCAGCATATTCATATGACGTCCCAGCCTCGGCCAGTGACAAGTACCCTCAGCAGGACGAGAATGCTGGACAAGGGGGCGCTCGCTTGCCATTACGGACCTATGAGCTGGGCCGTACGACAGGGTACCACTGCTAGGACGTCAGCCGATTCGTGCCAACTCGTTCAGTACTGGGAGTATCTAGTATGAGTCTGGCCCTCAACGTGCTTGCACGACCCTCCTCCAGGCCGTTAGTTCCGGACGCGGCTTCTGGAGTACGGCCCTCCAAATCCTCGGCACAGATCCAGCACAGACGTTTGGCGTCCCGCTCCTAGGTCAGTGACAGGCACCCATGACCGGATAAGACTGCTGGACTAATGTGCTCCCGCTCGTCGAATAAAAGTTAGGGGACAAGCCGGGCTCACAACAAGATCGAACGCCCGCCCACCCTCCCGTGCGGATGGGCCAATGGGTGTTAGAAGGACCGAGCGGACTTCGGTACCTTGACAGAGGTCGCGCTCTTGGGACAAGCCGCCACGTCTGCGGACTGCTTCCCGCCACAGGGTTGCCAGCCGTCACCCTAGGCCTGCCTCCCAAGACAGGAGTACAGTGTCCAAACCCTTGGAAAGTCCAACAAGTTGTTCCACCCCAAGGTCAGTGACAAGTACCCTCGCCCCGGCGGGACTACGGGACCACGGGACCAGTGTGCAGCCGCTCGCCTTACATGGAGCCTGGCCCGCAGCGAGTTGCTCGCCCCGCGTCTCTGCCTGTTCGGCCTCCTGATTCCTCGTGGCCACTAGTATTATTTTCTGTGTGCACGTAATGGTATTTTTAGAGTTGTGTACACATTGTAAAGTGCTTAGAGCTGAGATGTAAGTTAAAGCTCTGTATGATGATGATCGTTTTTTATTCTTACAGTGGAGTCCAGTTAACACGAACTCGCTTAACACGAATTTCCGGTTAACACGAACCGCTTTTGCATTCCCGGCTGACGGCCTTCTTATTATGTATTAAAATTTCACTGATAACACAAAATGCTTAACACGAAATTTCGCTTAACACGAAGCTGTTTTCGGTTCCCGACCAGAGCAATTTCACTATTATTCACCTGTTTAACACGAACACACATTCCAGTCTCAAACACCGAAAACCGATTCATGAAAGGGGCACTGCACGTGTCGCTCTCGTGCTGTAGTACACACGACGCATGAACGAACTCTAGCCTGTGATTGGCTGAATAGCCTTCAGTCGTCGTAATCCGTCTTCTCATTGGCTAGTGTTTCTGAACTGAATTCATGCATCATTCGTGTACCAACACTCCCTCAATTCAGTTAACTACCGATCACGGCTACCCCCAAGGTAAAACACAAGTCGACTACGCTAGAAGTGAAAAAACAAGATTAATGAGATCCACGATTGTCTCTCTACACGGGCTGTCAATAACGCAAGACCGACTTCGATCATGGCCCGTTTTTTAAATGACTTTGACTGTGTTGCTTTTACCGATGCCAGATGCCCGTGTTGCTTTTACTTTACTATGGATTTTACCTGATGGATTTTACATTAACTACGTGAGCTGTACACATCCTTGTGTTTTCCTAGCGAGCTGAACGTAATGTAAGCATATATAGTACAATAATGTGCACTTTTAACCTCGTACTCATTCATGCACGCATCTCTTACACACTTTTTCCTTGCCGGGAGGGCCATGATCAATTTTGAGGCCATATTGGTTAACACGAAATACGGTTAACACGAAGTGATTTTCCGTGTCCCCAGAAATTCGTGTTAAGCGGACTCCACTGTATTTGTAGCTTCAGCGGACGACACAGGGTCCCCGCCGGGCCCCCAGGACTCTGGGACGAAGTATCTCCAGCCCCCGGACGTCGCGCGTCGGCCTGCGGAGACGGCGCTTGACTACGCATGCCCGAGCCTCTACAGCCTCTACGTTCCGCGCATTGATGATTGTAGACACCCGCCACTCGCCGCGGTTAAGGATCTTCCTGGCTTGCCGGTCACCACCAACCATGCTGCGTACCACTCCTCGGTGGACGCCTTGCCTGCTGCCACTTCTTGTGAACTGGTGCTTTGGGATGCCTCCTGCGCTGCGGCCTCGACCTCCCGACCGTTTAGGAAGCGGCTACTACAGACGCCGCGTGCACTCCGCGCTGTACAAGTTCATATCCACCCCGTACTTCCGCGTGGAGGCCGCCCGAGCCTTCGCACCGCAGTGCAGCCTATGGACTTGGCCGTCAACCTCGACCTGTCGGATGCGTTTTGCTCGTCCCCAGGCACCCCGTCTCCAGGCGTTGCCTCCGCTTTCCCTTTTGATGGCGTGGTCTACCAGTGTCGCGCGCTTCCCTTCGATGTCAACCGCAGCCACTGGGTGTTCACCCGCATCATGGGGACTGTACTAGACAAGGCCAGGCGGACATCTTTGTGCGCCACGTTCACCTATCTAGGCGATCTTCTCTTGCGGAACCAGTCGGAGGTCTCCTTGGAGAAGAACCGAGATGCACTTCTAAATCTCCTTGACAGGTTCGGCTTCCTGGTCAACGTGGGCAAGTCCGACCTCACGCCGTCGTGCTGCTTGTCCACCTAGGGATGGAATTCGCACCGACCTTGACGAAGTGCGGCTTCTGAAGCAGTGAATTCAAAAGTTGCCGAACCTAGCGCCTCAGGTGTCGCAAGAGGGGGCAATCTCCGACAGAGGGTGACTTCAGCTTCTGGGCCTGGTGAGTACGGCAGTGGACCCTAGGACGTCTCTACTGCCCCTCTGCTTCAGCTGCTTTGGCTTCTCCCCTGGCGACCCTCGATGGATGACCTCGAGTCTCAGGTTCGAGGGCTGCCGATGCTCCGTCCTCATCTTCTTCGCTGGAAGGATCCCGTCTGGCTCGCGACGGGAGTTCCCCTCTAATTGCCTCCACCCCAGCTGTCCCTTTGCGTCGACACAAGTCTCTCCAACTGGGGCGCTCACCTGCTACCGATTTTCTCCACAGCCTCCGGCGTCTGGCCCCAGACCTCGTGGCCAAGCACATCAAATGGTTAGAGCTGAAAGCGGTCTGGCAAGCCCTCATTGCGTGGGAGTCACGTCTGAGACACCAGGAGCTTCTCGTCCTCTCAGACAACGCCACAGTAGTCGCCTACATCCAGAAGCAGGGCAGGACACGGTTCCCCTCCCTATGCTTTATCCTCTACCAGGGGCTCCGATGGTGCAAAGATCGAGGCATCGCTGTCCGAGCGAGAGACATCCCTGGACTTCTGCATGTCACGCGACATGGCCAGCTTCTCCACACCGAGTGGGCGCTCCGCCCGGACATCTTCGGATGATCTGCACAAATGAGAGACCCCTGTGATCGACCTCGGCGCGCGGAGGTGGAATCCCTTCTTCGTCTCCCCCATTCCAGACCCGCTAGCCTGAGCGGTCGACGCTCTCTCTCTCTCTCCCTTCCATGGGACGGCCTCATCGCTTTCGCCTACCCACCTACAGTGCGGCCCCACCCGGGTCTGCCCTGGGGGACTTGGGTGGGGTGAGGTATTTTTTAGTTCCCAGGGTCACCCTGGTCAGCCCCACAGGGTGGGTTTATCTCTCTATTCTGGGGCATGTGTTTCTGTCTACCCTTTGTCCATTCACCTGTATTTGCCATTTTAAAACTCTCCCTACTGTCTGCACTGCCTGTAGCTCTTGATATTGGATGTGTGTTGCTAAATGGTCTTAGCTTTATTTAGGCCCGTGTGTTAGGTTTATTTAATGTATTTGACCGGCTGGCGACATACATTCAATGTTCTGTTTAGTTTTTTTTTTCACAAGCAGTGCAGGCACGTCCTGAGAAAGCCTTGTTGCTGTCGGGACGTTAAGCAATGTACAATCAATCAATCAACCTACAGTGCGCGTCCCAAAGGTCCTGCTCAAGGTCAAGGTTGCTACGTGGTCCTGTTCCTGGTGGATCCATTTGCTGGACATGCTCGTGGACCACCGACCTCCTGAACCTCGCCGTGGGCCCCCCTCTGCGGCTCCCCACCCCACGCAAGATGCTTAAGCAGACACGGCGGGCGCGGTACCTTCCATGCCCCGAGCAACTCCTCCTCCACGCCTAGAGGTGTTGCGGCAAGCCCTCGCCGCTGGGGGCTTCTCAAGGGCAGCGGTGGGAGCTATCACTACAATCCGCAGACACTCGACCAGGTGAGTTACGAGGGAAAGTGGCGAGTCCTGTGCGACTGATGTGACGATGAGCACCTCTCCCCCTTGGACCTGATGGTCCCCCAGCGGGTGGAGTTCTTCCTCTGGCTCTTCGCCAACCAGCTTGGCACCAATTACCTGGCCATGATCGCTGACTCGTACTACCATTTGGGCCAACTGACCCTGGTGACTGCAAAACCTCGCCGACCTTTGGCCCACATCGGTCTAAACGTCCTGCCCTTTGCTCGCTGGTGCCGCGATGGGACCTAACCTGGGGGCTAATGTGGCTCGACTCGGACCACTTCGAACCACTCCAGTTGGCGCGGATGGCTGATGTGACGCGGAAGACCTGCTTCCGACTGACCTTTGCCACTGCTGCCAGGGTCAGCAAACTGCACGCTCTATCAGCACGCCCCTCAGGCTTACAGTTCCGGACGGATGGCTCTGGGCAACTGCTGATCGACCCGGCTTCCTAGCCATGACCCGGTCTCCTTTGGTCACCCCACTGATGGTCACCATTCAGCCCTTGGGAGATTCAGGCCCTGTCCGGGAGACCAGACAGCAGGACTCAGTGAGAGCCTTACGTGTGTACCTGTGCCGGACCAAGCCGCTATGCAGGGGACGCACCCGCCTCCTCCCTCTGTCCCCAGGTAGAAATGACATGTCAGCCCAGACGTTTCCTCTTGGCTCCGATGGGTGATACGCTCCGCCTACCAGGACCTCTCCCCTGATGCAGCCAAGGGAATGTACATCAGGGCGCACAAGGTCAGAGCCATGGCCGCAAGCCTCACATTCGACCGCTACTGCACCGTCAAAGACATTGTGGTGGCCGTAGGCTGGCGAGCGGAGTCGACTTTCGCCTGATTCTACCTGAGGGACCTCTCCAGCCAGCGCGAGAACCTATCGGGTCCTCTCCCGCCAGCGGGAAAACATGGCGCTGGTGGGAGACATCGCCGCAGCGCAACATTCCCTCCCGGTACCCTCGGTGCCGTAGGCAATTCTTAGCTGAAATTATCGGGAGGTTGCTCCAGGGCGGGCTGGTCTCGTTAGCAGTTTTGGGGGTTATGGGCGTTATAAGCGGCACCCACCTCCTCTTCGCAATTCTTCCTAACAGTAATGTCATCGGTAATGTGTTTGAGGAAACAAATGAATTTTTCTCAAAGAGGAATTTTTTTTTCTAAAATGTATTTTTTTGAAAAATACTTACTGATGGCATTACTATATGGAATACACTCTATAGCCTATAGATTTAAGTCTAAGCCAAGTTGTGTCCCCTACACAACTGGGGAGGAGACACTGGGGATCCATGCATAGGAGCCCGGGTGGCTTCCCCTTACCACCCTATCTGGCCGCGTGCCATAGGGCGAAAGCCCAGCATTTTCACACTTAGCCAAAGCGGCAAGCGGGGCAGGAGGGAGGGTTATCCGAGTAATTCCATCGGTAAGTATTTAAAAAAAAATAATACATTTTAGAAAACAATTCATTTGTTTTCTCAAAATTTATTACCGATGGCATTACTATATGGAAGAATCATGAAGAGGAGGCGGGTGCCACCCCGTTACCCTCAGTAATTAACACCCCCCGCAGGCCCAGAGAAAAAACTCCCAACGATTTCAGCTAGGACATGCCTAAGGCGCCTGCGGCACGCGGAGCGGAGCTGGGCCGTGGAGATGTCACCCACCAAGGCCAGGGAGTCACGCTGGCTGGATAGGTCGCGGAGGTAGAAGCGAGTGAAGGTGGACTCTGCCCGCCCGCCTACTGCCGTCGCAATGTTCTTGATCAAGCAGTAGCGGTCAAAGCTATGCTTGTGGCCACTGCTTCGTACTTCATGCGCATGGATCTGTAACCGTCTATCCCCGTCCGGGGAGAGGTCTTTGTAGGTCGATCGAATCACCCAACACAGCCAGGACAAACTGTCTGGGTTGAATATCCGGCCCATTTCCTGCACTTACACTGGAAGCGAATTAAACACTTGGTAAGACCTGCACTTGTGATGTAACCTGTCCCCTAAGAGGCTCAAGTTCAGCACACGTGCACACTGCTGGAAACGGCAACTTAGCTATTCCAAACAATTTCTGCCACAGCTCGCTTGTACACGCGTAGCCGTTGAAACTATGTGGGCCAAAGCCCGCAGAGAAAATGCTGTGCACGCGCAATAGGAACAAAGAAACAAAAACGGATACATCTTGCAAACAACTAAAGATTTAGCCAGTTTCTCAGGTTTTTACAGCTTGCTTGCTTGCTTAATTCCTTGGATTCCTCGTGGAACAAAGGGCCTCTGCAACAGTCCTCCAGCGCACTCGATTCTGGGCAGCCTTTTTCAGTTCACCCCACGACAGGTTGCAGCTCTTCATTTCCTCTTCACAGGATCGTCTCCAGGTCGTCTTGGGGCGACCTACCCGTCTCTTTCCCTGGGGGTTCCACTGCAAAGCCTGCCGGGTGATGTCCTGTGGGGGTTTCCGCAGGGTGTGTCCTACAGTACAAACATCTTTCTCACCTTGAAGGCAAATGGTCTGCCTTTATCAAGGTCATAATTTCATTTCCTGTACTTACACTGGAAGCGAATTAAACACTTGGTAAGACCAGCAAATGTGCTGTAACCTTTCCCCTAAGAGGCTCAAGTTCAGCACACACACACACTGCTGGAAACGGCAACCTAGCTATTCCAAATAATTTTTGCCACAGCTCCATTGTGGGCGCGGGCAAATGGCAGGTTAGCTTGCACACGCGTAGCCGTTGAAACTAAGTGGGCCAAAGCCTGCAGAGAGAAACCGCTGTGTGCTGAAAGCGACCAACGGTTAGGGTAGTGGAGCTAAAAATGCAAAAAAAATACCTGGAATTTACGCCCACGGCCAGACCAGCGCGGTAAAGTCAACACGCACGATGGGTCAATGACTGCCCACTCAACACCTCGCCGCTACACACCTTGACAAAGCCGAGCACTGCGTCGTTACGCAGTGACGTGCACATGCCGTCTGCTTCATGCTGGGTTGAGACGCCACGTGCAAGTGGCAGCGTATATCAATGGGATTGACCATTAACTGGGGGAATTCAAATTCAAATTCAAATACTTTGTTGTGTCAGTCTAGCCGACAAATTTTCTTTCGTTGGGATCACATGCGTGCGTACGGTTTTAGCCACATTATAATAATGGTGGGAAAAAAAAAAACCATGACCACAGTGTACATTGTACACCCGCGTTGCAAAACGTACATCTGCAAGAGGCATAGACTTTCACGCACCTCCGGGTCTGTGAGTGTGTGTATCAAACTCATGTTCCCGTAGGTGCACAAATGACTGACACAATGGCTTTAGCTATGACTATGCATGCGCAGAAAACGCAATGTCAGAAACTACAAAAGACTGATGAAGTCCGTAAAGATACACCGGTACGTCACAGTTGCAAATATTGTAAGGTGCTTCCACTTCCATATCTTTCTGATGTTATGCACCACGGAGACTGATTGTTAAGCTTGAAACTTACATGTGCAGTTACAAAGTTACAAGTTGATCTTTTTTTTCCGCTTTCATCGGGTGTAATGTGGCGACAAAATGAAGCTGGATCGACTTTGAACATTTTACAAGGACAATGTACATGTGCATTCCATGTATTCTTTCCACATCTTTGTCTTAACTGGGATGATTTTACACACACTATGGCCGTGAACTTGCACTGTAGGGGATATACACTAGTATACACTAGTAGTGGCCAGGTTAGCGCAGATTTACATTTCTGGGTGCTTCTGGGTCCATTTCTATTGTACCTGCCATGAGCGGTCACCTGCTGTTTACTGCCACTTTTGCTTGTCAACAAGGGTGACCGCTTACAGCAGGTTTTACTGTATACAGCAGGCTTCAACATGGGTGGTTTCCTCAATCTGAGCTAACATCTGCCAGCTAGATGGATAGATTCTCATGAGCTACAGCGTCTACATGTCTGTTCATGCTCATAGCTAATAATGACTTTGCTTGTGCTTTATAGGTGCTGTGCCAATTGCCACCCTGAATCTGCAGCTTGGTGTGAAACAACAGCAGGTCCCCGATGCCTGGCATCACCAGATGGTGTATGGAGTTGGTCCCAGGGGTGAGTTTGCATGCTTTGTGCCCGTACGTAATCTCATGATTGATGATTTGTGCAAAGCAGGGTCTTTGGTAGCTCATAAAATAGTAGAGAACCCGATGTGTCCAGAAAGGTTGTGGGTTCCAAAACCATACCTAGTGAGAATGTATTTTGTTATCAGTGCCTCAGCTTTAACATCACTAGCAGTATCAGAAGATACAAAAATTAAATATCCAACATTTGTATCCTTGTAAAAGTATGCTTGACTAAAACATGGTGTCATGACAAATTGTACAATTGTTTGAAGGTGCCTTATTTGTTTTCTCAAAACTCTTACTAATGACTAATACTGATAGGAAAGTACGCTTAGCTTACCAATTTCAGCCCAAAAATTTGTTGTGTACACCTCACAACCAGGGGGGCGACTCTAGGGGGCCGTTACCAGGACGCCTCGAGTAGCCCCCCTTGCCTCCCTATTCGGTCACGTGCCGGGCCATTTCCCGCCAGTCTTTTTCACTTAGCTCACCAAGACTGGTTGTGTTCAGCCTGCTTCGCTTCGGCTGTGTACAGTGGGATTACTCGGAACTTCATGTGGATTTACCGCTTCGTAAAGTGTGCTTAACCCTTCGGGGTTGGTGTGCTTCCTTGGATTTATGTGGAAAAAAAAGAGAGAGAGTAGAGTGAAGTGTCTGTGTAAAGCTCGGAAGGATTACCTTGGGTGGCAGGTTGGTGGTTTATCGGGAGGAGACCTACCCGGGTATCAGCAACCATGACAAGGTAAAGCTTTGGTGAATGTCTCCGCCGGCGGTTGTTGATATAGAAGACCGGGCGGCGGCGTTGACCGGGAATTCTGTTGCGCTACGGGTCGTAAGAGCGCGGGGCCTATTGGGCGGCCATGCGCCCTTATGACGGGTCTTTGTCTGTTTCTGCTTGTTACAGTAGACAAGTGATGACCTGCACCAGGTGCAGACAGTTTCAATGGCTGACGGACTCCCTTGATGTGTGCCTGCCCTGTGTGGGCTGCTCCTCAGGGGGGACATGTAATACCTGCGCGGCGTGGGTTGAAGAACGCTGGTCACACCTATGGGCCTTTTACACGAGAGCGGCCAGCCCGAGCCAGGGAGCCACTCAACCCTGCCTCAATTGCCATCACGTCCGGCACTCTACTACCCCCCCCCCCCCCCCCCCCCCCCCCCCCCCCCCCGCCCGGTGCCTCAAACCCTACCGCCTCGTGCTAGGGCAGTGAGCGACTGACGGGACAACAGCCGGTCAGATACAGGCTGCAAGAGCCCTACCCCACCCTTCAGTGGCCGAAATGCCAGCACGCCCACGACGGGACTTGGTCCCTAGGCACGACCAGGCAGCAGGACCTCTATACTCATGCTCAGGGGAGCATGTTAGCAGTCGCAAGGATGCACCACCCCACCAGGTACAGGCAACAGAGACCCTACCCCACCCTTCGGGGGCCGAAATGCTGGCCCGCCCATGACGGGAAATGCTCCCCAGGCGGGTCCAGGCAGCGGGTACTCACTCCCCATGCTCAGAGAGCCATCAGCCAGCCTGCCATCGGCCGGACAAGCGCCGTGAACGGATGCCAAGATCCACAGGCCGTACTCAGAAGGGTGGAAGATCACTAGCCCCCAGCGGGAAGAACTGCCCCGCTTCCATGATCCCGGCGCTTCTTCCGTCCGGGGAGACGGACGGCTGTCGGACAGTCACAGACGAGACATCCCTCCTCGTTGTATCCAGTCCTCCGTTACCCAGCCTCTCCACTCGAGGAGCAACGAAAGGCGTAACCAGCAGTACCGAGGCGTAGGAACGCCTCAACTCCGCCCCAGTGCCCGCTTTCGGCTTGACAGCTTCCCTCCGCAACGACCTCTCGGAGCCGATTGACACGTCGATCTTCCTCGCGGGATTGGCGCCCTCACTCCCAGCGTCGGGGCCTCGCAGACAGTGGCCAGTCATCAGTCTCGGTGTGTTCATCCCCGCGTTCCCGATCTAGCCAGCCCCGCCGAACTTCGTCTCTTCGCGGGAGCAGGCGCTCTTCTCCCCCTACCCCTCCAGCTGTGCGCAGGGACCTCCACTCTTTCCCAAGGTCTACGGGGAACGACGACGAGGCCCTTAGCCTCCACCCTGAGGACTCTGTGTCTGCCCTAGGCCTGGCAGACTTCCGCTCGGCGTCACCTAGCGCTTGTCCGTCCGTTTTGTCGTCTTCGGCGGGTGCAGCTCTGACTTCGCAGACTTCGCTCCTTGAACGAGGCCTTCCGACATCGCCTCCTTCCTCCCCCCCCCCCCCCCCCTGAAGAGGAAGGCCGCACCAATGGTGGACACACCACGGCAGTCCAAGCGTTTCAAGTCCCTCCCTCAGCTGCCGGCGTTTAGGGACCTGACAGAGGCGTTTTCTGCGCAGCTTCTAGCGGACAGATTCGGCGACCAGGGCTTCTTCTCCAACGCCAGATGTCCAGCGGGAATGGACGTCAGCTTCCACCAGCAGTAGTATGTCGGGCATTCTCAAGCATTCTCTTGCCCCCTGCCGGTGATAGACAAGGCGGCGCTGCTGCAGACGTGGGCCCCCAGCGGCAGGCGGCTATGGATCCCTCGCAGCCTGGAGAAGATGGCGAAGCTGGTGTCAAACTCCTTAGCGTGTGCTGGCTTCCTCGAGATGGCAACGCAGGCCATGGTGAGATGCCTCGAGGATACCTGAGACCTCTCTGCTCGGCTCCTCTCCGTGACGTACACTCCATGCTCGTGGCAGCGAACAGAGCGGTGTTTTATTCCTCGGTTAACGCCTCCCGTCTTCCCAGAGGCCGCGGTGCGCTCCGCCCCCCCCCCTCCCCACCAGCGCGCTTGAGCGCTTTCCCTGCAACCACCCCTATCTGGTCCAGAGGCGCCCAGAGTCCGGGGCGTGGCCGGGCCCACTGACTTGTCTCCTGTTTCCCCGCCGATTCCTGTAGGGTCTCCAGTCGGCGGGAGGCTAGCCCATCACAGCGGTGCGTGGCGCCGACTGTTTCAGGACGACCTTGGGATTCTCTCGACCATCTCGGAGGGCCTGAGGATCACTTTCCAGTCTCCCCCTCCGTTGCGTCACTCCCCCCTGTGGACTCAGGTGTCGGGGGAACAAGGCAAGGCAGACACTCTGCGCGACGAGGTAGCCTCTCTGCTGTGGAAGGAGGCCACGGAAGTAGTCTCACGTCTTGACTCCCCGGCCTTCTACAGCCGTCTCTTCCTCATCCCCAAGCCCGGCAGCAAGTGGCATCCGGTCATCGACCTCTCGGCGCTAAACAAGTACATTTTGGCCCCTCGCTTCTGGATGGAGACGGCCAGAGCTTTGAGGGTTGCGGTGCAGCCCCAGGACTTCGCCATGAGCCTCGACCTGGCCGAAGCCTATCTTCATGTTCCCGTGCACCCGACTTTCCGTCGTTACCTTCGCTTCGCCTTCAGCGAAGTTGTGTATCAGTTTCGGGCCCTGCCCTTCGTACTCAACCTCAGCCCTTGGATGTTTACCAGGATCATCGACGGCGTCGTCTCCAGGTTCCGACAGATAACCTCGAGCCCAACTTCCAACTATCTGGATGATCTGCTCCTCCGGAACCAGATGGCGACAGCCTTAGAGGAGGACCGGGACACCTTACTGACCCTGCTCCGCCAGCTTGGATTACTGGTCAACGGAGGCAAGTCCGATCTCACTCCCTCACACCAGTTCATTCACCTAGGCATGGAGTTCTTGACCGATATCAACCGCGTCCGGCTCCCAGAACGACAAATCCAAAAGGTAGTAGATCTGGCTCTCCAAGTCTCTCGCGCAGAGGTTCCAACTGCTGGGTCTCCTAAGCGAGGCGGCGGACCTCCTGCCTCTCGGCAGACTCAACTCTTGCCCGATACAACTGCATCTACTCCTCTACTGGTGCCCATCGTCTGGCGATCTGACGGCCCTGGTCCCTGTCTCCCCTTTGGTCAGATCTCATCTTCTGCGATGGACGGACAGGATCTGGTTGGCGTCGGGGGTTCCACTCTCCTCCCCAGCACCCCGGCTCTCCATCTGCACGGACACAAGCCATTCTGGCTGGGGAGTTCCTCACAGCATCAGGCAGCTGGCCGCAGGACCACGCAGACAGACACAGCAACTGGCTGGAGCTTAAGGCCTTGTGGTTAGCGCTCTCCACCTGGGAAGATTGCCTCGCTCTACAAGAGATCCTGGTGCTGTCCGACAACTCGACGGTTGTGACCTACATACAGAATCAGGGCGGGACACACTCTCCCTCTCTCTGCATCCTCCTGTACCAGGTCCTCCTGTGGTGCAGAGATCGCGGCATCTCACTTCGGGCGCGGCACATCCCAGGCCACCTGAACATACTCGCAGACTCCCTATCGCGGCGCGGGCAGCTGCTCCGCACAGAGTGGTCCCTATGTCCAGACATCTTCCGCCTTCTCTGCACGCGCTGGGCGACACCCATGATCGACCTCTTTGCCACGAGGTGGAACAGACAGCTTCCGCTCTTCATCTCCCCCATTCCAGATCCACTCGCCTGGGCTGTAGACGCGCTCTCCATCCCTTGGGACGGACTGGTGGCTTACGCGTTCCCCCCCCTCCGTACTCGTACTGAAGGTGCTCCAGAAGCTCAGAGGCAGCAACGTGATTCTGCTCCTAGTGGCCTCATTCAGCTGGACCAAGAGCTGGATCAGCGACCTTCTGAGCCTCGCCACGAACTCCATGCTGTTGTTCCCCACTCCTCGGACAATGCTCAAGCAGCCCCAGCAGCAGCTTTTCCACCCTTGCCCGGAACGGTTGCTATTACATGCTTGGAGGTTGTCTGGCAAGCCCTCGCCACTAGAGGCTTCTTGGGTGCAGCGGTGGAGGCGATCACAGCAGCGCGCAGGGCTTCTACCCGTAACGTCTATGAGGGGAAAGTGGCGGGTCCTCCAGTCCTGGTGCGCAGCTCTCCACCACGGACTTGACTACCCCACAGCTGGCCGAGTTCTTTCTGTGGCTCTTCGCCCAGCAGAACCTGGCCCCCATCACCATCAGTGGTTACCTGGCGATGATTGCGGACACCTGGGATGGCCGGACCCTCACTGACCCGGCAACCGCACCGCAGGTGTTGACCGTCCGCCCGCTCAGGGCGATTGACCAGTCTCAGGAGTCCCGACAGCAGGTCCCCGTCCGAGCGCTCACAATTTACCTGCACCGGACTAAACCTGCCCCTGGCTCCGGGCAGACAAGACATCTCTGCGCAGACGATCTTGTCCTGGCTCCGCTGGATCATCCGGTCGGCATACAAGGAGCTCTCCCCGGTATGGGCAAAGACGATGCGCATATGCGCACATGAGGTCAGAGCAGTGGCTGCGAGTATCGCCTTTGACCGCAACTGCGCTGTGAGAGACATTGTGGTGGTCGTGGGTTGGCGGACTGAGTCTACCTTCGCCCAATTCTACCTGCGAGACCTATCCGGCCAGCGCGACAACCTGGCCTTGGTGGGGGACATCTCGGCAGCGCAGCACACCCTCCAGGCACCACAGGTGCCATAGGTAACGCCTAACTGTAATTGTCGGGTGTGGCACGCGGGGGGTGGGGGGGGGGGGGGGGGGGGGGGGGAGGGCCTTCGTTGCTCAGTTCACTTGAGGGGGCGGTCTGTCAGAGGTTCCCGGGTGGAATACATAGGGGGCAGTACCCTCCTCCTATTCGCTATTCTTCCTATTAGTCATGCCATTGGTAAGAGTTTCAAAAAACAAATGTATTTTTCTCTAAAATGTATTTTTTTCGAAAAATACTTACCGATGGCATGACTCAGAGGTCCCTCCCTCCTGCCCCGCTTGCCGCTGTTGAGCTAAGGCAAAAAGACTGACGGGAAACAGCCAGGCACGTGACCGGATAGGGAGTCAAGAGGGGCTACTTGAGGCGTCCTGTTAACGGCCCCCTAGAGTCGCCCCCCCCCCCCCCCCCCCCCCCCCCCCCCCCCCGGTTGTGAGGTGTACACAACAAATATTTGGGCTGAAATTGGTAAGCTAAGCGTACCTTTCTATTAATCATGCCATCAGTAAGTATTTTTCGAAAAAATCCATTTTAGAGAAAAATCCATTTTTTAACCCATTCAGACCTGAAGCACTACAGCAGGAGATGGGTCAACCATGATAATTCAAGGGTAGTGCCAGATTAGCTTGGCGCCTGTTGGCGCCAAGCTAATCTGGCACTACCCTTGAATTATCATGGTCAATCCATCTCCAGCAACAGGTGCATAGTCGTTACATGATGCCTCCAAAATTTGGGAAATACATGCGTCTGGTTAAATGAGTTAATCACATTTGCTGTATCAAAGATGCTAAAACCAAATGTCGCACATTGTTCATTACAGGTGTATACCTGACAAACCCGCTGGAGATTGTCCCTGAAGACATGATGATGGAACAGCTCTCCAGTAACTCCGTGTTGCTGGTGAGACGCCAGGATGTTGTCAGTCGTTTCCAGCCCACAGCTAGTCTGGCTCCGCTCATGCATCACCAGGATCCCCGATGGTGTACCATGAATGTTCTTGGTGAGTACTAATTTGTACGCAAACTAAGCAAAGGCGCCTCGGGCCAACATCGGCTGCAGTGGATCAGTGCACAACTATGCTGGGGCCCGCTGTGGCTGATATCTGTCCAAAATCACTGACCGGCACACAGCCATTGCTGTCTATACAAAGGAAGAACCAAGAAAAGAAAAAACAATCTTAGGAGTAATAAGGAGAATGCATTTTACACACTTGGCAGTCACACTTCTGTTCTGATTGTCTAAAGTTACAAAGTAGGGCAGAACCTGTTTTGAGCGGCCATCCTCATGTGAGATCGCTGTAGCCACGTAAACAATGGTCTTTAACCCCTTTGTTGCCATGGGTCATAGATTTTGCATCATTGCGCAATGATTGACATTCGCATGAAGAACACAAAATAGGCATAAAGAACATAAGTCCAACAAGAGACTGTGGGGGCTTATGAGGATTTATGTATCTTGCATCTGGTTAACATTCACATTGCTCAGGCAGTTTAGAGGTTAATGACAGATTGCACTTTTTGCAGATCAGGACGTGCCTTGTGAAAACACCTTTTTTGTAAGACCATTTTTTTCCTGTAAGAAAGGTTGTTGCTCAAGCAGGTTCTGTGGTACTGCATTTATGTCTGATATGTTTGAATGTGAAATGTTCTTCTAGTTCTCTTTTTTTGACATGATTAATGTCACATCGACATATGGCATTGAGGCGTGTCCCCTGGGTGGTGGATAGGGGGTCCCTCGCGAGAGGGATGCACCGAATGAAATAATGTGCCATGAACCAACATGGTCTAACCCCTGGTCCTCCTAGTAAGGGGGTTGGGCGTGGGGGTAGCTTCCCCACCCTGCAAATAAAGAAATAGCTACAAAATCGCCGACGAAAAGACAAACAGCAATTCCTTTCCTGGAGGAGGTTCTTCTACCAGAAGATTTATGACGTCCTGTGGTGAAAGCCGGAAGTCTTCGGAAGCCACAGGACCGAGCCGCCTATCTCTATCCAGGGACACAACCATGGGCACATGGAATGTCAAGACCATGTACCAGAGTGGCAAGGCCGCCCAGATAGCAGCGGAAATGCAAAAGTACAACCTTTCCCTGCTAGGTATCAGTGAAGCCAGATGGACGCAGTCTGGCCAGAAAAGGCTGTTAAGTGGGGAGATGATTCTGTATTCAGGTCATGAAGAGGAGAATGCCCCCCATACAAAAGGAGTAGCATTCATGCTGTCACCAGTGGCACAGAGAGCACTGATGGGCTGGGAACCTCTTGGGCCAAGAATTATCACAGCAGCCTTTAGAACCAAGAAAAAGATCAAGCTGAACGTCATCCAGTGTTATGCGTCCACTAATGACAGTGACGAGGAAGAGAAACAAGAGTTCTACGACCGACTCCAGAGTGCTGTGGACAAATGTGCGGAGCGAGACATCACCATCGTCATGGGCGATTTTAATGCCAAAATAGGGGAGGACAACACCGGATACGAAGAGGTGATGGGGAGACAGGGACTAGGGGAGATGAGTGAGAACGGGGAGAGGTTTGTAGACTTTTATGCTCTAAACAGACTTGTCATTGGAGGCAGCATCTTCCCACACAGAAGAATACACAAAGCAAGTTGGGTCTCACCTGACCATACTACAGAGAACCAAATAGACCATATCTGCATTAGCAAGAAATTTAGAAGATCCCTTCAAGATGTTCGAGTGAGGAGGGGAGCAGACCACCATCTGCTTACCTTAAGAATAAAGCTCAAGTTAAAGAAAAGCCGCACAGAGACAACAAGAAGACAGCGCTATAATGTAGGCCTCCTGAGAGAGACTGGAGTGAGAGAAGAGTTCAAACTGGTGCTGTCCAACCGGTTTCAAGCGCTACAGGAGCTAGTAAATAAAGAGGAGGCGGTCACCACAGAGCAGCAGTGGAAAGCAGTTAGAGAGGCGCTGAACTCAACCTGCAAAGACACTGTAGGGTTCAGGAAACACAATCACAAGGACTGGCTGTCGTTACAGACCTTGAAGAAGATAGAAGTGAGGAAGCAGAATAAAGCAGTCATCAACAACAGTCGCACGAGAGCAGCCAAAGCAAGGGCACAGGAGGAATACTCGGAAGCCAACCGTGAGGTGAAGAGGAGTATCAGGGCAGACAAGAGGGCCTACACAGACAGCCTGGCAGCAGAGGCAGAAAAGGCAGCAGGCAGCGGCAAGATGAAACAGCTCTATGACATTACCAGAAGATTGTCAGGCAAGTATGGCCATACAGAAAAACCAGTAAAAGACAAAGAAGGCAAGCCTATTGCAGACAGAGCAGACCAACTTGACAGATGGGCCGAGTATTTTGAAGAGTTACTGAACAGACCCAGCCCACCTGACCCCCCAGACATCCAGCCAGCAGAGACCGACCTACCCATCAGCTGTGATAGACCCAGCCGGGAAGAGATCAGAAAAACAGTGGCATTTTTGAAGAACGGCAAAGCAGCAGGACCAGATGGCATCACAGCGGAGTCTCTGAAAGCAGACCTAGAAACCACAGTAGAGATGCTGTACCCACTGTTTGGAAAGATCTGGAAAGAGGAGGTGATGCCGGCTTCCCAAGAAAGGCGACCTCAGCAAATGTTCCAACTTCAGAGGAATCACCTTGCTGTCAGTACCAGGAAAGGTCTTCAATAGGATCATCCTGGAGAGAATGAAGAGCTCCGCTGAGAGACCAGCCCTGAAAATGGCGAGTAATTTACTCGCCATGGCGAGTAAAAAAGAAAATTTGGCGAGTAAAAAAAAAAACCCACTCGCCAAATGCGAGTGCGCTCATGCGTTTTCCAATCCAACGGCTAACCGCCAGCCGAACATCAGGTATGCCGGCGCGTGACCTGACCGCACCGTGAGTCGCCTCTAACATCACTTTGCGGCAGTAGCCGAACTACTTGCGTAACATAACAGTGGGCGGTGACAGTCGTTCTATTTTTAGTGACGAATTGGTTCGTTTAGCGGCTCGCTCAGTCGCGGCTGCGTTCAGAATCGACCCGACGCCGGGGTCCGTGCGAGTGTAACAAGTCGGGCATGTTATTACAAATTGCGCGCTACATGTTGAACGCGTTACTTGCTGTGACGTCACTGTACATACTATTATGGGATACGGCATTGTGCGTTTCGCTTTCGATCTAGAACGAAGTTGTACATGGCGGAGAAAAAGCAAAGGAAGTGCTGGTATGCTTTGGATTCTTCAATCCGGCACCGTCTGATCTTGATAATCGCCAAGAAGAAAGTTTCACTTCGACATCGCCATCTCCATCGACAAGCGACAGTACCAGAAATGCTACCCCTGGGCCGTGTGTGGCACCGCCGCTACGACACAGTTTTCAGAGTCCATGGCTGTGCTGAGTGTACCATGGCTAAAGCATGACGAATGGCATGCGCAATGAGCACTGAGGCAAACTAAAAAAGCAAGTCCAGAAATTTGAACAGAAATAAGTTTGTCAGTTTGTTTTTATCGTGGTCGATCCATCTTCTGGTACACAGTTATTAGGCAAAAATTGGAGAAACACCTCTTTCTGAGTGGTTACTGAAACGGGTTGAAACAAGCTTTGAAGTACATCAGTTTACACACACACACACACACACACACACACACACACACACACACACACACACACACACACACACACACACACACACACACACCGGCACACACATACACACACAGAGTTTAGACAAGTCACACATTGGTTGTCAATCTGCCGCTTTCAGCAGAAAACGCTATATTCTCTGTTACAAAACATTATCAAACGATCATACAAATAAATATATATATGTTTTTCTGTGTGTGAGAGAGCGAGGGAGACAGGCTTTTGCGCGATAGCTCACCAGTTAAAGAATCAGTATCATGGAAAGGACACACACACACTGTCACAACACATTTAAAGAGGAGAGAGCGAAATGAGATAATTTATTTTAATGATTGATTGATTGTACATTGTTTATCGTCTCGACAGCAACAAGGCTTTCTCAGGACGTGCCTGCACTGCTTGTGAAAAAAAAGAAAGAAACAGAATATTGAATGTATGTCACCAGCCGGTCCAATACGTTAAATAAACCTACGCCATGGGGCCTAAATAAAGCTAAGACCATTTAGCAACACACATCCAATATCAAGAGCTACAGGCAGTGCAGACAGTTCAGGGGAGAGTTTTAAAAAGACAAATACAGGTGAGTGGACCAAGGGTAGACAGAAACACATGCCCCAGAATATAGGGAAAAACCCACCCCTGTGGGGCTGACCAGGGTGACCCTGGGAACTAAAATGTAGTTAACCCCACCCAAGTCCCCCAGGTCAGACCCGGGTAGGGATAATTTATTTTAAGGAACATACGGATGATGCAGTTTTTCTTAAATAAATCTGCGGACCCTCTATAATGCTAGTCTGGGGGTCTGTATACCCTCTAAAATTTATACCTGGGGTCTACAGACCCTTTAACATGTTGTGCAAACAGAAACGCAGCTCTACTTACAAAAAATAAATAAATAAAAAACCCCACCACAGTTCACATGGGGACTTTGTCAGTTATTTCTCCACTTGATACTATCAAAAGCCTGAAGTCAGGACATAAACATTAACTTGGTTATGATTGTCTGTTCAAATATTTGTTTTCAATGCCTCTGGGCAGAAAACACTCTCTAACATTGGGCGTCAAACACTTGTGGTACATTATATTGTTGAGTTGGGGGGCTATTTTCAGTAGTAAAATTTTCAGTTTTGGCTAGTAACATTTTCAGTTTGGCTAGTAAAACTTGGAAGTTACTAGCCAAAGGCTGGTGGGCAAAATTTTAGACTTTCAGGGCTGGAGACCAGCAAACAGGATTCAGGAAAAACCGATCATGTACAGACCAGATCGCCACTCTCCGCATCATCGTGCAACAGTCTCTGGAGTGGAGCTCCCCCGCTGTACGTCAACTTTGTGGATTACGAGAAAGCATTGGACAGCGTGGACCGAGAGACTCTGTGGAAACTCCTATGACACTATGGTGTACCCAGAAAGCTCGTCCGCCTGATCAAGAGCAGCTAGGATGGTATGACATGTCGCGTGATCCACGAAGGGCAGTTCACCAGGGAGCTCCAGGTCAGAACCAGTGTCAGGCAGGGGTGTTTGCTGTCTCCGTTCCTCTTCCTACTGGCCATAGACTGAGTCATGAAGAGGACCACAGAGCACAGACGAAGTGGAATACAGTAGACACTGTGGACACGGCTTGACGACCTCGATTTTGCAGACGACTTGGCTTTACTGTCCCACACTCATCAACAAATGCAGGACAAGACCACGAAGCTTGCTGACATCTCGTCCCAAGTGGGCCTCACCATCCACAAACAGAAAACAAAGACAATGAGGCTGAACGCAACCAGAGAAGAACCAGTCTTGCTTGCTGGCACCCCGTTGGAGGAGGTGGAGTCCTTCACCTATAGTCCTTCACCTATCTCGGGAACATCATAGACATAAAAGGCAGCACTGATACTGATGTCAGAGCACAAATCGGTAAAGCCAGAGCAGCCTTTCTACAGTTGAAAAAAGTGTGGAGTTCCAGAAAAGCCGTCACAACACACCAAAGTCCGGATTTTCAACTCCAACGTAAAAGCAGTTCTCCTATATGGAGCAGAGACTTGGAGATTGACAAAAACCACAGTCAACAGAGTACAGATCTTCATAAACAGTTGCCTTAGAAGAATTTTGAAAATCCACTGGCCAGAGAAGATCAGCAACGTCATACTCTGGGAGAGAACAGAGCAGGTAACAGCAGAGAATGAAATTGGGCGAAGAAGATGGGGATGGATTGGTCACAGTCTGAGAAAGCCAGCTTCCAGTATCACTAGGCAGACATTGTCATGGAACCCCCAGGGAAAGAGGAAAAGAGGCAGGCCGAGAAACACCTGGCGTCGAGACCTCCAAGCAGACATCAAGAGACTGGGAACCACCTGGAGTAAAATCGAAGGAGAAGCACAGGACAGGAGTCGCTGGAGGTCTCTCGTCGACGGCCTATACCCGGGGAGGGGTGACAGGCGTAAGTAAGTAAGAAAGATGTCACATCGAGCACAAGGTCGTTCATTCCAGTGTTAATAACTGAATTTCCACCCAGGTATTTGGATTCTTTTATTTCCCATAACTTAGTAGTAAGTATTCATAAATTATTGGATATAATTGTTTCCTTGCTCCCATGTTGATCACGTTTTTACTGTGTCAGGTCAAGTTGTGAATGTGCTGAGGGAACACAACATGCCTAGTGTGCCTGGCTACCGCGCCCAAGTAACCTCACATATCCGCATTCCGGCAGTGTACCGTGCGGGGATTGCGCTCTATGTACGTCACAACACGGAGGAATGGAAGGCCCTGCGCGATGCACCTGATCTGCCGCTGAAGAGGGATAGACTGCAAACTGCTGCAAACTGAAATATGAGCATGGAATTTTTAGTGTTTGGTGAGGTGTGACCTGTGTATGTGTGATGAATGTGTATGTGTTTGTCTGTGTGTGTTTAATACCAAATTATCCATCTGCTTGGATAAAGCAAGAGGCATAGATCCTCATGCAGGGGCTTATGAGGATCTGTGCCTCTTGCAGATGAGTAATATTAACTTCTTGCGGGCTCAGAGGAATGTATGTTCCCTTATTTAGTCTCCAGGAATGAATCAACTATGGTTGTTAAAGGTTAGTGCTCGATTTGTTAACCCTTTGGCTGTCGGAGCGTTTTTTGTTGCAAAGAAATTGCTGCCAGGAAAGCTTTTTGTTGCTATGATTCCAAAAGGAATATGAAGCATGGTCAATTACTTCCTGCCATGCAGCCTGGTTCTCAGCATACTGTTTGCAGTACCAGTGACTGCATGACCACCACCCATCTGCAAGAGGCATAGACCCCCCCCCCCCCCCCCCCCCCCCAGTTTGCAAGGACTTTTTGTGTCCATATAGCTTTCACATTGAGTATCTGTGTCCACTAGCAGTGAAGGGGTTAACAGTGAGCGTGATGTGTTAACAGTATAAATGTGTGAATGTGCTGAACATTATCGTGAGTGACAGTCTTCAGTCCCAGAAGCTGATTCACCTTAACCCATTCAGCCCTGACGCACTACAGCAGGAGATGGATCGACCATGATAATTCAAGGGCAGTGCCAGATTAGCTTGGCGCCGTGATGCAACAGGTGCAGGTGTTAGATGACGCCTCCCAAATATGGGAAATACGTTCGGCGGGCTGAATGAGTTAAAAATATCCTAGAAAGCTCAATATCTGCTTTTGGTTTAGACAGAACAGCCCTTCAGCCAGCCTGTTCCATCTGCAAGAGATATACATTTTCATCAGACCCTACAGGTGCAGGGCCTCATGAGAATTTATGTCTCTTCCTGGCCATGGATCATGGGGCATAGTTTGTTGATGGACCGTTTTCAGTCATTTCAATTTTCCTCTCGGTCACCCATGCATTATATAATATATACAGTGGGGCTGCTGCCAACAGTGTCAAGTGTTGTGTGACTGAATGGACTGGATGACGTGATTGAATATGTGTGTGCCATACTTGGTCACTTGTGTTTTTGTGGGGGGGGCTTTACACTGAGTGAGAAGGGATTGGAAAATCAGGTTGTGGTGATGCTCTTTTAGGGGATGGATCCCTCTGCGTAAAAGTATCTCAAGGCACAGAAAGTTAATTTTTCTCGAGAAAGTTAATTTTCTCTGACCATCTGACCAGTAAAATGTTATACCAATGCATATTTTATTTCCTGTGATATTTGTAACAGAAGCTTCTTGGCACACACCTTCTGCAGATGGGTGGATGTCATTTTTATTTGTCGTTTTTTTTTATTTCTGTTTCTCTGTGTCTTTGCATGTAAGAGATTAATTGAAAACTCGTATTGATGTGATGTGCTTTACTTCATCACCAACTTAAAGAAAATGAAGTGGGGAGAAAATTACTACTATGCCTCCTGAGCAAGATGTACAATAACCGATGTAGTAGACTATTGGTGCATTTGCTTGTTTGTATGTGTGCTTGTTTGTGTGAGTGTGTATGTGTAATAATAATAATAATAATTACGGTATTTATAATGCGCTTATCTTATAATAATTATAACTCTAAGCGCGCACTCACAACTCGCACACGCATGCGCACGCTTTAGACAATGACTCACGTAACACAAATAGTGAAGATACATTAGGACGGTCAGCTTGGGCTGGGGAGTGTGGTGATATAGCGCTAGAACTGTTGAAAGAGATGAGTTTTGAGGGCAGACTGGAAGGAGGAGAGCGAGTGTTTCTGACGGAGAGAGAGTGGGAGAGTGTTCCAGGTGGTTGGACCGTATACTGAGAAAGAGCGGGGGCCGAAAGTGCTGAGTTTGGTGCGGGGGATGAGGAGGCGGAGAGGGTCAGAGGCGGAGCGGAGGGAGCGGGGAGGAGTGTAGGGGTGAAGTAAGTTGGAGAGATACGCAGGAGCGTAGTTGTTCAGGGATTTGTAGCAGAGAGACAGAATCTTGTATTGGATGCGTTGGGGGATGGGGAGCCAGTGAAGGAGCTTGAGCAGGGGAGTGATGTGGTCGGATTTTTTCTTTCTGAGGACGAGGCAGGCAACATTGTTCTGGACGCGCTGGAGAGTGAGAGTGGTGGAGTGAGGAAGGCCAGAAAGGAGAGAGTTGCAGTAGTCGATGCGAGATAAGATGAGAGAGACAGCGAGTTTGTAATGTGCTCTTGTTGCATGAAATCTACTGCTCCAAACCTGTATGTTGGTTTAGCCAGTTGCCTTGTACACGAGTCTTTGTATGCTGTTGTGTTCGCTGTTGTATTGTTATTTGTTTTGTTTTTTCTTTGAGATTTCATACTCTAATGGTATTTTAATAGCAAATTGTTTGTGCACAATCTCTGCTTTTTGAGTGCTACTGACTTTGCGTGACTTTGCTGTAGTCAGACATTAACTGTTTCGCTTCCAGCACCATATTCAGGAGATGGATTGACCATGACTGCACAAAAGTAGTATCTGATAAGCTTAGCACCTTGATGTGACATGTGAATCAGACATTGCCATTTTGCTGTCATGGTCGTGTCATCTCAAGCAACATGTCTGTAGGACCAGATGGATATTCTGTATTGTAATTTGGTGCTGCAAGTTAAATAGCTAATATTGTATATTTTGTAACAATTTAACAATTTTCAAATGAAGTGCCATGCTTTTTCTAGCAGCTGTGCTCATGTCGTTAGGTTTCTTTCTTTTATATGCAGGCTACATGTCCTTTGTACTTTTGATTTTACTGGTGTCATTGACAATTTTTCACTGTGCTTTTTCCACAATAAAAATGCTGTGCATTTGTATTGTGGTAGCTGTCTCTCGCAACCCATTTTCAACACGCATACATTCGCTGTCTCTCTCATAAAGTCATATTGTGTGTGCATGCACACTATATGCACTGCACACAAACACACAGATTTCAAAATGCTATTTGTGTGAGACTGGTATACCTATATTTTATGTTGTTACATTTTTTAATAGTTTTATTTGCAGCATTCCTTACATCATTAAATTATGTAAAACTTGTCTTTTAATGTCTGTGTCTTTTAATCAGTTGATCATTTGAATTATGTGTTGTATGTTAATCACAGTATCTCTCACCAAAATATTTTACATCACACAACGTGTAGATAATGTAAAGGCAGTCGAGTACAGAACAATTATCAGCAAAGCTGATGATTGTTGTGTATGTCTGCGTCTTTACAGGATAGATGGTATTCACTGCAGGAGAGGGACTAGAAAATACCTAAAAATGACATTTACATATATCTGAGATGTCTATGAAGGCTGTGTGCTAGCCATGGGGGATATATTTGCCTTAATAGTTCAAGGGTAGTGCCAGATTAGCTTGGTGCCTTTGCCTTATCTGGAAGTACTGGAACTATTGTGGCAGATGTTTCCTGCTGTTATGTCTTACGCATGAATTTGTTAACTTTTGCTCTTCTGGTCAGTTTATATTTCACCAGGTTGCCAGGTAGTCTGTATTAATTTTGGTCTTTTTGTTACCCCAACTATTTCCACATCCAAACATAAAAACTTTAAGTCTTGTATTCACTTGCAAAAAATGGACACAGCTTTTAGAAGTGAAAATGATGGTTGAACTGAGTTTTTTTTTTTTTTTTACACATACTGAAAACAGGAGTGTGGATCCAAATGCTTTTTAGATTCTCACAGTGAGATCTCCTTTCACAAAAGCCCTCAGTATGAAGTGAGACTTGAAGATTGTGTCGGGTGTGGAAAGGCTGGTTGTAGCACTTTTAAACTGTTGGCCATGGCTTTGAATTTGAGGTGTAACTTGAGGAACTTTAGTGGATGAACTTGATTATTTTTGGGGAAAGGGATGGCGTGGGGAGGTCATTTAGGTGATCTTCATTTTGTGTGCAATACATCTACCCTAATTTGTGATAATACTTGTCTTCTCAAATTTTCTTGTCACAGTTCCTCATTACGACATTTTTCATGTCTGGCTGTGCTGCTGCCACACAGTATTGCAGCCTGCCATTGTCTGGTATTTTACAAAGTCTTTTCATTTGACTTTTCTTGTGAAGAAAAATGTGCATTGTAAGTGTGACAAACTTGGGCATAACGACTACCAAGAGACATAAATCCTCATGATCCCCCGCAACTGCGGGGGCTCATGAGGATTTATGTCTCTTGCAGCTTGGGCCACTGTCAAGCACACATCAAGTTGAGCTTGTAAGATCTTGTCCCCCTTGTGCATGCAATTCCCCCTTGCTTGCAGTACCGCTGGCTGCATGCACAAGAGGATTATGTTTGCTGTATAGAAGTTCTGACCTTTTGCGTGTAATTTAATGATTGTTGCCCAGCCTACTCTCATTAATATTGCCTTGGATCCATCCAGTGGTATTCTGTCAACAATTTCATTCTTTTCTTGGTAATTTTTGGTTCATGTGCGAAGCAAAAGTGAGTCTATGTTCTGTGCCAGTGGTCGCTGTCCGTCGGCCGTCCACTGTTGTCCATGGTAAATTTTAACGTTGGCATTTTTTCTGAGATTATTGATGTCACTGTCTTCAGACTAGTTTGAAAAGGATACTTTGTGCCAACACCTTTCTAAACATATCAATTTGAGTGACCTCTTTCAAATGTATTGGTCACGGGGATCAGGAAATAGCCATATTTAAAAAATAGCCTGATATTTTGACCAAATTTGTTTTGTCAAATACTATTCATAACTTCAAACCCAAACAGTACAAAGATACCAGGAGGTAAGACCTTTCTATGCATACTAATTTGGTTGACCTTCAGAAAGGTCAAGTGTCACAAGAGCTCAGGAAATTGGTAAAAATAGCCATATTTTTTATAAAGATGATGATTTCTCAAATACTATTCACTACTTCAAACCCAAACTTGGTACATTGATACCTGATGGTAAGATATTCCTATGTGTGTTAATTTGGATGACCCCTTGGAAAGGCCAAGGGTCAGAGATAATGTGAAAAATGTACATTTTTGGTAGATTTTTTGTTTTATCGGGATTTTGGCAGAACTTTTCAACCAAATTTAGCAGAAAGGTAGCTGATGATAAGACCTTTCTATGCATACTAATTTGGTTCATTACTCACAAAGGTCAAGGTCAGGGGAGGCTGACAAACGCCAAAAGAAATGCATAGATTTTGAGAAAACATGGATTTTGCAGATACAAAAGCCAACCCTTTCCTTATATTAGAACATTTGAAAACTTGTGTATTTCAGTGACCTGTTGGAAAGGTCAGGGTCACAAAGGTTACATTAATTATGTTGGTCGGTCATGCACGTGATCCTTAAGGGCCTTTCTTGTTTTTTCAGTTTCTCAGGCAATGCATAATGTATTTTTGTGTGGTCGAAGTGACTCTGACTGAACACCTATCCTGTGAGAAACAGAAATATTTGTAAATGAAGTCAGCAGAGGGCATATATCCTCATGAGCCCCTGCAGCCTGCTGGTGCTCATTATCGTCTATCACACCTGCAGGTGGAAGAACACTCAATGAGAGCGTCTCATTTATGCTGCTGTTCTTTGCAAACTGAATGGTTCCTGTGAAACTGTACAATATGAAATGGAGTGCAAAGTTTACGCAGCTTAATGCTGACTAATTTAATCATGAATAAGCATGAATTTGTTTACTCCCCCAGTGGTTTTGATATCAGTCTTTCATCTCTGCAATTTACCACCATTGAAGATTTTGTCATATTTGCTCATGTGATTTGATAAATTGCCAGCAGGCAAATGGTCCTGGGGCTGAAGTCAAATGTCAGTGGCCCATGCACTGTTTATGGGCCCAATATTGGCGTTGGCCTGCATACAGCTGTTCATCTGTTGGACATTGGCCTTATTTGCCCACACAGCTGTTCATCAGTCTGACATTGGCATTGTTTGCCCAGCAATGGCTGACATCGGCCTGATATCTTTAGCTGACTGGGTTGCTGCCTGTAAAATACAAAGGTTCATAAAATGGTTCATAATCTATTGGAGTCAGATGTAAATACATGTATGCCATTCGGAAGTGTTGCGCGTAAATAAGTTCACAATCTTATTTACGTAAGATTATGTCCATAAGCCGAGTCGAATGTAAATATGCCATTGGGAAGTGCTACATGTAAATAAGTTCATAAACTTATTTACACAAGATCTATGTAAATATGTACAGAGAAAAGTGACAGTTCACTGTGTATGAACTCCACCAAATGTATGCTTTGGAATGAGACAGTACCATAATGTAATATTCTGCCAACGGAATGCTTCACTTTGAAATTGTGATGCTTGTTCAATATGAAAATAAATAAATGAGTCAACAGTTCTTTGTTCGAGTGAGTTGTTTATTGAAGTGGAAAGTTTGCATGATTAGTGAAAAACAATTATTTCTTAACTCCATTGTGCATGTAAACAGGTTACCACACGCACAAGGGAGTTAATGCACAACAATATAATATGAAAATTAGGGAATGTAGTCATGCAAAACGGGAGTATACATACAATACACGTATGTTTTAAGTGAACTATATGGACTAGAGTGATTTTGTGATACGGATACATCAATGTGTATAATGTGGCCAGCAAGAGGCATATATCCTCATGAGCGCCCGCAGCTGCAGGGGCTCATGAGCATATGTGCCTCGTGCAAATAAACGCCATGATTTGACATGATTAAACTCGTGGCTACGGCTCATTGTTGGAGGCGACAGTCTCGATGTCAGCAACAGCCATCACTTGTTGCATGTCTAATAATATTTTAAAAAAAACTACCGGTAATAATAGGTTATGTGCAGCAAGGTGTAGCCTTTACAACTGATATTCAACATGACAATTTACATGTCATGATCAGTTTCAAGTGCGCAGCTTACATGAGTTACTGGGTTATAGTAGGGCTATTTCGCCAAACTAACCTTGTATGCAATTAAAATGAACTGAATTTAAATACGCACACACGCATGCAAGTTGCAACCACACACACACACCAGCAACAACTGCCAAAATATGGCGTACAAATTAATACATGGAATAACATAGCCGTAATGTTGCATACAATTTATACAAGTGTATGCATGTATGTACAGTGTATTCGTATAACACTAGCTGAGACAGACTGCTGAGGTATATAATGAGAATTACATTGCAGGTGAGAACAACTTGGGCAAGAATGTCATTTTTTTTCATTTTTATCAACCGAATCTTTTTGTTTTTATTTTATTTTTGTTACACTTAGTGCTTACCATAGACATATGTGAAGTGTGGCGAGTGATACGACTATGAATAAACTACAGTGTTTGGAACAGGATACTTTGAAACTGGATATTTGTGATGGATACTACGATGCGTGGTCAAGAATTCTGGACTGATCCTTTGTGTGCTAGTCTGTATGACCTTATGGTACACAGCAGATTTAAGGGAAATCGTGCAGCTAAAGGTGGGAACGTCAGTCCAGCTGTAATATGACACAATCATGCAATTCTACAAAGACTAACAATGACAGTGTATATATTTTTGTTTTCAAACGAAGCAATCTAATAACACACGAACAAATGTGTTAGCGCTCCTAAAAACTGCCGATATTATTAACCCCTTCAGTGCCCATTGAACACCAACCAACTGCAAGTGGTATAGATCCTCATGAGCCCCCGCAGTTGCGGGGCTTATGAGGATCTATACCTCTTGCTGACACCCGGCGCTTTGAATTCATATTCCTGGGACAGCTGGGGCCTTTTGTTGTTGAATTAGCAAATATTGCAGAAACTGCGTCACTTGGCACTGAACGGGTTAACTTTTCCAGTTAAAATGAATAATGACAACGTGAATAATTTGAGTGTGTGTTGTTGGTTACCATGACCGTGTGTCCTTAAATTTAAGAGTAGCCTGGTGTATATGTTTGCATAACTGAGAATAATGCTGCAATGTGAAGTTGAATAACTGACATGTAGGGGCTGTGTGCTTCGTTGGAATGAAAAATGCCGGTTTGCACATCACATAAAATGAAGAATAAGCTGCAATATGCATTTTTTGTGTGTTCAGGGAATTGTTGCACAGGAATGAAAATTGCCGCCTGCAGTGTATCTTATACGATTCCTTGTTACAAACAACAATGACTAAATGACTCATTTGATCCAACGACTGGTTTTCAAAACATGTTTCCGCTGTGTATGTTCCTTGAACAAAACGCGTGACAAGCTCAGTGCGTGTTGATATGCGGCGAGTCCACACACTGCTATGCTATTCTATTTTTAAAGGTACACGGATTTCCAGCTCTCGCTGATTTCGTCCAGCGGGGAGGGGGGGGGGGGATGGGCCGGGAGGGGATGGGCCGGGAGTCCACCCACCCGCTTGCGCGCAGTGAAATACTTCAGTCCCTCTATTTGCACAGGGAGTGTCCGACCGCGCGCGCGCAAGCGGCGGGCTGATTTGCCTCGCATCAACACTCAAGGAGCTCGCCATGTGGTGCCCTAGAAGCAAACACATCCGGTCCGGAAGCTACACTGGTTGTCTCCCTGAATTCGCTACCGCTTATTATTGGTAGCGAAGCGAGGGAGACAACCAGTATGACACAAATTCTACCGGCACTGAGTTCATGTGATACACGGAACGGCATAAAGAAACAATAGAAAGAAAGAAAGAAAAGCATTCAAAACAGTCTACACCCAAATGCAAAAGGCAGTCGGGTCGACGTCAGCCGCCGTGAACGTGCGCGGGCCGGCCGGGCAACGGCGGCTGACGTCGACCCAATGGCCTTTGCGCACTAGCACGTTTCGTGTTCAAAGGCGGAAAACTGCCCGCTTTGCTGGGGCGACACTGAATTCGCTGACCACAGTGGCACGTTAGCCGCATGTCGTCATTTGTTCGTCAGTGAACAGAAATCCAAAATGCTGCAAAGCCCGTGTGAAAGTACACTGTTGTCAAAGATGGAACAATGAGACTCTGACGCAATATGTACGGAAGTGGTGAATTGCACCAGCGCCACGGTAAACTGAAGTCGGCCCTGTGGAGGCACTGCCGAAACGACATTAGTGTAAGTCGATCCGTTTGTGTGTGTGTGTGTGTGAAAAAAGTGGGATCTTGTTTGTGTTTGACTTAGAAATCTCGCGGCTTTTCAGACTAAAACTGACGCTGGAGTTGAATGACTGTCCGGCCTTTTCTCATCTGACAGAGCACTGGAGTAGGCTCCGGCCTCTTTTCCTTGCAACAGACGTATTGCCCATGCAAGCAGTCACTGAATCCATCGTCAGTACACATCCATCAATCCATCGTATACTTCCATCAATCCATCGTATACATCCATCAATCCGCCATCGTATACTTGTTGATGTGATGCGGAAAAGAGTTCCGAACTGCCAGTACGGACTGACGCAGATTATGTTTAGGAACACGGCCGTAAATTCAAAGCCAAAGATCCCCAGCCGTCCTTGAAAGGAACATGGATACAAGTTTGAAGTGGTTTCAGCAAGAGGCCCTGTGCAAGAGGTATAGATCCTCATGAGCCCCCGCAACTGCGAGAGCTCGTGAGGATCTATACCTCTTGCAGTTGGGCGGAGTACCAATTGTCCTCGGCAGTGAATGGGTTAACGATTTTTTTAAATGATATACATGTAAACGTTCAAGTTGAACGAGGCAGCTTCTCTCCTTTGCAACAGTGACATCAAAGTACCGGCCTCCAAACCGGCCTTTCCCACAAATCTTTTCGGCACAGCTATTGGTTGGATCAGTTCCATTTCTTCTTCCAAAAAAAAAAAGAAAAAAAAAAAAGAACGGGCCCCTTGCGAGGCTTTGTAGGTTCTTCATTCTATTTAAGCGGCCCGGCCAGTGCTCATGACTGGACTGACTTAAATCCTGCGCTGGCCACTAAGCAAAGTGCTCCAATAGAGGCGCACCTTACTTAGTAGCTTCAACACAAGTAAGTCCACTCAAGCTATTGGCTCCAGGGGCCAGTTGTATGAGACAGCTCAGTCCTGCGCCGGCCACTAAGCAAGGTGGCGGCTCCGCTGTGCGCCAGGCACTAAGCAAGGTGCTCCGCTTTAGCCGCGGAGCACATTGCTTAGTTAGTGGCTGGCGCAGGACTAAGCCCACGCATGCTATTGGACCCTGGTATTTTGCTCACCAAAAACAGTGACAAAAAGGAACACAAGAACACTTATTGTGTCGTCCGCATAATGACTGACATGCTTCTATGCCTATATCTATTCGCGTATTGTTTCATGATAAAACACTTCTAACGGAGGGGGGAGGGGGGGGGGGGGGGAGGAAACAACGACGAAAAAAAGTTAAAATGGTCTCTCGAAACTGACACAGGCGATCGAGGAAGACTTGTCTTAATCGTTCTGTAGAATGATGAAGGCAATTCGTTCTTGGCCGCATGTGCACTATACTGAACTACACAGACGCAATGACAATGGGGCGTAATGATAAGACTGTTCGACTCCAATGCTAGTCGAATTTGCGATTCGCTTACTACACAGATGTGCCTCCTTTAAGAAGCGTGATGAATCAATTAAACGGTGGCTGGGTGAATTTCAATTTATCGCATTCCAGAACACTATAAATGTTGCAAAATGTTACAAAAAACGGGTAAGTGTCTGGCAGGCAGACTTGTCAGTCTTAGTGTAAAATGAAAATCAAAGACAGACAGCATTAGGGAGGTTACGGTTTGACCGAGCGACTCCCAACAACAAAAGCGAAAGCACGGCGGACAATCAGCGTGCACCATAAGCAAAAACAACACTCCAAACATCTTCAAGAGGCATAGATCTTCATAAGCCCGGAGCCTCTTGGAGATGTTTGCGGTGTAGTCTATGCTTTTGGTAGAAGCCATGACTTCGCTGTTGTTCGTTGTTGGGAATCGTTGGTTTGAAACGAAACTTCACTATCATGGGAAGCATTCACGATTACGTGTGGTGATCTGTTATTCAGGACCTTACGGCTTTAAGCCTTAAAGTTACAATCACAGAACGGCGCACACATTTAAGCTATTGTCTCAACAACTTAAGCAGTAGTATCCTCAAACACTATTTCCGATTTTTCTCCCCCGGGCATGTCCCAAATCAGCCGACAATTTGTAATTCTAGGTAATAATTACAGTGACCCCTCCCTCCCCTCAGCTCTCCTCCCCCTCCCCTCGTAATGTTCAAGACACGCCATAGTTGTGTTAAATCAAACATCAGGTGAAAACCTTTCGAGACTGAAACACTCGACCAAAAAGATCATTAATTTGTCAGACACGATTTGCGACTGAAGTGACACAGGTCGTGAAAAACGAGGTCTCATTCGCGAGACACGCTTTCCGCATCGGCTGACAACTGATGAGAAACGTCTCAAAGTCAACCCATAACGTTTTGCTATAGAGCCAGAGCTGAATACGTGTTGCAGGCGGTAAGCTGTTCTGGCCCCACCCTTACATTACAACGATCCATCTCACACTGGTTGTCTTCCTCGATTCGCTACCGCTGATAGCGTTGGCGAATCGAGGTAATCAACCAGTGTGGGTCCATTTTTATCTCGTCACGTGATGGCGCGCCAAGGTAAGCTGTTATGGTTCCACCCTTACTCTATTGCGGTCCATTTTACACTGGTTGCCTCCCTCGATTCGCTACTGCTGATAGCGGTAGCGAATAGAGGGAGGCAACCAGTGTGAGTCCATCTTTATCTCGTGATGGCGCCCCAGAGTATCTGCAAGCTGTTCTGGCCCCACCCTAACTCTACTACGGTCCATCTTACACTGGTTGCCTCCCTCGATTCGCTACCGCTGATTGCGGTAGTGAATCGAGGGAGGCAATCAGTGTGGGTCCATCCGGTCTTGATCTCGAATGGCGCGCCAGAGCTTACTGAGACAAACACGATTCAGAAGCAGATCAAAAACTCCGCATTTGTTGACAAAGAGCAGTGGTTTAAAAGCCCGGACAACCTGCGATATCGCATGTTTGTCCGGGGATATCGCATGTTTGTCCGGGGTGTTTAATCCGCTGTTTTCCTCGAAATTGAACACGTGCAATTTGGACCCATTTCCGATGTCTGAACAAGCGCCCATTACAGACGCGTCTCGTAGCGGCTGAGGTCTCCACTGTGACCGCTGTCGGCGTCCGTGTCCCGCTCTCTGGTGGGTATCTCGTGCTCCATCAGGAACGACGGTCCCTCCAGGTGGTCGTCCGTCCACGGGTCAGTCAGCAGACGGTCCGGCCCAGCCTCCCGCAGACTGTGGAGCGACTCTGTCTCGGGGAAGAAGACGGCCGCACCCCGGGGACTGGTCGCCCGAGAGTCGGGCCACTTGGGGCTGAGCATCCCCGACATGGAACTAGGATCCCGGGTGGGAATCTCCCTTCTGCCCATGGCCAGTCCAAGGAGGTCCGGGTCGCTGCCTTGCCGGGAGCGCGATGGACTGCGAGTGCCGTCGTAACGCACAGGGCTCAGGCTGCGGACGTAGGGGTCGTCGGGTTCGTAGCGGGAGGGGCTGTGGCTGCCGCTGTAGGCGCGGAATGGGGGTCGGTCCCTGTCCCCGGGGTCATAACGGGACGGGCTAACGGTCCTCAGGGTTCGCTGGCGCTCCAAAGCTGATCTGTCAAACAGGTTAACATCAAGTTCATATTTCATAACTACTTCGTCCAAAGAAGCGTAAAGATAAATTGCCATTGCGGAACAATTATAAACATATAGCTTATGAAAGGGACGCGCAGTATCGGCGTGTCATTTGAATCCTAGCTATCAGCGTGAAACATAGCGTGCCTGCTCTACGAAGGTTCACCTTTGGCTGCCGACCCTTTAACTCATTAACACCTAATACACCATTTTAAAATTTATTATTATTATTATTATTATTATTATTATTATTATTATTATTATTATTATTATTATCTTTTTATTAGTTTCTTTTATTTATTTATTTATTTATTTTATTTTATTTTTGTTTGGGGGTGGGTGGGTGATAGGCGATATTAGTCAGGCTACAAAAACAGCCATGAAATGTAGAACGTAGGCAGTGTATAATCACGATAGCAACGACGACGACGATGATAATGATGACAATGACGACAACAATGATGATCACCACCACCATCACCACCATCGTGACACCACCCACCTTTCCGGCCTAGGCTGGCGGTATCCAACCAGCGCTCCGTATTCCCCGCTAGCTCTGCGGTCGCTGATGCTTGGCCGCCGACTGAAGTGGTCCGGGTAACCCAGGCGGCCGCTGAAGTCAGAGAGGGAGGGCCGGGCGCCGATGTCCCCCATCATGGCCCGCGGTCCGGCGATCTCGGCAAGGGCAGGGCGATCAGAGATGCTGGGGCGACGCCCAGCGTCACCCACGTAACCCACACGATCTGACGGGATAGGAGATGGTGCATTCGTTATCTACTGACGAGCAAAAGAAATGCGACATTTTTGGCTTTAGTGTTTCTGATGGCCCCAAAAATGTCGCATTTCTTTTGCTCGTCAGTATACTGACTCTTACATGGGAAAACTGAACTTTCAACGAACCACAACCCGCCCTTTCTCCGCCGCTAATCTGGCACTACCCTTGAATTATCATGGTGGATCCATCTCCTGCTGTGATTCCAAAGCAGTTATGAATGTGTGTGTGTGTGTGTGTGTGTGTGTGTGTGTGTGTGTGTTCTTTGGAACTTCGTGTTCTGTGTAACAGCGCTTTAAGCCTCGCCATACTGTAGGGATAATGCGCTTTATACGTACGATTTATTGTAATAATAATCATCATCATCATCATCATCATCATCATCATCATCATCATCATCATCATCATCATCATCATCATCAATGGGTTAATCCATTACGCTCTGAAGCATTACACACACACACACACACACACACACACACACACACACACACACACACACACACACACACACACACACACACACACACACACACGTGGCAGTGGTGCATGGCTGAGGAAATGAACTAGCGTTGTATCCGGACGCGGCAGGTGTGGAATGAGTTAACCGTTAACAGTAAAACACCCCCTCACTTGCAGCATCCCTCAACATGTAGTCACTGATGCTGGGTCGCCGCGAGGCGGCCAGCCCGGGGGGCAGGGGACTGAGCTGCGCCATGCGGCCCCTATCGCCCCTCCCTCCATCGTCCTCCGGGGGTGGGGCGGCGACGTCCCCGGCATCCATGAGGGCGGCCGGGAGGCGGGTGCGGCGACGGAAACTTCCCAGGCGGTGTTTCTGCTCCCACAGTTTCTGGCGCTGCCTCTCTTCACGGCGCTTCTTCTCCAGCTCCTGAAATTGCGTTCAAAGAAGAATTAGACGATTTCCGGAAATCAGAAGTGGGTCAAAATTGCACCGTGTTAGGACGAAAAAAAAAGTGGATTAAAAGCCCGGACAAACACGCGACGTGTTAGGAGCAATGACGCAACGACCATCCCGCGCCTGTGTCTACAGCAACTTCTTGTATGTAAGCACGGCTGCTGAAGGCGTGTCCGATACAACACTGGTTGTTTCCCTCGATTCCGCGTTGCCGCGGCAGCGGCAGCGAATCGAGGGAGACAATCAGTGTTGGTCCACACCTTGGGAAAAAGGATGACTGCTAGCGTCTACTGACAGCGGCACAGATTCTATCTTTTAATAAGCGCCTGTACTTAACCGAATACTCACAACTTGAACCAGATGTGAGGCTAGCGCTGGTAGAACAGTACACATACCATGAAGGGGCAGTACTCAGCGCCGGACATACATACAGTTAGATCCCCTGCCTCTTCCTTATCAAGCACCCAATCGCCAGCCCTGAGATGTATATGATAGTCTTGTTCTTTACCTGCGTATTTTTCTGTGGGATGGCGATTGGGTGCCTGATAGGAGGGGGCAGGGGATCTAACTGTGTGTATGTCAAGCGCTGAGTAATTCCCCTTGGTATGCGTACTGTACTTAACCGGTAACCTTTTACCAAAGTTGAGTTGCAGGATGTGTGCCTGAGGTATATCCCCTTGATTGTTACTGACGATGCCGCTCGGTGGAAAAGACACGTAACTTACGCGTCTTTTTCTTTTCCGCCGACGGGTATCGTCATTAGAGGTCAAGGGGTAAAGGAGCGAGTGAGACGCACCTCCATGCGCTGCCTCTCCACAATGGAGGTGACTTGCGAGAGAAGGTCGTCCAGCTTGGTCTCCGTGGAGTCTTTGCCCATAGACGCTAGCGACAGGGCGCGATCAAGGGGGAAGAAATCGTAGTTCTCTTTCTTTAGCTGTGAAAACATGTCACAGAGAAACGGGTCAATACGAGTAAATGGATGGATGAAAATGAACATGAATACAGGAACGAATACTGACATACAAAAATAAAAGTGAATGTTCGCACTTTGGAAGGAGCGAAATACAGACGAGCAAAAGAAATGCGATATCATTCGAGTCATCCGAAGCACTACGTCGGGCTGAATGAGTTAAAATCCATACAAAATGAAAAGCTAACAATGACTGACCAGTTTGTAGACGTACATCTCCATGGCCGTGTAATCATTCACTTTGGTGCCGTTCAGATGGATGAAGAAAAAGATGTAAGACCACATGTTGTGCTCGAACCTCACGTGGTGGTCGAACCCCTGATGACAAGTCAGTGTCACGCTTGATAACGCAAAGATAGGACCAACAACTCAGGAAACACGCTTTGAAATAGCAGACATAACAACTTACACTTTAAGCCTCACCACGGTTCCCGTCGTTTGATTTTTTGTTTGTTTGTGCTAGTCTTTGCGATATTATGACTTGGGTAAAAGTTCCAAACAAAACGTTGGATCACATCCCCCAACCCATACGGCCCTGGTGTTTGCGTGTGTGTGTGTGTGCATATATGTGTGTGCGCGCACGTGCGTTCGTTCGTGAATGCGTGCGTGTGCGTGCGAGCGTGCATGTTCATACCTTGCCGTGGTGTTTGCGTATGTGTGTGTGCATGTATGTGTGTGCGCGCGCGTGCGTTCGTTCGTGAGTGCTTGCGTGTGCGTGCATGTTCATACCTTGCCGTGATGTTCAAAGTCGTAGCTGTTGCGACTGCAGATGAAGCAAGTGTCCCGCATGTCAGATTCGGCTGTCCACTGAAATCGTTCGAAACTTCGTATTTACTACGATAAACAGAACACAAACAATCTTATAGCATCCATCCTAAGTCTATTACTATACTTACAGTAATAGACTTATGATGCTATGGACTGTAAGGTACAGTCACACGCATTCTGACGTCATCGCCAGTCGATAAACTTGTTCATCAAATGGCGATAACGTCAGTCAGAATGCACGGATATTGAACTTTTGCCTGTGGTGTAAAGGGTCTCCCACTGTGAGAAAACCACGTGCAGCGGCAGATCTGGGTAGGTAGGGGTAGGGGTGGGGGGGGGGAGGCGGGGAGGCGGGGGGGGGGGGGCACATGGATTTCGTACACCCATCCCCTCCCGTCACCTTTCTGGTCCTAAAATACATTAAAATGCTTTTATTTTGCGCCCACACCGTAATTGGATCCCGGATATTTTTTTATTATTTTTTTTTTCAAATTTGCACGCACTGGCAAGATTGCAACGTTCTTGAACAGCTGAATTCACACAACCGGCATCCAAGTTTTGAGTTGTGTGAATTCTAGGACATGCCGAACTTCCTTAACCCAGTGTGGGATTTTCAGTGGGGCGACCATCCCCAACCTAGCTCGTCCCCGGGTGGCGGATAGGGGAACGGCCTTCAGATATGGAGGTTAGCTGCGCAAGCAGTCGCGGACCAAATGGCGATGAGCTTACCAGGACGGGGCGGGGTAGCAGGTGGCACTGTACCTCCACTGAAATTCCCCATGTGTCCAACGACGGGTTTATCATGCGATCAAGAGCCGCATAAAGCTCTAGCCACCCTGTGTTCCCAGGGAAGGTCGTATACCAGGAGCTAAGGGTGAGGTAACCCCGACAGAAACCTCGAATGCTGAAGACGGAGGACCCAGGCCGCACGGCGCATTCTGATAAACCATGGATCCACGCAAACCCGCAACCATGACTATACGGCCAACTACCATTGACCATAATGGCGCTCGCCCACTGAGGACCCTCCAGGGTAGAGCAGCGTCGGGTCCCATGCCTCTAAGGGACCCAGCCTCAGCTACTGGAGGTCCCTCCCGCCCGTCTTGTCGTGCCAGGGGACGCGGGAGGAGAGCTACTGGCACCACCACAACCAGGGAGAATCCCAGTCAGCAGCGACCTTTTCAGGTCATGCACTGGAACGCAGAAAGCATTCTGAACAAGAAGACCGAGTTGGAGCATATCCTGCATGAGAAGAACATCAACATCTGCTGTATTCAGGAGACGCACTTGACACCCCAAAAGTCCTTCAAAGTGAGAGGCTACCAGTGCTTCAGGTCCGACAGAACAGATCGAAGCAAGGAGGAATCCTGACCCTGATCAGGAACAACATCAACGCCTGTTTGATCGACACTCACATGGAGAACTCCGAGTACCAAGTGATTCGGATCCAGACGAAGACAGCAGATTTCCAGCTGGTCAACTTCTACTGCCCCAACGACAGACCACTCACCCTTGACACGATCCCCACTAAGGCCTCCAACTTCATTGTGGTGGGCGACTTCAACAGTCACTCACAAAGTTGGGGATACGACCACTTGGATCGGAGAGGAGAAGAGGTGGAGAACTGGCAGGACGACAACGATCTCATTCTGTTAAACAGTCCCATTAACTGCCCCACGTTCTACTCTAGAAGATGGCACACTACATCGACTCCTGACCTAGCCTTCTGCACAGAAGACATGCACAAGCAAGCCAGCAGAGAGGTCGGAGAACAGCTAGGTGGAAGTGACCATCGGCCAGTCTTTTTTACCTTGGGCATGGAGTCCTGCGCTGATGCAACCTTCCCACGGTGGAACTACAAAAGAGCGAACTGGTTCCTCTTTAGACACCGCAGCAGCGAACTCACCAAGACATTCGAATCGAAGGTCGAGACATCAACATGGTGGTGAAGGACCTCAACATGAGCATCCTCAGAGCAGCGCGTGAGTCCATACCCAGAGGTGCTAGAAAAGACTATAAGCCCTACTGGAGCAATGAACTGCAGGACCTGGATGATGATCTAGCAGATGCCAGAAGGGAAGAAGAAGTTAACCCATCACAGGCAAACAACATCCGCCTCCAGGAAGCCAAAGCCAAATTTCTCAAGAAGAAGCTACAGGCAAGACGCAGGAGCTGGCAAGAGAAAACAAGCTCCTTGAACCTTGAGAAGGACGGCAGAAAGCTCTGGAAACTGACCAAGCAGTTGAACGATGAGAACACGAGCAAAGGAAACATCACCTTAGAAGAAAATGGGAAGATACTAACAGGAAAGCATGCTGCCAACCAATTTGCTGAAAGCTATGCAGCTGAGAGCAATCTCCATGTTAGCCCCAAAAAGCAGAGAGAAGCAAGAAGAGAGCAAAGAGAGAGACCTGCCAAACAAGCAACAGCAGACGCCATGAATCAACCACTTACACACAAAGAGCTTCATATAGCTCTCCAAAAGTTGAAGGCGAAGAAGTCTCCTGGTCCAGATGGCATCACCAACGAGATGCTAACCCACCTTGGTAGTGCAGCAGAAAACAAGCTACTTGAGGTCTTCAACAGGAGCTGGCAAGAAGGCTCGCTACCACAACTCTGGCGAGAAGCGATCATGATCCCCATTCTAAAGAAAGGGAAGGATCCAAAGAAGGCCACCAGCTATCGCCCAATCAGCCTCACCAGCTGTGTTGTGAAGACCTTAGAGAGAATTGTGAACGAGCGCTTCAGTTGTTACCTGGAATCCAGGAACCTCCTCGCCCCTGAACAAGCTGGCTTCCGACAGTTCCGCAGCACCGAAGACCAGGTCACTTACTTGGCGCAGGAAGTTGAAGATGCCTTCCAGGAGCAGAAGCTGGTCTTTGTAACCTGGATTGATCTTCAGAAGGCTTTTGACAAGGTCTGGAAAGATGGGCTGCTTGTCAAACTGCTGAGAAAAGGCGTGTCCAGTAACATGTTCCAGTGGATACGCTCCTACCTCTTCAACCGCAGGGCAAGAGTCAGCGTCGACCAGACCAAAAGCAAGAAATTCCTCCTTCGTCATGGCGTCCCGCAAGGCGGAGTCCTCTCACCTACCCTCTTCCTTATCTTCATCGACGATCTGGTGTCTGAGATGCCCAAGGGAATCAAAGCTGCCCTATACGCAGATGACCTTGTGATCTGGTGCAAGGAGGAGCATGCAAGTACTGCCACCTACAGAATGCAGCTAGCGGCAGATAAGCTGAACGCATGGGCAGAAGACTGGTGCATCTCTGTCAACAAGGAGAAATCCTCCACCACCCTCTTCACACTGTCCCCAAAGCAGAAAGCCGGAACCATCAAGCTTGGTGGAACCCCTCTGAGAGAGGATGAAGAAGCTACCTACCTTGGTGTCACCTTCGACAGACGTCAGACCTGGAAACCACACATTGCACAGGCAGAGGGGAAGGCCCGGCGCAAGCTGGCCATACTCAGGAAACTGGCAGGCACCACCTGGGGAGCGAACGAGAAGATACTGAAGACAGTATACCAGGGAACAGTCAGGCCCCACCTCGAGTACGGCTCCACAGCGTGGTCAACCTCAGCCAAGACGAACCTGCAGACCCTCGACCGAGTGCAAAACCAGGCTCTTCGACTCATCACTGGTGCAATGAAATCCACACCAATCAAGGAAATGGAGAAGCTGACCACAATCCAACCTCTCAGCCAGAGGAGAGAAGCCAAAACCATGGTACAGGCGGAGAAGCTCAGGTGCTTGCCCGACCACCCCATGAAGCACAGACTAAGCAACTTCACCAAGAACCGGCTCAAAAGAAGCAGCTTTGTCCATGAGAGCGTGCGACTTTCTCGACAGTACAGGGAAGTCCTTCCACAGAGCACTCTACCTCTGATCACAAAAAAAGTGGAAAACCCTTGGGCAGTGGACAAACCAGACATCCAGATCTGCACCAGTGTCCCACATGCTGCCTCAGGAGACAGTCAGGATGACACCGTTCGACGGGCACTCACCCTCGCCCTGATCGACGAACAGCACCCAAAGGAGGCATGGATCCACATCTACACTGATGGATCAGCAACAAATGCCATTTCCAATGGAGGTGCTGGCATCCTGATCCAGTTCCCAGGGGGACATACAGCCACATCCTGTTTAGCCACCGGCAAACACTGCACAAACTACAAAGCAGAAACTGAAGCACTTATGCAGGCCGCCTCCATGGTTCAGAATTCTACAGACCCATGCTATCAAGTTGTCTTCTTCTCCGATGCCCTTTCAGTCCTCCAGGCCTTCGAGAACGACAAACTCCCCCAGCTGACCAGAGCTTTGCAGAAGGTCAGACAAACCAGAAGAGTTGTTCTCCAGTGGATACCAGCCCACTGTGGGGTACCAGGAAATGAAAGGGCAGACGAGCTGGCGAAAGAAGGAGCCACAAAAGATCAACAAGAAAACAGAATCAGCTATAGTGAGCAAAAGACAATCATCAAAGCGTTGATGAGGCCAAGGTCAAACAGAGACGACTACCACACAATGACCAGAGAGCAGCAAGTCGTCCTGATCAGACTGCGTACCGGCCACAACAGACTGAACGCTCACATGAACAGAAAGCTCAAGCTGGCGCCATCACCAACCTGCGCCTGTGGTCAGGAAGACCAAACAGCGGAACATATTCTCCAGAGATGCCCCCTACTGGACGATGAAAGAAAAGAAGTGTGACCGTCGCCAACTCCACTGCAGACCAAACTCTACGGCAGTCGAGAAGACCTGGAGAAAACGACGTCATTCATCGCCGGTGCTGGACTGACCGTATAGCCCACTGCGAACGAAAAGAAGAAGTTGTGTGAATTCAGCTTATTCACGAAACATCAAAATCGCCAGCTAACCCATTCAGCCTTGACGCACTACAGCAGGAGATGGGTCGACCATGATAATTCAAGGGTAGTGCCAAGCTAATTTGGCACTACGCTTGAATTATTATGGTCGATCCATCTCCTGCAACTGGTGCATAGTCATTAGATGACCGTGGCCTCCAAAATTTGGGAAATACGGCCATCGGGCTGAATGAGTTAATAATAATAATAATAATACCGGTTATTATATAGGCGCTTTTCCCAGTTCTGCGAATGGGCTCAAAGCGCCGCGAACTGAACCCAACACGCACGCTCACGTGACACACACACATACACTCTGAAGACAAACAAACACAGGACATTCACGTGGTGCGAAGGGTCAGCTCAGCTACTGAGGTTTCGGAAGTTTTGATCGCTTGTACTTGAAATTCTATAAAATGGCCTGAAACCGGTACCACAGTGGAGGGGAGGAAGAGCCGGAGTACCCGGAGAAAGAACCCCCGACGGTCCGCCCGAATTAACGGTGACACTTACTAGAGGAGAAAAGTCCGACGCCGGAACTCATAATCGAACCTCGCACCTTTAGCTTTGGTGGCACCCGCCTTAACCACTGCGCCACGGACCGCCCCCAGTTAAGGAAGAAAAAAAGTAGAGAGAGGATTCGGATGTGTATATCCAGGCATAGAATCTTTAACCCTTTGGCTGTCGTTAGCCCTAGCCCTTTTTGTCGAAGTGATTCTTGAAAGGAATCACCTCGACAAAAGGTGCTACCAAGAGACAGCGGGTTAAGCCGTAAATTACCTTGAGGTCCCTGAGCTCGGAGAAAGTGTCGACGATGATACCGAAAATGATGTTGAGGCCAATAGTGGTGATGAAGATGAAGAAGGACACGTGATAGATGACGACAAAGCCAAACTTCTCAAAGGTCTTCTCGTTACTGTGGGGCCGCATCACCTGTAGACAACAATCACCATCATTATCATCATCATCATCATGAATGATGAACGAAAATAGAGATTGATCAAGGGGTTTAACCTGATCATTTAATGAACTGTGTTGTACTTGTCCTTTCTGACCGTGTTTCTTTCTTTCTTGGGTATTTCTTTGCATTTTTAGTTCGTTAGTCACTTTCTTGTCTGGATTTTTAATGTGATGATACACACAGAATAATGAGACGTGGATACTTCCAACTGCTGCTACCAATACAATACTACTATTAATATTGCTGCTGCTGCTGCTATTACTACTCTCTTGGCTTGACTTCGCGAACGAAGATTTTATAGGAGTTGCCCACGACGTCTGCAGGCTTGTTCGTGGCTGCGGAGGCCAATCCGGGACAGGCAGGTTCGACCGCAGTGGCTGCAGGGGGAGGTATGGCCAGGGTTCTGAGTTGCGGCATCTCTGTTTTTTCTCCTGAGCCGCTTGTCCTTAAGGCTAGCTCTGCGAGAGTCCTCAAAGGAGACAGCTGCCTTGTAAATGGTGGAGCGCCAGGTGTCACGGCCCACAGCAAGCGAAGACCACTGGTGGTGGTCAATTTGGCAGGCACTAAGTGACTTCTTGAGACAGTCTTTGTATCTCTTCTTTGGTGCCCCTCTGTCACGGTGTCCAGTAGCAAGCTCGCCGAACAGGGTGATCTTTGGTAGGCGATGATCCTCCATCCTGGGGACATGCCCCGCCCAGCGGAGCTGTGTCCGCAGCAGCAAAGCTTCGATGCTCACAGTTTCAGCCTGTTCAAGGACCTCGACGTTGGTGACATAGTCACTCCAGTGAATGCCCAGGATGGTGCGCAGGCAGCGCTGGTGGAAGCGTTCGAGGAGTCGTAGTTGGCTGCGGTAGAGGGCCCAGGACTCGGAACCATACAGCAGGGTGGTGAGGACCACAGCTCTGTACACGCTGATCTTGGTGCCTGTTTTCAGCTGTTGATTGTGCCACACCCGCTTGAAAAGTCGTCCGAAAGCGCTGTTCGCTTTTGCCAGCCTGCTGTCAAGCTCCTTGTCCAGCTTGGCGTCCGACGTGATAATGCAGCCAAGGTAAGTAAACTGGTGCACTGACTTTAGTTCAGACTCGCCAATGGTGATGTGAGGAAGGCGATACACTGTCTTGAGTGCCGGCTGATGGAGGACCTCTGTCTTTTTCAGACTGACCTCGAGTCCAAAGAGCTGGGTAGCGTCTGCGAAGCAGGACGTGATGCGCTGCAGGGCTCTCTCTGTGTGTGCAACGAGGGCAGCGTCTCAGCAAAAAGCAGCTCACGAATCAGTTGGTCTAGGGTTTTCGTGCGGGCCTGCAGTCGTCTGAGGTTGAACAGGCTGCCATCGAGACGATACCTGATGTACACTGCATCGTCATCATCGAGGTCCACTGTGGCCTCATCATGCTAAAAAAGATGGTGAAGAGGGTCGGTGCCAGCACGCAGCCCTGCTTTACGCCGTTGAGAATAGGGAATGGTTCTGAGAGGTCATTGTTGAGTCTGACCTGGCCTTGCTGGTCCTCGTGTAGCTGGACAATCATGCTGAGGAACTTTGGGGACAGCCAAGTCGCTCCAGGATCTGCCACATGCCTTGCCTGCTCACAGTGTCGAACGCTTTTGTTAGGTCGACAAACGATACGTACAGCCCTTTGTTCTGCTCGCGGCACTTCTCCTGAAGCTGTCTCAGCACAAAGACCATATCGGTGGTGCTCCTGTTTGCTCTGAAGCCAGCCACACTGGCCCTCTGGGAGGTGGTCTTCAGCGATGGCAGGTACCAGCCGATTAAGGAGCAGCCTTGCAAGAATTTTCCCAGCAATGGACAGCAGGGTAATTCCCCGATAGTTGGAACAGTCAGACTTCTCGCCTTTGTTCTTGTACAGGGTGATAACGACAGCGTCACGAAGATCCTTTGGTAGTGTTCCTTCCTCCCAGCAGCAGAGAAAGAGGTCATGGAGCTTGTTGTGCAGTGCTGTGCCTCCATGTTTCCAGATCTCTGGCGGTATTCTATCAATGCCTGCTGCTTTGCCACTCTTGAGCTGGTGGATGGCTGCGAGGGTCTCTTCAGCGGTGGGCGGTTCGTCCAATTCAACCTTTACTGGGAGTTGTGGGATTTGTAGGACGACTGCTTCTTGAACAGTGCGCTCAGCGCTGAAGAGGCTCTGAAAGTACTCCGACCAGCGGTTCAAGATGGAGGTATTATCTGTGAGGAGTGCCTGGCCTGGCTATTACTACTATTGTTACTGCTACTACTGCTGCTATCAATACTACTACTGCTACTGCTACTACTGCTGCTGCTACTATTACTACTACTGCTGCTGCTGCTGCTACAGGTACTACTACAACTTCTGCTATTGCTTCTACTACTACTGCCACTACTACTACTACTACTACTACTACAGATGTAGTAATCATCATCATTGTGCATTTACACGTATGATCAAGTACACGTAGTAGTCTCTGTGAAGGCTAAGCTGATTCAGGCGACAGATCGACCGTGCCAGTTAAAGGGTGATGGCAGGACAGCTTGGCGCCCCTGGGCGCCAAGCTGTTCGGGCACCACCCTTGAACTAGCATGGTCAAATTTATCTGTTAACTGCTGCATCAGGACTTAAAGGTTTAACAATCAGAGTCAGTAAAGCCCACTGCACACCCCAACTATCCCCCCCCCACACCCCCCCCCCATCCCCCGATTATTGTTTAAGCAAAAGATTACCTCAAATAGGTCGCCGATGAGACCGTATCTGATGACTGTGATGGTACACTGCCAAAGCGTGTCGCAGTACAGGTAGTCCTCGGGATTGAACATGGATCTCATCATGGCGAAGCCGATAATACCGTACAGGTAGAACACCACCAGCCCCAGCACAGCCACCCACACCAACGACTTGCCTACGGATTGAGAGCAAAGTGAAATTTTAGCATCAGACACAGACAACTCATGGTATTTTGTGAAGGCAAAAGACGGGAAGTCAATTTTTTTAAAAAAAAGCAAATTTTAATTGAAATACAGTAAGAAATCTCGCTTTTCACAAAAATGGACTTGCTGTCTTTTGTCTTAATTCATTCTGCCCGCGACACATCACAGCAAGATATGGCTCGATCATGATAGTTCAAGGGTGATGGCAGAACAGCTTGGCGCCTATAGGCGCCGAGCTATTCTGTCACCACCCTTGAACTATCATGGTCGATCTGTCTCCTGAATTGTAATGCAGTCCTTAGAGGATAACTCCAAAATGTGGGTATTTCGTACCTCGGGCACAATGAGTTAACAGGGCACTATTGTCCTCTACAGACTTACAGCTACCAGCCATCAGCAGACTCTGAAGACAGAGTGAGGCTACGTAAATGGCGAAGCAATAAAAAGCAGCCACATGTGCTGGTCACGGTATACATTTAAATTGGGAAGTTCAGGCAGTGCAAGGTCCCGTGTTTTTAAAAATAATTTTTGCCTTGTTTGAAAATTTGCAGTTGGGCTGAATGTGGGAATTTGCTGGAAATTTGTGGTTAGCTGAGAGGAGACATGTTTGGTGCTTTGATTCATACCATCCTGAGCTTATCCAGTGGACATTTGTGGGCCTATGTTGAGTTGCCTTTGGCGCAGTGATTTGAGGGGCACGCTGATTTCAGCTGTGCTTGGGTGTGGGGTTGGTAAGGAACCAGTTTCATAGCCAAGAAATGAGACGGGTCATGTGCTGTTTTTTTTTTGGTATTTTATGCATGGCAAATGTGCAGCTGGTGGGCGGGAGTGCTTTTTAGGGAATTGAACAATTAGGGGATGACTGGGATTGACTAAGGCTAAGAGACTGGACAGTACGGAAACACCACTGTGGTCCGTGGCCTGTCGTCCTCTCGCCCAAGGACGTGAAAAATAAAGAACAATAAGATAGTACTCCCGACTATGTTGCTGTTTAAGTTTTATTTTGTTCTTTACTGACCGTTATCTTAACCCTTTGTCTGTCAGTAGCGTGTTTTGTCGCGATGATTCCTGCAGGAATCATCGCGACAGAACGCACTACCGACAGACAAAGGATTAAAACGTAAATTTTATCTATAGACAAGCACATTCAGGAAAAACTTACATCAACTCTAAAAATGTGTCTTCCGAACGGGCTATTTTCCTTGATTACTCAATTCGTCGATTTCGTCATGGTGAGTTTTTCGCGCACAAGCAGTTAATTAAATCACTTACATTTGCACAGACACGCGTCCACATTCATCAGCAAAGCACAAGCCGACTGAATGGACTGACATGACACAGCGGTAGCGTTTTTTGTCGCGGGCGGACTCCTGCGACAAAAGCCGCTACCCACTACCAAAGGATTAAAAGAATGGCTGCCAAGCTAATCAGGTACTGCGCATAAACTATCATGCTCAGTTGTTTTTCACGGTTGAGTGATTATTAAAGCCAGCTGACCGTTCTGTGTGACTGCCTTGATGACACCAGAAAGCAGCTGGTTGTTGTTGACGATGTTCAGCAGGTGGAAGGCAAAGAAGTACCCGTTTGAGAACGTGCCGCCCACAGACAGGCCCAGGAACAACTGAAACGCACATTTAACCACTTCCAGTGCATGCAGCCACCGATGCTGGGACCAGCTGCATGAGCGAGCTTAATCCTGCAACAGTCACTAAGCAAGGTGCTCTGCTACAGCGGAGCATCTTGCTTAGTGGCTGACGCAGGACTACGCTAACTCATGCGACTGACCCGTTCAGTGTCTGCATGTACAATGGGGCTCAGAACTGTAAAGCGGACTGCTCATAGGGAGGGCTTTGATTTCCAAAATTTGCCGATGTAACGAGTTCGCAATGCTGTATCACATCAACTAAGACTTGTCTAAGACTTGTGAGCAGGCAGACGCAACAGAGGTTTCCTATCGCCCCTCGTGCGCATCGGTGGAACTCTCCTACTTACAAAGGAGAATGAGAGCAGTAAAGTCTTTCATTTTACGACATTCAAACTGAACTCTTTTGACCAGCAT